>VDFB02358134.1:11067956-11126029 GCA_007258455.2 Sequoia sempervirens | reverse complement strand
CAAGGGGCGCTGCCCCTTGCCCCCGCTGGGGGCGTTGCCCCCAGACCCCCGCAAGGGGCACTGCCCCTTGACCCCACTAAGGGCGCTAACCCTCAAACCCATTAGGGGCATTGCCCACAAACTCCCATTGAATTCATTTGATTTTCTAGGTACTCTCCACTAGTTACCCTCAATTTTACAAAAACAATTTCATTTGTCAAATTTTATTTAGCAATTAGCATTCAAGATATCTTCGTATTTAGATTTAGTATTTCAAATTTTGCTATGTTATAATTTTACTAATTAGTAATTTGAGTAATTTCCTATCGTTTCATTTGAAATGTAATTCTTATATTGTTATACTGTTATACATCCTTTCAAAACTAGTTTTTCAAGTACTATAAGTATATTTATAACTATATCAGCACCACCACCCCACCACCCCGCCGCCGCCGTCCCCTCGCCGTCTCCCCGCCGTCCCCAAACTTAGGCCCTTTGTCCCCCCGTCTCCGAAACGCGTTTCCCCGTCCCCCCGTTTCCCCGTCCCCCAGGCCCGTGGAACACTGGACTTTTCACATGGTTGTCCTCTTATTGGATAGGTTGACCTCATTCTTCTCAGAACATGAATTTGATGGTTACAAAACCCTTTAAAACCTATGTTTCTTGTGACTGATTTGGCTGTCACACTTTTACTTATCAAGGAAAAATCTTATGATAGTGCATTCAAACTGCCCTTCATGTGCACAAACAGCCAAAACAACTCCCATCACAAATGAGATAGCTTCCAAAAACTCTCAGGCAAATAATTAAGGTCTTCTAGCTGCTTAATCTCATGGGGTGTCATGTATCTTTTTTTTTTCACCACAGTCCCAAATCTCCCCTGTTGACATCATACAAGACCTACCCCACTATTATGCTTTAGCATGCACCATTTTCTTTCACATTTACCTTTACATCAGATTGCCATTTGAACCCTAATGAGGATTTAAACAAATGCTCTAAAAGGTTTTTTTTTCTACTTGATCCTATTGTAGAAGACTACTCTTTAATCTTCAGATCTGCCACCTAATGCATTTGTCACTATTCTTGCTTTTCAACCTTGGATCTTAAAGGAAATTTGAACCACCTTCATAGCTTCCTGTGCATGCCTTTTCATTCATAGTCTTCATCATTGTCAGAACTTCCAAAGCTGTACATTTGCAAGAAAAAACTTATCTATTTGAAAGCCCGCAACAAGATTGGTCATATCTCCAAACAACAAAGAGTTAGACCGAGACTTATTTAATGTACAGCTCCTTGTGATACAAAGATTGCATACTCCAAAAGATATTGGCTTCCTGTAGCTTGGTATCCATAATACTGTCCTCTTGTTGTTTATAATTACAACCATTGTCTTTCTTCATTGAAGAGTACTGCCTATTATGGTGACCAGCTACTCTCTAAATACTCAAAATCTTCATTAAAAGACATGGACACCAAAGCATCAAGTAAAAAACACTCAAACCTTGACTTTCCCATGGAAGATGCAAAACCAACATTATTGTCTGCTAGAGAATTGACTCTCATTTGTATCTTCTTGACTGTCATGTTATTCATGACTACAAGCTCAACTATCCATAAAGTCACTAAGATTTTACCATTCAATAATGTGTTGTCCATATCACATGACATTCAAATTTAGGCTTTTGTGTCTATTTTCATAAACCTCTACCAAAATCCATTTGACTGTTCTTTACAACCTGACCTGCCACTTCATCTCACCAGTTTGCACTATATGCCTTTAAATGTTTGCTGACAGTGCCAATATTATCAAACAAGGTGAAGGTGGGTTTATAACAGGCTAGAAACCTCTCCTCAAACTATAGTGTTTAAACCCTGAGATGGCCTCATATGAGGGTTCTGCTCTTTCTTCATTGCACAGTGACTGTGCTCTATTGACTGCTATAGACTGAAATTTTCACTGTCATTGACAGGGAAAAGAAACAAATCCTTTGAAAGAAGATTCAATGGACCAACCAAAGGTGCAAAAAACTCAATTGCAGGAGAGGTGAAAGAATACAAGTAACAGGAATAGAATGAAAATGGAAATCATTGAGATGTTATGGCCCCAAAGAATCTTCAAAAATGGACTTTTTTTTTTTAACATAATATCACCATAGTTCAAAACCATTTCATTATCTTCAATGTTGAGAGGAAAATATTTTCTGTGCGAAAGAATGCCCTTGCTGCTTCTTATCTACCTTAGAAAACAACTAAGGATTTTGGAATTCCCAACAAAGATAGGGCATACCTGGCATAGTATGGAAATAATGATACACGGCCTGCTATGTGGATATAATGCTGGTAAAAACCTTGGAAAGTCTCCATATTCTATTTCCTATGAAATTGTCCTACTTTCCCAAAAAACCCTTTAATGGAAAACAAATGAATGAATGGTGGTAAAAATACCAACAATAATAAAACAAATCTAAAAAATAGAATCGACAGAGATAAGTAAATTTAATATGAGTTTGTATGATTTTCTGGGTGGTATCAAACTGAAACAAATTCAAATATTGACCAATACAGTGACTTAGGAACAACTGCAGTCAAATTGGAAGAACAGTTTATTTAATTTCTCAACAGTTCTGATACAAAAAGAGAACACACCAGCCCACCTAAAGACACTCTAGAATTCGTTCTTTTATAAGGGTTTAAGATAGCCAAGCTTTATTTTGCCATCCAGTTCCTTTGCCTCTCCTTTTTCTTCTTCTTCACTGATCTCTATCCTGCTGCGTCCAGTCGCATACATCATGTAGTTATTAGGGATGTTATATGTAAATTACACCTTTACAGTAATAGAGTTTACACAACTGATTAACAAGAAGATCGAAACAGTCCCGCAAAGTAGACTCATAGTACCATCAAACAAAAAGATATATTATCTCTTAAATTCAAAACTGTGATATATAGGGACCAGTAAAAGCTGTCCTGAAACAGAAAGTGAAAGGCCATCGTAAGATTCAAAACTGTATTAGAAATAGTTAAGTATAAATTTCCCACCCTACCATAATGGTGTTTGTTCCAAAAGATATTATAAAAATCAAATCTATACTTGTTACATTACATATAATTTTGAAGCAAGCTAAAAAGCATAAATAGATGCCAGGATGGGAAGAAACCAAGAGGGACTAAGCAGAAATTGACAGCCCTAATATGCAAATCTGATAAATAAACCTCCATCACATTAATGATAGAATCTCATATAGAGGAATCAACTCAACTTAAACTCGAGAACCTTGTAAACAAATATAAGTATTATGTTTGAAAATTCCTAGTAATAATACTCCAATGAAGCAAATAAAATAAATCTAATAACTTCACATGTTTCCATTCTAAAGCATGCTAGCTTTGTAAGTAATGAATCTTAAAAATACCTCTTGTTTAACTACGACTCCTGCAAATTCACTTGCTTCAGGCTGAGAATTAGTAGACTCCCATAAAGGTGAAAGTTTTGCCACCTTTCCAGTACTAGAGCAATCTTTTTTTATCCATTTTCACTTGTAATTCAGAGGACACAGTGCACATAAAGCTGTCACCTTGTATTTCTGTCGAATGAGCCCTAACAGTTGATATGGATTTGGATTTCTCAACATTCTTCTTGAATGCACCATCTACTTCAATATCTGGAATCTGTGTTTCTCTGCACTCTTCACTTTTAATAACACGATTATCAAAACTAGTATGCTTATCAACAGCCTCCTCAATTTCACAGTCAAGACCCTCAAATTATTCATGACTACCCCCACATACATTTTCTGAAAAACAAACACAAATTGAGAGGCTCTAGGTAAGATGCATTGGAATTAAATGTTATTTTAACAATAAAAATTATAAGGACTCTAGCATATGGCACTACCACTATCTACAATGCAAATTCACTTGTACAGACACAATTAATTCACACAAACAGAAGGAAGAAAATAACTCATTTGGAAAAGCAATTAACACAGTTTTTGCACATATAATTTACAGAAAATGAAACAGTTTTCCAAATCGGTGTGAAACTCGAGCATATGAAATAATATAAAGTTACAAATTCATGAACCAATAGTTCTATATTTATACAAATGGTGATGCACTTCTTAAATGTTGTTTTTAAGTTTTAACTTATAGTCACAAATAGAATTTGATCCAGGTATATGCCAGCAAAGGTAAGAGCTTCAAGCTTTTTGTAGGATAACAAGAAGACAAACTTTTCCCAAAAGTTCAGAACTCGGTAGCATATGTTGGTGTGGCTTTGCCTCAACAAAAGACCTCATATAAAACTTATGGAAGCATACTCAGATAGTTCTATATTTATTTCATAATTACCATCATAATTACCTTATTTGACACCATGTCAAAGACGACAATTTTTGTCCAAGCCCCAAATCATTCAAGAGGGTGGAAAAAGTGGGGACAAGTAGCGTTCAAACTTTGGAAAAGCAACAAAGAAAAAGCCTATGTTCAAAAAATATCCACTCCCATCTAAATGTTACTTTGTATTTAGATATGGCTGAGAGATGTAATAGATACAGCTATGCAACAAGTTGGCTGTTTATGTATAATATGTTTGTCTGGCCAATGCTATTCCTCCAAAATCTTATTAAGACATTATGCATTTGTTATTATTAAGCAGTCCATGGTTTAGTCTGAAGATTCTCCTTTATACACTACTTATTTATTTGCTAATGTGTTTTTATCTCTTATCTGCCTGCAGATTCTTGAGAGGACCAGAGCCAGAGCTAGGGCTAGAGCTAGAACACAGATGCATGGGATAACTCCTCCTAGACAGCCTGTGATTCACGTCAGCCCTTCCCAGGAAATGCATCCTGAAGCTCCTCTGCAAGAAATGGAGTCCGCCATAACAAATCCAACGTTGGGCCTGGAAGACCCTTTGCAAGAAACGGAAATTGCCATAACATATCCAACTTCGGTCCTAGAAGACGACTTGCAAGAAACAGAGGCCACCATGGCAAATCCAATATTGGTTCTCGAAGGCCCTTCGCAACAATCAGAGATCACCATAACAAATCCCAGACAGCTTCCAGAAGATAGCACTCTACTAAATTGTGAACAACTTCCTGAGCAAGCAACACATGGAAAAACTGACACTCAAACCGAAGAGCAAAATTATGCTCCAGAGGGGGCTTCGAGTCATCACGGAAATGCAATTACAGTCAGCTCTTTAACAGCAGATGAGGGATTGGGATTTCATCATGATTACCATATAGTAGAAGCTAGAACAAGGAATGTTTCCATGTTAGCAAATCAAGAGCAAGGTAGAGCATTTGGAACTGTTTTGCAGTCTGAAACTTGGAATGAGCAAAGTGGAAGGGGTAGAGGAGCTAGTCATCCCCAACCAAAGAAGAAATCATCTTTGAAGCCGTTGATGAAAATGCGTTGAAACAGCTCGTTTTACAACGATTATCTTTACACATTTTTCTCGGCCGAAAATATGTTGGAGCTTTTGTTTCTCAAAAGCTGTAGATCTGGACTAGAATAGCATTCTAGTCCATTTAGATATTTTACGCAATTGTTCATATGACCAGACTTTTAATTTGGGAGGGCAAGGTCCCATGCAGTTCTGCTTAAAAATTAAAGCTCTCAAAGTGGTTGTCTCATGAATTTTATTTATAATAATAAAGAATGAAGAATGTTGTACATCATTTTCTTTTTTTTTTGTTTTTTGTTTTTCTCTAATAGAAATCTAAATTTCTGAATAATTGACAAGTGGCAGAAAAAATACTTAAGCTGGTGGAGCAATTTTTAGCCTTACCCCAATTTCACCAGTTGAAATTTCCAATCTTAAAAAGGTAAGGGCTACTATTTCTTAAGAAAAGATTCCAATTAATTTTGTAGCATATTTTTCTTTTTCTTCTTGAGACCTGTTCCATGGAAATAGATCCCAAACCCCTCCTTGGGACCATACTGTTAGTTTCACATATTTTGTGAAACACCCAATGGCTTCTCACTCGGGATTATTTTCAAAACTATTTTTTCGTTTCCTATTTCTTCTTTGTAATTTCAGTCCTAACATTGGAATTCAAGAATTTAAAGAAATTAATTGTAATAATCTCTTGTACACTATAGGCATCTTGCACAAACATCTTTATTTTCTTGTTTCAACCAGCACCAACAGATTCATGCCTTAGCTTTTTTCTAACTTTCAATTGAGCAAATCTTGGTTATGGATACCCAATGATAATTGCTTTGAAATTAGAGGATTGTAGTCTCTAGCTCTAGTGATGTGTCATTTGCCCAAATTTATGAAATTTGGTGGTTTGGCTTGTTAGTTGTTTTTTGTTGATATATTTGTCAAGTTTTTGTTAACTTCAGCTTCATATGGCTAGTTGGCATGAGTTTTTTACAATTCATGTAGTATAGTTAAGATTGCTTTTGGATTCACTATGTGTATTTTTGCATTTGATGTTTTGGATCATACCCAATGATCCATCATGAGGAAGAGGATAATGAAATATTAGATTGCAAAAATAATTTTAAAAATAAGCAAGGGGAAGAGAGGACTGGAGAATGAAGAACATGACAAGGAAGAGGGGGAGAAGATAGAGGAGAAAAAGAAAATATAAATAAAGGTTAATTACATAAAAATAATTAAATGAATAAAGACAAGTAAGTGTATAAACTATTCTCACTAAATATATATAAGCAAGAATAAATGAATGGTAGGATTGTTGAAGGATGAAATTAAATAATACAAAAAGAAAACGAATACAAGTGGATACATGTGTGATAGACATAGATAGGAGTGAAGGTTGTGAAAACACCCAAAATAAAAGACCAAATAAAGAGGTATAAATACATATGTAAATAATCATGGGTATTAAAATGAGTATAACTTGGGTTATAAAAAACATATATGATGGTTTATATAACTCTACAAGTTTGTATATAGCTATGTGGGTATCAAAGATTATGTGTAAGAGAGACAAAGGGCATGAAGATGAATGAATGATGTATCTAACTAAGAGAATGAATAAGAGAAAGGTAGATGCAAATATGTAATTATAAGTGAAGGCTATAGATAGGAGAAATATATACAAAATTTAAAGTATGCATATGAAAATATGTAGAAATAAATATGAATGATAAGAGAAATGTGGACATGAGAATAAGCAAAAGAGCATATATATATACACCATTGTGAATATATAGAAGTGTACAACTTGTACTATAATCACATGGAGCAAATGAGTGACAAATACATATACATATATATATATATGCCTACAAATAGAAATGTTAATAAAGTAGAATATGTATGAATGAATATGAAAATGAGAGCAAAGGTGATCTATACTAGATCAAAGAGACACCATGAGGAGATTTTGAAAGTAAATGAAGGCATGTGATGTTATAACAAGAGGCAAGGGATAATAAAATATAGGTACAAATAAGAAAATAGGTAAGTATAAGAACACATAAGAGAGTAAATAAGAAATAAAAGCAAATTTAAAAGCATGGAAGAGATAATGAGCACAAGAGTAAGCAAACAAAATTGTAAAATGAACATAACAAGAGAGAAACCAAGGAATGAGAAAGAATAAGACTAATAAAATACAAAGCCATCTCTAAAGACAAAACAAGGACCAAGGGGGGTGTTGAACTAGGGGTTGGAGAGGAAGGGAAGCGAAAGAGGTTGAGAGAGGATAAAAGAGGCATATGGGGGAACCACAAGGAGAGAAAAAAGGTGTGGTCGGGGTAGGGAGTGTTTGGAGGGAGATGGAGGGCAATAGAGAAGGAAGGATAAGAGGAGGTAGATCAAGACATGAGGTTGGGTATGGGGAGAGGTCAATAGAGGATGTCAATTTGGGATTATTTGTCATCCTTCATCCCAATTGAGATTGGAAGAGTGATGTTTGATAAGGATGGCCTCTTGGAGTTTTCTTTTGAAAAATATATTTTCCTTTACTAGAACTTGGGTGTTCTTGATGCAAATGTGATGCTTGGTAGAATGAGTGTGCTTTGCTAGGGCTGATTTAGTAATACATTTGTGTCTAATGTTAGCACTATGTTCCTTGATCCTAGTGTTGATTATGGATTGACATGTTTCCCCAATGTATGAGGTTTACACAAGAGCAAACAACCTTATAAACCTTGAGTGGAGTAAGTTGCTCAAGTGGTCTTTGACAAAGGGGATGAGCATTTTAATAGTAGAGGGGTTTAAAATCCCAAAATATGCCTTGTTTATGAAGGAATTTGGATGTCTTATTACAACCCTCAATATAGGGGAGGTTGGCAATGCTAGAAGCATCAAGAACTACAAGTTTAGTCTTAGGACAAACAAGATTCTTAGTGAGGCTAAAAGATTTGTGGATGGGTAGTTTAGGATTTGGACAATCAAGATTCTTAACGAGGTTAAAAGCTTTGCGGATGGGTAATTTAGGCTTAGGACAATCAAGATTCCAAGTGAGCTTAAAATATTTGTGGATGGACTTACCCATCCATATATTCTTCTTCATATGATTATAGTACAAGTTATACACTCTATATATTCACAATGGTGTATTTTTTATATATATTTGTAGGCTCTTCTGCTTATTCTCATGTTCACATTTCTCTTATCGTTCATATTTGTTTACATATATTTTCATATGTATACTTTTAATTTTGTATATATTTTCCTTATTTATAACCTTTATTTATAATTTTAATTTTGCATCTACATTTCTCTCCTTCATTCTCATACTTATATACATTATTCATTCTTCTTAATGCACTTGGTCACTCTTACATATAATCTTTGATACTCACATGGCTATATAAAATCTTGTAGAGTTATATATCCCATCATATACATTTTTATATAATCCCATATACACACATTTATCCACTTGTATTGATATAATATTTAATTTCATCCTTTTACAATCCTACCATTCATTTAATCTTCCTTATACATATTTAGTGGGATTAGTCTATAAACTTTCTCATCTTTATTCATTTAGTTATTTTAATGTAATTAATCTTTCTTTTATACTTTTTTTTTTTACTTATTTTCCTCCTTTATCATCACCACTTTTTCCTCCTGTTATGTTCGTCATTCTTCAATCCTCCTCCCTTCTCCTTGCTTCCTTTTAAATTGATGTGCATAATTTAATCCTTCATTATCCTCTTTCTAATGATGAATCACTGAGTGTGATCCAAAATGTAGAAAACAAAAATATACAAAAAGAATCTAGAAGCAATCTTAACTACACTTCATATTGCTTTCAATTAAATTCTAGGTCATTTTTCTAGGTCAAAATTAAATTTTTGAAGTTTCATTCAGGTAAATTCCTTTTAGAAGTATCCAATACTAGCATTTTAGTATTTTATGATTAGTATCAATGTTAATATGAGTTGACCAATTAGTGATTTGTTCATTTTATTTTTCTCATATTTACTCCTTAAAAACATTGTGGCAACACGAGTTGTGGTGTAGTAGGAATCCCTACCACATGCTGAAAGGCCAAGACACCAGTTAAGATGCTTCTAGTTTGTGAAGTGATAGTCAGATAAAAGGGTGATATCAGATTTTCAAAGTAGAAAATGAGGTAAAACCTTCAACATTTAGCTTAGATCTTGCAACTATTCTAGGAAAAACCTAAAAGGCATATTGGAAGGGGAGTAATGAAAAGTTGAGGGCTCAGTGTAATAGAAGCATTAATGACCACCCTCTCAAACAAGGATAAAAACTTTAAATCTAGAAACTTACAGATGCCATAAACTTCTCTTTCTCTGTGCAATTATGGATGACTGTATTATAGTGCCCCTCTCATTTGCATCTTGTTAATGTGAGATCGATGTTTTAGCTTCATTGTTTCCTTGTGATTTTTGTGGTGATTATTTTATGGCTTTGAATAGTGTGTATGAACCAATGTATGTTCGAGATGAGTTTCCTCAACATGTTGGTTGTTTGTATTTTGTATATTTACATGCTCGGTTTATCATTATGCTTCAATTCAATAATGTGCATTATATATGTTGTGATTAAATGTGGACGTGATCATCAATGTTCAAGAAACAATTTATATGACAAATATATGAATGTTATTTATGCCTTATGCTATTGGACCCTGTTGGGTGATTATGTTGTGCTTTGACTATATATATATTGAGTAGGTACCCTTGATGTTTGTTGAATGGTTACAGGTATAGGGTTATTTCTTCACCTGGCTACATGAGGTCTAAGTTAATCCCCAGTGGTGGCTAATTTAGAAATATCACATTGGGCCTCCCTATCCATTTCCTAATCGTACTTGGATCAAGTATGGAATGTGTCATGTTCGACCTTATGTGAACCCAGAGCTAAGTTAGGAATTATTCTAGAATCCTTATATGTTGTGAAATACTAGTGTGTGCTTGATTTAAATGATTTCCTAATTTCATGTTTTTTCATAAAGTATTCAATAAGTTACAAATTGCATGATTTAGTCATATTAAAATCATGAAATTGGATTAAGGTAAATATTTAAATGATAATTTAAATTATATTTTTTATTGTAAATGAAATGCTAGGAATTTAAATGATTTCTATAGTGATTATCGAAATATTTTGTGTTTTGGAAAAATGCAAGAAAATGGAAATAAAAATATAAATTAGTATTTAGTTTAATTGTCAAGATTTCATTGGGGTTGGGTTATGTTTATGCTCAATTTAATCATATGGATTTAAATGACTTCAAAATAATGAATGTGAGTGTTTTACTTATATTTGGTAATTTTAAAAAATTAAAGAAAATTAGAAAATAAAAAATATGAAAAGGAAAATGGAATAAAACAAAAATAGACTTAACTTTTTAATTGATTCTTGTTTGGGGGAAAATGGGCTCTCAAAACCCTCTTCTTGCACAATTTTGGAAATGAAATTGGGAATGCATTTGTGAACAAAATTGGACAAGAGTGGATGCAATAGGATAGGAATGGGAAGGGGAATATGATTGTGGTTGGATTCATGGATTTGTTGGGTGTGCTTGAAGTGTTCTCCAATTTTATTTTTGGCAAAATTTGAGGTAAATTACTTCTTTCCCCTCCTTTTCCTTATGCTTTTTTATTTGGATGCCATGCTCACCCTTAAGGGAGAATATGACTTCCCTATAAGAATTTCACTTTGATAAAAATGATTAGAGTAGATTTAATTCATTTTTTTTAAAGTCAATTTTGTGCCCTCATAATACCAAAATTTTCTAAAATTCCAGGAGTTAAATTTTATGTCATAAAACAATAGTTGTGCATGTTTTGAGTAAAAGGGTACTTTTTATTTTTGAGTTTTTGAAAAAAATAAAATTTGAAGCTCCATTAATGGAGTTTGCATGTAATTTCTAGTTTTTGGCATTTAGAATTAAATTGAAAATTTGAATTTAAAAGTGAATTATGAATGCCTTATTTTGGGGGAATTTGAGTCTTCTTAATGGATTTTCATAAGGGATGTTTTAAGATTATGTTTTCAAGTTTTTGAGAAAATAAATTTTATGCCATGCAATTGTTGCATTATTTTTCATGTTACATTCGTTGGAGGATGTGATGAGCTTAGGGTGTAGGTATTATAGAGAGTTATGGGAATGGATCCCAATGTGAACCTAACCCAAAGTGGTGCATAGGCAATCACAGTGTGGAGAGTTTGGATTAAAAAGTGAAAACTAATTAAATATGGGTAATTAATTAACCAAGTTAATGGATATCCCTCTCATACTTTGAGTGCTGGTACAAGCTAAGGATGATGAAGACAAGCCACTCAAGGAGTGTAAGACTTGTAAGATCGGTACCTCGTTTGTAGAGATGATACTCAATTTTGCACTAAGCCCCACGTGAGTGTCTATGATGGCATTCCCTCTCTAACTCTTTAATATCTAACCTTAGTGTAGTTGAGTAGTACTTGAAGGATGATGCATTCCGTTCCATTTGCTTGTGTTGTTTTCCATTGGTGACCTTTCCCAATGAGGATATTATGCCCTTGGTGGGTTTTCCCAAGGATGATTCTTTATATGGAATTGGTGAGTTGGCCCAAAGGGAATTTGTGATGTGACATTGATGAGTTTTCCCAATGTGAATTGTGTTATGTCATTTTTTATTGTACCAAATGATGACTTGTCTTGGATCCATTATGTGATTTGGATGATTGTTTGATATATGATGCATATGTTGAGTGTATGCTTTGTGTGTAAGCCATCTCCCCATGTGTTTTGTGTGAATTTGTGCTTGTGGCCCATGTGACTATTTCCTAGCATGGAGGGAGTGGATCTTTTGATTCCACGAGGTCAGGTGGTGTAGTAACCATCGTTGGGAATCAAAGGATTGTGGTGGAGTCAGATGACTTCAATGTGGCAAGGTGCCTATGCTAATTCATGATTTCCTTCCTTATTCAAATGTAGTTTTATTGTATTTGGACCTCTCTTTGAGATGGACGTAACATTGATAATGAAAGAAGAGTATTGGTTAATTTGTGTCTTGGTGTTGGAATCAAGCACAATTGCTTTATGTTTTTCAATATTATAATGTGCAAAGGCTAAAATGAACTTAGGAATACTTCAATTGGTGCTTAAAATGAACATTAGTATCTTTCTATGAGTTTGGAAGGCCTAGTTTTCTTAGGAACCTCCAAACTCAATAAAAAAGTTTCTAAGTCCTATTTGGCAGCCCGGTTGCATGTTTGGGCGACCTGGTTTTGTAGGCTTAAAGTTCAAAATTTTGTCTCTCTATTTAAGTGGTCTCATCCCACATTTGGGAAACCTTATTTCCATACAAAAAATAGAATGTTAAACCTCTTAACCTCAATTAGCCAATGGTTTTCTAAGCCTAATGCCATTGATGAATAATTTTTATGCCTCATATCTTTTTCGTTTTGGTCATTTTAGTTGTTAGAACCCTCAAAAACCTAGTCAAGTATGGGAAACCCATGTGAACATAAGTTGTTCTTCATGGTCCTAGTGGTCTATTGGTGTTGTGTGTATGTTATAATGTGTTTTCTTTGATAACTTGTGGCTTCTCTTACCTTGTTTTATGTGCCTTCTTCCAAAATTTCTTAGCTGTTGAACCTAGGGTTAGGGAGATTGTGCACCTAGCCTTGTGAAGTCTTGGGAAGGTTGTAATCCTTCATGGTTAGCCTTCTTGGTGTCCTCAACATTCCTTATAGGTCATGGGGTGTTATATTGTTTAGTCTTCTACTTGTTTGTTGTTGCATTGCGACGAGAAGCTTTGGGAAGCACGTGGTTATTTGGTAGTGACTTGTCGTCATTCTAGTTTGTGGTGAAGTTTGTGCCTCTTGGTTAGGCAACCTCTTGTGGATGTTTGCCTCTATATTTATATATGTTTAGTGTGTTTGGATGTGGATTGGATATTGATGATTCCCTCATCCTATCCTAGTGTGTTGTTATGAGAGAACACTATCGTGGTTTAGTAATCGATTGTCATGTAGGTATTGTCCTCTCTCTCTCGTATGTTCATCATGTTGGAGTTATCCCACAAGTGGTTAGTATTTCGTTGTTACCACTTTGCTTATGCAATGGTGAGGTTATCTTTTTGTATTTGCCATTTTTTCATTGTGACATTTGTGTGCACATTGTTGTGCAAGTGTGATATGTCATTGTTTCAAAAAAAAATTTGTTCCATCGGGTTTTGTTTTGAGCATGTCAGCTTGGAGCATTACATGTATAGTGAAAGAAAATATTCATACTATGACAACAATGGTATGTTAACCACTTAGAGAGAGCTTGTGTGATCGAGGTGGCATGAAATTTTCATGGTGTGTACTTGATTTGAATGGTAATGTGAAAGCTATTAGCCTCTTAATTGAATACAATATAAATGAAGAAAGAAGAGTGAAGAGTGGTATAAGCAATGTAGCCATATAGGAGAAACATGTGTTGGGTATTTCATTTGGTGTGATTGATGCCTTATCTACTTTTATCTATTCTCATATCTTTAACTTATTAAAGAAAGATGTTCGTGACCGTTAATTATGTTCCTTCAACAAGCATCTTGTCTCACTCATGTACAACAATGTATTATTCTGCAATCACCACTTTTCTTCAATGGAATACTATGCCTTTGATTGTAATTGTTGTTTATAAACTACAAAAAAATGTACATTCTTGGCTCCAAGATCTTTCCAGGACCATACAGGAAATAGTCTATGTTTCTTTTGACAACAACTTTGTATTTGAGATGAGAACTAGCTATTCATTGTGGTTATTCCTAGGAAGTCCAAGCAACATGATATTTCAAAATTTGTACATGTAAAATTTTATCTTTGACCTTGGGTCTGACACAATTTCTCTTCCCTATCAGCTAGAATGCATTTTAGTCTTCCATCTTTGTTTTCTATTTGCTTGTTTTAATTCAAAATAACTTGTTTCTGATTTAGCTATAAGGATGCAAGCCTTCTATGAAGAAATATTTTCAAGCTTCAATGAAGCAATACTTTTCAATTGAAGTCATTTTTTTTCTCCCTTTATGCATTCCATCTAAGAGTCATTAGTTGAGTGATAATTCTATAGAAAATAGTAGAGCAAGTTCAATGATGATTTGATCCAGCTTTCTATATTTCTATAAATGGAAAGCTTGAGTTTTTGTCCTAAACAAAAGCCATAGAGGTGGTTATCTAATTGAATGGATCAAAGAGAATTGATTCTCTTCTTGTGATTTGTTGTATTATTAGGAATATCTCTTCACTACAAATTGAAAAGAAGATTTACACATAACTAATAAGTGCTTAAGACCCACATGAGTAAAAGATGAAAAATTCAGTAGTTGTCCCATTGCATGCCCTACAAAATCGTCATCTGAAATTTCCACATAGACCCATTATGTTGGACGGTGAAGCCCAACTGTTACAGTCGCCTCTTTCAATTCTCTACCAACTCTGCGATTACTTCCTTTTGAGGAAATTTCACACTGTTGCATCTGGTGGTGTGCATGTTGACTATTATTAGCTATTGAGGTAGTGGAGTGTATTTTTTGTAGGTTGAATATATATTGTTTTGTATGTTGTAACAAAAAAATAATTTTGGATTTAATAAAAACTGAGAAATCCCTTATTTGTGGATGTAGCCTTCATGATGAACCACGTTAAAATTGTGTTCTTTCTTGCATCTGGGTGTATGTGTGATTGATTTATTTTTATTTTATTTTTGTTTTCTATCATTTACTGTTTAACAATTTGTATCAAACCTAGTTGTGCTCAATCATTTGGCAGGAGGTTTGAGGTTCAGTGGGAGAAATGTTGATTAAAGAAGGAAGGATCAAAAGGTTCAATGGCCATAATTATCCATTGTGGAAGATGTAGATGGAGGATTTTTTATACCAAAAATATCTATGGAGACCATTACATGATAAGGCAAAGAAACTAGCTAATATGATAGATGAAGATTGGGATATTTTGGATTGAAAAGCATTGGGGGCGATTTGATTGTGCTTATCTCCATTTGTAGCATTTAACACATCTAAAGCAACCACATCTATGGAGTTAATGAGTATTTTGGACAAGTTGTATGAGAAGCCCTCAGCATCGAATAAGGTATTTTTAATAAGGTGGTTGTTTAATATGAAAATGGTTGAAGGTAGTTCTATAGCTAAACATTTAAATAATTTTAATACAATTACCAGTCAGTTAGATTTTGTAAAAATAAGTTTTGATGAAGAAGTTTGAGCTCTTTTTTAATTTTGTCCTCTTTGCTAGAAAGATGGGATAGCTTGGTTATGGTTGTTAGTAATTATGTTTTTGATTCAAATATGTTAAAAATTGATGATGTTGTTGGTATAATTTTGAGTGAAGAAATGCGTAGGAAGAGCATGGGTGAGACCTCAACATCAGGTAGCGTTTTGAGTGTAGAAGACAGAGGAAGATCAAAAGAAAAAGAGAAGAATCCAACAAAGCATGGAAATTTGCAAGGAAGATCAAAATCTATAAGTAGAGATGGTGTTTGTTCATTTTGTGGCAAGCAAGGTCACATAAAAAGGAACTGTTGGTCTTACAAGAAATCTATAGAATAGCTAAAGGAAGTTGAAGCCAATGTAGCATACCAAGAAGATGCAGGTGCTCTTATTTTAACCGAAGAATAAATTCCAACTAATGTTTGGGTGCTTGATTCAGGGTCATCGTTTCATGTCACTCTGTGCAAGGAGTATTTCAAAAATCTACAAATTGGTGACTTCGATAAGGTTTTTCTTGGTAATAATGATTCTTGTGATATTATTGGCAAATGGGATATTTCATTAAAATTGGAAAATGGATATAGTTGGTTGTTACGTGATGTTAGATATGTTCCCCAACTCAAACAAAATGTAACCTCGGTTGGACGATTGGGTTCTCAAGGTTGTGAAAATAGTTCTGAATCAAATAGATGAAAATTTAAAAAGGGGCCTTGGTAATTGCAAGGGGTAGCAAATTAGGCACCCTGTATGTAACATAGAGTCATAATGAAGTGGGAGTTGTTCATCCTACTTCAAATTCATAATTGTGTGAAATATGGACTTCCCAGACAAGTTTTTTGCATCAATTAAATGTTGAAACTGATTTTGTTATTAATGATTTTCTTAGTATGCTTAACAATGAAATTTTTAGGGGTCAGTTAAATGATGGTGAGCAAGTTGATGCCAAAGAACCTGGGGCAAATGAAATTGATGGTGATTCTCAGTTGGGGCAGAGTGCAGGTTATGATCAATATATTGGACTAGAAGATAAAATATTTAACTCTGAGTGGGTTGTGTGTAAGGAGGATCGAAAATTATGTACCCAAATCTTGGAAGCTCATGGGTGGGACCTGGAATCAGTTGTTTCAGAGGGGGAAAATGCTTCGTCATCAGATTTGGTTGAGAATTCTAATTCCACAATTTTGGCTCTGAATTTGGATTCTACAAACATGGTTGGGAATTTAAATTATACTTTGAACCATTGGGAGGGTGTGGATGAATCCAATGCATAGAACAATCAGATAGTGCTTAGCCCTACACCACCTAGACTTGTTTGGAAGCTTGCGACTCTACTATTTTCTATTGTTAGCGATGAATTTGACCTTCTTTTGGGAATTTTTGTGTTTTGCATGTGGGTGGAAGAAGGTATCCTTTCACATTCTTTCAATGTCATTGGATGGGGTCAGGAAAATGCTTTGACAAAGATCATAACAAGGGAGAAGTTTGAGTTATGTAGGACTTCTCTCAGCTTTGTCAAGATTTTTCAATAAGCCTGGAGTGGGGGATTTCTCTTAGTAGATTCTTTGCAGCACTAGTTGGGCTTCAAGTGGGAGACTATTGAATGGTGAAGCCCAACCATTATAGTTGCCTCTTTCAATTCTCTTCCAACTTTGTGGTTACTTTCCTTTTGAGGAAAATTCTCGCTACTACATCTGGTGGTGTGCATGTTGACTATTATTAGATATTGAGGTAGTGGATTGTATTTTTTTTAGGTTGAATATATATTGTTGTGTATGTTGTAACAAAAAAAATGATTCTGGATTTAATAAAATCTGAGAAATCCCCTGCTATTTGTGGATGTAGCCTTCATGGTGGACCACGTTAAAATTGTGTGTTGTCTTGCATTTGGGTGTGTGTGTGATTTATTTCTTTTTGTTTTCTTTTTGTTTTCTACCATTTACTTTTTAACACATTATGCATGCAATCCTTGACCATATGTTTGCAAATTTGTGTAAATATTGCCTTCATCACAATATCTGAAAAATCCTACAACCCAGCTGATAAATATGTGTTGTCTAGCTTGAATACAATGTTTGAGAGTCATTCAAAAAGTTCAATTTGGAATCAAGAACATTACTTATTTTTGTTTACTTTCACAAAATGAAAGCAAAAACATTAGAAGCAATATAATCTTCATTCATTTTTCCTAGACGATGTTTTAAATTTATTTTAACAATATGATAATTAAAATCCTCTTAAATAGAAACGTTTCCACCAATGGGAGAATTAGAAAATAGAAGGAAAAAATTAAAGAAAAACTAAAACATTAGCACTGCACTATAATTTTCCAATGTAGGCAAATTAATACCAATTTAATTAGATGAAAACATTAGTCCATGCCTAATATGTTTGTTGTTTCCTTTAAAATCTTGTGAATGTTGTGAAGCCTTGCTACTGTGCATTCAATGCCTTGTTGCCTATTAGTTCAAATGTGGGATGGAGGCTTATCCTATTGTGGTTGCAGTTATCCCAAATATTTTAGTAGAGGCTTGTTTGGTTTCATGCTCTTTTGTTGATATACTGGTTTGGGTTCAACTTTTTAATGGTTAGAGTTATTTCACCAAAACTCATTAATCTCTAACTTGAAATACTTTTGAGAATAATCCTAGTTTTAGTTTATGTGACTAGGTTATATTATTTACACTAGACTAACATGGGATGGAACAATGGAGGAATTATATGCTATCTTCTCTAATAATATTTACATTAGACCAAAGATGTTTGAATTGAGCCTTTCTTATGGATTCAATAAAGATAGTAATTTAATCTTTTGTGCAATATAAGTGTAGATCCCATTAAGCCATGTCATTTTGTATACACCTAGTTTTCCAAAAATAGAAGACACATTATACACTTCATTGAAATATTCTTTTTAAGCCCCTCGAGCAGTGCTATCCAAAAAAGAGAAATGAAATGTGTATTTTATAGCAGTGATGAAATCCTTCAAAATAAAACTATGTATGCCACTGTCATAAAATGGAAAAACTTTGCTTACTTTTGAAAGAGGTTTTCTATAGTTTGAACCTTATTGTATAGACCTAAGAAGATAGTTCATAGACATAATGGACAATGACGTTTTTGGAAAGCCACATAGAGGATTGAGTACATCACCATTGGGTTTCAGCATTTTGAGGAGTAGTTGGCTTGTTAGGTCAGTTTTGGAAGAAGTTCCCATAAATATGGTAATTGATGCGCAATAGTATTGTGTAACCAAGATCCTAATACCTGCAAGAGAAAACAAACAAACACATTAGAGGATTCAAATGCAAGTTAAGACCAAAGTTCCCCATAAAATCCATTTAACCATATGTTCAAAATAGGAATGAAAGCAAGAATACAATACAAAAAAAATGAAGTAGATCAAATCCTATTGAGAATATGCAAACTCTTGATCTTATGGGGGAGTTGGTGCCAATTTGATGTGGAAATTGGCCCTTTCCCAACTCCTATGTAAGCTTTTGATGATTTGTTGATGATAGATCCACTTGGTGATTGCTTCAAACCAACTCGATGGAGAAAACCTGCAATAACCTAACTATGCCTTGATGAAATTGATGAAAATGCTAATGCTTGAAGATGAAATTGAGTATAGTAAGTTTGCTCAAATTGTGGATGATGAAATGAGGAAAGAAGCCTCTTATTTATAGAATGAAAAGTTGGATAAATGCCCAAAAAGAAGCAATGTGGGACTAACTTTCAACCAATGGCAAGGTGCCACTTGTCAAGAGATGGGTGGATGAAGGATGTGCACATTTTGATGAATGTGCCCATAAATGCATTTAGGTTGAATTTGAAAATAATGAAATGACATGTAAGAGGGAAAAAAGAATGTCTTAAATGCCACTAGGCTCAATGAAAAGATGAAATAAATGTCTTGTTGGAAGGACAACGTCCACTTGGAAAGATTTCAAATTTGGAAGAATATTCCTCTATTATGCCATGTTGAGAGAAAATAGGGATTTAATAAATGAATTAAATATGTTTTCATGTGCAAGTGGAAAAAGCTAGAGGATGGGACATGGATTAGGATTAAATTAATCAAGGGTTAATTAATTTAATGAGGGATTAGATGATGTGACCAATCTGACTTAGATTTATGGGTTAATTTAAATCAAATATGAGAGGAATGTGATTTTAGAGATAGTTAAATAAATATTTTGATTTATTCAGCTAAAGGGGATGATGGTTAGATTAAATCAAATAAAGGTTTTATATAATTTAATGAGATGATAGACTTTAGAGATTAAAATTTGATTTATTTAATTAAATAAAGGAGCTAAGGTTAATTAGATCAGATTGATAGATTTAATTAACGAGAGAGGATGACTTAATCAGATAAGTGATTTATTTAATTAAGAGAAGAAAATTGATGAATTTAATCAAATAAGGGTATTCAATTAAATGGTTAGACTAAGGGATGATTAGGGATGAAACGGTGTCAATAGTCAGGATCAAGCATGTAATGCCAATCAATACATTTTCCATGTCTACATTTTGCCCCTCTTTGAAGCAATGCACTTATTGTGTTGTTTCAAAGAATGAACTGTCTTGATCAAAAGCCAAAAATTCTCTTATTTCAAAACTTGTCCCATTGCTACCCCTGTGAGAGAAACATGCCAATATACTTCCCCCTTGAGAGATCAAACGAAAAGCTTGATTTTTGGGTGATCTTGCAAAAAAAGAGGACAAGGTGCCCGACGGGTCCAGAAAGGCTACAAGAGGTCAAAAAATGAGATAAAACACAAAAAACAATACAAAATGGCCTTTGGACTGAAAAAAACGGGACGAGGGGACCTAGACCCTTCCTGGACAGCTAAACAAGGTCAAAAAACCCTAATTTTTAGGCTTAAATAGGCAACCACTTCCAATTCATTTTCACATTTAGCCTTTGAGAGATTCTACGATTTTTTGCTCTGACACCTTGGCGAGATGGCACAACGACAGCTCCCCATGCACATTTTTGACCGAGTCTGGATGCATCAAAGGCTTCCCGACACTAGACCACCAGTGAGTCAACTTGACCCAAGCTTGATTTTTCATTTTTCACATGCATTTATTACATTTAAAAACTAGGGCTTTAGGAGTAGCGCTATATTGGCCTACTGAAATTTCAAATTGCGACGCTCGATGTTTAAACTACATCGTTGTTGCAACGTCTGATGTCACGGTGCAGTTTGAAATTTAGGGTTAAATTTATCCACCGCCTTTGTAGATTGCATCGCCGTAGTGATCTTTAGAGTTAGGGTTTTCTTCCAAACTCCAACACCTTTGCAAACTAAACCATCGTGGTGGTGGGCCACCACCAGTTCAACTAATTTAGGATCGTGGGCCACAGGACCATCCACCCAAAGATCCACAGATTGGGGAGTAGAGACAGGATGCCCCCGATAGGAGCAAGATTTGGGACACCAAGATAGGATCTCGATGCCCCCCAAGGATGGGGAGCAGGATCAACCTCACACGCAACCACCCCTACAGCCAAATCCAAGAGATGGGTAGATTTTGCAGTTGCTAGCCTAGGTACAGGCACTGACAGCCAAGAGAGATCAGGCCAGAGTTGAGTGGGACCAGACCATTTTGCAGAGATAGGCCATAGAATTACAGGCGGCGATAGAGATGGGCCACCAACAATAGCTAGAGAGCATGGCTGCCTCTTCTTCCCGGAACACAGTATCACTTAGGACTAACAGGGAGGTCGTTCAGGAGACCGATTACTACAAGATGTACTACTACCAGGCCATGTTGAGGGCAACTCGAGTGTTAGATTTTTCTTAGAGGATAGGACACAAGCCGACAGAGGAGCACGGGGAGAGAGCAGGCAGTGAGGGTAGCAGCCAGCAGGGCTAGCCCCCATTTTGATTAGAGACAAGATTCTTTTTGCACCCCTTGGGCTTGTTTTTGATAGCCCCATGGGATGATTGTACTCATTGATGTACATTGATCGAATTTTTTGTACCATGACAATATATTTGATGATATATGAGATGATGATTAGTCGATATGATATGCTATGGTCCTATCCTATTTATGCATTTATGGATGGCTCTTATTTCTATATGCTATGCAATGATGTTCTATCTTATGTGATGCATGTATTCTTTTTATTCTATGTGATGCAATGCAATGTATGTTTATTTATGATGTTATGATGTGATGCAATGATTATGCAGATGTTTAGGGATGGATGCATTTCTTTTTTCAGTATCTTTTTACGCACTTTTTATGATGATTATGTATGGATGGTGCAAATGTTATACTATGCAAATGCTTAGACTAACAAATCTATATTATGTAATGATGGATGGTATGATGTAATACAATGATGACATATGATGATGATGTTTGTGAATGTTATGACGATATCTATGATATGATATAATGGATACAAATGATGTTTAATGTGTATGTGATAGCGCAATGGATGTGTTATGTGTTATACAATGTTATGATAAAATGAATGCAAATGATATGATGGAAGTAAATAATGTTTATGATATGGGATGATTATGTTATGGTAAGATGGATGCAAATAATGTTAATGATATGGGATGATTATGTTATGGTATGATGGATGCAAATAATGTTTATGATATGGGATGATTATGTTATGGTATGATGGATGCAAATGATGCTTATGGGATGATTATGTTATGTTTATGTGAAATGAATGCAATATAATGATTCGTGAGATGCTTAGAGTTATAATGGAAATTCAATGTTATGATATGGTTTAATGTTTCCTATATGATATGCAATATGCAATATGTAATGTGCAATTTGCAATGTGTTGATGGTTTGTGAATGCAGGATGAATGTAATGATGATAATGATCTAATTAACTGTCATGGTACCATGTTAGTGTGAAAATCAAGAGATAGAAGAAACCAAAGATTCCAACAAGACATGAGATGATGATGATGATGATTTTCTTACCGAGGAGTTGGTATTTTCAAACAGCTAATTACCTTATGTTTGATTACACACATAAGTACGATGCATCAAGGTATAAATAACCAGGATGGCGTTGTACCTAGTGTGATGGACTTTGACTCGACAATCAGATAGGAGTATCCTTGTTCACACCTAACATACAAAATCCTTACTAGGATGCACTTTAGGTACTTCAAACATCTCATACCAAAACATAGAAAGGGAAGCCTTCCTATGTGGTCAACAAGATATCTAAAACACCTTCCATACACACCTAATAAAGCAAGTATTCACCAAGGTTATTTTACAAAGACATCCAACAAGAACCATAGAAAAAAATATAATGATTGTTGCCCCATTCCTATCTCTCTAAATCCTCTTGTTCAGGATATCATCGAGAGGTCCTTGGAATGAGTGCAATAAGATAAATCAAAAGACCAAAATAAAGCAAACAAACAAGCTAATGTTCTTCAAAACCGCTAGCCAAGACTAAACTACGATGATGCTTGATGTTGATGTCCATTGTAGGAAGGATGCATCCTAGGACATGATGATATCAGATGATTTGATATGGGACTAATTGGATGATAGGCTATTGATACAAAGAGTTGACTAACTTGTTTACGTGCTGACCTAGACTTGAGACTTTGACGTTTAAGTTTTCATTTTTGAAACTGCTAGACTTGTTTCCGATTGCTTCACCAAAGGTTGAGGGTGATGACGATTTATTATCATGAGTGATATTTATTGTGGATGAAAGCAAGATGAGACAGATGGATTTTTTCAAATATTTGGATGTTTTTAGAGTTTTTTGAAATGTTTTGAGGCTATTTTTGGTATTTTTTGAGATTTTTCAAATGTTTTGATTTTTTGATTTTTCAAATGTTTTGGGGTTTTTTGAGATTTTGACCAAAAGACTAACCTAAGGACCTATCCTAGGGGCCTTGAGGGCTTATCAATGGATGAGCCTTGCCTACCTTATACACGCAGAGACCACGTAGTTTGACTAACACAAACTCTATTATTGATGAGATATGAACAAATGGACTACCAATTTATTATGACAGACTCCTAAAGAACTAACCTAAATGTCTCGGGGGATGATCAAAGATCAACCTTGCCTATGTTCAAGGCTTAGAGACTCGTAGTTTGACAAGACGACTCTGTTTTTGACGTTTTGACTAACTTTTTGACCTGTTTTTGGATTTTGATATGTTTTGAATGTTTTTGGATTTTCTGATTCAAGGACTTCAAGAGTATACACGAATCCGATCTGATGAGAACATTCCCCCAACATGATGCAATAGAATACTCTAATAAAGGCAGGACAAACTAACCTTGAGCATTGGTTGAGTAGTACTAGGATGGATCATGACACAAACACAGGACCAAGTTATGATGCGGATGCCAAACGGATGGGTTATGGATGGAGGTATGGAATGCGATGGATGATGGAAGCTTGCTGGAGGGATGATGTAGAATGAACCATGAAGATCCTGGTGGATGGATAGTGCTTATTTACTCAAGGTGTCTTTTTTCCAAGTTTTCACCAAGGTACTTTCCCAAAGCGCCACCGAAGTGGTTTTCACTAGAGGACATTTTTTTTCTTTACTATTTTTGATTTTTTTTGTTGTCACCAAGATGCCTGTTTGCCAGGTTTTTATCAAGGTAACCATTTTTTCAGGACATTTTCTAATTTTTTTAATTTTTTGGTCTATACCTTGAAGGATTTAGGCATAAAACTTTTTGAGATGGAAGTTGTTCATGGGCTCCTGCAGAGACTTGCCTCCGGCTGTTGATAACTGATATGCCCCTAACTTATAGCTTGTTGTGATGATGAATTGTCCCAACTAGTTAGGTTCAAACTTGCCTTTGTCGTTTGGGTTTGGGGCGTTCTTTTGATCCTCTTTTAGTACCAGTTCTCTAACTTGGATAGTTCTGCTCCTAATTTTCTTGTTATTGCTCCTCTTGAGTCTATTTTGATAGACTTATAAATGATTTAAAGCATCCATACACCACTCATCCAGTAGCTCCAACTCATTCAGTCTTGATACTTGGTATTCTTCATCTGTGATGAGGTTTTGCAGTGATATTCTCAGTGACAGGAGCTCAATCTCAATGGGTAATACTGCCTTTGATCTGTAGACCAGGGAGAAGGGAGTGGCACATGTTGGTGTGTGGATGCTGGTTCAATAGGCCCAGAGGGTGGGATTTAGCTATAGATGCCAGTCATGACCTACATCATTGACTATCTTTTTGAGGATTTTCATAATGGTTTTATTGGTGGCTTCTGCTTGGCCATTGCCTTGGGGATAATATAAAGTGGAAAAGCGAAGTTGGATTTTGAATTTTTCACATAGGTTACGAACATCCTGATTCTTGAAAGGTGTCCCATTATCTGAGATAATAGCTTGGGGAACACCGTATCAGCATATTAAGTAGTTTAGGATGAACTTTGATATCTTCTTTCCAGTGATGTATGTCATGGGGATGGCTTCCACCCACTTGGTAAAGTACTCTTTGGTGGTTATGATGAACCTATGGCCATTAGATGAGGTGGGAGTTATCTTTCCAATGAGATCGAGTCCCCACTGCGAAAAGGTCCATGGTGTGACAATAGGTTGAAGTTCTTAAGCTGGAGCATGGATGAGGTCCCCATGTTGCTGACATTGTAGGCACCTTTTGACGAGTCATGTACTTCTCTTTCCATTGTAGTCCAATAATACCCCATCCTCATCAATTTCTTGGCCAAGGTCATTCCACTTGAGTGTGAACCAAAAATACCATTATGCACCTCGATTAAGGCGATCAATGCCTCCTCAGCGATTAAGCAACGTAATAGGGTTCCTTCTATGCAGTATTTCCTAGGATGAAAAATCAAGATGCTTTCTTGACAAAGGATCTTTTTAGGCTTGAGGGTAATTCAGTAGGTAGGACACCTATTTGCAAGTATGTATAAATTTCATGGTACCAAGGATCACCGAGACCAACGATTTTGCACACAAATTCTAACTCTAGTACCTCAAATGCGGGAACGAGAATCTGCTCTACCAAGAATTTATGTCTCAAGACATTGCGAGGGATGTCCAATAAGGATCCAATCATTTCCATGGTGTCTGCTACTCTGTTGTTTGCTCTGGGAATCTGCTCAAATGTGATATCAATGAATGATTCTTTGAGGCTCTCTACCAAATTTTTGTATGGAGTCAGTTTATCATCCTTTGTTTGGTACTCCTCATTCACTTGATTTATTATCAGCTGGGAGTCTCCATACACTCTGAGGGCCATGATGTGTCACTGCACTGCTATTCTAAGACCTATAGTCAAAGCCTCGTATTCTGCAATGTTATTAGTGCAAGGGAATGCCAATTTGTAGGATCTAGGTATGCAGTCCCCCTATGGGGTGATGAAGAAGACACCAACTCTTGATCCATGTTGTGTATAGGAACCATCAAAGTAGAGTTTCCAGTGGTTGGATATGTTGAGATTGAATATGGATTCATCTGGAAACTCTGATATGAGTGGATTCTCTGAATACATGGGTGCTTCTGCAAGTTGATCTGCGATCACTTGGCCTCTAATTGTTTTTTGTTCCACGTACTCAATGTCGTATTCAGATAGAATCATGACCCACTTGGCCATCCTTCTTGTGAGAATTTCCTTTGATAGTAGGTACTTTAGGGGGTTGATCTTGGTGATGAGTTTGATTTTGTGTGCCAACATGTAGTGTCTAAATTTTTGTGAAGCAAACACTACTGCTAAACATGCTTTTTTGATGAATGAGTAGTTTAACTCATGCCCAACCATTATGTGGCTAATGTAATAGATGGCCTTTTCTGTCCCATTTTTAGCGTGTTGAGCTAGGAGAGCACCAAGGGTTGTTGTTGTTGCTGACACATAGAGGATTAGTGGCTTTCTCAAGATTGGTGGCATGAGGACTAGAGGTGTGAGTAGATATTCCTTGATTTTGTTGAAGGCTTCCTCACACTTGTCATCCCATTTATACGCTACTCCCTTGTGAAGTAGGTGAGAATATGGGTTTTTCTTTTCTGCTAGTTGTGTTATGAATCTACAGATGGACTAAAGTCTGCCTTGGATGCCTCTCAACTGTTTCAATGTTTTGGGTGCCTCCATCTCAAGGATTACTTTTACCTTGGCAAGATCTATTTCAATACCTTTCATTGATGCTATGTATCCTAGTAGCTTTCCCGATTGTACGTCAAAGACACACTTCTCTGGATTTAAGCGGACCTTATATTTCTCCAGCCTATCGAAAATAGTGCTCAAGGTTGCTATGTGATCTCTCCTCTTTCTAGATTTTTCTAGTATGTCATCAACATAATCTTCGACAATCTTGTGGATCATTTCATCAAAGATTAACGTCATGGATCTTTGGTAGGTGGATCCAGTGTTATTCAAGCCAAATGGCATCATGTTCTACTGGTAGGTCCCCCATGGACAAGTGAAGGCCATTTTGTGTTGGTCTTCTTTAGCAATCATTATTTGGTTGTACCCAAAGAAACCATCCATCAGAGAAAGCATTTCATGTCCTGATGTCATGTTCACTATCATGTCAATGTTAGGCAATGGGAAATCATCTTTCGGACATTCTTTGTTTAGATCTTTGAAATCCATGCAAATTCATATGCCTCCATTAGGTTTTGAAATAGGAACCAGATTTGACACCCATTTTGGATAGTCTATTGGCCGTATGAATCCTGCGTCAAGTAGTTTCTTCAATTCCATCTTGACCAACAAAGCAATCTAAGGATGCATTTTCCTGAGTTTTTGTCTAATTTGCTTTGCCTCAGAGTAGACTGCTAGGTGATGGACCACAATTTTTTGATTGAGCCCGAGCATGTTAGCGTAACTCCATGCAAAATTAACTTGTCTTTCTCTCAAGAAGGTTGCTAGGAGTTCTTGTTCCTCCGATAGTAATGATTCTGCATAGAATGTGACGTGTGGGGTCTCCTTTGTTCCCAAATTAACTGGATTGCATTTTTTAGCTAGGACTGCTTATTTTTCTTGATGGAGGGCTCTAAGAGGAAGATTGAATCGCCCATCCTCAAGTTCCTTAGAGAGGTTTTCACTATTGGATGCGTCCTTTCTTTTTACTATTTTTGGGTCAAAGAGTGCCACAGTGTGGTTTTCACTCAAGGACCTAGAGATTATTCTCATTTTTTCACTTTTTGTGACTGAGCGATTCAATCATTTCCCCATAGTATGCCTGTGTGTCCAACTCGATGATGAATCCTGCTTTATGATCCCCACATGGAATATTATCCCGTAGTCCCATGAATTCTAAGAGTGCTTTGTCATTTTTGAATGTGTCTAGAATTGGTGGTCCTCGTTGGTCATAGTCGACGAGTTGTGGGTAGACTAGATGGATTTTGTGGTTTTGGTTTTCGAATTGATAAGATAGGGTGCTAATCATGAGGAGGGAGGTGTCTTCAAAAAGCATGGGTAAATCAGTTATGGGGTCTTCCTCACTAGCTATATCTATGACCTAATCTATGGATATGGGCGTTTGACAAGTGGGTGTTGATTGCCGAGGAGGATTTCTAACATTCCTAACCGAGGGGAATCTACCCATTTTGGTCACTCTCGGAGGGGTACATATGAGGCCAAGATTTCTTATACGCATCTCTAGAATGAGAGGTATTAAAAGATCGTTATCATTTTGCCCAAGTTTTTTGTTCCTATCATATCCCATGGTGAGCATCATTTGTAAGCCTTTTCTACTATCATCCATAGGTAGGTCGACTGTTGGTCTATTTTCCTGGTACAGAATATGTGATGGGTCCTATTCTATCACTTCCCGACCTAGGTCCCACCAACTTCTAAAGCTAGATGAGCCTACCATGAAGGTTTGGAATGTTGTTCTTGCTGGTTGAGATTGTCCATGGGATTTAGGAGATTGTGGTAACTCTCCTACCATGAAGGCATTTTTCTTCATTTTATAATTTCCACATCCATAATCTTGGATAATGACTTTGATTTCAGATGCATCAAGGATGGAGTGTGTCTCTGTCTCAAAAGTGGAAGCTAATGTAGCTGGGTCTACATAAGGAGTGGTGGGGCTTTCATCATTTTTTGGAACTTGGGGATCCTATAATATTTGGCCTCCAAGCTTTTGCAATATGCAAAGGGTTCAGGATCACCATGGATGGTAACCTCTTGATTTTCATACGAGAATTTGATGCATTGGTGAAAGGTCGATGCCACTACTTGCATCCCATGGATCCACGGACGCCCCAGGAGAATGTTACAAGGTAGATCAAGGTCTAGGACCTGGCATGTGGTGTCATAAATGGTGGGTCCTACTTGAACAAAAATCTAGATAGTGCCTAGAGACACTCTTTCCTGATCATCATAGGCTCTGATGGTGATGCCATTACCTTTTTCAATGGCATCCTCTAAGAATCCTAGATTCTTTATCAACTTTAGAGAACATATGTTAAGTCCTACTCCCCCATCCACCAAGACCCTTTTGACTTTATTTTTGTGAACTAGGACTTCGATATGGAGAGCATGATTGTGAGACAATTGAGTAGGGAAGTCTTGGTCAGAGAATGTAAGAAGGCTTGGAGTGGTGATGTTTCTGACCATAGCTTGGAATTGGTCTGTATCTAGATCAGAGGAGACAGTGGATGAGGCTAATGCTTCTTCTAGGATTTTTCTATGGGCATGTGATATCTTAAGCAACTCCATTATGGAGATATGAGCAGGAGTTCTCTTTAGTTGGTCAGGGACATTATAGCCATAAGGGATTAATCTTGGATTTGAAGTGGATGCCCTAGGTGGTTGTGAGGGTCCAACAATGGTGACCTTGTTGCCGTGTGTGGTGAATCCACAATCTGCATTGGCTCCCTTAATTTTAATGATAGGGACATACTCTTCTAGTGTTGCCATAACATGCTCATACATGTGGTTCATGTCCTTGTATTTTCCTTTTCCTTTATCATTTCTTCCCTTGTTGTGATCAGGCATCGGATTTGTGTATATCTTTAGGTTTTGGTTTCTTGTTGGTTGCTCCACATTTATGATTTTTTGATCAATGAGGTCCTGGATTAGGTTTTTCAACCTCATGCAACTGTTGGTGGTATGCCCTTTGATTTTTTTAAAGTCACAAAGCTGGTTTTCATTTTACCAGGGTGGTTTCACTTCTGGTTCCTAGTAATTCTCATAGGTGGGAGCCTTGATGAGGTTTTCGTTTATCAATTTCTTTATGAAAACCTCGAGTGGTTCTCCAAGGGCTGTGTACTTTTGCTTTGTGGGATTTTTGTTTCATGAGGGTGGTCCCCCTTGATTATTTAGGTTATTAACTTGATTGTTGGTTGGTTGGTGTTGTGATACCGCATTGGTTTGGGTATTGTTCCGATCATTTTTTTGCGATTGTTGGTAGGTTTGGTTGTTTTTCCTCGGAGCATTGATTACAACCTTAGCATCAACCACACCATCATTTGTGATATTGTTGTTCCTTGCCCATGTGTGAGGTTTTTCATTGTAACTGTTGGATGGGTGATGTTTTTGTTGTTCTGGATAGGCGGGTGTTCCTCCTTGTGAAATAAGGGCTCGCTCAATGTTAAGTGCCTTAGGGATCAATTGATCGTATGTGGTGATCACTTGCACCTTGAGATGGAATGCCAAGGTTCCGTCGAGGTTGGAGATGATTGTGCACACTTTTTGTTCTTCTGGAATGGCCCATTTGCTTCTATTGGCCTTGGATCACCATCATTGTAAGAAGGAAGTAAATGATTCATTCTTTGCTTGTTTAAGATTTGATAGTTCCTCGAGATTGACATCCATACTGATATTAAATGCGTAATTTTTAATGAATGCGTCCACAATCTCTTGGAATTTCTTGATTCTAGGAGGAAGGAAAGAGAACCACTCCATAGCATGGTCAACCAAACTTCTAGGAAATAGTCGCATCAGATAGGTATCGTCATATGCGACTTCCATGCAATGAACTTGGAATTCCCTGATGTGATCTTCAGGGTTGCCCGTCCCACAGTATTTATTGAATTTGGGGATCTCAAATCCCTTTGGGAATAATTTCATCATAGGAATCCTATCGAATGGATAAGGACACAAGTTGTTGGGTGTTTTTATGGTTCTCCCTGATTGAAGGTCAAGTACCTATTGTGAGAGTAACTTGATCTGTGTTGCTACATCATTTTGCGGATCAAGGGGTGGGATGAAGGTGTTTTGTGATGGTTCACCTATTGGAGAGATGGGTGGATTGGTTGGTGTGTTGATGGATGGTATTTACAGATTCTGCTATGCCAAATATGCTTGCACTTGTTGTATTACTAACGCTTGTTGTTGATCTTGTTGTTGCGCTAATAATGCTTGTTGGTGAGCTTGTTGTTGCTGTTGTACCAACAATGCTTGTTGTTGGGCTACTAATTGGGCCACTTCTTGCTGCTAATTGTTTTAGCACTTGTTGGTATGCTTGTTGCTAATTTACTTGTTGTTGTGCGAGGTATTGTGCTTGTGCTTGTGTCTGCGCCTGTTGAGCTTGGTATTGGGCTCGAGCTTGCACTTGTTCCTATGCTTGGGCTTGTGCTTGGGTAGCTTGCTATTATTGTAATAGGGCTTGGGCTTGAGTAGCCTTTTATGCTTGTTGTGTGGTTAGAGCAGCTTGCATTGCTTGGGTGGCTTACACTGCTTGAGCGGCTTGTGCGGCTTGAGCAGCTTGTGTTGCTTGGGCGGCTTGCATTGCTTGAGCGGCTTGCACTGCTTGTCGATTTTGGATTTGTTGAAGTGCCTTTTGATAGGAATATTTTTGAGCAGCTTGCAATGTAATGCTATATTGGCTTGATACATTTGTGTTTGGTGGTGGAGGTGGTGGTGGTGGTGGCGAATTTGGTATAGTGTTTGTTGTTGTGGTGAGAGGTATCGTCGTATTGATGATTGGGATTGTGGTGGTGGATGGTGTGATTGATATTCTTGGTCCTTGAGAGACCATTTTTTGAGATACCTGGGGGATGGTTGATGATGTAATGGTGGTGGTTTGCATTATTGGGATGGTTTCCATCTGTTGTTTCGATGTCGATGACAAGATATTTTGATTAGCAATCAGAGGATTGATTTGATTTTGTTGATTGATATTTGGTAGAGGGGGAAGCCCTAAACCAAGTGATGATGTGGATATTGATGTCAAGGGGGAGAGTGGTGGAAATGTGAGTGGCAAACTCCCTTGAGGGAATGATGAAGATGTAGTGTTAAAGATGCCCCCTGGTCCAAATATGTCTCCTTCTCCTTGTGAGGTTATGGGGAGAGGTGTCGTGTGAAATGACAATGATGGATCATTAGGGTTGTGAAAGGTGAGGGGGACATGTGATGGATTTTTTGGGATGGATTGCCCCAAGATGTTGTTTGCGTCCAACTCTTGATTATTCATAAGGGGGTGCTTTTTGTAATGCATTAAGAAACACACTCCCCTTGTTGATGATGGGTTGAGTTGGAGCAATGAATGATGTGATTTGGGGAATGGATTGAATGATGCTTTGGAATAAATATGTAGATGATATTGGGGGCATGGATGAAATCGAAGGCATGACCTCAAAAGGTGTTTCCAAAATGGTACTCACATTGAAATCAGAAGGGAGTTTAGCCCTTTGTTTTGCTAATTCAAGCATGTAGAGTGAGGGATTGAGTCTCATCATGATGTTAATGATTCTGTGATTCTCTAGGTTTTGGACCTTCTCAGTGATTTCATCTTGTGTCATTCCAAAGGCACTATTAGTGATATGATCTACTTGACTTTCCTATTGAGGATTTTTTGATGATGAAGGAAAGTTAGTTAGAGGATCGCTTGATCCAACCGGATTTATCTCAAAATTTGTTTGGCTTAGGTCACTTGAGGTGGATGTTTCTTTGTTGAATTCCATGTTCCTCTTGTGTTAAGGTCTAGTTTGAACCATAAAATAGGGATAAATATTTTAAGAGTGTGGGAGATGAATCTCTAATTCTTTGGATTGATCTAACTTTAGATACAAAAGAGAAAATTTAGGATGATTTAAGGATCAAACATATAATGGTGAAATGAAGGATGGATGATATGGATTGATTAGAATTCTTGAGAAATCTTTAAAGGATATGTTAAACTTTAGGACTTGGATTTGATGTGTGATTTTGATTTTGGATTTAGATTTGATTTGATTTGGATTGGATTGTGAACTCATAAAATCTAAGAGGTTAGATGTTGTCCTAGAGTGAATTTGTCCTAAGATGCTAATTTGACTAAGTGTGAGAAGAAGGATTCATCTAAACACACATAACCAAACAAGATAATTTTTTGATTGGGTTTTGATTTTGGATTATAAACTCCTAAACCCAAAGATGTTGGATGTTATCAAAGGATAAATTTTTCCACAAGGTTTGATAATTTGACTAAATATGTGGAGAAGGATGCATCTACACATACCTAATCAAACAAGATGATTTTGGATTTGTTTCAAATGATTTTCCCAAAGTTTAACATGAAGTATTTTTCCAAAATTTTCAAAGATTTGATGATGAAATGATTTTGGTTTGATGTTCAAAGATGAATGAAGGTTTTATTTTGATCCTAGGTTTACCTAAAAAGACGCTTGTTTACTAGACCTCGGTTTTGAAGAATATGCTTTTCTCTATACAAGGTGTGCAAATTCCCGAAAAAGATTTAGATTTTGTTGACAAAAGAACTCATACAAATTTGGATTATTTCTTGAAGATCTTCTATAAAAGTTAAAAAGCAGTCTTCATCTGAATTCGTATAGCGTTGAGAGATGCTTTTGGTGGTCTTTTGGACTAAGAGCTTTTACCTTTGGTTTCTTGATCTCGATCTTGTGTGAAATCATTTGGGACATATGTGTGGGATTCAATTGTTTTTAGTCTTTGCTTAATGACTTTTTTTTACCACAAACACTTCTTGATTAAGTTTTGAAACTAGATGTCTAATGTTTTAATTTCTTATCATCCCACAAAGTATATTATGTGGAAATCGAGGAAACCAAAGCAAGAGTTACCTAATGTTTACTTTAGTAGGAGCAAATTGAGATAAAATTCAAGTGCCTAGAAACCTCTAAGGATATGAATCCCAAGGGAAAGCAAGGGCATGTGAATTTGTTCAAGGATATTTGCTTCTCCTAAAGGGTTTGATATTTGATGCCCATGTTAAATTTTTGTTTTCCAATGTTTTTGATCAAGCAATGTGTTTTAATTTCAAGAACAAGTACAACCCTATGGATATTTGAGACAATATTTGTTTCTCCCCACTTGGACAAGTCCAGCTACGCTTACTTTTAGCGGATGGTTAGATGCTTGAACCCACTGGCTCCCCTCCACGGCTCAACACTTCTTTCGGGGCAACCAAGAATCAGTACCCATGAATCTCCCATGGCATACCTTCCATCTCTACTAAAATCCATAAAAGTGTGGGGTGGCTTCAGAATGACCGTTCTTGCACCAACAAATAGATAGGGATTTTGGCCTTTCTACACAAGGGTTTTAATTCAAACTTTTTGTTTGTGGAGATTGAACCATGTAGCGAGAGACCATTGCTGCCCTTCTCATCGGGACCAATCACATGATACTGGCCTTTGTTCCAGTACCCACTTTTATAGCCCAACTGGAAATACACTGGATTTAGTGTGTTACCAGTCCCTTGGGTGAGTACTTTTTCCCACAAGGCAGGTCCTCTATGATAAACAAAAGTGAGCAAACATATTCATAGTTCGATCGATCTTTGTTGAGAAACAAAGAGAGAACACACGCAATATGTTCCAATCACACTCGCAAGATGTGTTCAATTTTAATCCCAAAATGAAATATGGAGGTAATTACTTTACCCAACTTAAGACCACCAAAAATCCTTTTGATTATTAGGATCGCCATGAGGCACGAGAGAAGCGCATACATCCTTTCGATGGTATTACTTTGAGTAAGCAATCACAAGACAAAGAAGCACTTATTCATTTTAAGTCCACAAAGCAATAATTACTTCTTTTTAGAACACCAAAGGAAATGTGAAAATTTCCTTGTTCAATTGTTAATCCTCAAACCAAATCTAGTGAGTTTGTCCTAATGGTCTTTTTAAACCACTTTGTAACAATAATTGAAATGTTCTTTTTAGAGCCCAAAAAGAAATTTAGTAGGTCCTAAGCATGAAAGTTAACAAAATTTCTTAAGAGAAATGGTGAATTCTCTAAGAGTGTTAAAAAAAACTAAAGTGTTTAAAAACACTTGGTATTATGAGAAAGTGATGTCATCATGCCTCTTTTCTCTTTCACCTTTGATCAACCCAACCTAAAAGAAAATTAGTTAGATCTACAAAACATAAGTCATAAAATCTAGTAATAACCTAAAGGATCAGAATTGAAAAAGGCACATGTCATAAAAAAATGAATTTGATTTTTTGCATCTCTTCAGTGGTGGAGTCTGCACAAGCGTTGTAGTTTGAAGCTCTCCAACGGTGCTATATAGTGTCGCTTGCTAGTTAGCATCACTTTGCAGCAGGGACAAAGATCGTGATTGCGTCACTCTTTTGATCAACGGTGGAGTTTCTTGTTGACACACAAAAAATAAAGAAAGCACAAAATTTTGATGAAAAAAAGTGATTTAAACTTTTGGTCAACCCTCCTTCTAGTGCCAAATGTGTGAACTAAGATCCTAATACCTACAAGAGATAACAAACAAACACATTAGAGGATTCGAATGCAAGTTAAGATCAAAGTTCCCCATAAAATCCATTTAACCATATGTTCAAAATAGGAATAAAAGCAAGAATACAGTACAAAAACAATGAAGTAGATCAAATCCTATTGAGAATATGCAAACTCTTGATCTTATGGGGGAGTTGGTGCCAATTTGATGTGGAAATTGGCCCTTTCCCAACTCCTATGTAAGCTTTTGATGATTTGTTGATGATAGATCCACTTGGTGATTGCTTCAAACCAACTCGATGGAGAAAACCTGCAATTACCTAACTATGCCTTGATGAAATTGATGAAAATGCTAATGCTTGAAGATGAAATTGAGTATAGTAAGTTTGCTTAAATTGTGGATGATGAAATGAGGAAAGAAGCCTCTTATTTATAGAATGAAAAGTTGGAGAAATGCCCAAAAAGAAGCAATGTGGGACTAACTTTCAACCAATGGCAAGGTGCCACTTGTCAAGAGATGGGTGGATGAAGGATGTGTACATTTTGATGAATGTGCCCATAAATGCATTTAGGTGGAATTTGAAAATAATGAGATGGCATGTAAGAGGGAAAAATGAATGTCTTAAATGCCACTTGGCTCAATGCAAAGATGAAATAAATGTCTTGTTGGAAGGACAAAGTCCACTTGGAAAGATTTCAAATTTGGAAGAATATTCCTCTATTATGCCATGTTGAGAGAAAATAGGAATTTAATAAATGAATTAAATCTATTTTCATGTGCAAGTGGCAAAAGCTAGAGGATGGGACATGGATTAGGATTAAATTAATCAAGGGTTAATTAATTTAATGAGGGATTAGATGATGTGACAAATTTGACTTAGATTTATGGGTTAATTTAAATCAAATATGAGAGGAATGTGATTTTAGAGATAGTTAAATAAATATTTTGATTTATTCAGCTAAAGGGGATGATGGTTAGATTAAATCAAAAAAAGGTTTTATTTAATTTAATGAGATGATAGACTTTAGAGATTAAAATTTGATTTATTTAATTAAATAAAGGAGCTAAGGTTAATTAGATCAGATTGATAGATTTAGTTAACAAGAGAGGATGACTTAATCATATAAGTGATTTATTTAATTAAGAGAAGAAAATTGAAGAAATTAATCAAATAAGGGTATTCGATTAAATGGTTAGACTGAGGGATGATTAGGGATGAAATGGTGTCAATAGTTGGGATCGAGCATGTAATGCCAATCAGTACATTTTCCATGTCTACAAGTATTAAAAAATGCAGATGATGAGGAAAATCTTATAGATGCAGAGCAACATGTAGCAGATTTCCTAGAATGGTCATTTATCTCCAAGTCAATGAAGCTCACATTGTTTCACATAAAATATTAGAAGAAATTAAAGGAAAAACACTAGGTGACATGGAAAGAGGAGTGAGGTCCTCAATGATTGGAGAATCATATTTCAAATGCTTCAAATCCAATTTATGTCATAGCAAAGCACACCAGACAACTATTTGCTCTCAGCAAATCTATTGGAGCAAGAGAATCAATGTTGGTAACACTTGTACTGATAGGCTGAATTGATGTGGGTAATACATGTTATGATCTAAAGTGTTTGTAGGTTTGTGGTTCTAATTTTTTGCAAAGAGGCTTGTTACTTGTGAGTGGTTCACAACACATATTTCATATTGTGCACCTAAGTACATTAGTATTGTTAAGGGAAAAAATATAGACCATATATGGTTGAATCCTCCAAAATGTTTTCTAATGGTTAAGAGATCTGGCATCAATAACAAATGAATATAACACAAGTTGGGAAGGTTTTAGATTCTTAGAAAAGACAAAATCTAAGATAATAACTTGCAGCAGTGATGGTTTTAGGGATCTCAATGAAGGTGTGAAGTCGTCAGAGGCTTTTGAAGGTTTCAGTGACAAGGACTTCAAGTAGCATCATGAAAAAAATACGATGAGAGAAAATCCAGATCTGTTAGCAGTGAATGCTAAGGAAGCCTTGAATAGAGGGTTGATTTCTTTCAAACCCTAGCAGATAGTGAAGGTAATACCTAGCAAAATAATGGCCATATGCACAACAAAGAGCTTGTCATACTCAAAGAGAAGCACAAGGACCAAAATACCAAAGGAAATAATAGATTTCATCACATTTTTGTCACAACTAGAACACAAACAATGTTTTCTTTCAAAGATATGAAAAAATCTCAGCATTTTCATTCATAGAGAATGGCTTACCAGCAAGGAGGACAAATTCAACCATGTAGAGAATACTCAGAAGCTTCAAAGCCTTGGCAGTTGGAGCAGTAGCATGATAACATTACCAGTAAAAAATGAATGTAAAGTGAGCCCATGAGTAGGGTTAAGAACTTATTTTGAGTTTCTCAAGGAAACCCTAACTTTGGCTGACCAAGGTGTTATTTTCACCTTTATTTCATAAAATTGCATGATGTTTAATACTTAGGTTCTGGTCAAGACCTTTCTTGACATTTTCCTAGTAGAATATCTACCTTAATATCACAATTATGGTCTTTCTTCAAGTTTTGGCACCTAGAAGGAGAGTTGAGTCAAAATCGATTGAACTGAGGTGTTAAGCATGCATTTGGAGTTCTATTTTTTACTTCAAGTCAAAATGAAGCATTTTTGGAGTTCTCTTTGATCAAACAACTTGAGAGAGGATTTTGGAGCTAAATTAGCTCAAATTGGAGCAATTATGAGCCCTCCTATTTAGAATTTTCTATTTTTCTTGTGTAGCATCTTGAGATGGATATTTTGGAGTGCAGTTGACTATGGTTGACTTCTCTTGGCACTTTGGGATTGATTTTGTTCTATAGGAGGGAAAACTTATGCTTTCTCCTCATTTCTTGCTTTTTGTCCTCTCTTGCACATTGTAAAGAGACTTAGAGTTTTGTAGCTCAACATATTTTTACAATTTTGATATAGCGACAAATATTTCAGCTTTTTTTGGGTTTTTACAGGGATTCCTTCTATTATTCAATAAAATCAAGTGTTTACCTTCTCTTTTTTAGGTCTTGTGTCTCTTACAAATTATTTTGATGAAAATTTGATGTGTTTTATTATCAAAACCTTTAAATTTTTTCTTATTCATGGTTGTATGTACACAAAAGCAGTTAATCGTCATAAGTCATAGGTTGTGCCATTGATTTGTATTATCTTCAGAGTTGTGAAAACATTGTTTTCCTTCAAAGAAGATAGATTTCTCAAGCCTTTTTATGAAGTATTTATGTGATTAGATTGCCCAAATTGAGTTGTGTAAACAAATCTTTTGAGAAGTAGTTGTGAATCAAGCTACATGTTAGTTACATTTTGGTGCATCACCTCCTAGAATTAGTTTTTCCCTTTTATTAGCTATCCTTCCTCCTTTTTTCCTACCAAATTCATCAATTTCTAGTAGATATAAAGGGGAACCAACCCATAATCTAGAGATTCATCTTCATCATGAGCAACCCACAAGCTCAAAGATGTTTCCATGTTTCATAGGATTGTTAAGCCTCCAAGCTTAGCATCTGGGTGCAATCCATTGTGGCAACATGTACAAGATAGCAATTTGTTTTTATGTACACCAAAATGAAGTGTTTTGGATTTCAAGCAATTGGATATCAGTGTGCAAATCAAAAAGTATTTTTCCAATTTTAAGCCCAAAACTAAGTGTTTCTAACAACCCTGTCTTAATTGGTCAACAAAATGAAATCGTTTGTTTTTTTCAACATATTAAAAGCATTGGTCAAAAGAGATCATTCCATTTTAGAGCAGAAAAAGTAAAGTGTTGTTCTAATCTATGGAAACTTTTTGAAGATTTTTTTTAGAACACCAAAACAAAAGTGTGTAAGTTTGTGGGGTTCATTTTTATAGCACCAATTTCAAATTGTTTTCCTAAACTAGAAAGCTTCTTGAAATGTTTTTTTTAAAGCACCAAATTGAAATCTTGTTCTAAACTTAGAAATATTTTTTAATGTTCTTTTTAGAGCACCAAATCAAAAGTGTGCAAGTTGTGGGGTTCATTTTAAGCACCAATTGAAAATTTCCTAAACTATGAAAGCTTCTAAAAAAATTCTTTTTAAAGCACCAAATTGAAATCTTGTTCTAAAATATAAAAAAATTTGAACATTCTTTTTAGAGCACCAATTTGAAAGCATGCAAGTTGTGGGGTTCATTTTAAACACCAATTTGACAATTTTTTTCCTAAACTATGAAAGCTTCTAAAAAAAATTTAGACTTCGACCATTTGCCTCTCTACAACAAAATTGTTAGTTGGTTCTTGGATAAACACATGCCATGATTTTGAAAATCCTACATAGTCAATGTTAGCACCTTTCAAACATTCAAACCAAGCAATCGTTAGTGTTAGAAATTGAAAAACAAATTGCAGATTTTGGACAAAAAACAACAGAGCAAAAGTGAAATTCTTAACCAAAAGCAACCCTGTTATGTTTGTCAAATGTGTTTAGAAAAAGAAAAGGAGGCTCTATTATATTTGGTTGTGTTCTTTTTTTCAAAAGTGGCATTGTTTTTGAAGTAGAAGCAGCCAAAAAAGTCAAAAGCAACTGGGAAAAGGGTGACTGCGACAAGAATGAGAAATCAACCACGTGAGTTTTCTGTATATTTTGCATGAAGCTTTTTCAAATATGTTTTTGGAACCTGCAACTTCTCAAAAACTCATGCAAATGTTAGTGTTAAGGACCATGGTCCCACCGAGTGTGCCAGAATGTGTAAGGGGGAAATTGAGAAATGCAATAAGAAAATCAATGTCAAATGAATTAAACTAAATCGAATTCAAAACAAGGATTAACAGGAAATGAACAATACAAAATACTAAATTCAAGAAAGCAATTGAAAAACAAGAACAATGAATTCAATAAAACATAAAGTTACCCATCCCGTGTTGGTGTATTCGTAAAGATGTTGGATCGTTGTTGTATCAATGTGAAGCCTCCATTTATGCATAGCAAAAGCTTCAAAGTTGTGTGATGATCAAAGATGTAACTAAAAGCTTCCAAGAAATCAATGATTAATTTGGCATTACTTCGATGTGTAAAATATGGTAATTCTCTGATCATTTTTTAGGAAGAAAATGATTGTTATATAGATTTTTTGTTTTGAAATGAATGATCGAGATCACGTAATAGAATATCCTGATCAATGGTTCAAAACCGTTGAGAGAAATTAGATGGGAAGAATCAGTGGATTTTGATTACATAATCAGTGATATTGAAGAAATCAATTTGAGTGTTTAGTGGAATTGAGGAAATAGATTGAATAATCTGTGGAAGTGAAGAAATCATGTTGAACCTTTAGTAGGATTGAAGAAAAAATGAATTATTCAAGAAATAGATGGACTAGTCAGCCATTCAGAGTGAGCAATCAGTGGTCATAATTTGTTCAATCATGAAAGTGGGTTGAAGGTAACTAATTAATTGATTTAATTAATTAAACCTTTTGAGCTGAACATGCAAATCATGTTTGACTTTTGCAAACAAAGTTGTATTTGTTTGTTTTGACCTTTTTGGAAGATGTTTGAATAATTTATTCAATTATTCAAGTTTAGGGGAAAGCGATTTAATTAAACTGTTAAGTATTAATCATTTAATTGATTTAGGGGAATAAGGTAAATTAGCGACATAATTAAATAATTGATGTTATTTAGTTAATCAAAAAGAATAAAGTTAGATTAATTAGGACTTTATTAAATAAATAAAATTTATTTAATTAGTCAAAAGTAATAAAAAAGTGAATTAATTAAATAATGTAATATTATTCAATTAATAGAGGAAATTAGGGTTTTTGATGTAATTGATATGAAACATAGTGATATTAGGTGATAATGTTGTCAGTGACGAGAAAATATCATTTAGGCAGTGTGATATGCGTTAGGTCATTTTTATATGTATATATATATAGTAGAAAGTACTCAATAGAGTGGAGTCTTTATACCTTAAGTTAGATTGATTTGGTAGGTTATGGAAACACATGTTTAACCTAGTAGAGGAGTCATAGAATACTTAGAGAATATAGGTTGTTCCTGGGGTTGTAGATTATCCAATGGAGGTAATTTCCTATGCATAGAATATGATTGGTCTTAACAAATCGAGTTAGAATGGTGGATGAGCATGTGACGACCATTCTGAAACATGGGTGATGAATACTTTGGCCAAAGTGGTGTAATTCACCACCGGTTACATTGTCAGTTCATTGTGTTACCTTACTCATTCATGCTAGTCCAAGATTTTCCTACACATAGAACATAAATGAATTGTATGGTAAAGTTCTAATTATGCAAGCCACAACACCATCTCATATTAGGCTAGTATTTTGTGGTTTCCAAGCCAAATCTCTTCATTGAAGGGTAGGGCCACCTTACCATATGTGGTAGATGTGTGGCGAACCGCAGTTAATCTGTGGATGGAAAAAAAGTGCTTGAGTGATGCTTCTCCTCCCAGTCAACAAGCCAAGATTTGAAAGGGGATTTTCTGGATCAATTATATTTCTAGTGCCAATGAAGCTCAAATGAGCTATGTATGTAACTTGTATCTATTTCTTTTAAAGATGGAAAATGTATTTTGTATTTGGATTATGAAATTATTTCTTTGGAAATATTGTACAATTCGTTGAATGAAATGAGAAAGATATTTTGTTGCTATCATGTGTGCATTTTATCTTGTTTTGAAAAGAAATTTTTTATCGCTATGTGTTTATCCTTTAGATTAAATTCACTTGTGGTAAAGCATAAGAAAATTGTTGTGTAGAACAAGGGGCATGTTACACATGGCATCAGAGCTAGGTTCAACTTTGGAACCTATGTGCTCGCTATGTTTTCCCTTCCAACATTATATGAATACTAATGTTTGGTAAATTCTTGTGCCAGGATGGTGTGTCTCAAGTTAACTACAAGAAAGTCAGTATTTCAAGAATGAGCGTTAACTAAGGGCCAATAAGAAAAAGGAAGCCCTTGTTCATACTATAGAAGGAACTAACTATGATAAGGCCATCTGGCTAAGTGATACTGAGAGAATCAGTCACGCTCTATCATGAATTAGCCAAGAGAAGAGAAGGATGAGAAATGAAGCCAATTTCAACTGTCTACCTCCTTTCTCTTCAGTAAAGTCAGACTCACAATCACTTTCTAGGGATATTCCCTTAGAATGTAGTGTCAATTCAACTTGTTTAGGGATCCTCCTATTTTACCCATGGTTGAAATAATTGTTATAACTTCAATTGGTGAGTCAGAAGATTGTGTACCTCGTAATTATGTATTGAAAGATAAATCCGAGGAATACTATCCCTTTTGGGATAGAGAAGATCATATTAGAGATGAACAAAAATCTGAAGGGTATACCCCATTAAGCTATGTGTTTGAGAGTGAATCTGATGGATACTCTCCTCTTGAATACTTGAATAGTCCATTGTAAATGAAAGGAAATTGAAATCCTTATGAATAAATGAAAAGTTATTTTTCTATAACAAAACTTATGAGGAAAATAGAATTTCTTGTGTGTGAATGTTTTCTCTTTTGAAAGTTTTTAATGTGTTAAGTGAACCATGATAGGATCTAATATAGATGAACCTTCAAGTATAAATTTTTCTTGAAAAGATGGTGAGAACAAGGACTAATCCTTGAGAAATTTAGGAAGTTGGACAAGGTCTAGATAACACTGAAACCAAGTTGGATCGTATCTTGTCCATCATGGATGAAACTAGGGCAAGGATAGAAAATCTTGACAAGAAGTAAAAAGGAAAGAAAAAGAAGATCGAGAAGTTCCATTAGGAGAAGAGGAAGAAATACCTAATGAGGATGAGGGAGAAAATTCTCATGACCTTAACCAATCAAATCAACATAGGGAAGAAGAATCTCTATCCAAGTTGAAAAGTAGCAAAAGAAAACATGTGGCAACTGAGTTGTCCAGGGATATGAGAAAATTTACCCAAGTAAAATTTGAGGGAAGCACCAGTGGAGATGAGGCTGAGGCTTGGTTAATTCAAATGGAAAAATATTTTGAGATTAGAAACTATTATGAGGTCACTAAAGTTGTTTGGGGTGCACTTTAGTTAGCGGGAGAAGCATCTAACTGGTGGATGAACAAACAGATGGAACTTGGTCTTAGTTCTCTAATTTTAACTTGGAATGAGTTTGTTGAGATATTTCAAAAAATATGGTTATCCCAACTATTTTATGACCAAAAGTTAATTGATTTCTAAAATTTGAAGCAAGGTGATATGTTGGTGAACGATTACTAGGAGAAGTTCACTCACGTCTTCTAAAGTACGTGCCAATGTACTAGAAGGATGAATGTTTTTGTATTAGAAAGTTCATCTTGGGGCTAAATAGCTCAATTGGTGGTGAAGTGGATGTATATGGTCCAAAAACTATGAATATAGTATATAAAAAGGTGTTCAAGCAAGAGTAGAAGCTCAAAGCCATTTCAATCCACCAGGAGATTAAAAACCAAAAGAAGTTCGGTGGGCCTCAAGTAAATCAGGTGCCAAAGAAGTTTGTTAGAGCACAAGAATCTCAAAGGCAAGGAAATAAGGGATCTTGTAACAACTAGAACGAACCAAGAAGAGATCATCGAGGAAACAATAACAACAATTTCAACAATACTGGAGGGAATGTCAATAAGTTTGACAAGTTTTCAAAAAGGAAGGGACCTGTAGAAGAATGATATACTTGAAGAGGGGATTATTATGCTGCTCAATGTCCCAACAAGCCTTGAGGATCTCAAGTAAACAGACATTCTCTTCCTCCCCAACAAACTACATTCTAGCAGAAGATCCATGTAGCCTGGACAATTGACAAGCTAAATATCAGGTCATGCCAGTTGAAACTCCAAGTATTTTATTTGGTATACCTATATCTATACTTATTGATACTGGAGCAACATAAAATTTTGTTTCACCTAGAGTAGTTAAACGAATATCTAGAGAAGTTGGATTTATGGAAAACTCTTGGGTTTTTGAGTATGCAAACTAGACAAGAGCAACAATGAAGCAATTCTTGTTCGAAGCTAGGGTGGAACTTTCTAGTTTCTCAACTAAAGTAAACGTGTATGTAGCACCCGTAGGATCTTATGATGTCATTCTAGGAATGAATTGGCTATGGAAACAGAGAGCCAAAGTGGATTGTCATTCCAAGGTAGTAGAGTGTCTTGATGATCTTGGAAATTGGGTGGCGTTGCAAGGAACACCAAGAGAGATTAAGTTGCGACAAATTTTTGCCATGCAAATGCTTAGGGTGAAAAAGAAAGGTTGTCAACTATTTGCAGTCAAAATAGAAGAACTCAAGGAATTCACTCAAGATAATTTCATGGATTATAAACCACAAGATCTCTAGAAATTGAAGAAGGAGAAATGGTGGAATTTGGAGAAATGGATATGGAGAAATATCCCATTCTATAGAAATTTGTGGATGTATTTCCAGATGAGTTACCTGGATTACCTCCCAAGAGGCTATTTGATTTCTCTATTGGCATAGTACCAAGGTCTGAACCTATTTCCAAGGTGCCTTATAGAATGACTAATATGGAATTAATGGAACTCAAGGCATAGTTGGAAGAGTTGTTATCTAAGGGATTGATAAGACCCGGTGTTTCATCCTGGGGAGTGCTAGTGATCTTTGTTAAGAAGAAGAATGGGACACTGTGTTTGTATATTGATTATTGGATGCTTAACAAATTGCAACAATAAAGAATAAATATTTGTTGCCACGTATTGATGATCTTTTTTATCAAATGTGAGGAGTGGCTATGTTTTCAAAGATTGATTTGCAATCAAGTTACCATCAACTAAGAATCAAAGATGAAGACATATTCAAAATTGCCTTTAGAACAAGATATAGGCATTATGAGTTTACAGACTTACCTTTTGGACTTACTAATGCACTTGCGGCATTTCTGAACCTAATGAACAATGTTCTTAGGGATTGTTTGGATAGGTTTGTTTTAGTATTCTTGGATGATATTCTAATTTATTCCAAGGATGAAGAGAAACATTGAAAAAAATTAGAGATAGTTCTCCAACGGTTAAGAGAAAATAAACTATATGGAAAACTCTCTAAGTGTACTTTCTCAAAAAGTGCAATATTGGGGTCACGTAATTTTAGCTGAGGGAATTTATGTGGATCTAGCTAAAATAAAGTAGTGTTAGTATGGCCAGTACCTAAGAACGTACCATAGGTTAGAAGTTTCATGGGTTTGGTTGGCTACTATTGAAAGTTTGTTGCAAACTTTTCCAAGATATCTTTTCCTATTACTTCATTGCAAAGGAAAGGAAAGAAATTTGAGTGGATGGAAAAATGTCAATTGACATTTGATCTACTCAAGGATAAGTTGACTACAACTCCAATATTGAAGGTACCGGATCTGGAGGGTGACTTCACTATCATCATTGATGCAAGAAGGGAATGTCATTGCATATGAATCAAGAAAGTTGAAGCCCTATGAGAAAAATTAGCAATCGCATGATTTAGAGCTAGCAGCAATAGTTCATGCATTGCAGATGTGGAGACATTATTTGCTTGGAAATCCATTTGAACTAAAGATTGATCATCATGGTCTTAAGTATTTGTTTACTCAACCTAATTTGAATGCAAGAAGGGCAGGTCATTGCAAGAAGGGAAGGTCATTGATGCATATGAATTAACAAAGATTAGGTGGAGTGTTGATGCAAGAAGGGTAGGTCATTGCATATGAATCAAGAAAGTTGAAGCCCTATGAGAAAAATTAGCAATCGCATGATTTAGAGCTAGCAGCAATAGTTCATGCATTGCATATGTGGAGACATTATTTGCTTGGAAATCCATTTGAACTAAAGACTGATCATCATGGTCTTAAGTATTTTTTTACTCAACCTAATTTGAATGCAAGAAGGGTAGGTCATTGATGCATATGAATTAAGAAAGATTAGGTGGAGTGTTGATGCAAGAAGGGCAGTTCATTGCATATGAATCAAGAAAGTTGAAGCCCTATGAGAAAAAATAGCAATCGCATGATTTAGAGCTAGCAGCAATAGTTCATGCATTGCAAAATGTGGAAACATTATTTTCTTGGAAATCCATTTGAACTAAAGACTAATCATCATGGTCTTAAGTATTTTTTTACTCAACCTAATTTGAATGCACAATAGCGGAGATGGTTAGAGTTGATATTTGATTATGACTTCAATATCAACTATATTAAGGGAAAAGAAAATTAGGTTAAGTCATAGAAGGCATATCGCCTCATTAGTAACCATTCAAACTAAATTTAAGGGTCAAGTATTGTAGAAATCCAAGGGTGACGAGTACTGTGAGCAAGTTAAGCAAGCACTCATGGATAATATGCAAGATGCAAGGTATGAAGGATTTCATTTTGAACCTAGTGGATTGTTAAGGTTTAAAGGAAGAATATATATGTGGCTAATTCTGAAGAGTTGAGAAATCTGGTGTGGAAAGAAGTGCATGAAGCAACATATTCTGAACATCTAGGTGTGACTAAAATGTTGGCTGATGTGAAGCCATTATATTTCTGGAAAGGGATGAAAGGAGAAGTTGCTAGATTTGAAGCAAGATGCTTATAGTGTCAAAGGGTGAAAGTTGAACATCATCACCTAGTAGGTCTTTTGAATCCGCATGATGTTCTTGAGAGGAAGTGGCAAGTAATTAGTATGGACTTTGTGCAGGGTCTTCCTATTTCAAAGAATAAGCACAATGCAATTTTGGTGGTAGTAGAAAAACTCACCAAAGTAGCGCATTTTATTCCTAAAAATTTGACAGATGGAGCTCTTGTCATAGCTCAAAAATTCATGTAAGAGGTGTTTAGATTACATGGGATTCCTGAAAAGATTATTTCAAATAGGGATGCTCGTGTGACATCTAGGTTTTGGAAAACCTTATTTTCCTCACTTGGAACTCAATTGAATATAAGTTTTGCCTATCATCTAGAGATGGATGGGAAAACTGAAAGGGTGAATCATGTATTAGAAGATCTACTAAGAATTTATTGTATGGATCGACAATACAAGTGGGAAGATTACTTTCCTTTAGTGGAGTTTGCATATAATAATTCTTATCATTATGTGATTAAGATGGCTCCTTTTGAAGCATTATATGGTCGAAAATGTCAAACTCCTATAAGATGGGATAAGCTAGAGGATAGGATAAGTCTTGGACCAGAGATGTCAAAAATGGAAGATCAAGTTGGAATTATTAAGCAAAGGCTAGCTGAAGCCAATGGTAGATAGATAAGCTATACAGATTCTAAAAGAGTGCCTAGAAAATTTGAGGTAGGGGAAAAGGTGTTGTTGAGAGTAAAACCTGAAAAGAGTTCCATCAACTTTGGAAAGTTGTCCAAATTAGCTATGTGGTACGTAGGTCCATTTAAGGTCCTAGAAGAAGTAAACCTTGTAGCTTACCGAATAGTGTTGCACCAGCTCTTTCCCAAATGCATAATGTCTTTCAAGTCTCATACCTAAAGAAGTATATACCAGGTGATAATCATGACATTGATTGGAATGCTTTATAGGTATAGGACCCCAAAGTAGTAACAATCGAACCTATTAATGTGCTTGGAATGCTTAAGCTTCGCTTATGTAACAGAGAGGTTTTGTAGTGCAAAGTCCAGTGGGACCAGTACTCAGAAGATTATGCTACTTGGGAAGACTATGTTGAAATTGAGAAAAAGTTTCCACATGTTTTACATGCTTTTGAGAGTTCTTGAAAATAATATTATATGTTTTGTTTTATGCTTTATGTCTATGTTTGCTACAAGATCATCAGGGATGATGATTCACAAGGGAGAGAATATGTTACACCCTGTAGTATATTTACCTAGTTACTTTTACATAGCTAGATGAAATACTTGCATATGTGTGTGTGTTTGTAATTTTGATGGAAATAAATGTGAATGTACTTTATTTTGTATGAATCATTACAAATAGAATGAATAAATGGTTGATTCAAATTTATGTTATATTTTCCTTAACTCTAACTATAGAATATATTCTGCAAATGATTTGTTTTGTGATCAATTGACTACCATCGTAAATGTGACAAGTTGGTTGCAGGTGCAGGTTCATGCCTCATAAAGGGAGGGGAAGTATCACTCAGGAGAATAATTTTGGTCTAGAAGCCCTTAAGAGAGTCTAGCTGAGCTTTCACACACTCACTTTTAGAATAGTCAAGTCAATAGTTTCAGGAAAAGGTAAGCTACCTTGAATTAATTATTTAGGAGAGGTTTTGTTTGATTGTGAGGACATGCTTGAAATAAGTGTTTGATTTTCTTTGTGTTTTTTAGTACTTCTTTAAGAGTACAATCGATGAGATATATACATAGGATGTATATATACATACATATATGCATGTCCACAATGAACTCATACACATGTGTAATCGCGTACATAAGTATACGTAGATAGATGTATCTACACATGCTTATGGGTGAGTTACCCATATGCACGGGAACATTGAATGGATAAAGTGACATGTATATATAAGTATATATATTTAGTGTATATATGTCAGTCGATATTATGTTTTTTATGTATGAAGTTAATGTTATATATATGTGTGCGTGTGTGTGTGTTTGTGATGGATATATAAATGTGTATATGTGTATATATATTGATATACTTGTATGTATTGACGTGAAGGTAACGTTCATACAAGTTTATTAATATATATATATATTTATATAAATTTGCATATGTATATATCTATATATACATGTGTGATATTAATTTAAATAGAAAATGGATATAAGTTTATGCATTCGAATATGAATGAAGTATATTTATAATCATATGAGTTGATATATATATATGTATGTATAATGGAATATATATATATATATATATATATATTGTTATTGATATACTCTAATGTTTGAATAAAGCACGGATATATATAAAGCACTGAAATTATTAAATTCCAAGTGCATACTATATAAACCATAGTATATACCACGCATTCCATATAGTGAATGGTGTAGCAATGAAGCGCGCACTAAGGCAACACCATTATAGTCATTTTTTATGATTTACCATGCTTGCAAATGGAACGCAATATAAAGAAAGGCGCGTGGAAAAGATATAAGACTTGGTCAATAGTATGGAAAGCTATTTGTAATGTATTTGAAAGCTTTAACTAGATCATAAATCTGCAAAACACCAAAAGCACGTAAGAGGTTTATGTGACACCAAATTGTGAATATTTGCATTGCATTAGAAGTTTATTTTGTAAGCTCTGTCTAGCAAAGAAAACCAAAGTAAATGGGAAGAATAAGTCAAGTAGATGCTGGCAGAAATAGAGTCAACCTGATGATCTTTTACCTTGCATATCTGAAATGCATTCTTGTTGTCTTTGAATGAAGCAACCTATTGTTCTATTTTGCTGAGTATTAAGTTTGAATTGTGCCACCTTTTGTTTACCAATCTGAGTCGAATCATGCAAATTGAGAAGTGTTGATCCATCTACCTTGTTTCTAGCATGTAGATGCTGATTTTTGTTTATATATAGAGGAATTCTTTACCTCAAAGGGACACATAATTTGCACTCAGTTGTTATTTTCTGAGTGATGCTCTGTTTTTCTTAGAGGGTGATTTTGCAAGAGATTTATTGTGATAATTTGTGAGGGAATTTGGGAAGTGTAGAAGTGTTTTGGTTTCAATTCTCAAGCTGATTTGAGGAGGCTAGGATTGGAAAATAGCTAGATCAATTGGAGCTATATACTTATAGGCATGTTTAATATTATTGTCTTATGATTGTTTAATTTTAGATTATTATTTATTGCATGTTTGTTGTTTGGAAAATAAATACGTTTTAGGGAAAGATTATTTTTAATATTTGTGAATTGAATGTTACATGTTGTTATAGATTGGAATTCTCTATTGATTGAGTGATTGTACATACTCCATTTAAGGAGTGGGTATATATAGTAGAAATTACTCAATAGAGTGTAGTATTTATAGCTTAAGCTAGATTGATTTGGTAGGTTATGAAAACATATGTTTAACCTAGTAGAGGAGTCATAGAATACTTAGATAATATAGGTTGTTCTTGGGGTTGTAGATTATCCAATGGAGGGAATTGCTTATACATAGAATATGATTGGTTTTAACAAATTGAGTTAGAATGGTGGATGAATGTGTGACATCCATTTCAAAATAGGGGTGATGAATACTTTGGCCAAAGTGGTGTAATTCACCATTGGTTACACTGTCAGTTCATTGTGTTACCTTACTTATTAATGCTAGTTCAAGATTGTCATACACGTAGAACATAGATGAGTTGTATGGTAAAGTTCTAATTATGCAGGACACAACATTAGCTTAGATTAGCTAGTATTTTTTGGTTTCCAAACCAAAGCTCTTCATCGAAGGGTAGGGCCATCTTACCATATGTGGTAGATATGTGAGAAACCGCAATTAGTCTATGGATGGTGAAAAAGCGCTTGAGTGATGCTTCTCCTCTGTGTCGACAAGCCAAGATTTGAAAGAGGATTTCTTGGATCAATTGTATTTCTAGTGCAAATGAAGCTTAGATGAGCTATGTATGTAACTCAAGTATCTATTTCTTTGAAAGTTGGAAAATGTATTTTATATTTGGATTATGAAATCATTTCTTTGGAAATATTGTAAAATTCATTGAATGAAATGAGAAATATTTTTTTTTGCTATCATGTGTGTGTTTTATCTTGTTCTGAAAAGAATTTTTTTATCACTATGTGTTTAGCCTTTAGATCAAGTTCACTTGTGGTAAAACATAGGAAAATTACTGTGTAGAACAAGGGGCATATTACACTATCACTCTATTCATATTCCCTTCATATCATCTATCTCCTTCCACCCATACCATTGCTAGTAAAATAAATTTGGATGCTAATGGAAAAATGCATACAAATACACATCAACAAAAATCTAAGGATCACATGTCCCCTCAAAACAACATAGTAAAACATAGAAAAATCCAATCCACAAGTACAATCAATCCCAAAGGCCACAAAGGCCCACCAAAGCAAAATAAATAACAAAAACCATGTGGATCCCAAAGAAAAAAGTAGCAATTCATAGAAAGGAAAAACCCATAATGGTATCCAAAAATTCTAATCCAAAAGCTAAGCATTCTCATCTGTAGACACGTAAAATATATTGATTGACACTACACATATGATCCCGACCACTAACATCGCTTCATCCTGAATCATCCCTTGGTCTAACCATTTAATCAAATACCCTTATTTGATTAAATTCATCAATATTCCTCTCCTGATTAAATAAATCATTTATCTAATTAAGTCATCCTTTCTTGTTAATTAAATCAATCAATCTGATCTAATTATCCATATTCAATTAAATAATCAATTTTATTTGATTAAATCTCTAAAGTTCATCCATTAAATTAAATAAATTAAAAACTTATTTGATTTAATTTAACTTCATATCCTTGGTTAAATAAAACAAAAATCTTTATTTAATTAATCTTGAAATCATATTCTTCTCATATTTTGATTTAAATCAATCCATAAATCTAAATCAATATGTCACATCATTCTAATCTCTCATTAAATTAATTAACCTTGATTAATTTAATCTCCTCTCATGTCCCATCATCTAGATTTTGCAACTTGCACAAGAAAATAGATTTAATTCATTTATTAAAAACTCTATTTTCTCTCAAAAGGCATAAAAAGGGAATATTCTTCAAATTTGAATTCAAAATCCAAGTGGACTTTGTCCTTCCAACAAGGCATTTACTCCACCTAGAAATTCCTCTTTCCTTGAGCCAAGTGGCATTCAATGCACCTTCTTTCCCTCTTACATTTCATTTCAACATTTTCAAAATTCAAATATAGTCATTTATTGACACATTCTTCAAAACTTGCACATCCTCCATCCATTCACATATTGACAAGTGGCACTTTGTTATTGGTTAATTCTTAGTCCCACATTGCTTTATTTTTACACATCTCCTCAACTTGAAATTCTATAAGTAAGATACTTCATTCCTCATTTGATCATCCACAACTTGAGTAAACTTACTATACTCAAATTCATAACAACCCTCATCAAATTCATCCAAGCATAGTTAGGTTTTTTGCAAATTTTCAACATGGAGCTCCATTGAATTCATCACCACAAGCATGCATCTTTCATCAATCATCTTCATCACATCTTTGGAGTTGGGAAAAGGCCAATTTTCACATCAAATTGGCACCAACTCCCTCAAGAGATTAAGAGTTTGCTTTGTTTTAGAATAGGATTTGATATTTTAGCCTTTAAGTTTGTTGTGTTCTTCATGTTATTCCTTTTCTCTTACATTCAAATGGATTTCTTGAGGGATCTATGTTCTAACTTGCATTTGACCTTATTAATGTGTTGTTTGTTGTGTTCTTGCAGGTATAGGATCTAGGTTCACATTTTGGCGCTAGAAGGAGGGCTAACCAGGAGATCAAATCACATTTTTTGAAGAAATTTCATGCTTTTTGGGTGATTACAAAAAACTCCACCGCTAGAAGCTCAACGTCGCTATTTAGCACTGTTGAGAACTCAGCGTCGCCATATAGCACTGCTGAAAAGTTCAAATTGCGATGCTTAAGACTTCTCGCCCAGAATTCAAATTTTCATGCTCACTGGTCTGGCTGCAGAGTGACGTTGATTGGTAAGCGGTGATATACAGCACCGCTAGTGACTTCAAACTGTGACGCCTTCGTGGATTGCACCGCTGGAGGGAAGTAAAAAGTGACAAGTTATTTCTAACACATGTTTTTTATCAAATTTTGGTTATTTGGCATGTTTGCTGCTTTCTTGAACTTTGTTTTTGCAGAATCTAACTAAATTTCTTGTAGGTTGAATTGGTCAAAGGTGAAGAAGAAAATAAGCACGATGACCTTATCTCATGATACCAAGTGTTTTTAAACACTCTAGTGTTTGTTTAACACTCTTAGAGGATTCACTATTCCTCTTAAGGAAAAATTTGATATCTTTCACACTTAGGACTTACTAGTTTCATTTTGGGATCTAAAAAGAACTTTTTTTTTCAATTCTTGTTACAAAAGGGGCTTAAAAAGAACTTTAGCACACAAACTCACTAGATTTTGTTTGGGGCTAATAAATTGAAGAAGAAAATTTCTCATACTTCATTTGGTGCTATAAAAAGAAATCATTATTGCTTTTGTTAGATTAAAAGAACATGTGCAACTTGGCTTTGTGATTACTTACTCAAACTAACAACATTGAAAAGAAGTATGCGCTTCTCTCGTGCCTCATAGAGATCTTGAGAATCAAAAGGATTTTTTATGGTCTTAGGGTGGGATAAAGTGATCACCTCCACATTTCATTTTGGGGTTAAAATTGAACAAAACATTATGCGGGTGTGAGTAAACCTATTGCATGTGTTCTCCCTTTTTTTCTAAATGAAGGTTGATCAAACTATGAATACATTTACTCGCTATTGTTTATCTTAGAGGGCCTACCTTGGAGAAAAAGTACTCACCCAAGGGAACGACTCAACCGGTAACACTCTAAAACCAAGAGTATTTCCAACTAGGATATAAATGTGGATATTGGAATAAACGCTAGTATCAGGAAATTAGCTCCAACGAGAAGGGCAGCAATGGTCTCTCACCACGTTGGGTCAAATCCTACAAACGAAAATTCTAAATTAAAACCCTTGTTGTAGAAAGGCCAAAATCCCTATCTATTTGTTGGTGTAAGAATGGTCGTTCTGAATCCACCCCACTTTTATGGTCTTTAGTAGAAATGGAAAGCATGCCATGAGAGTTTCATGGGTGTTGATGCTTGGCTACCCCGTACAAGTGAGTGTCATGGAGGGGAGCTAGTGGTGTCAAGCATCTAACCATTCGCTAAAGATAAGCGTAGCTAGACTTGTCCAAGTGGGGACTGAACAAATATAGTCTTTCATAGCCATAAGGTTGTGCTTGATCTTGGTTACAAAATGCTTTGCTTGTTCGAAAACATTTGGAAAACAAACATTTAACATCATCATCAAAATTTCAAACCCTTTAGGAGGAAAATACAATTAGCCAAATTCATGTGTTATTGCTTTCCCTTGGGATTTTATCCTTAGAGGTTTCTAAACACTTGGATTTACATCTTAATTTTCCTACTAAAGTTAAACAATAGGTAACCCTTGCCTTGATTTCATCAAAATTACACATAACATATTTTGTGGGATCTGAAGAAATTTGGACATTGGACATCTAGTTTGGAAAACTAATCAAGAAGCGTTTGTGGTAAAAACAAAATCACTAAGAAAAGATAAGCAAAATTGGCTCTCACACATGTGCTAGTTCCTCATGATTTCCAAGAAAGTCAAAATCCCAAAACAAAGTCCTTAAGCCAAAGTTCAAAATTTAGGAGTCACTCAAAAGGTAATCAAGAAATACATTCGTAAATGCAATCAAAAGCAACATATCAAAATAAAAATAAAAATCACAAGGTTCTATAGACTCATTCCTTTGAACAATCAGTAAATGTACGCTCAGTTTGAACCACTTCTTAGTTATAGAGGTCCTTAGAAGTATTGTATGTTCTTCAATACCGAGGTCTAGTAAACAAGTGTCTTTTTAAGTACATTCTAGGATCAAAATAAAATCTTTGTCATCCATCCTTGAACATCAAACCAAAAATAACCTCATCATCATATTTTGAAAAATCTTGAAATTATCCTCCATGCTAGGCTTTTTTGGAAAAAAAATCAAAATCATCAAATCCTTGAAGCAAAATCCTTCAAATCTTTCAATCAAAACATCAAATCATCTTTGGCTAGGTATGTGTAGATGCATCCTTTTGCATATGCTTAGTCAAAATTATCAAATCATCTTGTTTAACTAAGTATATGTAGATGCCTCCTTCTTCATATGCTTGGTTAGATTATCATCTTGTTTGAATAAGTGTGGATAGATACATCCTTCTCCCTACACACATTATCATCCTTTGAACAAATCTATCCCTTAGATAATCATCCAACATCTTAGGGTTTATTTGTTCATAAATCCAAAAGAAAACCCAAAATCAAATCAAGGTCAATCCAAAATCCAAAACAAATCCAAAAAGTCCTAAAAAAGTCTAGCATCCCCTCAAGACTTCTCAAAAGTTCGAACATCCACATCATCCATCTTTTACATCATCCCCATCATATCACCTTTGATCCTTGAAAACATCCTAAATTTTCTCTTTTTGTGCCTAAGATTAGATCAATCCAAAAATAATTAGAGATTCATCTCCCATATTCTTCAAAATTGATCCCTATTTTATGGTGTAAACTATATCTCAACACAAGAGGAACATGGAAGCCAACAAAGAAACATCCACTACAAGTGACCTAAGTTAAACGAATTCCGAAACAAATCTCGTTGAATCAAGTAATCCCTTAATCAACTTTCCTACATCATCACAAAACCCTCAAGAGGAGGTAGAGGATCATACCAATAATCCCTTTGGAATGTCACACGAGGAAATCACCAAAATGATTCAAAATCCAAAGAACCATAAGATCATCAACATCATGATGAGACTCAATGCTTCACTATACATGCTTGAATTAACAAAGCAAGGGGCTAAACTACCCTTTGATTTTGATGTGAGCTCTATAGTGGAACCATCATTGGAGTTCATGCCCCCAATTTCATCCACACTCCCCATCTCATCTACACCCCCATCCCAAAGCATCACTCAAAACATCCCACAAATCACAACATCTATTGCAACAACTCAACCTAGTGTTAATAAGGGAAGTGCATTTCTCAATGCCATTCAAACACACCCCCTTGTCAATAATCAAGACTTGGATGCAAACACCATTTTGGGGAAAAACCTGCCCCAAAATCCATTACATAAATATTCCCCTCATTTTCCATGATCCCAATGATCCATCATCATCATCCTTCTGTGCAACACCCCAAACCTCTCTCCCCATAACCTCGTAGGGAGAGGGTGACATGTTCGGACCATGGGGCATTTTCGACACTACACCATTTCCTCAAGAGATCACATCCCTCGTGTTTTCACCACTTCCACCATTACCATCATCATCCACACCACTTCTTGGTTTAGGACTTCCCCCTTTACCAAATATCAATCAAAATCAAACTAGCATCCTGAACATCAATCAAAACATCACGCTAAACTCTTGAAACTTGTCATCGACATCGCAACAATAGATGAAAACTACACAAGCAATCACCACGTCATCAACCACCCCCCTAACATCTCAAAACATGATTTCTCAAGGACCAACCACATCAATTGCACCATCCACCACTCAAACCCCAAACACAACAGCACCTCTCACCACCACAACAAACACCATTCTAAATCCACCACCACCAAGCTCCAACATATCAAGCCAATACAGTATGGTGTTGCACGCTACTCAAAAATCTGCCTATCAAAAGGCATTTTTGCAAGTACAAAAACAACAAGCCACACAACTAGCAGCTCGACAAGCTGCACAACTAGATGCTCAATAAGCCGCTCAAGCTACTCAAGTTGCCCAAGCTGCATTACGAGCACAACAGGTTGCCCAAGCCCAAATCTTATTACAACAACAAAAACAAGCTCAAGTTGCACAGGAACAAACACAAGCTCAAGCTACACAAGCACAAGCTCAATCTCAAACACATGCTCACGCCAAAGCCCAATATCAAGCAAAACAAGCACAAGCACAAGCACAATATCTCGTACAACAACACACAGTGCAACAACAAGCATATCCGCAAGCACTAAAGTAATATCAAGAACAACAAGAAGCAGCTCAATTAGTAGCTCAACAACAAGTGTTGTTGGCACAAAAACAATAGCAAGCTCAGCAACAGGCAATCTTGGCACAGCAGCAACAAAACCAACAACAAGTGTTGTTGATACAACAGCAAGTACAAGCATACATGGCTCAACGGAATGTGCAAATACCACCAATCAACACACCAGTTAATCCACCCATCCCATCAACAAGAAAACCACCTCAGAACACTTTCATCCCACCTCCTAATTAACAAAATGATGTCGCAACACAAATCAAATTACTCTCACAACAAGTGCTCGATTTTCAATTAGGGCAAACCATGAAGACATCTAGTAACTTGTGTTCTTATCCATTCGACAAGATCCTTGTGATGAAACCATTCCTGAAGGGATTTGAGATTCCCAATTTTGACAAGTACCATGGGATGGGAAACCCTGAAGATCACATCGGGGAAATCCAGGTTCATTGCATGGAAGTCACGTATGACGATACCTATCTGATGTAGCTATTTCCTAGGAGTTTGGCTGGCCACGCCATGGAATGGTTCTCTCGCCTACCTACAGGCATCAAGACATTTCAAGAAATCATAGACGCATTCATCAAAAACTATGCATGCAATATCGCCATGGATGTCAGTCTTGAGGAACTATCAGCTCTAAAACAAGGTAAGAGTGAATCATTTGCTTCATTCCTACAACGATGGTGATCCAAGGTGAATCAAAGCAAATGGATCATGCCCGAGGAACAAGTGTGCACTATCATATGTAACCTTGACAGCCTCTTGGCATTCCATCTCAAAGTCCAAGAGATCACCACATACGATTAGTTGATTTTCAAGGCACTCAGCATCGAACGAGCCCTTATGACACAACCTAGAGGATCAACTTCATATCCTAAACAACATAACAATCGCCCACCCACCAATTACAATGACAAACCTTGCACATGGGCAAGAAACAAAAATGTTACGAACAATGGTGTCGTCGATGCCAAAGTTGTCATCAGTGCCCCTCAGCAAAACACAC
>VDFB02358134.1:11013676-11060354 GCA_007258455.2 Sequoia sempervirens | reverse complement strand
TGTTATATGTAAATTACACCTTTACAGTAATAGAGTTTACACAACTGATTAACAAGAAGATCGAAACAGTCCCGCAAAGTAGACTCATAGTACCATCAAACAAAAAGATATATTATCTCTTAAATTCAAAACTGTGATATATAGGGACCAGTAAAAGCTGTCCTGAAACAGAAAGTGAAAGGCTACCGTAAGATTCAAAACTGTATTAGAAATAGTTAAGTATAAAATTTCCCACCCTACCATAATGGTGTTTGTTCCAAAAGATATTATAAAAATCAAATCTATACTTCTTACATTACATATAATTTTGAAGCAAGCTAAAAAGCATAAATAGATGCCAGGATGGGAAGAAACCAAGAGGGACTAAGCAGAAACTGACAGCCCTAATATGCAAATCTCATAAATAAACCTCCATCACATTGATGATAGAATCTCATATAGAGGAATCAACTCAACTTAAACTCGAGAACCTTCTAAACAAATATAAGTATTATGTATGAAAATTCCTAGTAATAATACTCCAATGAAGCAAATAAAATAAATCTAATAACTTCACATGTTTCCATTCTAAAGCATGCTAGCTTTGTAAGTAATGAATCTTAAAAATACCTCTTGTTTAACTACGACTCCTGCAAATTCACTTGCTTCAGGCTGAGAATTAGTAGACTCCCATAATGGTGAAAGTTTTGCCACCTTTCCAGTACTAGAGCAATCTTTTTTTATCCATTTTCACTTGTAATTCAGAGGACACAGTGCACATAAAGCTGTCACCTTGTATTTCTGTCGAATGAGCCCTAACAGTTGATATGGATTTGGATTTCTCAACATTCTTCTTGAATGCTCCATCTACTTCAATATCTGGAATCTGTGTTTCTCTGCACTCTTCACTTTTAATAACACGATTATCAAAACTAGTATGCTTATCAACAGCCTCCTCAATTTCAAAATCAAGACCCTCAAATTATTCATGACTATCCCCACATACATTTTCTGAAAAACAAACACAAATTGAGAGGCTCTAGGTTAAGATGCATTGGAATTAAATGCTTTTTTAACAATAAAAATTCTAAGGACTCTAGCATATGGCACTACCACTATCTACAATGCAAATTCACTTGTACAGACACAATTAATTCACACAAACAGAAGGAAGAAAATAACTCATTTGGAAAAGCAATTAACACAGTTTTTGCACATCTAATTTACAGAAAATGAAACAGTTTTCCAAATTGGTGTGAAACTGGAGCATATGAAATAATATAAAGTTACAAATTCATGAACCAATAGTTCTATATTTATACAAATGGTGATGCACTTATTAAATGTTGTTTTTAAGTTTTAACTTATAGTCACAAATAGAATTTGATCCAGGTATATGCCAGCAAAGGTAAGAGCTTCAAGATTTTTTTAGGATAACAAGAAGACAAACTTTTCCAAAAAGTTCAGAACTCCGTAGCATATGTTGGTGTGGCTTTGCCTCAACAAAAGACCTCGTATAAAACTTATGGAAGCATACTCAGATAGTTCTATATTTATTTCATAATTACCATCTTAATTACCTTATTTGACACCATGTCAAAGACGACAATTTTTGTCCAAGCCCCAAATCATTCAAGAGGGTGGAAAAAGTGGGGACAAGTAGCGTTCAAACTTTGGAAAAGCAACAAAGAAAAAGCCTATGTTCAAAAAATATCCACTCCCATCTAAATGTTACTTTGTATTTAGATATGGCTGAGAGATGTAATAGATACAGCTATGCAACAAGTTGGCTGTTTATGTATAATATGTTTGTCTGGCCAATGCTATTCCTCCAAAATCTTATTAAGACATTATGCATTTGTTATTATTAAGCAGTCCATGGTTTAGTCTGAAGATTCTCCTTTATACACTACTTATTTATTTGCTAATGTGTTTTTATCTCTTATCTGCCTGCAGATTCTTGAGAGGACCAGAGCCAGAGCTAGGGCTAGAGCTAGAACACAGATGCATGGGATAACTCCTCCTAGACAGCCTGTGATTCACGTCAGCCCTTCCCAGGAAATGCATCCTGAAGCTCCTCTGCAAGAAATGGAGTCCGCCATAACAAATCCAACGTTGGGCCTGGAAGACCCTTTGCAAGAAACGGAAATTGCCATAACATATCCAACTTCGGTCCTAGAAGACGACTTGCAAGAAACAGAGGCCACCATGGCAAATCCAATATTGGTTCTCGAAGGCCCTTCGCAACAATCAGAGATCACCATAACAAATCCCAGACAGCTTCCAGAAGATAGCACTCTACTAAATTGTGAACAACTTCCTGAGCAAGCAACACATGGAAAAACTGACACTCAAACCGAAGAGCAAAATTATGCTCCAGAGGGGGCTTCGAGTCATCACGGAAATGCAATTACAGTCAGCTCTTTAACAGCAGATGAGGGATTGGGATTTCATCATGATTACCATATAGTAGAAGCTAGAACAAGGAATGTTTCCATGTTAGCAAATCAAGAGCAAGGTAGAGCATTTGGAACTGTTTTGCAGTCTGAAACTTGGAATGAGCAAAGTGGAAGGGGTAGAGGAGCTAGTCATCCCCAACCAAAGAAGAAATCATCTTTGAAGCCGTTGATGAAAATGCGTTGAAACAGCTCGTTTTACAACGATTATCTTTACACATTTTTCTCGGCCGAAAATATGTTGGAGCTTTTGTTTCTCAAAAGCTGTAGATCTGGACTAGAATAGCATTCTAGTCCATTTAGATATTTTACGCAATTGTTCATATGACCAGACTTTTAATTTGGGAGGGCAAGGTCCCATGCAGTTCTGCTTAAAAATTAAAGCTCTCAAAGTGGTTGTCTCATGAATTTTATTTATAATAATAAAGAATGAAGAATGTTGTACATCATTTTCTTTTTTTTTTGTTTTTTGTTTTTCTCTAATAGAAATCTAAATTTCTGAATAATTGACAAGTGGCAGAAAAAATACTTAAGCTGGTGGAGCAATTTTTAGCCTTACCCCAATTTCACCAGTTGAAATTTCCAATCTTAAAAAGGTAAGGGCTACTATTTCTTAAGAAAAGATTCCAATTAATTTTGTAGCATATTTTTCTTTTTCTTCTTGAGACCTGTTCCATGGAAATAGATCCCAAACCCCTCCTTGGGACCATACTGTTAGTTTCACATATTTTGTGAAACACCCAATGGCTTCTCACTCGGGATTATTTTCAAAACTATTTTTTCGTTTCCTATTTCTTCTTTGTAATTTCAGTCCTAACATTGGAATTCAAGAATTTAAAGAAATTAATTGTAATAATCTCTTGTACACTATAGGCATCTTGCACAAACATCTTTATTTTCTTGTTTCAACCAGCACCAACAGATTCATGCCTTAGCTTTTTTCTAACTTTCAATTGAGCAAATCTTGGTTATGGATACCCAATGATAATTGCTTTGAAATTAGAGGATTGTAGTCTCTAGCTCTAGTGATGTGTCATTTGCCCAAATTTATGAAATTTGGTGGTTTGGCTTGTTAGTTGTTTTTTGTTGATATATTTGTCAAGTTTTTGTTAACTTCAGCTTCATATGGCTAGTTGGCATGAGTTTTTTACAATTCATGTAGTATAGTTAAGATTGCTTTTGGATTCACTATGTGTATTTTTGCATTTGATGTTTTGGATCATACCCAATGATCCATCATGAGGAAGAGGATAATGAAATATTAGATTGCAAAAATAATTTTAAAAATAAGCAAGGGGAAGAGAGGACTGGAGAATGAAGAACATGACAAGGAAGAGGGGGAGAAGATAGAGGAGAAAAAGAAAATATAAATAAAGGTTAATTACATAAAAATAATTAAATGAATAAAGACAAGTAAGTGTATAAACTATTCTCACTAAATATATATAAGCAAGAATAAATGAATGGTAGGATTGTTGAAGGATGAAATTAAATAATACAAAAAGAAAACGAATACAAGTGGATACATGTGTGATAGACATAGATAGGAGTGAAGGTTGTGAAAACACCCAAAATAAAAGACCAAATAAAGAGGTATAAATACATATGTAAATAATCATGGGTATTAAAATGAGTATAACTTGGGTTATAAAAAACATATATGATGGTTTATATAACTCTACAAGTTTGTATATAGCTATGTGGGTATCAAAGATTATGTGTAAGAGAGACAAAGGGCATGAAGATGAATGAATGATGTATCTAACTAAGAGAATGAATAAGAGAAAGGTAGATGCAAATATGTAATTATAAGTGAAGGCTATAGATAGGAGAAATATATACAAAATTTAAAGTATGCATATGAAAATATGTAGAAATAAATATGAATGATAAGAGAAATGTGGACATGAGAATAAGCAAAAGAGCATATATATATACACCATTGTGAATATATAGAAGTGTACAACTTGTACTATAATCACATGGAGCAAATGAGTGACAAATACATATACATATATATATGCCTACAAATAGAAATGTTAATAAAGTAGAATATATGTGAATGAATATGAAAATGAGAGCAAAGGTGATCTATACTAGATCAAAGAGACACCATGAGGAGATTTTGTAAGTAAATGAAGGCATGTGATGTTATAACAAGAGGCAAGGGATAATAAAATATAGGTACAAATAAGAAAATAGGTAAGTGTAAGAACACATAAGAGAGTAAATAAGAAATAAAAGCAAATTTAAAAGCATGGAAGAGAAAATGAGCACAAGAGTAAGCAAACAAAATTGTAAAATGAACATAACAAGAGAGAAACCAAGGAATGAGAAAGAATAAGACTAATAAAATACAAAGCCATCTCTAAAGACAAAACAAGGACCAAGGGGGTGTTGAACTAGGGGTTGGAGAGGAAGGGAAGCGAAAGAGGTTGAGAGAGGATAAAAGAGGCATATGGGGGGACCACAAGGAGAGAAAAAAGGTGTGGTCGGGGTAGGGAGTGTTTGGAGGGAGATGGAGGGCAATAGAGAAGGAAGGATAAGAGGAGGTAGATCAAGACATATGAGGTTGGGTATGGGGAGAGGTCAATAGAGGATGTCAATTTGGGCTTATTTGTCATCCTTCATCCCATTTGAGACTGGAAGAGTGACGTTTGATAAGGATGGCCTCTTGGAGTTTCCTTTTGAAAAATCTATTTTCCTTTACTAGAACTTGGGTGTTCTTGATGCAAATGTGATGCTTGGTAGAATGAGTGTGCTCTGCTAGGGCTGATTTAGTAATACATTTGTGTCTAATGTTAGCACTATGTTCCTTGATCCTAGTGTTGATTATGGATTGACATGTTTCCCCAATGTATGAGGTTTACACAAGAGCGAACAACCTTATAAACCTTGACTGGAGTAAGTTGCTCAAGTGGTCTTTGACAAAGGGGATGAGCATTTTGATAGTAGAGGGGTTTAAAATCCCAAAATATGCCTTGTTTATGAAGGAATTTGGATATCTTATTACAACCCTCAATATAGGGGAGGTTGGCAATGCTAGAAGCATCAAGAACTACAAGTTTAGTCTTAGGACAAACAAGATTCTTAGTGAGGTTAAAAGATTTGTGGATGGGTAGTTTAGGATTTGGACAATCAAGATTCTTAACGAGGTTAAAAGCTTTGTGGATGGGTAATTTGGGCTTAGGACAATCAAGATTCCAAGTGAGCTTAAAATATTTGTGGATGGGCTTACCCATCCATATATTCTTCTTCATATGATTATAGTACAAGTTATACACTCTATATATTCACAATGGTGTATTTTTTATATATATTTGTAGGCTCCTCTGCTTATTCTCATGTTCACATTTCTCTTATCGTTCATATTTGTTTACATATATTTTCATATGTATACTTTTAATTTTGTATATATTTTCCCTATTTATAACCTTTATTTATAATTTTAATTTTGCATCTACATTTCTCTCCTTCATTCTCATACTTATATACATTATTCATTCTTCTTAATGCACTTGGTCACTCTTACATATAATCTTTGATACTCACATGGCTATATACAATCTTGTAGAGTTATATATCCCATCATATACATTTTTATATAATCTCATATACACACATTTATCCACTTGTATTGATATAATATTTAATTTCATCCTTTTACAATCCTACCATTCATTTAATCTTCCTTATACATATTTAGTGGGATTAATCTATAAACTTTCTCATCTTTATTCATTTAGTTATTTTAATGTAATTAATCTTTCTTTTATACTTTTTTTTTACTTCTTTTCCTCCTTTATCGTCACCACTTTTTCCTCCTGTTATGTTCGTCATTCTTCAATCCTCCTCCCTTCTCCTTGCTTCCTTTTAAATTGATGTGCATAATTTAATCCTTCATTATCCTCTTTCTAATGATGAATCACTGAGTGTGATCCAAAATGTAGAAAACAAAAATATACACAAAGAATCTAGAAGCAATCTTAACTATACTTCATATTGCTTTCAATTAATTTTTTTGCTTCAATTAAATTCTAGGTCGTTTTTCTAGGTCAAAATTAAATTTTTGAAGTTTCATTCAGGTAAATTCCTTTTAGAAGTATCCAATACTAGCATTTTAGTATTTTATGATTAGTATCAATGTTAATATGAGTTGGCCAATTAGTGATTTGTTCATTTTATTTTTCTCATATTTACTCCTTAAAAACATTATGGCAACACGAGTTGTGGTGTAGTAGGAATCCCTACCACATGCTGAAAGGCCAAGACACCAGTTAAGATGCTTCTAGTTTGTGAAGTGATAGTCAGATAAAAGGGTGATATCAGATTTTCAAAGTAGAAAATGAGGTAAAACCTTCAACATTTAGCTTAGATCTTGCAGCTATTCTAGGAAAAACCTAAAAGGCATATTGGAAGGGGAGTAATGAAAAGTTGAGGGCTCAGTGTAATAGAAGCATTAATGACCACCCTCTCAAACAAGGATAAAAACTTTAGATCTAGAAACTTACAGATGCCATAAACTTATCTTTCTCTGTGCAATTATGGATGACTGTATTATAGTGCCCCTCTCATTTGCATCTTGTTAATGTGAGATCAATGTTTTAGCTTCATTGTTTCCTTGTGATATATGTGGTGATTATTTTATGGCTTTGAATAGTGTGTATGAACCAATGTATGTTCGAGATGAGGTTCCTCAACATGTTGGTTGTTTGTATTTTGTATATTTACATGCTTGGTTTATCATTATGCTTCAATTCAATAATGTGCATTATATATGTTGTGATTAAATGTGGACGTGATTATCAATGTTCAAGAAACAATTTATATGACAAATATATGAATGTTATTTATGCCTTGTGCTATTGGACCTTGTTGGGTGATTATGTTGTGCTTTGACTATATATATATATAGTAGGTACCCTTGATGTTTGTTGAATGGTTATAGGTATAGGGTTATTTCTTCACCTGGCTACATGAGGTCTAAGTTATTCCCCAATGGTGGCTAATTTAGAAATATCACATTGGGCCTCCCTATCCATTTCCTGATCGTACTCAAATCAAGTATGGAATGCGTCATGTTCGACCTTATGTGAACCCGGAGCTAAGTTAGGAATTATTCTAGAATCCCTATATGTTGTGAAACACTAGTGTGTGCTTGATTTAAATGATTTCCTAATTTCATGTTTTTTCATAAAGTATTCAATAAGTTACAAATTGCATGATTTAGTCGTATTACAATCATGGAATTGGATTAAGGTAAATATTTAAATGATAATTTAAATTATCTTTTTTATTGTAAATGAAATGCTAGAAATTTAAATGATTTCTATAGTGATTATCAAAATATTTTGTGTTTTGGAAAAAATGCGAGAAAATGGAAATAAAAGTATAAGCTAGTATTTAGTTTAATTGTCAAGATTTCATTGGGGTTGGGGCATGTTTATGCTCAATTTAATCATATGGATTTAAATGACTTCAAAATCATGAATGTGAGTGTTTTACTTATATTTGGTAATTTTAAAAAATTAAAAAGAATAAGAAAATAAAAAATATGAAAAGGAAAATGGAATAAAATAAAAATAGACTTAACTTTTTAATTCATTCTTGTTTGGGGGAAAATGGGCTCTCAAAACCCTCTTCTTGCACAATTTTGGAAATGAAATTGGGAATGCATTTGTGAACAAAATTGGACAACAGTGGATGCAATAGAATAGGAATGGGAAGGGGAATATGATTGTGGTTGGATTCATGGATTTGTTGGGTGTGCTTGAAGTGTTGTCCAATTTTATTTTTGGCAAAATTTGAGGTAAATTGCTTCTTTCCCTCCTTTTCCTTATGCTTTTTTATTTTGATGCCATGCTCACCCTTAAGGGAGAATAGGACTTCCCTATAAGAATTTCACTTTGATAAAAATGATTAGAGTAGATTTAATTCAATTTTGTGCCCTCATAATACCAAAATTTTCTAAAATTCCAAGAGTTAAACTTTATGTCATAAAATAGTAGTTGTGCATGTTTTGAGTAAAAGGATACTTTTCATTTTTGAGTTTTTGAAAAAAATGAAATTTGAAGCTCCATTAATGGAGTTTGCATGTAATTTCTAGTTTTTGGCATTTAGAATTAAATTGAAATTTTGAATTTAAAAGTGAATTATGAATGCCTTATTTTGGGGGAATTTGAGTCTCCTTAATGGATTTTCATAAGGAATGTTTTAAGATTATGTTTTCAAGTTTTTGAGAAAATAAATTTTATGCCATGTGATTGTTGCATTATTTTTCATGTTACATTTGTTGGACGATGTGATGAGCTTAGGGTGTAGGTATTATAGAGAGTTATGGGAATGGATCCCAACGTGAACCTAACCCAAAGTGGTGTGTAGGCAATCACAGTGTGGAGAGTTTGGATTAAAAAGTGAAAACTAATTAAATATGGGTAATTAATTAACCAAGATAATGGATATCCCTCTCATACTTTGAGTGCTCGTACAAGCTAAGGATGATGAAGACAAGCCACTCAAGGAGTGTAAGACTTGTAAGATCAAGTGCCTCGTTTGTATAGATGATACTCGGTTTTGCACTAAGCCCCACGTGAGTGTCTATGATGGCATTCCCTCTCTAGCTCTTTAATATCTAACCTTAGTGTAGTTGAGTAGTACTTGAAGGATGATGTATTCCCTTCCATTTACTTGTGTTGTTTTCCATTGGTGAGCTTTCCCAATGAGGGTGTTATGCCCTTGGTGGGTTTTCCACAGGATGATTCTTTGTATGGAATTGGTGAGTTGGCCCAATGGGAATTTGTGATGTGACATTGGTGAGTTTTCCCAATATGAATTGTGTTATGTCATTTGTGATTGTACCAAATGATGACTTGTCTTATATCCATTATGTGATTTGGATGATTATTTGATATATGTTGCATATGTTGAGTGTATGCTTTGTGTGTAAGCCATCTCCCCATGTGTTTTGTGTGAATTTGTGCTTGTGGCCCATGTGACTATTTCCTAGCATGGAGGGAGTGGATATTTTGATTCCATGAGGTTAGGTGGTGTAGTAACCATCGTTGGGAATCAAAGGATTGTGGTGGAGTCAGATGACTTCAATGTGGCAAGGTGCCTATGCTTATTCATGATTTACTTCCTTATTCAAATGTAGTTTTATTGTATTTGGACCTCTCTTTGAGATGGACGTAACATTGATAATGAAAGAGGAGTATTGGTTAATTTACGTGTCTTGGTGTTGGAATCAAGCACAATTGCTTTATGTTTTTCAATATGATAATTTGCAAAGGCTAAAATGAACTTAGGAATACTTCAATTGGTGCTTAAAATGAACATTAGTATCTTTCTATGAGTTTGGAAGGCCTAGTTTGCTTAGGAACCTCCAAACTCAATAAAAAAGTTTCTAAGTCCTATTTGGCAACCTGGTTGCATGTTTGGGCGACCTAGTTTTACAGGCTTAAAGTTCAAAATTTTGTCTCTCTATTTAGGTGGTCTCATCCCTTGTTTGGGAAAACTTATTCCCATACAAAAAATAAAATGTTAAACCTCTTAACCTCAGTTAGCCAATGGTTTTCTAAGCCTAATGCCACTGATGAATAATTTTTATGCCTTATATCTTTTACGTTTTGGTCATTTTAGTTGTCAAAACCCTCAAAAACCTAGTCAAGTATGTGAAAACCATGTGAACATAAGTTGTTCTTCATGGTCCTAGTGGTCGATTGGTGTTGTGTGTATGTTATTATGTGTTATCTTTGATAACTTGTGGCTTCTCTTACCTTGTTTTTTGTGTCAAACCTAGGGTTAGGGAGATTGTGCACCTAGTCTTGTGAAGTCTTGGGAAGGTTGTAATCCTTCTTGGTTAGACTTCTTGGTGTCCTCAACATTCCTCATAGGTCATGGGGTGTTCTAGTGTATTATTCTTCTACTTGTGTGTTTTTGCATTACGATGAGAAGCTTTGGGAAGCATGTGGTTATTTGGTAGTGACTTGTCGTCATTCCAGTTTGTGGTGAAGTTTGTGCCTCTTGTTTAGGAAACCTCTTGTGGATGTTTTCCTCTATGTTTATATATGTTTAGTGTGTTTGGATGTGAATTGGATATTGACAATTCCCTCATCCTATCCTGGTGTGGTGTTATGAGAGAACACTATTGTGGTTTAGTAATCAATTGTCATGTAGGTATTGTCCTCTCTCTCTCGTATGTTCATCGTGGTGGAGTTATCCCATAAGTGGTTAGTCTTCCGTTGTTACCACTTTTCTTATGCAATGGTGAGGTTATCTTTTTGTATTTGTCATTTTGTCATTGTGACGCTTGTGTGCACATTGTTGTGCAAGTGTGACATGTCATTGTTGCATTATCAACATTGTTGTCATTGTTTCAAAAAAAAAGTTGTTCCATCGAGTTTTGTTTTGAGCATGTCAGCTTGGAGCATTACATGTATAGTGAAAGCAAAGATTCATGCTATGTAAACAATGGTATGTTAACCTCTTAGAGAGAGCTCATGTGATTGAGGTGGCATGAAATTTTCATGGTGTGTACTTGATTTGAAAGGTAATGTGAAAGCTATTAGCCTCTTAATTGACTGCAATATAAATGAGGAAAGAAGAGTGAAGAGTGGTATAAGCAATTTATCCATATAGGAGAAACATGTGTTGGGTATTTCATTTGGTGTGATTGATGCCTTATCTACTTTTCTCTATTCTCGTATCTTTAACTTATTAAAGAAGGATGTTGGTGATCGTTAATTGTGTTCCTTCAACAAGCATCTTGTCTCACTCATGTACAACAATGCATTATTCTGCAATCACCATTTTTCTTCAATGGAATACTATTCCTTTGATTGTAATTGTTGTTTATAAACTACAAAAAATGTACATTCTTGGCTCCAAGATTTTTCCAGGACCATACAGGAAATAGTCTATTTTCTTTTACTTTGTATTTGAGATGAGAACTAGCTATTCACTGTGGCTTTTCCTAGGAAGTCCAAGCAACATGATATTTCAAAATGTCTACATGTAAAATTTCATCTTTGACCTTGGGTCTAACATAGATTCTCTTCCCTATCAGCTAGAACGCATTTTAGTCTTCCATCTCCGTTTTCTATTTGCTTGTTTTAATTCAAAATAACTTGTTTATGATTTAGCTATAAGGATGCAAGCCTCCTATGAAGAAATATTTTCAAACTTCAATGAAGCAGTACCTTTCAGTTGAAGTCATTTGTTTTTTTCCCTTTATGCATTCCATCTAAGAGTCATTAGTTGAGTGATAATTTTGTAGAAAATAGCAGAGCAAGTTCAATGATGATTTGATCTAGCTTTCTATATTTTTGTAAATGGAAAGCTCGAGTTCTTGTCCTAAACAAAACCCATAGGGGTGGTTATCCAATTGAATGGATCAAAGAGAATTGATTCTCTTCTTGTGGTATGTTGTGTTATTAGGAATATCTCTTCACTGCAAAATGAAAAGAAGATTTACACATAACTAATAAGTGCTTAAGACCCACATGAGTGAAAGATGAAAAATCCAGCAGTTGTCCCATTGCATGCCCTACAAAATCGTCATCTGAAATTTCCACATATACCCATTATGTTGGACAGTGAAGTCCAACCATTACAGTTGCCTCTTTCAATTCTCTGCCAACTTTGTGATTACTTCCTTTTGAGGAAAATTCATGTTGTTGAATCTGGTGGTGTGCATGTTGACTATTATTAGCTATTGAGGTAGTGGAGTGTATTTTTTGTAGGTTGAATATATATTGTTTTGTATGTTGTAACAGAAAAATAACTCTAGATTTAATAAAAACTGAGAAATCCCTTATTGTTTGTGGATGTAGCCTTCATGATGAACCACATTAAAATTGTGTTATGTCTTGCATCTGGGTGTATGTGTGATTGATTTATTTTTATTTTCTTTTTGTTTTCTATCATTTAATATTTAACAATTTGTGTCAAACCTGGTTGTGCTCAATCGTTTGGCAGGAGATTCGAGTTTGAGTGGGAACAATGTTGATTGAAGAAGGAAGGATCAAAAGGTCCAATGGCCATAATTATCCATTGTGGAAGATGCAAATGGAGGATTTTTTATACCAGAAAAATCTATGGAGACCATTACATGGTAAGGAAAAGAAACTAGCTAATATGATAGATGAAGATTGGGATATTTCAGATAGAAAAGCATTGGGAGCAATTCAATTGTGCTTATCTCCATTTGTAGCATTTAACATATCTAAAGCAACCGCATCTATGGAGTTAATGAGTATTTTGGACAAGTTGTATGCGAAGCTCTCAACATTGAATAAGGTATTTTTAATAAGGTGGTTGTTTAATATGAAAATGGTTGAAGGTAGTTCTATAGCTAAACATTTAAATAATTTTAATACAATTACCAGTCAGTTAGCTTTTGTAAAAATAAGTTTTGATGAAGAAGTTCGGGCTCTTTTTTACTTTTGTCCTGTTTGCCAGAAAGATGGGATAGCTTGGTTATGGTTGTTAGTAATTTTGTTTCTGATTCAAATACATTAAAATTTGATGATGTTGTTGGTATAATTTTGAGTGAAGAAATGCGTAGGAAGGGCATGGGTGAGACCTCAACATCGGGTAGCGTTTTGAGTGTAGAAGACAGAGGAAGATCAAAAGAAAAAGAGAAGAATCCAAAAAAGCATGGAAAGTTGCAAGGAAGATCAAAATCTATATGTAGAGATGGTGTTTGTTGGTTTTGTGGCAAGCAAGGTCACATAAAAAGGAACTGTTGGTCTTACAAGAAATCTATAGAATAGCTAAAGGAAGTTGAAGCCAATGTAGCATACCAAGAAGATGCAAGTGCTCTTATTTTAACCGAAGAAGAAATTCCAACTAATGTTTGGGTGCTTGATTCAGGTTCATCGTTTCATGTCACTCTGTGCAAGGAGTATTTCAAAAATCTACAAATTGGTGACTTCGGTAAGGTTTTTCTTGGTAATAATGATTCTTGTGATATTATTGGAAAAGGGGATATTTCATTAAAATTGGAAAATGGATATAGTTGGTTGTTACGTGATGTTAGATATGTTCCCCAACTCAAACAAAATGTAATCTCGGTTGGACAATTGGATTCTCAAGGTTGTGAAATTAGTTTTGAATCAAATAGATGCAAAGTTAAAAAGGGGCCTTGGTAATTGCAAGGGGTAGCAAATTAGGCACCCTATATGTAACATAGAGTCGTGCTGAAGTGGGAGTTGTTCATCCTAGTTCAAATTTGTCATTGTGTGAAATATGGACTACCCAGACAAGTTTTTTGGATCAATTAGATGTTGAAACTGATTATGTTATTAATGATTTTCTTAGTATGCTTGACAGTGAAAGTTTTGGGGATCATTTAAATGATGGTGAGCAAGTTGATGCCAAAGAACCTGGGGCGGATGAAATTGATGGTGATTCTTAGTTGGGGCAGAGTGTAGGTTGTGATCAATATATTGGACTAGAAGATAAAATATTTAACTCCGAGTTGGTTGTGTGTAAGGAGGATCGAAAATTATGTACCCAAATCTTTGAAGCTCATGGGTGGGACCTGGAATCAACTATTTCAAAGGGGGAAAATGCTTCATCATCAAATTTGGTTGAGAATTCAGATTCCACAATTTTGGCTCTGAATTTGGATTCTACAAACATGGTTGGGAATTTTAATTCTACTTTGCACCATTGGGAGGGTGTGGATGGATCCAATGCACAAAACAATCAGATAGTGCCTAACCCTGCACTACCTGGACTTGTGTGGAAGCTTGTGACTTTACTATTTTCTATTGTTAGCGGTGAATTTGACCTTCTTTTGGGCATTTTTTTATTTTACATGTGGGTGGAAGAAGGTATCCTTTCGCATTCTTTCAATGTCATTGGATGGGGTCAGGAAAATGCTTTGACAAAGATCGTAACAAGGGAGAAGTTTGAGTTCTGTAGGACTTCTCTCGGCTTTGTCAAGATTTTTCAATAAGCCTGGAGTGGGGGATTTCTCTGAGTAGATTCTTTGCAGCACTAGTTGGGCTTCAAGTGGGAGACTATTGGATGGTGAAGCCCAACCATTATAGCTACCTCTTTCAATTCTTTTCCAACTCTGTAGTTACTTTCCTTTTGAGGAAAATTCTCGCTACTACATCTGGTGGTGTGCATGTTGACTATTATTAGATATTGAGGTAGTGGAGTGTATTTTTTGTAGGTTGAATATATATCATTGTGTATGCTATAACAAAAAAAATGATTCTAGATTTAATAAAAACTGAGAAATCCCCCGCTATTTGTGGATGTAGCCTTCATGGTGGACCACGTTAAAATTGTGTGTTGTCTTGCACCTAGGTGTGTGTGTGATTTATTTATTTTTATTTCCTTTTTGTTTTCTACCATTTACTTTTTAACACATTATGCATGCAGTCCTTGACCATATGTATGCAAATGTGTGTAAATATTGCCTTCATCACAATATCTGAAAAAGCCTACAGCCTAGCTGATAAATATGTGTTGTCTAGCTTGAATACAATGTTTGAGTCATTCAAAAAGTTCAGTTTGGAATCAAGAACATTACTTAATTTTGTTTACTTTTACAAAATGAAAGCAAAAAAATTAGAAGCCGTATAAGCTTCATTCATTTTTCTTTCCCAAATGATGTTTTTAAATTTATTTTAACAATATGATAATTAAAATCCTCTTAAATAGAAACGTTTCCACCAATGGAAGAATTAGAAAATAGAAGGAAAAAATTAAAGAAAAACTAAAACATTAGCACTGCACTATAATTTTCCAGTGCAAGCAAATTAATACCAATTTAATTAGATGAAAACATTATTCCCTGCCTAATATGTTTGTTGTTTTCTTTAAAATGTTGTGAATGTTGTGAAGCCTTGCTACTGTGCATTCAATGCCTTATTGCCTATTAGTTCAAATGTGGGATGGAGGCTTATCCTATTGTGGTTGTAGTTATCCCAAATATTTTAGTAGAGGCTGGTTTGGTTTCATGCTCTTTTGTTGATTTACTGGTTTGGGTTCAAATTTTTAATGGTTAGAGTTATTTCACCAAAACTCATTAATCTCTAACTTGAAATACTTTTGAGAATAATCCTAGTTTTAGTTTATGTGACTAGGTTATATTATTTACACTAGATTAACATGGGATGGAACAATGGAGGAATTATATCCTATCTTCCCTAAGAATATTTACATTAGACCAAAGATGTTTGAATTGAGCCTTTCTTATGGATTCAATAAAGATAGTAATTCAATCTTTTGTGCAATATAAGTGTAGATCCCATTAAGCCATGTCATTTTGTATACACCTAGTTTTCCAAAAATAGAAGACACAGTATACACTTCATTGCAATATTCTTTTTAAGCCCCTCAAGCAGTGCTATCCAAAAAAGAGAAATGAAATGTGTATTGTATAGTAGTGGTGAAATCCTTCAAAATAAAACTTTGTATGTCACTGTCATAAAATGGAAAAAACTTTGCTTGCTTTTGAAAGAGGTTTTCTATAGTTTGAACCTTATTGTATAGACCTAAGAAGACAGTTCACAGACATAATGGACAATGATGATTTTGGAAAGCCACGTAGAGGATTGAGTCCATCACAATTGGGTTTCAGCATTTTGAGGAGTAGCTGGCTTGTTAGGTCAGTTTTGGAAGAATTTCCCATAAATATGGTAATTGATGCACAATAATATTGTGTGAACCAATATCCTAATACCTACAAGAGAAAATAAACAAACACATTAGAGGATTCAAATTCAAGTTAAGACCAAAGTTCCCCATAAAATCCATTTAACCATATGTTCGAAATAGGAATGAAAGCCTGAATACAATACAAAAACAATGAAGTAGATCAAATCCTATTGAGAATATGCAAACTCTTGATCTTAAGGGGGAGTTGGTGCCAATTTGATGTGGAAATTGGCCCTTTCCCAACTCCTATGTAAGCTTTTGATGATGATAGATCCACTTGGTGATTTCTTCAAACCAAATCCATGGAGAAAACCTGCAATAACCTAACTATGTCTTGATGAAATTGATGAAAATGCTAATGCTTGAAGATGAAATTGAGTATAGTAAGTTTGCTCAAATTGTGGATGATGAAATGAGGAAATAAGCCTCTTATTTATAGAATGACAAGTTGGAGAAATGCCCAAAAAGAAGCAATGTGGGACTAACTTTCAACCAATGGCAAGGTGTCACTTGTCAAGAGATGGGTGGATGAAGGATGTGCACATTTTGATGAATGTTCCCATAAATGCATTTAGGTGGAATTTGAAAATAATGAAATGGCATGTAAGAGGGAAAAAGGAATGTCTTAAATGCCACTTGGCTCAATGCAAAGATAAAATAAATGTATTGTTGGAAGGAAAAAGTCCACTTGGAAAGATTTCAAATTTGGAAGAATATTCCTCTATTATGCCATGTTGAGAGAAAATAGGGATTTAAGAAATGAATTAAATCTATTTTCATGTGCAAGTGGCAAAAGCTAGAGGATGGGACATGGATTAGGATTAAATTAATCAAGGGTTAATTAATTTAATGAGGGATTAGATGATGTGACAAATCTGACTTAGATTTATGGGTTAATTTAAATCAAATATGAGAGGAATGTGATTCTAGAGATAGTTAAATAATTTTTTTGATTTATTCAGCTAAAGGGGATGATGGTTAGATTAAATCAAATAAAGGTTTTAATTAATTTAATGAGATGATAGAATTTAGAGATTAAAAATTGATTTATTTAATTAAATAAAGGAGCTAAGGTTAATTAGATCAGATTGATAGATTTAATTAACAAGAGAGGATGACTTAATCAGATAAGTGATTTATTTAATTAAAAGAAGAAAATTGATGAATTTAATCAAATAAGGGTATTCGATTAAATGGTTAGACTGAGGGATGATTAGGGATGAAACGGTGTCAATAGTCGGGATCAAGCTTGTAATGCCAATCAATACATTTTCCATGTCTACATTTTGGCCCTCTTTGAAGCAATGCACTTGTTGCGTTGTTTCAAAAAATGAACTGTCTCAATCAAAATCCAAAAAATTTCCGATTTCAAAACTTGTCCCATTACTGCCCCAGTGAGAGAAACATGCCAATATACCGCCCCCTCGAGAGATCAAACGAAAAGCTTGATTTTTGGGTGATCTCATGAAAAAAGAGGACAAGGTGCTTGACGGGTCCAGAAAGGCTCCGGGAGGTCAAAAAATGAGATAAAACACAAAAAAATGATAGAAAATGACCTTCAGACGGACAAAAATGGGACGAGGGGACCTAGACCCTTCCTGGATGGCTAAACAAGGTTAGAAAACCCTAATTTTTAGGCTTAAATAGGCCTTAGGGGGCCACTTCCAATTCATTTTCACATTCAGCCTTTGAGAGATTCTACAATTTTGAGCTCTGACACCTTGGTGAGATGGCACAACGACAGCTCCCCATGTACATTTCTGACCGGGTCTGGACGCATCAGAGGCTTCCTGACACTGGACCACCGGTGAGTCCACTTGACCCAAGCTTGATTTTCATTTTTCACATGCATTTATTACATTTAAAAACTAGGGCTTTAGGAGCGGCACTATATTGGCCCGCTAAAATTTCAAACAACGACACTCAATGTTTAAACTATGCTGTCGTTGCAAGGTCCAATGTCGCGATACAGTTTGAAATTTAGGGTTAAATTTCTCCACCGCCTTTGTAGATTGCACCGCCACAGTGCTCTTTAGAGTTAGGGTTTTCTGCCAAACTCCGATGCCTTTGCAAACTGAACCGTTGTGGTGGTGAGCCACCACCAGTTCAACCAATTCAGGATCATGGGCCACAAGACCAACCACCCAGAGATCCATAGATTGGGGAGCAGAGATAGGATGCCCCCCAACAGGAGCAGGATCTGGGACACCATGATAGGATCTCGATGCCCCCTAGGGATGGGGAGCAGGATCAACCTCACACGCAGCCACCCCTATAGCCAAATTTGAGAGACAGGTAGATTTTGTAGCTGCAAGCCTAGGTATAGGCACTGATAGCCAAGAGAGATCAGGCCAGAGCTGAGTGGGACTAGGCCATTTTGCAGAGACAGGTGATGACAGAGATGGGCTGCCAGCAGTAGCTAGAGAGCATGGCTGCCTCTTCTTCCCAGAACATAGTATCACTTAGGGCTTACAAGGAGGCCATTCAAGAGGCGGATTACTACAGGATGTACTACCACCAGGTCGTGGCGAGGGCAGCTCGAGTGTCAGATTTTTCTTAGAGGACAGGACACAGGATGATAGAGGAGCATGGGGAGAGAGAAGGCGGCAAGGGTAGCAGCCAGCAGGGCTAGCCCTCATTTTGATCAAAGACAAGATTATTTTTGTACCCCTTGTGCTCATTTTTGATAGCCCCATGGGATGATTGTACTCATTGATGTACATTGATCCAATTTTTTGTACCATGACAGTATATTTGATGATATATGAGATGATGATTATTCGATATGATATGTTATGGTCCTATCTTATTTATGCATTTATGGATGGTTCTTATTTCTATATGCTATGCAATGATGTTCTATCTTATATGAGCTTTTTATTCTATGTTATGCAATGTGATGTATGTTTGTATATGATGTTATGATGTGATGCAATGATTATGCAGATGTTTAGGGATGGATGCATTTCTTTTTTCAATATCTTTTTATGCACTTTTTATGATGATTATGTATGGATGGTGCAAATGTTATGCTATGCAAATGCTTAGACTAACAAATCTATATTATGTAATGATGGATGGTATGATGTAATACGATGATGACATATGATGATGATGTTTATGAATGTTATGATGATATCTATGATATGATATACTGGATGCAAATGATGTTTAATGTGTATGTGATAGCGCAATGGATGTGTTATGTGTTATGCAATGTTATGATAAAATGAATGCAAATGATATGATGGATGTAAATAATGTTTATGATATGGGATGATTATGTTATGGTAAGATGGATGCAAATAATGTTAATGATATGGGATGATTATGTTATGGTATGATGGATGCAAATAATGTTTATGATATGGGATGATTATGTTATGGTATGATGGATGCAAATGATGCTTATGGGATGATTATGTTATGTTTATGTGAAATGAATACAATATAATGATTTGTGAGATGCTTAGATTAATAATGGAAATGCAATGTTGTGATATGTTTTAATGTTTCCTATATGATATGCAATATGCAATAATATGTAATGTGCAATGTGCAATGTGTTGATGGTTTGTGAATGCGGGATGAATGCAATGATGATAATGATCCGATTAACTGTCATGGTACCATGTTAGTGTGAAAAGCAAGAGATAGAAGAAACCAAATATTCTAACAAGACATGAGACGATGATGATGATGATTTTCTTGCCGAGGAGTTGGGATTTTCAAAGGGCTAATTACCTTATGTTTGATTACACAAATAAGTACAATGCATCAAGGTATAAAGAACCAGGATGCCGTTGCACCTAGTGTGATGGACTTTGACTCGACAATCAGATAGGAGTATCCTTGTTCACACCTGACATACGGAAGTGTTACTAGGATGCACTATAGGTACTTCAGACATCTCGAACCAAAACATAGAAAGGCAAGCCTTCCTATGTGGTCAACAAGATATCTAAAGCACCTTCCATACACCTAATAATGCAAGTATTCGTCGAGGTTATTTTACAAAGACATCCAACAAGAACAACAGATAAAAAGATAATGATTGTTGCCCCATTCCTATCTCTCTAAATCTTCTTTTTTATAATATCATCAAGAGGTCCTTGGAATGAGCTCAATAAGATAAATCAAAAGACCAAGATAAAGCAAACAAACAAGCTAATGCTCTTCAAAACCGCTAGCCAAGACTAAACTATGATGATGCCTGATGTTGATTTCCATTGTAGGAAAGATGCATCCTAGGACATGATGATATCAAATGATTTGATATGGGACTGATTGGATGATAGGCTATTGATACAAAGAATTGACTAACTTGTTTACGTGTTGACCTAGACTTGAGACTTTGGCATTTAAGTTTTCATTTTTGAAACTACTAGACTTGTTTTTGATTGCTTCACCAAAGGTTGAGGATGATGACGATTTATTATCATGAGTGATATTTATTGCAGGTGAAAGCGAGATGAGACGAATGGATTTTTTCAAATATTTGGATGTTTTTGGAGTTTTTTGAAATGTTTTGAGGCTGTTTTTGGTATTTTTTGATATTTTTCAAATGTTTTGATTTTTCAAATGTTTTGGGGTTTTTTGAGGTTTTGACCAAAAGACTAACCTAAGGGCCTATCCTAGGGGCCTTGAGGGTTGATCAATGGATGATCCTTGCCTACGTTATACACGTAGAGACCATGTATTTCAACTGACATAGACTTGATTATTGATGAGATATAAACAAATGGACTACCAGTTTATTATGACAGACTCTTAAAGAACTGACCTAAATGTCTCGGGGGATGATCAAAGATCAACCTTGCCTACGTTCAAGGCTCAGAGACCCGTAGTTTGACAAGATGACTCTATTTTTTGACTTTTTGACCTATTTTTGGATTTTTATATGTTTTGAATGTTTTTGGATTTTTGATTTTATGATGTTTTGGATTTTCTAATTCAAGGACTTCAAGAGTATACACAAATCCGATCCAATGAGAACATGCCCCCAGCATGATGCAATAGACTACTCCGATAAAGGCAGGACAAACTGACCTTGAGCATGGGCCGAGTAGTACTAGGAGGGATCATGACATGAACACAGGACCAAGCTATGATGCGGATGCCAAATGGATGGGTGATGGATGGAGATATGGAATGTGATGGATGATGGAAGCTTGTTGGAGGGATGATGCAAAATGAGCCATGAAGATCCTGGTGGATGGACAGTGCTTATTTACTCAAGGCGCCTGCTTCCTAGGTTTTCACCAAGGTACTTTCCCAAAGCGCCACCAAAGTGGTTTTCACTAGAGGACAATTTTTTTCTTTACTGTTTTTTTTTTTTTTTGCTTTTTTGATTTATTTTGTTGTCACCAAGACGTCTATTTTCCAAGTTTTCATCAGAGTAACCATTTTTTTAAGACATTTTCTGATTTTTTGATTTTTTGGTTCTATACCTTGAAGGATTTAAGCATAAAAATTTTTGAGATGGGAGTTGTTCATGGGCTCCTATAGAGGCTCGCCTTCAGGTGTTGATAACTGATATGCCCCTGACTAATAGCTTGTTGTGATAATGAATTGTCCCAACCAATTAGGTTCAAACTTTCCTTTTCTGTTTGGGTTTGGGATGTTCTTTCGATTCTCTTTTAGTACCAGTTCTTCAACTTGGAAAGTTATGCTCCTGATCTTCTTGTTATAACTCCTCTTGAGTCTATTCTGATAGACTTGTAAATGATTTAAAGTGTCCATATGCCACTCATCCAATAGCTCCAACTCGTTCAGTCTTGATACTTGGTATTCTTCATCAAAATGAGGTTTTGTAGTGATATTCTCAGTGACGGGAGATCGATCTCAATGGGTAATATTGCCTTTGATCCATAGACCAGGGAGAAGGGAGTGGCACCTATTGGTGTGTGGATGCTAGTTTGATAGGCCTAGAGGGAAAGATTTAGCTACAGATGCAAGTCATGACCTACATCATTAACTATCTTTTTGAGGATTTTCAGAATGGTTTTATTGGTGGCTTCTACTTGGTCACTGCCTTGGGGATAATACGAAGTGGAAAAGCGATGTTGGATTTTGAATTTTTCACATAGGTTACAAACATCCTGATTCTTGAAAGATGTCCCATTATCTGAGATAATAGCTTGGGGAACATCGTATTAGCATATTAAGTAGTTTAGGATGAACTTTGATATCTGCTTTCTAGTGATGTATGTCATGGGGATGGATTCCACCCACTTAGTAAAGTACTTCGTGGTGGTTATGATGAACTTGTGGCCATTAGATGAGGTGGGGGTTATCTTTCCAATGAGATTGAGTCCCAACTGGGCCATGGTGTGACAATAGGATGAAGTTCTTGAGCTGGAGCATGGATGAGATCCCCATGTTGCTGACATTGTAGGCACCTTTTAACGTAGTCATGTGCTTCTCTTTCCATTGTAGGCCAATAATACCCCATCCTCAGCAATTTCTTGGCCAAGGTCATTCCATTTAAGTGTGAACCACAAATACCATTATGCACCTCAGTTAAGGCAGTCAATGCCTCCTCAGCGTTTAAGCAACATAATAGGGTTCCTTCTATGCTCCTACAGTAAAGGGTATTTCCTAGGATGACAAACCTGGATGCTTTCTTGACAAAGGTTCTTTTTAGGCTTGAGGGTAAGTCAATAGGTAGGACACCTATTTGAAAGTATGTATAAATTTCATGGTACCAAGGATCACCAGGCCCAACGATTTCACACACAAATTCTAACTCTGGTACCTTGAATGCGGGCACAAGAAGCTACTCTACCAAGAATTCATGTCTCAAGACATTATGAGGAATGTCCAGTAAGGATCCAATCATTGCCATGGCATCTGCTACTCTGTTGTTTGCTCTGGGAATTTGCTCAAATGTGATATCAATGAATGATTCTTTGAGGCTCTCTACCAACTTTTTGTATGGAGTCAGTTTATCATCCTTTGTTTGGTACTCGTCATTCACTTGATTTATTATCAGCTAGGAGTCTCCATACACTCTAAGGGCCATGATGTGCCACTACACTACTATTCTGAGACCTATAGTCAAAGCCTCATATTCTACAATGTTATTAGTGCAAGGGAATGCCAATTTGTAGGATCTAGGTATGCAGTCCCCCTGTGGGGTGATGAAGAAGACACCAGCTCTTGATCCATGCTACGTATAGGAACCATTAAAGTAGAGTTTCCAATGGTTGGCTATGTTGAGATTGAAGATGGATTCATCCAGAAACTCTGATATGAGTGGATTCTCTGAATACATGGGTGCTTCTGCAAGTTGATCTGCGATCACTTGGCCTTTGATTGTTTTTTGTTCCACGTACTCAATGTCGTATTCAGATAGAATCATGACCCACTTGTTCATCCTTCCTATGAGCATTTCCTTTGACAATAGGTACTTTAGGGGGTCAATCTTGGCGATGAGTTTGATTTTGTGTGACAATATGTAGTGTCTAAATTTTTGTGAAGCAAACACTACTGCTAAACATGCTTTTTTTATAAATGAGTAGTTTAGCTCATGCCCGACCATTGTGCGCCTGATGTAATAGATGGCCCTTTCTGTCCCATTTTCATCGTGTTGAGCTAGGAGAGCACCAAGGGTTACTGTTGTTGCTGACACATAGAGGATTAGTGGCTTTCTCAGGATTGGTGGCATGAGGACTGAAGGTGTGAGCAAATATTCCTTGATTTTGTTGAAGGCTTCCTCACACTTGTCATCCCATTTGTATGCTACTCCCTTGTGAAGTAGGTGATAATATGGGTTTTTCTTGTTTGCTAGTTGTGCTATGAATCTGTAGATGGACTAAAGTCTGCCTTGGAGGCCTCTAAATTGTTTCAATGTTTTGGGTGCCTCCATCTCAAGGATTGCTTTTACCTTGGCAGGATCTATTTCGATACCTTTCATTGACACTATGTATCCTAGTAGCTTTCCTGATTGTACACCCAAGACGCACTTCTTTGGATTTAAGTGGACCTTGTATTTCTCCAGCTTATCGAAAATAGCGCTCAAGGTTGCTATGTGATCTCTCCTCTTTCTGGATTTTGCTAGTATGTCATCAACATAATCTTCAACAGTCTCGTGGATCATGTCATGGAAGATTAATGTCATGGCTCTTTGGTAGGTGGCTCCAATGTTCTTCAAGCCAAATGGCATCATGTTCCAGCAGTAGGTCCCCCATGGACAAGTGAAGGTCGTTTTGTGTCAGTCTTCTTTAGCAATCATTATTTGGTTGTACCCAGAGAAACCATCCATCAAAGAAAGCATTTCATGTCCTGATGTCATGTCTACTATCATGTCAATTTTAGGCAATGGGAAATCATCTTTCAGAAATGATTTGTTTAGATCTTTGAAATCCATGCAGATTCAGATGCCTCCATTAGGTTTTGAAATAGGAACCATATTTTACACCCATTTTGGATAGTCTATTGGTCGTATGAATCCTGCATCAAGTAGTTTTTTCAATTCCATCTTGACCAACAAAGCAATATAAAGATGCATTTTCCTGAGTTTTTCTCTAACTGGCTTTGCCTTAGAGTAGACTGTTAGGTGATGGACCACAATTTTTGGATCAAGCCCGGGCATGTCAGCATAACTCCATGCAAAATTAACTTGTTTTTCTCTCAAGAAGGTTGCTAGGATCTCTTGTTCCTCTGATAGTAATGATTCTGCATAGAATGTGATGTGTAGGGTCTCCTCTGTTCCCAAATTAATTGGACTGCATTTTTCAACTAAGACTACTGATTTTTCTTGATGGAGAGCTTTGAGAGGAAGATTGAATCCCCCATCCTCGGGTGCCTTAGAGAGGTTTTCACCATTGGATGCATCCTTTCTTTTTACTATTTTTGGGTCAGAGAGTGCCACAGTGTGGTTTTCACTCAAGGACCTAGAGATTATTCTCAGTTTTTAACTTTTTACCACTGAGGGATTCAATCATTTCCCCATAGTATGCATGTGTGTCCAACTCGATGATGAATCCTACTTTATGATCCCCACATGGAATATTATCCCGTAGTCCCATGAATTCTGAGAGCGCTTTGTCGTTTTCAAATGTGTCTAGAATTGGTGGTCCTCATTGGTCATAGTCAATGAGTTGTGGGTAGATTAGACGGATTTCATGGTTTTGGTTTTCAGACTCATAGGATAGGGTGCTAATCATGAGGAGGGAGGTGTCTTCAAAAAGCATGGGTAAATCGGTTATGGGGTCTTCCTCACTAGCTATATCTATGACCTAATCTATGGATATGGGCATTTAACGAGTGGGTGTTAATTGTTGAGGAGGATTTTTGACGTTCCTAACCGAGGGGCCTCTACCCATTATGGTCACTCTCAGAGGGATACATCCAAGGCCAAAATTTCTTATACGCATCTCCGGAATGGGAGGTATTAAAAGACTGTTATCATTTTGCCTGAGTTTTTTGTTCCTATCATATCCCATGGCGAGCATCATTTGTAAGCCTTTGCTACTATCATCCATAGGTAGGTCAACTGCTGGTCTATTGTCCTGGTACAAAAGATGTGATGGGTCCAATTCTATCACTTCCCAACCTAGATCCCCCCAACTTCTAAAGCTGGATGAACTTGCCATGAAGGTTTGGAATGTTGTTCTCGTTGGTTGAGGTTGTCCATGGGATTTAGGAGATTGTGGTAACTCTCCTACCACGAAGGAATTTTTCTTCATTTTATAATTTCCATATCCATCATCTTGGATAATGACTTTGATTTCAGATGTATCAAGGATGGAGGGTGTCTCTGTTTGAGAAGTGGAAGCTAATGTAACTGGGTCTACATAAGGAGTGGTGGGGCCTTCATCATTTTTTGGAACTTGGGGAATCTTGTAATATTTGGCCTCCAAGATTTTGCAATATGCAAAGGGTTTAGGATCACCGTAGATGGTAACCTCTTGATTTTCATACAAGAATTTGACACATTGGTGAAAGGTCAATGCCACCGCTTGCATCCCATGGATCCACAGACACCCCAGGAGAATGTTATAAGGTAGATCAAGGTCTAGGACCTAGCATGTGGTGTCATAAATGGTGGGTCCTACTTGAACAAGAATCTAGATAGTTCCTAGAGACACTCTTTCCTGATCATCGTAGGCTCTGATGGTGATGCCCTTACCTTTTTCGATGGCATCCTATGAGAATTCCAGATTCTTTAACAACTTTAGAGAACATATGTTAAGCCCTGCTCCCCCATCCACCAAGACCCTTTTGACTTTATTTTTGTGAACCAGGGCTTTGAGATGGAGAGCATGATTATGAGATGGTTGAGCGGGGAAGTCTTGGTCAGAGAATGTGAGAAGGCTTGGAGTGGTGATGTTTCTGACCATAGCTTGGAATTGGTTTGTATCTAGATTGGAGGAGACGATGGATGAAGCTAATGCTTCTTCTAGAATTTTTCTATGGGCAGGTGATATCTTCAACAACTCCATGATGGAGATCTGAGCGGGAGTTCTCTTTATCTAGTCAGGGACGTTATAGCCATGTGGGATGAATCTTGGATTTGAAGCAGATGACATAGGTGGTTGTGAGGGTCCAACGATGGCAACCTTGTCGCCGCATGTGGTGACTCCACAATCTGCATTGGCTCCCTTAATGTTAATGACAAGGACATACTCTTCCAGTGTTGCCACAACATGCTCATACACGTGGTTCATGTCCTTGCATTTTCCTTTTCCTTTATCACGGTTTCCCTTGTTGTGATCAAGCATCTAATTTATGTATATCTTTAGGTTTTGGTTTCTTGTTGGTTGCTCCACATTTATGATTTTTTGATCAATGAGGTCTTGGATTAGGTTTTTCAACCTCATGCAACTGTTGGTGGTATGCCCTTTGATTTTGTGAAAGTCACAAAGCTAGTTTTCATTGTACTAGGGTGGTTTCACTTCTAGTTCCTGGTAATTCTCATAGGTGGAAGCCTTGATGAGGTTTTCATTTATCAATTTCTTCATGATGACCTTGAGTGGTTCTCCAAGGGCCTTGTACTTTTTCTTTGTGGGATTTTTGTTTCATGAGGGTGGTCCCCCTTGATTATTTAGGTTATTAACCTGATTGTTGGTTGGTTGGTGTTGTGATACCACATTGGTTTGGGTGTTGCTTTGATCATTATTTTGCGGTTGTTAGTAGGTTTGGTTGTTTTGCCTCGGAGCACTGATTATGACCTTAGCATCAACCATGCCATCGTTTGTGACATTTTTTTTCCTTGCCCATGTGTGAGGTTTGTAATTGTAACTACTGGATGGGAAATTTTTTTGTTGTTCTAGATAGGCAGGTGTTCCTCCTTGTGAAATAAGGACTCGTTCAATGTTAAGTTCCTTAGGGATCAATTGATCATATGTGGTGATCCCTTGCACCTTGAGATGGAATTCTGAGGTTTGGTCGATGTTGGAGATGATTGTGCACACTTGTTGTTCTTCTGGCATGGCTCATTTGCTCCTATTGGCCTTGGATCACCATCGTTGTAAGAAAGAATCAAATGATTCGTTCTTTCCTTGTTTAAGAGTTGATAGTTCCTCGAGACTGACATCCATACTGATATTAAATGCATAATTTTTAATGAATGCATCCATAATCTCTTGGAATTTCTTGATTCCAAGAAGAAGGTGAGAGAACCACTCCATAGCATGGCCAGCCAAACTTCTAGGAAATAGTCGCATCAGATAGGTATCATCATATGCAACTTCCATGCAATGAACTTGGAATTCCCTGATGTGATCTTCAAGGTTGCCCATCCCACAATATTTATCAAATTTGGGGATCTCAAATCCCTTTGGGAATGGTTTCATCACAAGGCTCCTATTGAATGGATAAGGACACAAGTTGTTGGGTGTTTTTATGGTTCTCCCTAATTGAAGGTCAAGTACCTGTTGTGAGAGTAACTTGATCTGTGTTGCTACATCATTTTGCGGATCAGGGGGTGGGATGAAGGTGTTTTGTGATGGTTCACCTATTAGAGGGATGGGTGGACTTATTGGTGTGTTGATGGATGGTATGTGCAGATTCTGCTATGCCAAATATGCTTGCACTTGTTGTATTAACAACGCTTGTTGTTGATCCTGTTGTTGTTGCGCTAATAATGCTTATTGGTGAGCTTGCTGCTATTGTTGTACCAACAGTGTTTGTTGTTGGGCTACTAATTGGGCCACTTCTTGCTACTCTTGGTATTGTTTTAGCACTTGTTTGTATGCTTTTTGTTGAGCTATTTTGTTGTGTGAGGTATTGTGCTTGCGCTTGTGCTTGTACCTGCACCTGTTGAGCTTGGTACTAGGATCAAGCTTGCGCTTGTGCCTGTGCTTGGGCTTGTGCTTGTGCTTGGGTAGCTTCTTGTTGTTGTAATAGGGCTTTGGATTGAGTATCCTTTTGTGCTTGTTGTGCTTGTTGTGTAGTTTGGGCGGCTTACACTGCTTGAGCAGTATGTGTGGCTTGAGTGGCTTGTGCTGCTTGGGCGGCTTGCGCTGCTTCAGTGGCTTGTGCGGATTGAGCAACTTGCACTGCTTGTTGGTTTTGGATCTGTTGAAGTGCCTTTTGATAGGAAGCTTGTTGAGCAGCTTGCAATGCAATGCTATATTGGCTTGATACATTTGTGTTTTGTGGTGGAGGTGGTCGTGGTGGTCGTGGCGGATTTGGTATAGTGTTTGTTGTTGTGGTGAGAGGTATCGTCGTATTGATGATTGGGATTGTGCTAGTGGATGGTGTGATTGATATGATTGGTCCTTGAGAGACCATGTTTTGAGATACCTGGGGGACGATTGATGATGTAATGGTGGTGATTTTCGTTAATGGGATGGTTTTCATCTATTGTTGCAATGTCGATGACAAGATATTTTGATTAGCGATAAGAGGATTGATTTAATTTTGTTGATTGATATTTGGTATAGGGGGAAGCCTAAACCAAGTGATGATGTGGATAATGTAGGAGTTTAGGTGAACTCCTCAAACACCCCAAAATCACCTACAAGATAAAACTTCCACAAAAGAGAAATGATAGAAATATCATGCTATCATTAAGATGCAAGGATGCCAAATTGAATATGACATGATTACAAATGTATAAAATGCCTAAATATATAGGCATGAGAGAAAACCTAAGATGCATGAGATGTTGCCATGTGTCTTGATCTAACAACATGTGACAACATGTGAACCCTATCTAGATGATTATTAAATATTGAGATAAGTTCTAGGACAACTCATCTTCTAGAAGGAATCTTATCTCCTACAAACAAGGAAGGGAATATTTCCCTATTTATTAAATGATTTATTAAAATCTAACCTAGGACTAAATGAAATTTGACCTAAGTTAACTTATGCTAGTGTAATAATTAATTAATTACACTAACACATAATGATGTCAAGGGGGGGAGTGGTGGAAATGTGAGTGGCAAACTCCCTTGAGGGAATGATGAATATGTGGTGTCAAAGATGCCCCCTGGTCCAAATATGTCTCCTCCTTGTGAGGTTATGGGGAGAGGTGTCATGTGAAATGATGATGATGGATCATTAGGGTCGTGAAAGGTGAGGGGGACATGTGATGGATTTTGTGGGATGGATTTCCCCATGATGGTGTTTGCGTCCAACTCTTGATTATTCACAAGGGGGTGTTTTTGTAATGCATTGAGAAACGCACTCCCTTTGTTGACGATGGGTTGAGTTGGAGCAATGGATGATGTGATTTGGGGGATGGATTGAATGATTCTTTGGAATAAAGGTGTAGATGAGATTGGGGGCATGGATGAAATCGAAGGCATGACCTCAAAAGGTGTTTCCACAATGGTACTCACATCGAAATCAAAAGGGAGTTTAGCCCATTTTTTTGCTAATTTGAGCATGTAGAGTGAGGGATTGAGTCTCATCATGATGTTAATGATTCTGTGATTCTCTAGGTTTTGGACCACCTCAGTGATTTCATCTTGTGTCATTCCAAAGGCACTGTTAGTGATATCCTCTACTAGAATTTCCTCTTGAGGATTTTGTGATGATGAAGGAAAGTTAGTTAGAGGATCACTTGATCCAACTAGATTTATCTCAAAATTTGTTTGGCTTAGGTCACTTGAGGTGGATGTTTCTTTGTTGGCTTCCATGTTCCTCTTGTGTTGAGATCTAGTTTGCACCATAAAATAGGGATCAATATTTTAAGAATGTGGGAGATGAATCTCTAATTCTTTGGATTGATCTAACTTTAGATACAAAAGAGAAAATTTAGGATGATTTAAGGACCAAATGTATAATGGTGAAATGAAGGATGGATGATATGGATTGATTAGAATTCTTGAGAAATATTTGAAGGATATGTTAAACTTTAGGGCTTGGATTTGATGTTTGATTTTGATTTGGGATTTTGATTTGATTTGATTTGATTTGGATTGGATTGTGAACTTATAAACTCTAAGAGGTTAGATGTTGTCCTAGAGTGAATTTGTCCTCAAGATGCTAATTTGACTAAGTGTGAGAAGAAGGACTCATCTAAACATACCTAACCAAACAAGATGATTTTTTGATTGGGTTTTGATTTTGGATTATGAACTCCTAAACCCAAAGATGTTGAATGTTATCAAGGGATAAATTTGTCCACAAGGTTTGATAATTTGACTAAATATGTGGAGAAGGATGCATCTACACATACCTAATCAAACAAGATGATTTTGGATTTGTTTCAAATGATTTGCTCAAAGTTTAACATGAAGGATTTTTCCAATATTTTCAAAGAGTTGATGATGAGATGATTTTGGTTTGATGTTCAAAGATGAATGAAGGTTTTATTTTGATCCTAGGTTTACCTAAAAAGACACTTGTTTACTAGACCTCGGTATTGAAGAACATGCTTTTCTCTAGACAAGGTGTGCAAATTCCCGAAAAAGATTTGGATTTTGTTGACAAAAGAACTCATACAAATTTGGATTATTTCTTGAAGATCTTTTATAAAAGTTAAAAAGTAGTCTTCATCTGAATTCGCATAGTGTTGAGAGACGCTTTTGGTGATCTTTTGGACTAAGAGTTTTTACCTTTGGTTTCTTGATCTTGATCTTGCATGAAATCATTTGGGACATATGTGTGGGATTCAATTGTTTTTAGTCTTTACTTAATGACTTTGTTTTACCACAAACACTTCTTGATTAAGTTTTGAAACTAGATGTCTAACGTTTTAATTTCTTCTCATCCCACAAAGTGTATTATGTGGAAATCGAGGAAACCAAAGCAAGAGTTACCTAATGTTTACTTTAGTAGGAGAAAATTGAGATAAAATTCAAATGCCTAGAAACCTCTAAGGATATGAATCCCAAGGGCAAGCAAGGGCATGTGAATTCATTCAAGGATATTTACTTCTCCTAAAGGGCTTGAGATTTGATGCCCATGTTAAATGTTTGTTTTCCAATGTTTTCGATCAAGAAATGTGTTTTAATTTCAAGAACAAGTACAACCCTATGAATATTTGAGACAATATTTGTTGATTCCCCACTTGGACAAGTCCGGCTATGATTACTTTTAGCAGATGGTTAGATGCTTGACCCCATTGGCTCCCCTCCATGGCTCAACACTTCTTTTGGGGCAGCCAAGCATTAGTACCCATGAATCTCCCATGGCATACCTTCCATCTCTACTAAAATTCGTAAAAGTGTGGGGCAGCTTCAGAATGACCGTTCTTGCACCAACAAATAGATAGGGATTTTGGCCTTTCTACATAACGGTTTTAATTCAGACTTTTTGTTTGTGGAGATTGACCCATGCGGTGAGAGACCATTGCTTCCCTTCTCATCGGGACCAATCATATGATACTGGCCTTTGATCCAATACCCACTTTTATATCCCAAATGGAAATACACTTGGCTTTAGTGTGTTATTGGTTGGGTCGTTCCCTTGGGTGAGTACTTTTTCCCACAAGGCAGGCCCTCTAAGATAAACAAAAGTGAGGAAACATATTCATAGTTTGATCGATCTTTGTTGAGAAACAAAGAGAGAACACATGCAATATGTTCCACTCACACTCGCAAGATGTGTTCAATTTTAATCTAAAAATGAAATATGGAGGAAATTACTTTACCCAACTTAAGACCACCAAAAATACTTTTGATTCTCAGGATTGTCATGAGGCACTAGAGAAGTGCACAAATCCTTTTGATGGTATTACTTTGAGTAAGCAATCACAAGACAAAGAAGCACTTGTTCATTTTAAGTCCACAAAGCAATAATGACTTCTTTTTAGAACACCAAAGGAAATGTGAAGATTTCCTTGTTCAATTGTTAATCCTCAAACCAAATCTAGTGAGTTTGTCCTAATGTTCTTTTTAAACCCCTTTGTAACAATAATTGAAATGTTCTTTTTAGAGCCCAAAAAGAAATTTAGTAGGTCCTAAGCATGAAAGTTAACAAAATTTCTTAAGAGAAATGGTGAATTATCTAAGAGTGTTAAACAAACACTAAAGTGTTTAAAAACACTTGGTATTATGAGAAAGTGATTTCATCATGCCTTTTTTCTCCTTCACCTTTGATCAAGCCAACCTATAAGAAAATCAGTTAGATCTACAAAACAGAAGTCAAAAAAGCCAGTAATAATCTAAAGGATCAAAATTGAAAAAGGCACACGTCATAAAAAAATGAATTTGACTTTTTACTTCCCTTCAACGGTGGATTCAGCACAGGCAGTGCAGTTTGAAGCTCTCCAATGGTGCTATATAGCGCCGCTTGCCAGTCAGCATCGCTCTGCAACAAGGACAAAGATTGTGATTGCGTTGCTCTTTTGATCAACGATGGAGTTTGAAATTTGAAATTTCTAGCGTGTGAGAATAGACCCAGCGGTGTAGTTTAGAATTTTGAATCTCGAGTGGGAAAGACAAAGCATCACTGTTTGGAGTTTGAAGCGGGCTATATGGCGACGCTAGAGTTTCAGTGGCTTTGTATTACGACGTTGGTCTGCTAGTGGTGGAGTTTCCTGTTGACACACAAAAAATAGAGAAAGCATGAAATTTTGATGAAAAAACATGATTTAAACTTTTGGTCAACCCTCCTTCTAGCACCAAATGTGTGAACTAAGATCCTAATACCTGCAAGAGACAACAAACAAACACATTAGAGGATTCAAATTCAAGTTAAGACCAAAGTTCCCCATAAAATCCATTTAACCATATGTTCAAAATAGGAATAAAAGCAAGAATACAATACAAAAATAATGAAGTAGATCAAATCCTATTGAGAATATGCAAACTCTTGATCTTATGGGGGAGTTGGTGCCAATTTGATGTGGAAATTGGCCCTTTCCCAACTCCTATGTAAGATTTTGATGATTTGGTGATGATAGATACACTTGGTGATTGCTTCAAACCAACTCCATGGAGAAAACCTGCAATAACCTAACTATACCTTGATGAAATTAATGAAAATGCTAATGCTTGAAGATGAAATTGAGTATAGTAAGTTTGCTCAAATTGTGGATGATGAAATGAGGAAATAAGCCTCTTATTTATAGAATGACAAGTTGGAGAAATGCCCAAAAAGAAGCAATGTGGGACTAACTTTCAACCAATGGCAAGGTGCCACTTGTCAAGAGATGGGTGGATGAAGGATGTGCACATTTTGATGAATGTGCCCATAAATGCATTTAGGTGGAATTTGAAAATAATGAAATGACATGTAAGAGGGAAAAAGGAATGTCTTAAATGCCACTTGGCTCAATGAAAAGATGAAATAAATGTCTTGTTGGAAGGAAAAAGTCCACTTGGAAGGATTTCAAATTTGGAAGAATATTCCTCTATTATGCCATGTTGAGAGAAAATAGGGATTTAATAAATGAATTAAATCTATTTTCATGTGCAAGTGGAAAAAGCTAGAGGATGGGACATGGATTAGGATTAAATTAATCAAGAGTTAATTAATTTAATGAGGGATTAGATGATGTGACAAATCTGACTTAGATTTATGGGTTAATTTAAATCAAATATGAGAGGAATGTGATTTTAGAGATAGTTAAATAAATATTTTGATTTATTCAGCTAAAGGGTATGATGGTTAGATTAAATCAAATAAAGGTTTTAATTAAATTAATGAGATGATAGACTTTAGAGATTAAAAATTGATTTATTTAATTAAATAAAGGAGCTCAGGTTAATTAGATCAAATTGATAGATTTAATTAACGAGAGAGGATGACTTAATCAGATAAGTGATTTATTTAATTAAGAGAAGAAAATTGATGAATTTAATCAAATAAGGGTATTCAATTAAATGGTTAGACTGAGGGATGATTAGGGATGAAACGATGTCAATAGTCGAGATCAAGTGTGTAATGCCAATCAGTACATTTTCCATGTCTACAAGTATTAAAAAATGCAGATGATGAGGAAAATATTATAGATGCAAAGCAACATGTAGCAGATTTCCTAGAATGGTCATTTATCCCCAAGTCAATGAAGCTCTCATTGTTTCACATAAAATATTAGAAGAAATTAAAGGGAAAACACTAGGTGACATGGAAAGAGGAGTGAGGTCCTCGGTGATTTGAGAATCAAATTTCAAATGCTTCAAATCCAATTTAAATCATAGCAAAGCACACCAGACAACCATTTGCTCTCAGAAAATCTATTGGAGCAAGAGAATCAATGATGGTAACACTTGTATTGATAGGCTGAATTGATGTGGGTAATACATGTTATGATCTAAAGTGTTTGTAGGTTTGTGGTTCTATTTTTTTGTGAAGAGGCTTGTTACTTGTGAGTGGTTCACAACACAAATTTCATATTGTGAACCTAAGTGCATTAGTATTGTTAAAGGAAAAAATATAGTCCATATATGGTTGAATCTTCCAAAAAAATTTCCAATGGTTAAGAGATCTGGCATCAATAAGAAATGAATATAACACAAGTTGGGAAGGTTTCAGATTCTCAGAAAAGACAAAATCTAAGATAATAACTTGCAGCAGTGATGGTTTTAGGGATCTCAATGAAGGTGTGAAGTTGTCAGTGGCTTTTGAAGGTTTCAATGACAAGGACTTCAAGTAGCATCATGAAAAAAATGCAATGAGAGAAAATCTAGATTTGTTAGCAGTGAATGCTAAGGAAGCCTTAAATAGAGGGTTGAGTTCTTTCAGACCCTAGCAGATAGTGAAGGTAATACCTAGCAAAATCATGGCCATATGCACAACAAAGAGCTTTCCATACTCAAAGAGAAGCACAAGGACCAAAATACCAAAGGAAATAATAGATTTCATCACATTTTTGTCACAACTAGAGCACAAACAATGTTTTCTTTCAAAGATATGAAAAAATCTCAGCATTTTCATTTATAGAGAGTGGCTTACTAGCAAGGAGGATAGATTCAACCATGTAGAGAATACTCAAAAGCTTCAAAGCCTTGGCAACAGGAGCAATAGCATTATAACATTACCAGTAAAAATGAATGCAAAGTGAGCCCGTGAGTAGGGTTAAGAACTTCTATTGAGTTTCTCAAGGAAACCCTAACTTTGGCCGACCAAGGTGTTATTTTCACCTTTATTTCATAAAATTGCATGATGTTTAATACTTAGGTTCTGGTCAAGACCTTTCTTGACATTTTCCTAGTAGAATATTTACCTTAATATCACAATTATGGTATTTCTTCAAGTTTTGGCACCTAGAAGGAGAGTTGAGTCAGAATTAATTGAACTGAGGTGTTATGTATGCATTTGGAGTTCTATGTTTTACTTCAAGTCAAAATGAAGCATTTTTGGAGTTCTCTTTGAGAAAACAACTTGAGAGGGGAGTTTGGAGCTAAATTAGCTCAAATTGGAGCAATTATGAGCCCTCTTTTTTAGGATTTTCTATTTTTCTTGTGCAGCATCTTGAGATCGATATTTTGGATGCAGTTGACTATGGTTGACTTCTCTTGGCACTTTGGGATTGATTTTATACTATAAGAGGGAAAACTTATGCTTTCTCCTCATTTCTTGCTTTTTGTCCTCTCTTGCACATTGTAGAGAGACTTAGAGTTTTGTAGCTCAACATATTTTTATAGTTTTGATATAGGGGCAGATATTTTAGCTTTTTTTTTGGGTTATTACAAAGATTCCTTCTATTATTCAATAAAATCAAGTGTTTACCTTCTCTTTTTTAGGTGTTGTGTCTCTTACAAATGATTTTGATGAAAATTTGATGTGTTTTAGTATCAAAACCTTTAAATTTCTATCTTATTCATGGTTGTATGTACACAAAAGCAGTTAATCATCATAAGTCATAGGCTGTGCCATTGATTTGTATTATCTTCCAAGTTGTGAAAACATTGTTTTCCTTCAAAGAAGATAGATTTCTCAAGCCTTTTTATGAATTATTTATGTGATTAGATTGCCCAAATTGAGCTGTGTAAACAAATCTTTTGAGAAGTAGTTGTGAATCAAGTTACATGTTAGTTACATTTTGTTGCATCACCTCCTAGAATTATCTTTTCCCTTTTATTAGCTATCCTTCTTCCTTTTTCCCACAAAATTCATCAGTTTCTAGTAGATATAAAAGGGAACCAACCCATAATCTAGAGATTCATCTTCATCATGAGCAACCCACAGGCTCAAAGATGTTTCCATGTTTCACGGGATTGTTGAGCCTCCAAGCTTAGCATCTAGGTGCAATCCATTGTCGCAACATGTACAAGATAGAAATTTGTTTTTATGCACACCAAAATGAAGTGTTTTGGATTTCAAGCAATTAGATATCAGTGTGCAAATCAGAAAGTATTTGTCCAATTTTAAGCCCAAAACTGAGTGTTTCTAACAATCCTTGTCTTAATTGGTCAAAAAAATGAAATCGTTTGTTTTCGTCAGCATATTAAAAGTGTTGGTCAAAAGAGATCATTCCATTTTAGAGCACCAAAAGTAAAGTGTTGTTCTAATCTATGGAAACTTTTTGAAGATTCTTTTTAGAACACCAAAATGAAAGCGTGTAAGTTTGTGGGTTCATTTTTATAACACCAATTTCAAAGTGTTTTCCTAAACTAGAAAGCTTCTTGAAATGTTTTTTTTAAAGCACCAAATTGAAATCTTGTTCTCAACCTATAAATCTTCTTTAATGTTCTTTTTAGAGCACCAAATAAAAAGTGTGCAAGTTGTGGGGTTCATTTTAAGCACCAATTGAAAATTTCCTAAACTATGAAAGCTTCTAAATAAATTCTTTTTAAAGCACCAAATTGAAATATTGTTCTAAAATATAAAGCTTTTTGAACATACTTTTTAGAGCACCAATTTGAAAGCATGCAAGTTGTGGGGTTCATTTTAAACACCAATTTAAATTTTTTTTTCCTAAACTATGAAAGCTTCTAAAAAACAATTTAGACTTCAACCATTTTCCTTCTCTACAACAAAATTGTTAGTTGGTTCTTGAATAAACACACTCCATGCTTTTGGAAATCCCGCATAGTCAATGTTAGCACCTTTCAAACATTCAAACCAAGCAATTATTAGCTTTAGAAATCGAAAAACAACTTGCAGATTTCAAACAAAAAAACAATAGAGCAAAAGTGGCCCTGTTATGTTTGTCAAATGTGGTTAGAAAAAGCAAAGGTGGCTCTATTATATGTGGTTGTGTTCTTTTTTTCAAATGTGGCATTTTTGTTGAAGCAGAAGCAGCCCAAAAAGTCAAAAGCAACTGGCAAAAGGGTGACTGCGACAAGAACAAGAAATCAACCACGTGAGTTTTCTATATATTTTGCGTGAAGCTTTGTCAAATATGTTTCTAGAACCTGCAACTGCTCAAAAACTCATGCAAATGTTAGTGTTAAGGATCATGGTCCCACCGGGTGTGCCAAAATGTGTAAGGGGGAAACTGAGAAATGCAATAAGAAAATCAATGTCAAACAAATTAAACTAAATCCAATTCAAAACAAGGATTAAGATTCATACCCATTACTCAAGAAATGAACAATACAAAATACTAAATTCAAGAAAGCAATTGAAAAACAAGAACAATGAATTCAATAAAACATAAGGTTACCCATCCCGTGTTGAAGTGTATTCGCAAAGATGTTGGATCATTGTTGTATCAATGTGAAGCCTCCATTTATGCATAGCAAAAGATTCAAAGTTGTGTGATGATCGAAGATGTAACTAAAAGCTTCCAAGAAATCAATGATTAATTTGGCATTACTTCGTTGTGTAAAATATGGCAATTCTATGATCATTTTTTAGGAAGAAAATGATTGTTATATAGATTTTATGTTTTGAAATGATTGATCGAGATCATGTAATAGAATATCCTGATCAACGGTTCAAAACCGTTGAGAGGAATTAGATGGGAAGAATCAGTGGATTTTGATTACATAATCAGTGCTATTGAAGAAATCAATTTGGGTGTTTAGTGGAATTGAGGAAATAGATTGAATAATCTGTGGAATTGAAGAAATCATGTTGAGCCTTTAGTTGGATTGAAGAACAAATGAATTAGTCAGGAAATAGATGGACCAATCAACCAATCAGAGTGAGCAATCAGTGGTCATAATTTGTTCAATCATGAAAGTGGGTTGAAGGTAATTAATTAACTGATTTAATTAATTAAGCCTTTTGAGTTGAACATGCAAATCATGTTTGACTTTTGCAAACAAAGTTCTATTTGTTTGTTTTGACCTTTTTGGAAGATGTTTGAATAATTTATTCAATTATTCAAGTTTAGGGGAAAGTGATTTAATTAAACTATTAAGTATTAATCATTTAATTGATTTAGGGGAATAAGGTAAATTAGCGACATAATTAAATAATTGATGTTATTTAGTTAATCAGGAAGAATAAAGTTAGATTAGGACTTTATTAAATAAATAAAATTTATTTAATTAATCAAAAGTAATAAAAAAGTGAATTAATTAAATAATGTAATATTATTCAATTAATAGAGGAAATTAGGGTTTTTGTTGTAATTGATGTGAAATATAGTGATATTAGGTGATAATGATGTCAATGATGAGAAAATGTCATTTAGGCGGTGTGATATGCGTCAGGTCATTTTTATATGTATATATATATAGTAGAAAGTACTCAATAGAGTGGAGTCTTTATACCTTAAGTTAGATTGATTTGGTAGGTTATGGAAACACATTTTTAACCTAATAGAGGAGTCATAGAATACTTAGAGAATATAGGTTGTTCCTGGGGTTGTAGATTATCCAATGGAGGTAATTTCCTATGCATAGAATATGATTGGTCTTAACAAATTGAGTTAGAATGGTGGATGAGCATGTGACATCCATTCTAAAACAAGGGTGATGAATACTTTGGCCAAAGTGGTGTAATTCACCACTGGTTACATTTTCAGTTCATTGTGTTACCTTATTCATTCATGCTAGTCCGAGATTATCATACACAGAACATAAATGAGTTGTATGGTAAAGTTCTAATTATGCAAGACACAACACCAGCTCATATTAGGCTATTATTTTGTGGTTTCCAGACCAAAGCTCTTCGTCAAAGGGTAGGACCACCTTACCATATGTGGTAGATGTGCGGTGGACCGTAATTAATCTGTGGATGGCAGAAAAGTGCTTGAGTGATGCTTCTCCTCCCAGTCGACAAGCCAAGATTTGAAAGGGGATTTTTTGGATCAATTATATTTCTAGTGCCAATGAAGCTCAAATGAGCTATGTATGTAACTTGTATCTATTTCTTTTAAAGATGGAAAATTTATTTTGTATTTGGATTATGAAATCATTTCTTTGGAAATATTGTACAATTCGTTGAATGAAATGAGAAAGATATTTTTTTGCTATCATGTGTGCATTTTATCTTGTTTTGAAAAGAAATTTTGTATTGCTATGTGTTTAGCCTTTAGATTAAATTCACTTGTGGTAAAACATAGGAAAATTATTGTGTAGAACAAGGGGCATGTTACACATGGCATCAAAGCCAGGTTCAACTCTGGAACCTATGTGCTTGCTATGTTTTCCCTTCCAACATTAGATGAATACTAATGTTTGGTAAATTCTTGTGCCAGGATGGTGCATCTCAAGTTAACTACAAGAAAGTCGGTATTTCGAGAATGAGCATTACCTAAGGGCCAATAAGGAAAAGGAAGCCCTTGTTCATACTATAGAAAGAACTAACTATGATAATGCCATCTAGCTAAGTGATACCAAGACAATCAGTCATGCTCTATCGTGAATTAGCTAAGAGAAGAGAAATGAAGCCAATTTCAACTGTCTACCTCCTGTCTCTTCAACAAAGTCAGACTCATAATCACTTTCTAGGTATATTCCCTTAGAATGTAGCTTCAGTTCAACTTGTTGTTTAGGGATCCTCTTGTTTTACCCATGGTTGAAATAACTGTTATAACTTCAATTGGTGATTCAAGAGATTATGTACCTCGTAATTATGTATCAATAGATAAATCTGAGGGATACTATCCCTTTTGGGATAGAGAAGATCATATTAGAGATGAACAAAAATCTGAAGGGTATACCCTGTTAAGCTATGTATTTGAGAGTGAATCCGATGGATACTCTCCTCTTGAATACTTGAACAGTCATTCATTGTAAATGAAAGGAAATTGAAATCCTTATGAATAAATGAAAATTTATTTTTCTATATCAAAACTTATGAGGAAAATAGAATTTCTTGTGTGTGAATGTTTGCTCTTTTGAAAGTTTTCAATGTGTTAAGTGAACCATGATAGGATCTAATATAGATGAACCTTTAGGTATAAATTTTTCTTGAAAATATGGTGAGAACAAGGACTAATCTTGGAGAAAGTTAGGATGTTGGACAAGGGCTAGATAACAATGAAACCAAGTTGGATCATATCTTTTCCATCATGGATGAAACTAAGGCAAGGATAGAAAATCTTGAACAAGAAGTAATAAGGAAATAAAAAGAAGATCAAGAAGTTCCATTAGGAGAAGAGGAAAAAATACCTAAAGAGGATGAGGGAGAAAATTCTCATGACCTTAACCAATCAAATCAACACAGGGAAGAAGAATCTTTGTCCAAGTTGAAAAGTAGCAAAAGAAAACATGTGGCAACTGAGTTGTCCAAGGATATGAGAAAAGTTACCCCAGTAAAATTTGAGGGAAGCACTAGCGGAGATGAGGCTAAGGCTTGGTTAATTCAAATGGAAAAACATTTTGAGATTAGAAACTATTATGAGGTCACTAAAGCTGTTTGGGGTGCGCTTCAATTAGCAAGAGAAGCATCTAACTGGTGGATGAACAAACTAATGGAACTTGGTCTTAGTTCTCTAATTTTAACTCGGAATGAGTTTTTTGAGATATTTCAAAAAATATGGTTACCCCAACTATTTTATGACCAAAATTTAATTGATTTATAAAATTTGAAGCAAGGTGATATGTTAGTGAACAATTACTAGGAGAAGTTCACTCACGTCTTCTGAAGTACGTGCCAATGTACTAGAAGGATGAACATTTTTGTATTAGAAAGTTCATCTTGGGGATGAATAGCTCAATTGGTGGTGAAGTGGATGCATATGGTCCAAAAACTATGGATCTAGTGTATGAAAAGGTGGTCAAGCAAGAGCAGAAGCTCAAAGCCATTTCAATCCACTAGGAGATTAAAAACCAAAAAAAGTTTAGTGGGCCTCAAGTAAATCAGGTATCAAAGAAGTTTGTTAGAGCACAAGAATCTCAAAGGAAAGGAAATAAGGGATCTCGTAACAACTAGAACGAACCAAGAAGAAATCATCGAGGAAACAATAACAACAACAATTTCAACAATACTGGAGGGAATGTCAATAAGTTTGACAAGTTTGCAAAAAGGAAGGGACCTATAGAAGGATGATATACTTGCAGAGGGGATCATTATGTTGCTCAATGTCCCAACAATCCTTGAGGATCTCAAGCAAATAGGCATTCTCTTCCTCCCCAACCAACTGCATTCCAGCAAAAGATCCATGTAGCCTTGGACAATTGACAAGCTAAATATTAGGTCACGCCAGTTGAAACTCCAATTATTTTATTTGGTATACCTATATCTATACTTATTGATACTCGAGCAACATAAAATTTTCTTTCACCTAGAGTAGTGTTGATGTGTTTTTTATGCACTTCTCAACACAGGTAATGCATAGGTGCATCACCTCTCTTGAAAGACAATCTTCCACAATCATATTGTAGAACACTATCCCAAGGTCTCTAATGCCAGGTCTTGACAGTGCTTGGAATATCTTAGTTGTTTCATGTGATTTGCTGGAATCACAAGGCGGACTTACGGATGAGTTACAAAGCATGGGAAGTTGGATCTGCAAATGGAGTTCTTAAGATGGGAGAGTTCTTGTGTGTTTGCTGCAGGTTCAAACAATAATCTTGAACTTTATTTCATCATTGGATTTGGCTTTACAATGTGCAATGAACCTTAGCATAGGTCACTCATTAAAAAAAAGGAAAAGGGGCAGGGAAGAGAGATGGTTCCTGGATCTGAAACTATGAATGAACAATGATCAAGGAGGCTGCTACAGTAGACAAACTCCCTAAAACTAAGTTTTGCTTGACCAAGAGAACCTACAGCTACACAAAACTAGTGCAATCTTCTAAGGACTGCAGATTTTCAAATTACACACACACATCATGCACATGTAATTGAACTAAGTTGCAGCAATGAAGTAAAGAGCTCAGACTAGCTTTGCAAAGTGACTCATCATCAATGAACCACAAAAAGTATGAGCTGGAAATTCATCAAATACTGAAACAACAATCACTATCACCACTTCCATTCAAGAAACTAACACCTAAGCTAATAGGGAAGTTGAACCATGCATACATAAAGAGAAAAATCAAAAGGAACACCCATAAATCATGCAATGCTACTTTCTATTGCTGTAGAATGTCTTCACATCAGTTCTCCAACCTTCTACAAATGAGGGGAAAGCCCCTATTTATAGTTTTCCAAAGCCCAAATGAATGGCTAGGATCAGTTTGCAACGAATGGCCCAGATTTGTTTACAATAGAGTTTCACCTACCCCACAATATTCAACAATTAAAAAGAAATTCCCTGTCTTTTCTATGTTTTGTCATCTAGTGCCAGTCACTGTAGCAATTTTGTCATTTAGCTTATTTTCCTTTCCATTATAGCAGAAACTGCCTGAAAGTTGCCTTCTTACTTGATGTGTTTGTAGTGTTCTTTCATTGGATCAAACGAGCCCGTTGACGATTGGCATCAATGGATTGGTCGCCCCTGATTCGAGCAGACAACTCCCTTATGCTTTCTTCAAGACCACTGCCCTTGCATTTTTTTCATTGACTTCCTTGGCACAAGCCTTCTTCTAACACCAACTCTGTTGGTGTGTGCTAGGGGGAGAGGCAAACATGAAATGAATGGTGACTGGAGCGATGCGCTTTTCCTTGTTCAGCTTTCTCAATGGGTCTCCTGATGGACCCGCAGTAGGCTCCTTGAATCCTGCATACATGAAGTGTCGTAAGTGCTTTCATACACAAATCAAGGAAAATGCTAGTCAAATCTTGCAAAATCCTTGTTAGATCATAATCAAAAGATCATAATATTCATATTTGGAGCTCATTTGGACCATAAACATTAATGCAGGCCCAAGGGGGCGGGCAGCGAACAAGGGATAGCAATCAATGTTATTAGATTTCCACAATCCATAAGAATATGAATAGTTGTTTCTGGATTCGATTGTGTAAGCTTTTTTGAATCAACATTTCAAATCACACTCCATGATCCATCATCAGGATAGAGAGCTCAAGGATATGAAAAAAAAAATCATATCCTTGAGCTTTTTCATATCCTTGAGCTCTCTACCCTGATGATGGATCATGGAGTGTGATTCGAAATGTTGATTTAAAAAAGCTTACACAAGGGATAGCAAACCGAAAGGGAAGTTCCCAGACCTCACAAAACTTATCAAAACCAATATTTTTCAATTATAACGCATGGGAAAAGGGGAAGGAAGATTTCCCAAAAAAATTCCTTAAGATTGGACTCATTTGACAAAAACTAGAAGCTCAAAACAGCCATGGAGGGACGGAGTCCCAGAAACGGCCACAGAGGGGCCGGGCTCTAGAGGCTAGGTCGTCGAGGCTCCATGGATGTTCAAAACGGCCATGAAGGGGCCAGGCTCCGGAGGTCGGGTCGTCGGGGCTCCACGGATGTTCAAAATGACCACAAAGGGATGGAGTCCTAGAAACAGCCACGGAGGGACGGAGTCCCAAAAACGACCACGGAGGGGCCAAGCTTCGGAGGCCGGGTCGCTAGAGCTCCACGGATGTTCAAAACGGCCACGGAGGGGCCAAGCTTCGGAGGCCGGGTCGCTGGAGCTCCACGGATGTTCAAAATGGCCACGGAGGGACGGAGTTCCAAAACCCCCGAAACTTAACGGAACATTGACAAAACCTTGGCAGTTCACTTAGGCACAACAAAACATCCCAAATTCACCAAAAAATTTCCCCCAAAGTCTAAAATGTAGAAACCGGATCGGCGGGGGTCCACGGATGTTTCCAAAATAGCCAAAGAGGGAGGGAGTTCTAGAGGGAAAGTTCTGAAACCACCGAAACTTAACGAAACGTTGACAAAACCTTGGCAATTCACTTAGGCACCACAAAACGTCCCAAATTCACCAAAAAGTTTCCCCCAAAGTCAAAAATGTAGAAATCGGACCGGCGGGGGTCCATGGATGTTTCCAAAACAGCCAAAGAGGGAGGGAGTTCCAGAGGGAAAGTTCTGAAACCACCAAAACTTAACGGAACGTTGACAAAACCTTGGCAGTTCACTTAGGCACCACAAACACATCCCAAATCCACCAAAAAGTTGTCCCCAAAGTCAAAAATATGGAAAGTGGACCGAGCGACAAGGGACCAAGTTAGCAAGAACAAGACAAAAGGCAAAAAGGGACAGGGAACTTTATTTCTCCTCATATTTGAATGCCCCAAGTAGGTGAATTTGGGTAGGGGGATTAGATCATTTGAAGGCACATGACCAATTTGGGCTTGGAAAATGGGGCACACAAAACAAGATAGGAGCAAAGTAGCCTATCGAGAGCAAAAAAAAAGGGGTCCCTGCCTACGGCGAGGTGTGTGCAAAACATGCACAAGTAGTTAAACGAATATCTAGAAAAGTTGGATTTATGGAAAACTCTTGGGTTTTTTAGTATGCAAACTAGACAAGAGCAACAATGAAGCAATTCTTGTTCGAAGCTAGGGTGGAACTTTCTAGTTTCTCAACTAAAGTAAACTTGTACGTACAGCACCCCTAGGATCTTATGATGTCATTCTAGAAATGAATTGGCTATGGAAACATAGATCCAAAGTGGATTGTCATTCCAAGGTAGTAGAGTGTCTTGATGATATTGGAAATTGGGTGACGTTGCAAGGAACACCAAGAGAGATTAAGTTGAGACAAATTTTTTCCATGCAAATGCTTAGGGAAAAAAGAAAGGTTGTCAACTATTTGCAGTCAAAATAGAAGAACTCAAGGAAGTCACTCAAGATAATTTCATGGATTATGAACCACAAGATCTCTAGAAATTGAAGAAGGAGAAATGGTGGAATTTGGAGAAATGGATATGGAGAAATATCCCATTCTACAAAAAATTGTGGATGTATTTCTAGATGAGTTACCTGGATTACCTCCCAAGAGGGTATTTGATTTCTCTATTGACATAGTACCAAGATCTGAACCTATTTCCAAGGTGCCTTATAGAATGACTAATATGGAATTAATGGAACTCAAGGCATAGTTGGAAGAGTTGTTATCTAAGGGATTGATAAGACCCAGTGTTTCACCTTAGGGATGTGGTGGTGTGGAGCCTGATCAGTCTCCAAGTGGGAGATTGTTGGTATGTGGCACTGATCATGCTATATTGTATAGCCCATGGTATACTGTACATCAATGAAAAAGGAAAAATCCGATTTTGTAGAACCCAAAAATCTGGAAGCTTCTAAGCTTGGTAAAAAGGGGGTTCGGATGGGTATTTCAGTATGATGAAAAACGCGATTATTCGCAAGATTGTAATAGGGTTTTTCACTGGATAATAAAAGTATTTGATGGCTACGGTTTGGTGGATGTAGCCCAGATTGGGTGAACCACGTTAAATTCTGTGTTATGATTTATTCTGTGAATGTTTTAGTTTCTCTGTTTTTGCTTATTAAATCTGCATTTAATTGTTAGATCTGCCATCTCTAACCCTAACAAGTGGTATCAGAGCGAGTTGTGTTTCAATTATCGTCTATAGGAAAGATCTCACGGTTGAGGGGGAGTCTCACGGTTGAGTGGGAGCAATGGCAGACGAGGGTAAGAAGGTTGAGAATTTTAATGGGCAGAACTATTAGTTATGGAAGATGCAGATGGAGGACTATCTCTATCAGAATGATTTATGGCGGCCATTGGAAGGGAAAACCAAGAAACCTCGCAAAGAATGTCGATGAGGACCGGAGATCTTGGATAGAAAGGCTCTTGGCAAGTATTCATTTGTGCCTGTACAAACAAGTATATGCTCAATATTAAAAGGAAGATAACTCAAGAGTTGATGGAAACCCTGGCGAAGTTATATGAAAAGCCTTCCGCTTCAAATAAGGTATTTCTTATAAGCATTTATTTAATATGAAAATGGTAGAAGGTGGGTCAGTTGTCGATCATTTAAATGAGTTTAATA
>VDFB02358134.1:10984931-11013576 GCA_007258455.2 Sequoia sempervirens | reverse complement strand
TCCTACTTTTTCGCGTGATCACCGAAAAAGGGAAAAATCAATGGAAAAAGAAAATTTCGATTTTGTAGAACCCTAAACTCTGGAAGCTTCTAAGCTTGGTAAAAAGGGGGTTCAGATGGGTATTTTAGTATGATGAAAAACACGATTATTCGCAAGATTGTAATAGGGTTTTTCACTGGATAATAAAAGTATTGGATGGCTGCGGTTTGGTGGATGTAGCCCAGATTGGGTGAACCACGTTAAATTCTGTGTTATGATTTATTCTGTGAATGTTTTAGTTTCTCTGTTTTTGCTTATTAAATCTGCATTTAATTGTTAGATCTGCCATCTCTAACCCCAACAGGGGAGTGCCAGTGATCTTTGTTAAGAAGAAGAATGGGACATTGCGTTTGTGTATTGATTATTGGATGCTTAACAACTTGCAACAATAAAGAATAAATATTTATTGCCACGTATTGATGATCTTTTTTTATCAGATGTGAGGAGCGGCTATGTTTTCAAAGATTGATTTGCAATCAAGTTACCATTAACTAAGAATCAAAGATGAAGACATATTCAAAATTGCCTTTAGAACAAGATACAGGCATTATGAGTTTACAGACTTACCTTTTGGACTTACTAATGTACTTGCGGAATTTATGAACCTAATGAACAATGTTTTTAGGGATTGTTTGGATAGGTTTATTTTAGTATTCTTGGATGATATTCTAATTTATTCCAAGGATGAAGAGGAACATTGAAAACATTTAGAGATAGTTCTCCAATGGTTAAGAGAAAATAAATTGTATGGAAAACTCTCTAAGTGTACTTTCTATCAAAAAGTGCAGTATTGGGGTCACATAATTTTGGCTGAGGAAATTTATGTGGATATAGCTAAAATAAAGTAGTGTTAGTATGGCCAGTACCTAAGAATGTACCATAGGTTAAAAGTTTCATGGGTTTGGTTGGCTACTATCGAAAGTTTGTTGCAAACTTTTCCAAGATATCTTTTCCTATTACTTCATTGCAAAGGAAAGGAAAGAAGTTTGAGTGGATGGAAAAATGTCAATTGACATTTGTCTACTCAAGGAGAAGTTGACTATGACTCCAATATTGAAGGTACCAAATCTGGAGGGTGACTTCACTATCATCACCGATGCATTAGGAGAAGTATTAGGTGGAGTGTTGATGCAAGAAGGGCAGGTCATTGCATATGAATCAAGAAAGTTGAAGCCCTATGAGAAAAATTAGCAATTGCATGATTTAGAGCTAGTAGCAATAGTTCATGCATTGTAGATGTGGAGACATTATTTGCTTGGAAATCCATTTGAACTAAATACTGATCATCATGGTCTTAAGTATTTGTTTACTCAACCTAATTTGAATGCACAATAGCGGAGATGGTTAGAGTTGATATCTGATTATGACTTCAATATCAACTATATCAAGGGAAAAGAAAATCAGGTTGTTGATGCCCTAAGTCATAGAAGGCATATCGCCTCATTGGTAACCATTCAAACTGACTTTAAGGGTCAAGTATTGTAGAAATCCAAGGGTGACGAGTACTATGAGCAAGTTAAGCAAGCACTCATGGATAATATGCAAGATGCAAGGTATGAAGGATTTCATTTTGAACCTAGTGGATTGTTAAGGTTTAAAGGAAGAATATATATGTGCCTAATTCTGAAGAGTTGAGAAATTTGGTGTGGAAAGAAGTGCATGAAGCAACATATTCTAGAAATCTAGGTGTGACTGAAATGTTGGCTGATGTGAAGCCATTATACTTCTAGAAAGGGATGAAAGGAGAAGCTGCTAGATTTGAAGCAAGATGCTTATAGTGTCAAAGGGTGAAAGTTGAACATCATCACCTAGTAGGTCTTTTGAATCCACATGATGTTCCTACGAGGAAGTGGCAAGTAATTAGTATGGACTTTGTGCAAGGTCTTCCTATTTCAAAGAATAAGCACAATGCAATTTTGATGGTAATAGAAAAACTCACCAAAGTAGCGCATTTTATTCCTAGAAATTTGACAGATGGAGCTCTTGTCATAGCTCAAAAATTCATGTAAGATGTGTTTATATTACATGGGATTCCTGAAAAGATTATTTTAGATAGGGATGCTTGTGTGACATCTAGGTTTTGGAAAACCTTATTTTCCTCACTTGGAACTCAATTGAATATAAGTTTTGCATATCATCTAGAGATGGATGGAAAAACTGAAAGGGTGAATCATGTATTAGAAGATCTACTGAGAATGTATTGCATGGATCAACAATACAAGTGGGAAGATTACTTTCCTTTAGTGGAGTTTGCATATAATAATTCTTATCATTATGTGATTAAGATGGCTCCTTTTGAAGCATTATATGGTCAAAAATGTTGAACTCCTATAAGATGGGATAAGCTAGAGGATATGATAAGTCTTGGACCAGAGATGTTAGAAATGGAAGAGCAAGTTGGAATTATTAAGAAAAGGCTAGATGAAGCCAATGGTAGATAGATAAGCTATACAGATTCTAAAAGAGTGCCTAGAAAATTTGAGGTAGGGGAAAAGGTGTTGTTGAGAGTAAAACCTCAAAAGAGTTCCATCAAGTTTGGAAATTTGTCCAAATTAGCTCTGTGGTACGTAGGTCCATTTGAGGTCCTAGAAGAAGTAAACCTTGTAGCTTACCGAATAGTGTTGCCACTAGCTCTTGCCTAGATGCATAATGTCTTTCAAGTCTCATACCTAAAGAAGTATATACCAAGTGATAATCATGTCATTGATTAGAATGCTTTATAGGTATAGGACCCCAAAGTAGTAACAATCAAACCTATTAATGTGCTTGGAAAGCATAAGCTTCACTTACGTACAACAGAGAGGTTTTGTAGTGCAAAGTCTAGTGGGACCAGTACTCTGAAGATTCTGCTACTTGGGAAGACTATGATGAAATTGGAAAAAGTTTCCACATGTTTTACATGCTTTTGAGAGTTCTTGAAAATAATATTATATGTTGTGTTTTATGCTTTATGTCTATGTTTGCTACATAAGATCATCAAGGACAATGATTCACAAGGGAGAGAATATGTTACACCCTATAGTATATTTACCTAGTTACTTTTACATAGCTAGATGAAATACTTGCATATGTGTGTGTGTTTGTAATTTTGATGGAAATAAATGTGAATGTACTTTATTTTATATGAATCATTAGAAATAGAATAAATAAATGGTTGATTCAGATTTATGTTATATTTGTCTTAACTCTGACTATGGAATATATTCTGCAAATGATTGTTTTGTGATCAATTGACTACCTTTGCAAATGTGACAAGTTGGTTGCAAGTGTAGGTTCACGCCTCAGAAAGGGAGGGGAAGTATCACTCAGGAGAATAATTTTGGTTTGGAAGCCCTTAAGAGAGTCTAGCTGAGCTTTCACACACTCACTTTTAGAATAGTCAAGTCAATAGTTTCAGGAAAAGGTAAGCTACCTTGAATTGATTGTTTAGGAGAGGTTTTGTTTGATTGTGAGGACATGCTTGAAATAAGTGTTTTATTTTTTTTATGTTTTTGAGTACTTCTTTAAGAGTACAATCGATGAGATATATACATAGGATGTATATATACATACATATACTCATGTCCACGATGAACTCATACACATGAGTAATCGCGTACATAAGTATACGTAGATAGATGTATCTACACATGCTTATGGGTGAGTTACCCATATGCACAGGAACATTGAATGGATAAAGAGGCATGTATATATAAGTATATATATATTTAGTGTATATATGTTAGTCGATATTATGTTTTTATGTATGAAGTTAATGTTATATATGTGTGTGTGTGTGATGGATATATACATGTGTATATGTGTATATATATTGATATACATGTATGTATTGATGTGAAGGTAATGTCCATACAAGTTTATTAATATATATATATATTTATATAAATTTACACATGTATATATGTATATATACATGTGCGATATTAATTTAAGTAGAAAATGGATAGAAGTTTATGCATTCGAATATGAATGAAGTATATTTATAATCATATGAGTTGATATATATATATATATGTGTGTATATATATATATATATGTATAATGGAATATATATATATATATATATATATTGTTATTGATATACTCTAATGTTTGAATAAAGCACAGATATATATAAAGCATTGAAATTATTAAATTCCAAGCGCATACTATGTAAACCATAGTATATACCACGCATTTCATATAGTGAATGGCGTAGCAATGAAGCGCGCACTAAGGCAACACTATTATAGTCATTTTTTACGATTTACCATGCTTGCAAATGGAACACATTATAAAGAAAGGCATGTGGAAAAGATATAAGACTTGGTCAATAGTATGGAAAGCTATTTGTAATGTATTTGAAAGCTTTGACTCGATCATAAATCTGTAAAACACCAAAAGCATGTAAGGTTTATGTGGCACCAAATTGTGAATATTTGCATTGCATTAGAAGTTTATTTTGTAAGATCTGTATAGCGATGAAAACCAAAGTAAATGGGAAGAATAAGTCAAGTAGATGCTAGCAGGAATAGAGTCAACCTGATGATCTTTTACCTTGCATATCTGAAATGCATTCTTGTTGTCTTTGAATGAAGCGACCTGTTGTTCTATTTTGCTAAGTATTAAGTTTGAATTGTGCCACCTTTTGTTTGCCAATCTAAGTCAAATCATGCAAATTGAGAAGTGTTGATCCATCTATCTTGTTTCTAGCCTGTAGATGCTGATTTTTGTGTATATATAGAGGCATTATTTACCTCAGAGGGACACATAATTTGCACTCTATTGTTATTTTCTGAGAGCTGCTCTATTTTTCTTGAGTTTTGTGAGAGAGTTAGAGGGTGATTTTTCAAGAGATTTATTGTGATAATTTGTGAGGGAATTTGGGAAGTGTAGAAGTGTTTTGTTTTCAATTTGCAAGCTAATTTGAGGAGGCTAGGATTGGAAACTAACTAGATCAATTGGAGCTATATACTTATAGGCATGTTGAATCTTATTGTCTTATGATTGTTTAATTTTAGATTATTATTTATTACATGTTTGTTGTTTGGAAAATAAATATGTTTTAGGGAAATATTATTTTTAGTATTTGTGAATTGAATGTTACATGTTGTTATAGATTGGAATTCTCTATTGATTGAGTGATTGTACATACTCCATTTAAGGAGTGGGTATATATAGTAGAAAGTACTCAATAGAGTGTAGTATTTATAGCTTAAGCTAGATTGACTTGGTAGGTTATGAAGACACATGTTTAACCTAGTAGAGGAGTCATAGAATACTTAGATAATATAGGTTGTTCTTGGGGTTGTAGATTATCCAATGGAGGGAATTTCTTATGCATAGAATATGATTGGTTTTAACAAATTGAGTTAGAATGGTGGATGAATGTGTGACATCCATTTCAAAACAGGAGTGATGAATACATTGGCCAAAGTGGTGTAATTCACCATTGGTTACACTTTCAGTTCATTGTGTTACCTTACTTATTCATGCTAGTTCAAGATTGTAATACACGTAGAACATAGATGAGTTGTATGGTAAAGTTCTAATTATGCAGGACACATCATCAGCTCAGATTAGCTAGTATTTTGTGGTTTCCAAACCAAAGCTCTTCATCGAAGGGTAGGGCCATGTTACCATATGTGGTAGATATGCGAGGAACCATAGTTAGTCTATGGATGGTGAAAAAGCGCTTGAGTGATGTTTCTCCTCTAAGTCGACAAGCCAAGATTTGAAAGGGGATTTCTTGGATCAATTGTATTTCTAGTGCCAATGAAGCTTAGATGAGCTATGTATGTAACTCAAGTATCTATTTCTTTGAAAGTTGGAAAATGTATTTTGTATTTGGATTATGAAATCATTTCTTTGGAAATATTGTACAATTTGTTGAATGAAATGAGAAATATATTTTTTTGCTATCATGTGTGTGTTTTATCTTGTTTTGAAAAGAAATTTTTTATCACTATGTGTTTAGCCTTTAGATCAAATTCACTTGTGGTAAAACATAGGAAAATTACTGTGTAGAACAAGGGGCATATTACACTATCACTCTATTCATATTCCCTTCATATCATCTATCTCCTTCCACCCATACCATTGCTAGTAAAATAAATTTGGATGCTAATGAAAAAATGCATACCAATACACATCAACAAAAATCTAAGGATCACCATGTCCCCTCAAAATAACATAATAAAACATAGAAAAATCCAATCCACAAGTGCAATCAATCCCAAAGGACACAAAGGCCCACCAAAGCAAAAGAAATAACAAAAACCATGTGGATCCCAAAGCAAAAAGTAGAAATTCATAGAAAGGAAAAACCCATAATGATATCCAAAAATGCTAATCCAAAAGCTAAGCATTCCCATCCTCCATCTCCTAAATCCATAGAGTAAAAATAAAACTGCTTGTTAATATCTAGCTATCCAAATCTTTATTCCAATCAAAATAAATAATCCCCCATACGTTTAACACCTTTCCCACTTTATTAGTGTCATGATAACAAAAATATTAGTTTACAGTTCTTTTCAAGTACATAGAAAGTTTGCTCACCTACATTTGATGATCTTTACAAATATTTGGCATGAGCTGACTTAGAACTCCCCTTGTTCAAGTAATGTTTAAGCCTCATACATATTAATGTATACATAGAGCTATCAATTACAATTACATAAGAAGTATTTTCAATGTCCCTCAAAACCTCCATAGGTTTTGGGCATTGTTCTAGGCTCAACTTAGTGGTTATTTGTAAAAGAATACTTATAGGACTATCATTGTGCATGTTGAACCATTGTAGAATAGTCTCAAGATACTTCCTCTAGTTTAACCATAGCTTCTTATTATCCATATTTCTATGTATTTATATATCAAGGATGTATCTTATAGTGCCTAGATCTTTCATCTCAAACCTATAATCCAACTAAACCTTGAGTTCTCTAATCAACTTCATTATTCCTAATGATTAACATATCATCAACAAGTAAAACTATGATTAACTCAAATCGATTCGTTGGAAAACCCAATTCTAATGCATATGGGACAAATTTTTGATACACCATACATGGTGACTACTTTAATCCATACAAAGACCATTTTAGTTTACAAACCCAATATTCTATACCCCTTATATAAAATTCTTTAGGTTGAACAATATAGATTTGCTCATCTAAATCTCTATACAATAATGTTGTATCAAAATTTATTTTCTCCACTTCAAAATAAAAAGATGTAGCTATAGACACCAACATCCTAATGAAATTCAACATAGATACAAGAGAAAAGATCTCAATAAATAATATTCCTTCTACCTTAGAATAAACCATTGCACCAACTATCCTTGTACCTTTCTAATGTTTTTTCTACTCTAAATTTATTCTTGTACACCCACTTGAAACCAATGGGCTCCTTCAACTAAATCAACCAAGTCACAAGTCTTTTTTTTTTGTAGTGTCGCCATCTCCTCATTCATGGATTTTATTTAAGATTCATTCTCCTTGTAAGAGAACTCTTCTCCTATATAATTTGATTCACCATTAGTACAAGTTAGAGGAAAAATAAATTATAATTCTAATGGAGTATACCTTTTTGGTAACTTTTATCATCTTATATACCTTCTCACAATTGTCATAAATATAATTATTCCATTCATAATCCCACATCCCTTCATCCCTACATTTTTATTTTATACCACCCCCCATCCACATATCCCATATATTCTATAATCCTCACCTAATCATTGATTCCATGTGCTCGTAGCTTTCTTAAAAATTAATAAACACCCTACTTTAAACCAAATGTTCAAGAACATGAAATGTGAAGGTAAATGCTTAGGCCTACATGAAAAAGGTATATTGGAGCCCATCCAAATTAAAGAAAATCAACAATTAGAAGGCCTTGACTACATGTCCCAAGGTTCACAATCTAAAAATGTTGGTACAATATTTATGGAATCTAAGAGAACTTCTCCCAAGACCAAAATAGGTGTTCCCATCATTCCTCTAAACCATTTGTCACCATCCCCACTCCTCCATCATACCAACCCAAAAACATTATCCCTATACCTCCTTCATCCTATAAATCCATTTTGGTTCCCTATGTCCCATAATCCACCATCACATATCCCCACCTACTAAGTCCATTTTGGGTCCTTATATCCCAAAATCCCATCCTCCATCTCATCCTACCAATCCCCTATCCCTCTCACTCATCCTAAACATCCCACCCCTATAATTCCCAACCAGGATCAACAAAGGCACACCTCTATGAACATCATCCAACATCCTCCCTCCATACACCCCATCTATCATTCATCTCCTTCCACCCATACCATTGCTAGTGGAAGAAATTTGGATGTTAATGAAAAATGAATACAAATACACATCCACAAAAATCTAAGGATCGCCATGTCCCCTCAAAATGACATGGTAATTTACATAGAAAAATCCAATCCAAAAGTGTAATCAATCACAAAGGCCAATAAAGCCTACCAAAGAAAAAGAAATAACAAAAACCATGTGGATCCAAAAAAAAGAGTAATAATTCATGGAAAGCAAAAACCCATAATGGTATCCAAAATTGTTAATCCAAAAGCTAAGCATCCCCATCCTCCTCCTAAATTCATAGAGTAAAAACATAACCACTTGTTGATATCTAGCTATCCAAATCTTTATCCCAATCAAAATCAACAATCCCCACACATTTGACACCTTTCTTATATTATTAGTGTCATAACAAAAATATTAGTTTACAGTTCCTTTCACGTACATAGAAAATATGTTCACCTACACCTAATTCTTTTTACAAATATTTGGCATGAGCCGAATTAGAAATCCACTTGTTCAAGTAATATTTAAGCCTCATACATATTAATGCATACATAGAGCGATCAATTACAATTGCATAAGAAATATTTTCAATGTCCCTCACAACCTCCATAGGTTTTTTGCATTGTTCTAGGCTCAACTTAGTGTCTATTTGTAAAAGAATACTTATAGGATTATCATCGTGCATGTTGAACCACTATCGAATAGTCTAAAGATACTTCCTCTAGTTTAACCATAGCTTCTTATTATCCATGTGTCTATGTATTTATATACCAAGGATGTATCTTATAGAATCTAGATCTTTCATCTCAAACCTATGATCCAACTAAACCTTGAGTTCTCTAATCAACACTTCATTATTCCTAATGATTGAAACATATCATCAACTTGTAAAACTATGATTAACCCAACTCAATTCCTTGGAAAACCCAATTCTAATGCATATGGATCAAATTTTTGATACACCATACATGGTGACTACTTTAATCCATACAAAGACCCTTTTAGTTTACAAACCAAATATTTTATACCCCTTATCTAAAATTCTTTAGGTTGAACAATATAGATTTGCTCATATAATAATATTGTATCAAAATTTATTTTGTTCACTTCAAAATAAAAAGATGTAGCTATAAGCAACAACATCCTAATGAAATTCAACATAGATACAAGAGAAAAGATCTCACTAAATTATATTCCTTCTACCTTAGAATAACCCGTTGCACCAACTATCTTTGTACCTTTCTAATGTTTTTCTACTCTAAATTTCTTTTTGTACACCCACTTGCAACCAATGGGTTCTTTACCTACAACTAAGTCAACCAAGTCCCAAGTGTTTTTTTTTGTATTGTTGTCATCTCCTCTTTCATGGATTCTCCTTCTAAGAGAGCTCTTCTCTTATATAATTTGATTCATCATTTCCTAGGAAGGCCAAGAAAATAAATTATAATTGTAATAGAGTATACCATTTTGGCGACTTCTATCATGTTATAGACCTTCTCACAATTTTCATCAATTTAATTATTGCATTCATAATCCCCCATCCATTCATCCCTACATTTTTATTTTATACCATCCACCATCCACATATCTCATATGTTTCATAATCCTCATCTAATCATTGATTTCATGTGCACTTGTTTCCCCTTGTCCCTATTTCTCCTTATGTCTTCCATCTTCCACTTATCCTACTCCTCCATCCGATGTACCTTGCTCATTTTAGGCTAATATAGATTTATTAATCTAAGCATCTTTCATCCATCATAATCCTTTCATTATCCATTACATTCATCAACCATGCATCTAGATTTGTTAATCCATGCATCTTTTCATCCTAATCATTACATATCTCCCCTCCCATTAACCTTCCATCTCCCCATCCTCACATCCCTATCCACCATCCATCACTCCATCTTACAACCTCATCACATAATACCTTTTCATTGGTACTTAGCTATAAGCTACTCCTCCATGCAATCTAATTCCATCTATCTAATTATTCCATCACTCCTTACACTTCAAAATTACTAGACAATCCTAATCTATACAATCCAATTATGCAATCTACATGAAATCATCCAATCACATTTTTGGTCTTGTTCCTAGCCTTGTTGCAAGCCTTGATCCAACACCACTCAACATCATCAAAATGTATCCTTCTCAATCCTTGTGTTGTTTTAGATATATCATTCTTATATGAACAACACACAATCATCATCACGATGTATCCTTCTGAATCCTAGTGTTCTTTTGAGATATTCCTTCCCATATCAACAACACTCTATCCATCACCAATCAATCTTGGCTTTTTAGCTTGATCAAAGCACCATCATTTTTGCCTTTGAATTGTTATGTGCATGCTTGCTTGCTTGTGCAAGTTGAAAAACACAATGCGTAGTTCAACCTACAACTTCATATTTAAAATGAAATCCTATCCCAACCCTACAACAACATAAAATGACAAATACACTTTTGTTGGGATGCACTTATCTTTGTTACCTAAAGATAAAGGTTGTGAAATCCAACCATTCTTTTGAGATAACCTCAAATGAGCAAAAAAACACATCTTACAAACCATGAACTAAACTTGTGCATGTTGAACAACACAATATGTAGTTCAACCTATAAAATCCTAACCCTACAACATGATGTAATCAAGAAAACACTTTTTCTTTTGTTACATGAAGATAAAGGTCATGAAATCCAACCATTCCTTTGAGATAATCTAAAATAAGTAGAAAAGCAAATGTTATGAACCATGAACTAAATTTGTGCATGTTGAACAACACAATGTGTAGTTCAACTTGCAATTTCAAATTAAAGCCCATAATGCTCTATTAGTTGAAAATCAACCTATATTTTGAACCAAATTTATTTTAAAACCCATAACCCTCTATTAATTGGGAAGTAACATGTTAGTTAGACCAAATTTATTTTAAAACTTTGATTTTAAGTTTGATAGCAAAATCTCTAAAAGTGTAGTCAAAGACAAGTTTGTCAAAATTAGAACTTTGAGATTATTTAATTGAGTTTATCAAAATGTGATAGAATATTGAAAGTCAATAGACCAACAAAATCAAATCAACACTACATCACATGATTATTACAGATATCTTAAATAAATCTAAAACAATCTTAATATTTTTAATTTTAATTTATTTAAGGATTATTCTATTTTATTAATGAACTATTCAAAATTATCTTATTTTATTTATATTTGAAAAATTATAAAATTTGTAGTCAATAATTTCATCTAATTATTTTGTACATATATAACATTTACGATCGTCACACCTTTATTACATAATCATTGTGAAACGAATTGTTTCAACGCATTTTCATCAACGGCTTCAAAGATGATTTCTTCTTTGGTTGGGGACGACTGCCTCCTCTGCCCCTTCCACTTTGCTCATTCCAAGTTTCAGACTGAAATCCCAATCCCACATCTGCTGTTAAAGAGCTGACTGTAATTGTATTTCCGTGATGACTCGAAGCCCTCTCTGGAGCATAATTTTGCTCTTCGATTTGGGTGTCAGTTGTTAGTCCATGGGTTGCTTGCTCAGGAAGTTGTCCACAATTTAGTAGAGTGCTATCTTCTGGAAGCTGTCTGGGATTTGTTATGGTTATCTCTGATTGTTGCAAGGGGCCTTCAAGAACCAGTATTGGATTTGCCATGGTGGTCTCTGTTTCTTGCAAGTCGTCTTCTAGGACCGATGTTGGATTTGTTATGGCAATTTCCGTTTCTTGCAAAGGGTCTTCCAGGACCAACGTTGGAATTGTTATCCCATGCATCTGTGTTCTAGCCCTGGCCCTAGCTCTGGCTCTGGTCCTCTCAAGAATCTGCAGGCAGATAAGCGATAAAAACACACTAGCACATAAATAAGTAGTGTATAAAGGAGAATCTTCAGACTAAACCATGGACTGCTTAATAATAACAAATGCATAATGTGTTAATAAGATTTTGGAGGAAGAGCATTGGCCAGAAAAACACATTATGCATAAACAGCCAACTGGGTTTTAAGTCATCCGATAAGAAATATGATGCTTACGAATCATTATAAGTCCGTCTATAAGCAGGAATTATTGATTTCATCCCATTAAATTGATATTAATTTGCCTGCGCTAGTGGAAAATTATAGTGCAGTTTTAATGTTTTCGCTTTTCTTTAATCTTTTCCTTCTATTTTCTAGTTTTTCCATTGGTGGAAACATTTTTATCTAGAGGATTTTAATTATCATTTTGTTAAAATAAATCTAAAACATCGTTCAATCACATGCATGGAAAGAGCAAAAATCAGTGCATATTATATGGTTTTTAATGTTTTTGCTTTCATTTGTAAAAGTAAACGAAAATGGAGTAATGTTTCTGATTCCAAAGGGAATTTTGAATGGGCAAACATTGTATTCTAGTTAGAGGACACAGATTTCTCAGATGGGCTGCAGGCTTTTTAAGAGATTGTGATGAAGGCATGTTTACAAACACATTTGCAGACACATGGTCAAGGTTTTCATTGGTAATGGACCTATGTGGCAATTTCAGATGACAGTTTTGTAAAGGGCATGCAATGGGACAGCTGCTGAATTTTAATCTTTTACTCGTGAGTCTTAAGCACTCACTAGTTGTATGTAAGCCTTTTTTGCATTTTACAGTGAGGATATTTTACTAATAATACAACAGACCCACTAGATGAGAATCAATTCTCTTTAATCTATTCAATTGTATAACCACCTCTATGGGTTCTGTATAGGACAAGAACTTGTGCCTAGTTTTGAATTTAAAAAATGAAGATGCTACATTGCTCTTCCACATCTGCATAATTGTTTAAACAGCAGTTCTGTTACATTACATCACTTTTGTGTTATGGAAAACAGGTAACCAGCCACATGATATTCAAACATAATTATGGTTGCACATCACTTGGAAGCTCGTTAAGGTCGGTCACCTTTCAGTGGTGTATTGTACATACAGCAAAAGACGGGTAGTGGAGTTTTGTTCAGGTGAGTATGCAGATAGAAAGAGCCACCTTAAGGATTTGAATTACACACAATCATTTGTGTTCATTGCTAGGTTGGAGCTAGATATCTTGCTTGCAATCTTTTTTAGTACAAATCAATTATTCTAGGTGGTTATGCCTGATTTGTAAAAATTGACATATCTCCAACCTACAATGTTGCAAATGAGGATACCGAGCAACAGGTCTATGCAGCATTTTAAGGCTCTGCAGATTACTTATGTTCAGTAGAAAGCAAAAGAAATGGATAGTGCGTATAAATTTACAATTTATATTATACATATGTTAATGGATTGTTACACGAGTTAAATTTAATATTATTTTTATTATGCTATAGTATAGAACTGTTTGGTGCTTTTCACATTTTAATAGCTAACCAAGGATTTGCTCTTCAAGAGAACTATATATGTGGAATTCACTCCTCGCTATGATCATGACCTTGGAATGTGAAGCCAATATTGTATGATGCTGGTATTTGTCATTTGACAGACATACCATTTGGAAATAGATTCCTATCAACTCTCAATTTTGTGAGTTGACCTTTGTCATTTGCATTAGAAGTGTACGAAACAGTCCCATATGCGGCTTGCCATTTACAGAATTATCACTCGACTGACGACTCTTGGATGGCATGCATAAGGGAATAAAAAAACAAATGAATTCAATTGAAAGGCACTGCTTCACTAAAGTTTGAAAAGCTTTCTTCATAGAAAGCTTGGAAGACTAAAATGTGTGCCAATTGATAGGGAAGAGATTGAAGACTAAAATGTGTGCCAGTTGACAGGGAAGAGCAATTGTCTCATCTATGTTTGATATGAAAAACGTGTCAGACTCAAGGTCAAAGATGAAATTTAGACTAAGATTGCTAACTGGTGAAGTACCTCCAGTCAATCGTTTTAAATTTCTTTTCTAACAAATGAAGCATGCATTTAACATGTCATCTAAGACAGGCCCTAACTGAAACTATAGATTTATAGATCATAACTGCATAATGCCACAAGTTTTATTTATTCAGAAAAAGAATGCTTACATGCATGTACAGTGTGATATCCTGCAGAGGAGCACGAGGATAATCTGCAGGTAAAGGGCTCCTCGATGTAGACACCCTCCTTCGTCTTCGCCTTCGGCTCCCTGGCTTCTCAGGAACCATATTTTCTTTGTTCTGGATGCCCTCTCTTGCCCTCAATAGAGCTCTTGCCAACATCTCAGGGTTCCTCGTTTCTGGATGTCTAGGGCGTTGTGAAGTTTCAGTCGAACTCTGTTGTTCAGAATGACCTGAACCAATATTTGGCCCATGGCTTGAGTTCACTTGTGAACCCTGCCTGTCAGCCAAAATGTGACGCTCTTCTGGCATGACTTCAAAATTCCTTCCTCACAATGCTAATCTGCCACAATTTCGATTTAACACCTTAAGATTAGAAAGCCATTTGGAAAATAAGAAACCCTAACATCAAATCACCTCAGAAAAAAATTCTTGAACCTGTTGCTAATGTTAAAGACTTTTAAACACTAAACATGAAGCTCTTTTGCCATGATTCCTAGCTTCGCCCACTAAAATGCTAAGCTGACACAATGTGGATTTAACACAAATGGACTAAAATCAATGTCGGAAGACTAAAACCAATCTTCAAATCAAAACAGAACTGGATTCTTGGATGATGTGCATCACAGAAGGTTAATCACATTAAGTGTGAAAAAGTAAAAGGTGGATGTGAAGAATCAATCACTTCTAACATTTTGGAGCTTGTGAATCATTCAGGAACGGTCAATTGTAAAGCAAAGAAACAAAAGTAGGAATTGAGGATCCATAATTTACAAACTACAACAAGATGTGAATTATACAGGGTTAATTACATGGAATGAAAAGAAATATTTAGGGATTAAGGATGCAGAATTTATAAGCTACTTAAGAATATGAATCAAATAGGGTTACTTACATGGAGTACAATCTGGAAGGAGGAGTGAAATAGGCCGGACAGGAAAACCCGATGCCTGACAAATCTTGTGGCTAAAGAGCGGAGCCCAACAGGGGATTGGGAAGTTGGGGATGTTTGAGATAGGGATGCCACTCACTTGGCACCTCCGTCTTCGACTCTCACGCCTTTAATCAGAACCTACCAATTCGCTCTGCTTCCCGATCTCAATCGACTGCGGCTGGGACTGTGTAAAGAACAATTCTAGATATGCCCACGCCACCCTTGGTTCACTATCGACTCAGATGAAAAAGACTGCTACACATTTAATAAAAATCTACTATAAATCAGTGGTTTTCAAATTTTTGAATCGAGATCGAGCGGGATAACGGCCAAGGCCACATTTAATGAATCGATTAATTTTTCGCTAATAAAAAATTGGAATCGGAAATGAACTTGAATTTGAACTTTTAGTGGGAAATGAACTTGAAATTGAACTTTAGTGGGAATTTGAACTTGCCAAATACGGTGGAAGTTCAATAGATGCATTTCCAAAATGAAATTTTGAATTTTAGAGGATTTTGAATTTCTTTAAGCGCTATAGTTAGCGGATGTTCGAGTCTTTGAAAATTTCTTTTGCAGTATTTTTTTATTTTTATGCCGAAGGCGTTACATTATTTGAAGTTAACCGCCTGACTTCACACATCTACGGCTGAGACTCTTGTAAATGGTGTGCAAGACGATTAAAGTAATTTCGACCGTTGACTGTTTGTTGCTTTTCATTTGTTGGTTTTTGGATGACGCATAAATTGTTTGGCAAGACCATGTGGACGGTGGAATCGGCTTCATCAAACATATACACTCTCGCTGAATATTGGATGTGTGGCTGAATATGTTAATTTTAGTAGCTTGGACAGGTGTCTCCATTCCCAAGAAAAAATTATTTAATTATTTAATTTTTTTAAAACTTCTAGAAAGGAGTTAGTTGTCCAGATAATTATGTAATTAATTAATTGATTCCTCTAGAGACTTCTAGAATCTAGTTAGTTAGGGTTTGTTAGAGTCTATTTAATCTTAGCCATTGATTGAGATTAAATTATGGCCATTGGTTTTCCAATGAAAAAGGTATAAAAACGGATCAATGGGCACTTGGAGAACACACACTTGAAAAAGACTTGCAGTGATAGCAAATAGATTTGCAGTGTTAGCAAATAGTCTTGTAGTGTTAGCAAGGGCGCAGTGATAGCGTTGGGGACAGCAGCAATGGAATTTCAGCGGGAGAAATTGAGGGAAGAATTTCCAAAGAAGAATATTGTCGGAGCTTTGCCAGTAAGAGACAAGCAGTTTATGTATCTCTTAATTTGCTAAAGTTTAATAAAATTCCTCATTTGCAGTACTGGTTTTCCCTTCGGGGTTTTTCCAGGAACAATTTGTCCAAAAATATTGTATTCATTATTTTGCATGTTTTCTTCTCTATTCCTGTGAGTTTATTTGTGAAGTTGCAGTTGTGTTATTTTTAAATATTTGTTGTGAATTAATTTTCGGAAGTCAAATAATCTAATTAGATAGGAGATTAATAATCAATAACTGCAATAAAATTTTCACATGGTATCAAAATTGATCTGAGGGCAGACAAGGCTCAGCACAGGAAGAAAAATTGAGGGTTTATAAAACCCAGTGCTACCTCTTCAGAATTATTTATTATTATTATTATTTTATTTTGAGATGACCTCAGCAGGTTTAAGATATCAGGACAGATTGGATGGAGCCTCAAATTTTGGTGTCTGGAAAGCCAGAATTTCTTTATTGCTAGAAAAGAATGGTATTAAGGAATATGTGACCAGTGTTGTAGTTGTACCTACAGATCTAGCACAACTCTTAGTATATAAGAAGGAAGATGTCAAGGTGAGGAGGTTGATCCTTGATGGTGTGAAGGACCATATTGTTTCAGATGTCACAGAGTTAGATACAGCGAAGAAAATGTGGGATGCCATTCTGAATTTGTACCAGAATGCTACCACTAACCAGAAGTTGATTCTTAGAGAAAAGTTGAGGAATACCCGGATGAACAAGGGAGAAGATGTTACAAGTTACCTCACCAGACTCAGACTTTTCAAGGATGATTTGATAGCTATTGGAGATAAACCAGATGATGACAAGCTAGTGTGAATAGCCCTAAATGGGTTTACTAAGCAGTGGGATGTCTTTGTTCAAGTTATCAATGGACGAGACACCTTATCGAGTTGGGATCAACTATGGAGTGACTTCACTCAGGAAGAACTTGGACTTAGCCTTGTCAGTGGAACCAGCAGTAAGAGTCAAAAAAGTGAGGTAGAACAAAAAAACGTTGCCCTAGCAGGAAAGGGGAAAGCAAAGAAGGGGTCTTGCAAAGGATCAAATCACAAAGTGAGAAGAAGGACTTGTCTAAAGTCAAGTGTTATGGCTATCACGAGTTTGGCCACTATGTTAGTGATTGTCCATAAAAAAAGAAAGAAAAAAAAGGTAAGAAGTAGACAGCAGCTTCAACAAGTGCAGATGAGCTCTCTAGCAGAATGGAGGATGAGTTTGCACTCATAGCTTGTATGGTTAGCTCAACCTCACAAGGTGTTTGGTATATAGACAGTGGGGTGTCATTTCATATGACAGGAGTTAGAGAGTACTTCTCCAATTATAAGGAGGAGGACATCAGAATCCAGATTTCTATGGAGAACATGTCCAAGCTCAATCTAGTTGAGAAAGGGACTATTCTATTTCAGAGGGAGAATAGCAAGTTGATTCCCATTCATGATGTGTTGCATGTGTTAGGCTTGTGTTTGAATTTGATTTTTGTATTTGTCCTTCAAGATAAAGGTTACAATGTACTCTTTAGAGGGGTGAATGTGTTAATCAAGCACAACGATTGGAAATCACCCATAGCTATTGGAGTTAGGAGCGGCCAGTTTTACAGATTGTAGTTTGATACTTATAAGGCATTAATGGGTAGTAGTAATTCTAGAGATCAAGGAGAGCTATGGCATAGGAGGATGGGCCATATAAATCATGAAACACTTAAAATGTTTCGTGAGAAAGTGACAGGTGTTCCAGAGGTGAGCACAAAGCATGATGATGTATGTAAGGGATGTGTGTTGGGGAAGTTTGTGAAAGCAGTTTTTCCAATGAGTGACACCAGATCCAAGGGTGTTCTTGATCTAGTACGTTCAAACATATGTGGACCAATGTCGACGAAGTCTCTCAGAGGATATGTTACTTTTATTGATGATTTCTCCAGGAAGACCTGGATATACTTCTTGAAGACCAAGGATGAGGTTTGCAGTCCCTTCCAAGAGTTCAAAGCTCTTGTGGAGAATTCAACAGGGAGGAAGATAAAGGTTTTTCGGTTAGACAATGGAGGTGAGTACAAAGGGAAAGAGTTTCAGGAATTCTATACCAGGGAAGGAATCAAGAGAGTGGATTGTTCCTTACAACCCGCAGCAGAATGGGGTTGCAGAGAGGAAGAATTGGTCTATATCGAAGGCGGCAAGGGCTATGTTGTATGACCAGGATATGCCATGTTACTTATGGGCAGAGGCATGCAATACAACAGTTTACATACAGAATAGGGTTCCACATAAGGTATTAGGCAAGATGACACCAAAGGAGACATTCTCAAGAAAGAAGCCAAATGTTAGCCACTTCAGGATATTTGGGAGTTTGGCATATTGTCACATTCCAGGGCCTACATGTTCCAAGTTAGATCAAACTGCAGAGAGAGGGTACTTCATGGGGTATAGTGAAACCTCAAAGGCATATCGGATATTTATTCCAGGGGCTAGGAGCATTATAGTCAAGCGTGATGTCAAGTTCATGGAGGACAAGGCATTTAGGAGGTCCACAGATTTGTCAGCAGATGATCAAAGTGAGCAACCAATAGAAACTCCAAGGATCATTCAACCAGATCAAGGACAGCGAAGCTTGAGTATAGTTACTAGTACAAGCACAAGCTCAGGTGTTGAGAGTTTGCAGAGTATGGAGCAACAAATGCAGAAAATCCAAGAGATGCATCAGGGAGATATGGGGGTTGATACTTCATCATCTACAATTGGTAGCGGGAACCAACAGACACAAAGGGATACTCAGGAGTTTGTGGGAGCTCCTAAGATGAGTAATAGACAGTGGAGAAAACCAACCAAGTATAATGACTATATGGCATTAGTTAGTTAATTGGTAGATAGTGAGCCTTCCAGCTAGCAGGAGGCCGCACAACAGCAAGTGTGCCAAGATGCGATGGTTGAAGAATATACCTCAATAGTGCAGAACGATGTGTAGGAGGTTGTGCCTAGACTAATAGATAGGGAAATGGTTCCAGATCACACTAGATCTATAAGATCAAGCACGATGCAGATGGTAGCATTGAGAAATACAAGGCAAGGTTTGTGGCCAAAGAGGTTCTCTCAGAAGGAGAGAATTGACTATGAGGAGACATTTTCTCCAATGGCCAGGTATACTTCTATACGAGTCATGATCTTACTTGCAGCACAGATGGGATGGTAGATCCATCAAATGGATGTCAAGACAATATTTCTTAATGCTGAATTGAAAGAGGAGGTATACATAAAACAACCAAAGGGATTTGTAGCACACAACAACAAAACCCACGTGTGCAGATTGAAGAGAGATTTGTACAAACTCAAGCAGGCTTCCAGGGTGTGGTATGAGCGCATTGATAGATACTTGCAAGGAATGGGCTTCGTGAAGAGTGAAGTGGATGCTAACCTTTACTACTTGGTGGTTGGAGGTGAGCTTCTCATTCTTGTTCTATATGTGGACAACTTGTTTTTAACAAGTTCACTGGGGCTCATAGGGGAGTGCAAGAGGGACCTTGCAGCAAAGTTCGAGATGAAGGATTTGGGGCTTATGCACTACTTCTAGGCATGGAGGCATGACAAACAAATGGAGAGATTTTCCTTGGACAAGGGAAATACTACATCAAAATCTTGAGGAGGTTCGAGATGGAAGATTGCAGAGCCATGTCTACTCCTATGATCACGAATTGGAAGAAGGTAGATACATCCAGGGAGAAGGATGTAGACTCCACCTTATACAAGCAGTTGATTAGATCTTTCATGTATTCGGTCAACACCAGGCTAGATATATCCTTTGTAGTAAACTCTCTTAGTCAGTTCATGGTTGAGCCGAAGAGAGTGCATTAGACAGCAACAAAGCATGTGTTGCAGTATTTGTGTGGTACAATCGAGTATGGGATCAGATATGCTCGAGGTGATGGTATCAAGTTGCTAGGCTATACTAGCATAGATTGGGCAGGTAGTACAACAAACAAGAAAAGCACTTCAAGTTGTTGCTTTAGTTTGGGATCAGGAGTTGTCTCTTGGTACAACAGGAAGCAGAAGTATGTGGTTTTGAGTTCTGTAGAGGCAGAATACATAGCAGCTAGCATGGCAACATGTGAGGCAATATGGCTTCGAAAGTTGTTGGTGGACTTGTTTGGTCAGAGGGTTGAGACTAGACGATGATATGCTATGGCAATAAGAGTTGCATCAAATTTTCTGAGAATCTGGTGCTTCATGATAGGTCTAAGCATATAGACATCAGGTATCATTTCATCAAGGATTGTGTATAGCGTGGGATTGTTTAGCTACAGTATATACCTATAGATCAGCAGGTAGCAGACATTTTGACAAAGGCATTGGGGAAGGCAAAATTCATCTTCTTCAAAGATAGGTTGGGTGTCATGCAGAACACCTTCCTCGCTAAGAGGGAGTGTTAATTTTAGTAGCTTGGACAAGTGTCTCCATTCCCAATAAATGTTTATTTAATTGTTTAATTTTTTTAGAGACTTCTAGAAAGGAGTTAGTTGTCCAGATAATTATATAATTAATTAATTGATTCTTTTAGAGACTTCTAGAATTCAATTAATTAGGGTTTGTTAGAGTCTATTTAATCTTAGCCATTGATTGAGATTAAATCATGGCCATTGGTTTTCCAATGAGAAAAATATAAAAGGGGATTAATGGGAATTTGGAGAACACACACCTGAGAAAGACTTGCAGTGATAGCAAGTAGATTTGCAGTGTTAGCAAATAGTCTTGTAGTATTAGCAAGGGCACAGTGATAGCATTGGAGACAGCAGCAATGGAATTTAAGTGGGAGAAATTGAGGGAAGAATTTCTGGAGAAGAATATTGCCAGAGCTTTTCCAGTAAGAGGCAAGCATTTTATGTATCTCTTAATTTGTTGAAGTTTAATAAAATTCCTCATCTGCAGTACTGGTTTTCCCTTTGGGGTTTTTCTAGGGATAATTTGTCCAAAAATATTGTGTTCATTATTTTGCATGTTTTCTTCTCTATTCCTGTGAGTTTATTTGTGAAGTTGCAGTTGTGTTATTTTTCAATATTTGTTGTGAATTAATTTTCGACAGTCAAATAATCTATATTAGATAGGAGATTAATAATCAGTAACTACAATAGAATTTTCACATAATATTGGATGTTTGTTTCAACTCTAGATTACTTGGATTCTCCATGCTAGAAGACATGAGGCTCAAACTCCACATCCTTTGCTACCATTCTCCCTGCCTGTGCAAAAATGGGGGCTTTGGAACAGGTTGTGGACATCCATCAAAGCATAAAGGACAGAGGAATTTTTTTAGATGTAGTTGCAACTGCCCTGTTAGACATGTACGCAAAATGTGGAAGCATAGACAAGGCACGACTCAATACAACCTAAACATCATCTGCTAGCATCCTCCTTGCCCATGCCAAAATGGGAGCTTTGGAACAAGGCATGGACATCCATGATATTGTGGTCACAACTGCCTTAATAGACATGCATGCAAAAAGTGGAAGCATTAGCAAGGCACGTGAACTGTTTGATAGAATACCCAAAAAAATGGCATCTCATGGACTACGATGATTGCAGGATAGGGGAGAGGGGCCTACAGTGGAGCACCCTAACTTTGTGTTTCTCAAAATCTTACATGGAAATTTCAAATCACTCCCAAATCTATACAACAGTTTATTTGGCAACTCATGTGCTTCTATATTTCGTTTTAGGGCCACATCATCAAATATGATGCCATATCAACATGCTTTTTGTTGAGGTATTCCAAAAGGCTCCAAAAAAAAATTGAGACCGATAGTGGTGCACTAAGTCATGTTTTATTAGTGTGCTAATGTGGCATCACATGATTTGTCACTTTGCGTACTTTATGGATAAAAAGTGTTTTGCAATTGGATATTAAAATGCTCCCCTATGGGGCTCACTGAGGACTACTTCTATCCCCACTATTGGACCCTGCTCCATTATGGGCCCCTCTCCCCTATATACAAAATGGATTTGTTGAAAAGGCTTTAGAAACTTTTAAGAAAATGTAATTGGCAGGTGTAAATGCAAATTCCACAACCTTCACCAGTATCCTCCTCGCCCTGTGCCAAAATGGGAGCTTTGAAACAGGGTACGGGAATCCATCAAAGCATCATGGAAGGAGGATTTTTTCATATATTGTAGTTAGAAATGCTCTGGTAGACATGTATACAAAATGTGCAAGCATTGAAAAGGCACATGAATTGTTTGACAGAATGCCTCGAAGAGAGGTTATCTCATGGCAATGATTGCATGATATGCACGAAATGGATTTTTTTAAAAGCTTTAGAAACTTTCACGAAAATGCAATTGGCAAGCGTAAAGCCAGACTCCAAATTCGGCTGACCAATATTAGCCCAAGTCAACTATGAAGAGAAAAGGAAAGAGATAAAAGTTTATTGCAAGGAAAACACAGAGCATTCCTGCATAGTTAGCAAAGAGCAAGGAAAGAGATAAAAGTGTTTTTTATGGGGAAAATACAAAGCATTCTTGCATTTTTTTCATAGGCCAAACCTTTTGTATTGTATTTCAAGTAATTGGGATGTGAAAGTAGATTAGTTTAGTTAGTAGCCATTGCATATTGATAGGGAACAAAATAATGATTGTAACCTAATTTTTCATTTTAGTAATTTGTTGGCATACAAAAGCAGGTAGAAATTCCCTACTTTGAATAATAAAAGGTAAGACAAATATCAGTTGTGCTTTTGATTGTAATAAGTTCAAAAGAATAATTGTTAATTATCTTTACTCTTTAGATGATCACAATGTTATTGGAAATTATCACATTTTGTTTATCATTTTGTTTTATATTGTAGATGTTTTTTATTTGAATGCCATAAGGACATTTCAGCTTTTTTGAATCATGAATAAATATAACTATTTAAATGTATGTTGAAGACATTATTATAATTTTGTGTAGCCATGGTCCAACGGGCAATTGTCTGGTAGAAAGGAAAAGTGATTATCATGATGATGACTGAAGGTGAAGCTTATTGGGTACACTCCATGTTAAAGTGAATATGTTAATGTAAGCCATACCTGGGCAAGGTTGGGTGTTGTGCACTCCAATGGTGATAGGTGAGTCTTAATATCTATCTAAAAATGCATAGCATCCTGATGGTGGGTAAGTGAAATAGTTTATCTATAAAAAGCACTTCGCACTAACATGGAACAGAAACATTCAATAAAGGTTATAAGAATAAGAAGTTTCTAACTAATGATTTAACATAGATTATAAGAAGTCCAACTATAATAAACATCAGATTTTTGCAGTCCATGAGTTAAAGTCATAAAACTTTTTGGAAAAAACTATATGTCTATTCTTTCGTCAATGTTTTGGATCATATTTTGTGATCCATCATCATTTGTTTTTCAGATGATGGCTTACCGAGTGTAATCTGAAACTTTGACACAAAAAATTGATACACAGTTTTCTCAAAGAGCTCTTCAACTTAAAGATTATATTTACCCAATAAAATGATATTACTCAATTAGCAAGCAACTCAAAACTGCACAACATTGTTAGCTACCACACGCCTTCTATATATAACCTAAACAAAACTAGTCCTCCTGTATATAACCTAAAAAAATTAATTCTCTCAATTATAATATATGCAAGAAATTATTAAAAAGCAAATTTATTATGTTTAACAACTTTGTCCAAAATTGCGTTCAATAATTTGCAGGAGTTTTTACTGAAGTTACTTATAAGTCTTCTTTGAATTGTACAAATTATAATTTGAAAATACAAGGCTGAATTGTATAATATAATGTAGGATTTGAGTAAGAAACCACAAAGAAAATAGAAGAAATTCATTATTTCTACACCAAACACGAAAGCTTTCTTCATAATTTTTTTCCTCGAGGTTATGATTTCAAAGTGTTTTGCACAATAATATGATAAATCCAGAATCACTTGTGCAGATTAGATTATAGCTTAGAAAAATATTTTGCAATACAAATTGTTTACTAGCATTTTCCATACCTCATTTCTATGACAATAATAGAGTGTGGATAAGCAAATTGTATGTCACCAATGGCTTGGAGGACCAACCAAGCTTTCTGTGATGTGGATATTGTTGTACTCAAGCTGATAATGGTTTGCTGGAAGATGGGATGGTTTGATTCGTCTGACTTTCATCTCTATTCAACATGTCTGCTAATTAGGGATAGTTGGATATTAATGAAGCATACTAAACTTAAGAGCTTTGTAGACCTGTTTTAGCCAACATATGACTTCATGAAATTTGAGTGTCATAAGATTGTTTTTAATGAAGTGACATGGTCCATTTATAAATATCTGGCATTTGCCATTTTTATTTGTACACGCTTGTAAGATACAATCTTTTTGGATGCTCATAAATAGTATTTTGGCATAATATTACAGATAATGGTTGGCAAATTTTATGTGGCATAATTAATCAATCCCTTGTTATAGTCTCTGCAACATTATAGTTGTTGTTGATACATAGTAAATCCTTGTACTAGATATTATATTGTTTGAAATATTTTTGCAATATTTCATGTAAAAGATATACATATTTTGACATTCTCTCTGGTTTTTAGCTTATTCTAAAAAGTGTTTAGAGAAAATTATTCATTTCTTAGAATTTTTCTTTTGTTCTTGTAGTAAAATTACTTCATACTTTAGTAGGTATTCTGGGAGCTCATTTGGTGGTGGATATTGCAGATGGTGCTTCCAATATTTGAGAAATCTAGAAATTATTTTTCAAATACAACTAGAAGGTTGGGGTTGGTGACATCATAGTTACCCATCCAAAAGTCTTTGGTACCTCAAAATATCTTATGTAATTATCTCTGAAGGTTAATTGAACTACACCCTGTGCCCTTCTCTGAACATTCTTAGGTGAGATGGATATCAGTTAGGTCTAAAAAATAGGACTATATTTTCATGATTCTTGGAATGCATTAATTGTAGGCTATATACAACATGGATTTTGCAAAGATTCTCTCAAAAAATTTGAATTAATGAAGGACTCTAGAACATATCCTAACATTGTAAGCTTTGCTTTTGTTCTATATGCATGCAATCATGCAAGTTTAGTGGATGAGGGTTGTACATACTTCAACCATATTAGTAACCCTTATTGCACTACACCTGTAGTTGATCATTACATTTGCACGGTTGACCTTCTTGCCTGAGCTAACTATCTTAAAGACATTCTACACTTTATCATTCATATTCCAGCTAAACTTGTGGTGGTTGTGTGGATGTGTTTTCTGGGTGCTCGTAGATCCCATATGAATATAGGCTTTGATCCTAAAAATGTTGCGACATATGTTCTTCTCTCAAACATCTACGCAAAAGTGGGCAAGTGGGGTAAGGTTCAAATGGCAAGGAAATTGATGAAAGATCGAGGAATTAAAAAGATACATGGATGTAATTGGATTGAAGGCCATAAAATGGTACATGTTTTTCATTTAGGAGACAGATCACATCCACAAAACACAATAGATCTATGTAAATTTGGAGAAATTGGACTTGGGAGATGAAGGAATCAAGGTATTTTCCAAATTCAAGGCATTTACTTAATGTTATAGAAGAGGAGGGAAAATAATTATTTCTTTGCCACCATAGAGAAAAGTTGACAATTGCATTTGGTTTGTTAAACAACACCCTTGGAACAATTATTAGAGTTAATAAACTTCGAGTATGTGTTGACTGCCACACTGCAACAAAATTTATCTCCAAGATAGTTGCAAGAGAAATTGTTGTGAGAGATGCAAACCATTTCCATCATTTTAAACAAGGACAATGTTCTTGCATAGATTATTGGTGATGTTAAATGAAACAATTTGAAAAATGGGCTTGCACTATAAGAATGTGCACAATGTCAAGCCTTCAATAATAAAAAAGACTCAAGAGACAAGGTTTTATTTTCAATTTATACAATTTTATTTTTATTTTTATTTTGAATATTTGAGTAATTGAGAATCTAGACCATTATGTTTGCTTCATAAAATTAAATCCATAAATTGCAATGTAGATAACTGCTTATATATAGACTTGTTTTATGATAATATATGCAACAATGAAAATTAAAACATGGCAATCCGTATTAGGCAGACATGGCATAAAACATATGGGTTTATTGATTTTCAAAGATAAAATGATAAATTTTCATAAATCCAATATAATGATTGATAAATATCAACAACATTAATAAAATCTAAATCATTGCTACAAAAAATTCTTATCCATCTTGATAATTTAAAAACCCAACATTTAATGTGAAAATGCTAAGCAACCCTTCTTAACCCTATATAAAGATAGAAGGTGACAAACACTTAAATTAAATGAGAAAAGGCTTGACTAGCAAGAAATGAGAGATCATTTTATAAACTATTTTTCTTTAAATTAGTTGTATTATCTCTTCCCATTGTTAGGTCAACCATTTGTGATTAATTACATATTCCAAATACATTGCACATATGGGGTATATAATTTTATAGAGGTATATGTAGATTTTGTCCCCTTTATAATTAGATAGCTAATAGATTTGTGAATTCACAAATATTTTTTAATCTAATTTGATTTCAAGATTTTTCTGGTTTTAATTAGAAATAAACTCTTATAATTTATATATAAAAAAGTAAGACAAATTACAATCGTGTTTATGTTGTAAATGGCACATACACGTGCCATTTGAGAAACTCACATAATGAGGTTTATTGATTGTTGTTAGAGAGAAGAGAAAAACATTTGTATATTTAAAAATAAAATCACAATTTATATTACACTATAGTTGCATATTCATGGTATTACGAATTTGTGTATGATGATATTTATAAATTGATATTAATGAGACACAAGTTTGAAGATGGTTAGGAGAGAGCTAAATAAAGCAATTCATCTCCATTCATTTTTTGTTCACCATTTTCTCCATTCATTTTTCCTCTAAACTTTGCCCGTTGTTTCTTCTCAGCATCGTTCTTTCTTTCTCTCTCTCCCACTTATATACACACACTCATTGTTTCTCCCTTCCTATCTCTATCTCTAACTATATCTCTCTCTTTGGCATTCCCCCATCTCTCTCTCTCCCTCTACAACTCTCTCTATTACTTGTCTTTATCACCTTTATCTCTCACTCTTGCCCCTTTCTATCTCCCTATCTCTCCCTCCCCCTTTCTATATATATCTCATTATATATACCTCTCTCTCTCTCTCTCTTATTCACTCCATCTATCCTAATCTATATCTTTATCTTTGTATATCTTTCTCTCTTATCTTTCTATTTATCCCTCTCTCATTCTCTCCCTCTTTATCCCTCTCTATATATTTATCTCTTTCATCTCTATCTATCCCCCCACCTCTCTCTCCCCTCTACCTCTCATTTTTATCCCTATCTCTCTCTCTCTCCCTATTGCAAACATAACATGATCTTGGTGCTAATGGATCCTGATTTTCTTCCCGATTCAAAGGTTTTGTTTCAACCATGTTTGGATCCCTATAAGTGGATGTATAGTTTATTGGAAGTTGTCACTTCTCCATTTAGACCTTCCTACCAATTGATCTCATGTACTACATAAATATATGGGAAAAAAGACCAAAAATTTCCCACATTTACCTTCCACACCTCTTCGACATACCCATTGCACACCAAGGTGCGATTGCGAGTTTATTTTTATTGTTTTAAAGACTCAGAATCATGTGTGGGGATTTTAATTTTTTCCACCTCGAGAGACACAAGTGACAGCACCCTTTAAAGAAAACCCATTCAAATTATTTAAAGTTTGAAAGGGAATAAAACAAAACCCTAAAATAATAATAGGATTTTAGAGTTGTAACCATAGTTACAATTATTAAAAGATGCAGGACAACTGAGAGGGGGGGTGAATTAGTTGTCACAAAATTCAAACTTAAAAACTCCAATACATATCAATTCCACAACCACACTATCTATAACTATGTATGAGCATGAAACATAGATAATAGAAAGTAATTTAACACAATAAACACCATATTTTTATGTGGAAAACCCAAGGAGGGAAAAACTA
>VDFB02358134.1:10924033-10984831 GCA_007258455.2 Sequoia sempervirens | reverse complement strand
TTGGGGCGTGTTGTGAGAACACACAACAATATCCTTACTCTATTTTATATGGTCTCTTAGATGCTTGATTGGATACTACGAATGGAATGTAGATTTCTCTTTAAACGAACATAATCTCAAGCTATAGTTAAATGATTTTTAATAGAAAAATGGTAGCACACACCTACTAGAAAATGTGTTGATGATAATGAAGGGTGAAGGATTCTATTTGTAGACTCTTGTTGTGAGGAATGATGTAATACAAAGATCAACAGATCACAATATATGAGAGATCAGTAATAGTTGTGGTAAATTTTGAAAGTTCCTTTCATTACATTCATACTCTCTAAATAAGAAAAGGTTTTCATTACAATAATTGCATTTTGTAAAATGCTAGGTGTTATGAAACTTGTAACCCACATATTAATGTAAAACCATCTACACATAACAACCCAATTGGTTATTCACCCCTCAAGTCAATTTGATTCATTTTATGTATCCCCCATCTAGGAATCCTCTCCAAGCTCTCCACCCTTGAGCTTAGAACAAGAATAATGCAATCACTCACAACCCACTGTATTTTCTATCCTATGCTTATTTTGTGAATTTCTTTTTCGATCATATGAAGAAATTGAAACACAATTTTTTACCCTAAGTAAGAGTTGTGGTAAATTTTGAAAGTTTCTTTTATTATATTCATATTATCTAAATACTAAAAGTTTTTCATTAAAAAAGTTATAGGTTGGAAAACACTGAGTGTTATGAAACCTGAAACCTGCATATTGTTGTAAAACCCTCTACTATTGTAAGACCCTCTAGTGTTATAAATTATAATCTTTTGAGTTGATATGTGATACAATGCTCTTCACAATTTGCTTCTAAACTTCACCAATATTAGCAAACACTATCACTACAAAAATAACCTTCTTTGAGTAAGGACCCTTGACATTTATGTAGAGTTCAAGAAATTAATTTGAATTATACCAATTAACAAGGTAATGCAATGTTCAATTGACCTTTTATGACCCTTGTTACAATTTAAATTGATCTATCATTAAAAAATGCAAGATTTGTACATATACATAATTGCTTTGAGATACTTGCATTTAAGACAAGAGAAAGAGAACAAAATAAGAACTTGTGAATTCTGATAATGACAATCATATCCTTACAAAGAAAAAACTTTGATACAACCTTATGAGTGAAGCAAATTGGAGAAGTATAAATTGGATAAAAATTATAAATAGACTTGAAAAGGAAAAATCTGAGGAGCTCAAAAAAGTTTCAATGTTCATCTCAGGTTTGAAACCCAGGCAACTTATATTTCTGATCTCCAGCTAAGGGGCCTTTGAATTGCTCTCCATACAATAGTAGCAAGAGAAATCTTCAGCCATTTCACCTACCAAGGATTAAAAGTTGGAAATGCTCTACTAAATCTATCCAAAATGTGGAAGCATAGACTAGGAATGTGAACTTTTCAAAGAATACCGAAAATAAAACAAAAAATAATGATTCATAAAATGGCATTGTCATTCATGAATCATCTCTCCGTGTCTCTTAACATACTCCATGCCTGCACCAAAATGGGTGTCTATGGAATATAAAAGAATGTTTCATTAGTTACACATGAGTGAATTGTATAAGAAGAAGGTGTTTCTCATGACACTCACGATATCCCCTTGGGCACCAAAAAACAAGAAAGGCTCCTTATCAAGTGAAGCGTGACAAGGATGGAAAATAGAAAAGGAGGCACCATACTTGACAACTTAGTAGGCTTGGAACTCTAGTGTGTTGTTTTTCTCGGTAAAGGAGGAGAAATAAGAGAAATTAATTTTGTCCCTCGAACCTCTCAAGAAAATTTCCACAACATCATAGTCCCTGGTGACTTCCTCAGGGGTACTGAAAGTGTTAATCCAAACTTCATATTCTGGTAGGAACTCTGATCTCTACGGCATAGTGCCCCCTCAATGACATCAATGAACTCATAATCACCTATAGAGATGACAAATGTGTATGTGAGGAAACTTGGGAGGAGGGAAAATTAGGTGGTTTTTGAATTTAATTTAGGTGTGCAAGCTGATAACAGTATTGATGCACCTACTATTTTTCATTAGTTTGTCTATTGTCTGTTGTCATTGTCCCTCAGTTTTTCATTTCTATTGCTCTTAATTTTGGTGGGCCCCTGCTCTGATGGCATCATGCTATGCATGTTGCTATGTATGTTTTCATACATCTTTATTTGTATATAGGTGTTTTTTTCTATGAGTTAGTCGACTCCCTTTAAAAGTGCCCCATTCAAACTTTTAAAAAAAGTAAAAATTTGAAGTGATTTGGAAAGGAACAATGGGCCCCGAAGGTATAATTTTTAAATATTTATTATTTGAAACCTTTTAAATTTTTTAAACCATTTTCCAACTAATACCTTTTAAATTAAAATTTTAATTAATTTTTTCCAGGTTTAATAAAGTGAAAAAAAAAAAAATTGGAGTGGGGTCCACCTTAATTTGCCCTTATAGTTAGATTGGACAACTTTTATATTGGGAAGCATAACTTTTTCCCAGTATATCTATTTCTCGACTTCTTGTATTTTTTGGAAATATGATTCTGAGCTCTACACAGTGGTCTAAGTACAGTTCCATGATTTTTCTATATTTACATGCTTTCTGGTTTTGGAAGTCAGATGTTATTTGTTGCACAGTTTTGAAGATAAATTAGGCATATGAAGTCAGATTTTTTATTTCAAAGAGGAATTGGAGAGCATTTGTAGTGTACTACACAATGGTTCATATTATTTATCAGTTTAAGGAGTGGGATGATCATTTTACTTGTTTGATCACTTGTAGGTGCTTGAGATTCAAGGTGTGATTGTGTGAGCATCGAGATGAGTCAAGTGGCAAAACCTTGAGGAAGTGCATTTTTTTATATGATTTTTATGATGGTACAATTGATTATTAGTTTGTTGCCTTTTGGTATAGGTTTATAGGTCTCTTTTATATTTGGGACTTTGATGGAGAAAGTTACATAGGTTGTCTTTAGTTTTGAGGACATGGTTGGACAAGGTTTGAGACTTGGAGTCTTGTATGGGTGAGAGTTGAGTGCAGGTACAATATTGCTATGATTATGGTGTCATGGATATGTAGGTACATTTAATGCATTGGCATGACATGATCATGTATGTGGTGTTTTGTGGTGATATGGTTTGATGTTAACATTTTTTTCTTATCTTCCTAGTGCTTATTTGGCTCTTTGACTATCATTACTCATTTGTGGACATGTTTGGAAAATCAAATCTAAGGTTGATTTCATGTTTGAGTCATGTGGTCTACATGGTTATGTTCTTTCATGTCTCATTTTTTATTTACTAATGTGATGATGAGTTTGCATGTTTCAGTGGTTGGATCTATGAGTTATGCACGTGTGTGGTTTTACCACTCATTCATTTAGAGTGTGATGACTCAAATCTGGACTATCTATATCCACCAAGTTTGATTCATTGTTGTTGCAGATTTCATTAGTTGGCCTTATTTGTCATCATTTGTGCATTGGTATGTTGTTTTAGGATTGAGAGGATGATTGGTTAAAGTACTTAATTAATCAGGTGATGGGACTTGTAGCATGTCGTTTGATCATGATGTCATGATAGCTTGTTACATTCATTAGCTATACACTTTCAATGGGAGCTTTGGATAGTGATAACTTGATGATGTTGGATTGGTTTGTGATGTTTTGATGGTGGTTGTATGTATCTTCTTGGCTTGAAGATCTTGTTTTAATTATATGTTAATGACATTACAATTAAGTGTGTGTAGCCCTCAATGATCTTCTTGGAGAGGATGGTTGTCATGATGCCATTTGTAGCTCATATCATGGTTTAGTGGGAATTGTTGGTAGTGACATGGACGCATTATTGGGTATGATTATCTTCATGAGATTGGGGATATGTATTCTTGGTTTAGAGTGATTTTGTTATTATGTCATGATATACTCTTGATTCTATATTAGAGTATGGAATATTACACGTTCTCTTGATACTCGAATGTATGTTATTGTGCATGCGATCTCCTAGGAGGAGATGCTTAGATCATGTTATCATGACAGGTTGTTGATTCTACGGGTGGAGCTTTGACACCGATCATGTGTGATTCTCTTTGTATTGAATACATTGATCATTTTCTTGATTTCTTCATGATGGTGCTATGTTGCATTTGGAGATTGGAATGTATTGATTGGTTATAGGTGCTTGCGGATACTTAGAGATGTAGGTGATGGTTGGAGTTATCTTGTGATTAGAGACATTTTCTTAAGATAGTTACTCTTTGGAGGTTTCAAAAAGAAGACCGAGGAGCTTTCATTTGCATATGGATGTGAGTTCATGATGGAACGATAGAGGAGATTGTTCTTGGAGTGAGTCATGATGGCTTGGTTATCTTGGAGGAGCATTCTCATTCCCCACTCTTGATCTACTTGGTAGTGTATTGTTTGAGAGGTATTTTCCCATTATATCTTGCATATTTGTTATGTTTCATGTTTTGATTCTCATGGGATTGAGTTGATTCATGGTGATTCATTATGGAGACTCATTTGAGGATTATTTAACATGATTTTATATGCTTTATATTTCATAGATATGGATCTTGGGCTATGTATAGTTAGTTCTGGAGGATTCATTTTGAGGGATGATATGGCATGGTTATCTCCTTGTGCATTTGAGTTCATGATATCATTCTTTGACGATGATTATTAGGAGATGGTTTATGCGCTAATTTCTAGTATTGACAATGGTTACTTTGAGTTTTATCTTCTTGATTAGAGAGGCTTACATCCATGTTGGCATTGTTACATTCGTTCATATGTTGTACTTGATCTATGAGGTTGTGTTATGGATGTTGTTGAGGCTTTCCATTTAGGGTTATTAGGAGATCATACTGGACACAACAATACACTTTTGTGGTGTTGGTAGAAGGAAATTATGGTTTATAGGTTTTCTCTTCTTCATGGTTTCTTCCTAGATGTTCATTTGTGGAGGATGGTGGTGACATGTTGTGATAGATTTTGTAGCTATTTGGGTTGCACCTATGGATCACTGTTATTTTTCTTGGTACTTCATGCTTTGATTTAATTATCACACCTTGATGTATAGTGTTGATTGGTAGACTTGATATACTTTGACATTAGCTATGTAGGGTGAGTTCCTTGATATGTATGTTCTTCATTGATACATTTTATACAGGGAGCTTGGTTGTAGTTTATAGGATACATATGTTCTGGGAATGAGTTTGCTAATGTATTGATACCTTGGAGGTATGGATGGTTGGATGTATTAGCATTTTTTGTGGATACTAGTTCTAATCGTGTGGGTTTTTCAGTTGGTAGCATCTTGTTTGGAGCCTTTGTTATCACTTGTATTTGATGCATTTTCTCATAGACTAGTGCATCTTCACCTTGACATGTTCCTTTTCTTCCATAGATGGCACATTGGAGAATGAGAGGAGTTCTTGCTTGAGATGGTGGTCACTTTTTTCTTATTGCATGTATCTTGATGGAGCATGAGAGCATGTTGGATATTCATGAGATTTCTTGTATGGCTATGGTGATGTATTTCATTAATTGATTCCATATGTAATGTGTACAACAAGTGGGAGAATGTTGGGATATGGTTTTTTACACCATTGCATAAAATGATTGATTATATTGTTGTAATTAAATAATTATCTAGTTGTGATACACCTTGGTGGTGTTGTTTATCACACTAGGTAATTATTTGGGGTCCACTTGATGTTGTATTGTAACATTGTATTATTATTTAATATGTGGGAGACATATGATAATAATTTACTATGGGGAAATATTAAATAATGTGATTTCTTAGTACCCAATATTAAATAAGGGGTTAGTGTTTTTTTATTCACATGGTTTTGTGGTACATGGTTTCACCTTACCACTAGTATTTTGTGTGAGCTGGTGTCTATAAAAGAAAACACATGTGTAGTGGTTTAGGTTGGCTGAGTGGGTTGGTTGTCATTATTGAGTCTTTTTCAGGAGTGCATTTCTGAAGCATGGCATAGGATGTGTGGATTCATTCTTGGACACATGAGAATGATTTGGAATGCTTGATTCTTTAGAGGTATTCATTGCAACTCTTGTATTTCTTTATTACTAAATAATATGATGGAGTATAGATGCTTTTGGAGAATGGGTTTTTCCCTCTCAAGGGCTTTTGCAAGGTATATATTGTGTTATCTTGTGGCTTTTCTATTTGATCTATGCATTGTGGTTACTTGTATGCATGTTTATCTCTAATGGGTTATGGAGGAAATGGATTAAGATTGTGGGTTGAATGCAATATTTCCTAACACCCTGACTATAAGGGTTTCATGAAGTTTGAGGATAAGAAAGGGCTTTTGCAGCTGTTGGAAAACTCGATGGTGGAATCTAGTAAACAACGGGTGGAGGTTGAAGTTGTTGATTTGAAGGATTCTCCTATTAAGGATGCTTTGGAGGGTGAATGTGTGGACCTGAATGGTCAGCCTAAGAATGTTGCTAACTGGATGATAGAAAAATGGACCCTTGTAATTTTCATGGTCTTTAGGGCCTTGTTTCATGGTGTTTGGTCTATTTTTCTCTAATTTTATGTTGTAACATGGATTGAACATTCATATTTAGGTACTAAAATTCAAATTATGACATCTTGTGAAGGTGTTGTAAATCATTTCTACACACTTCTAGACTCTATTCATTAAAATTCACCTAAAAATCACCTTTTCATCACTAATCAAGTCCTATTTTGAAGTGTTGTAAAGTCTTGTAACAAGGTTTCACACTTTTCTAGGCATAAATTCACTATTACACCTTTCTTATGCTTTATTTGACCCCTTTATGCCCTTATAAGATTTAATTAAGTTCATTTTTTAATGCAAACCCAACAAATAACATTAAACATGACTTAATTCTTGACACCCATTTTTCAGGTCTTAGGTGGAACCCATTCACCATGAGTGGTGAATGAGTCCCCCTTGGCTCCAAATTAATTTTTTTTTTAAATTTCTTTCGGGTTTTTATTCAAAATCACTTGATGTCGGCCTGTGATGAGGTATTAACAGGTTACTAAGGCACAAGATTGTATAAATAAGTTTTTTTACATCCATTTCAACCCCCATTCATTCAAGCATTCAATCTCCTACATTCACATATCACATTCAAGCATTCAAGCATCTTACAACATCAAATTAAGCACTATTCAAACATTTTGGAGCATCTATTGATACAATTTCATATTTTCATCAACAAGGGTTTGGTAAGTTGATAGCATTTGCATGTTATTTGTTTATCATTCTCTTGCATTTCAATATTTTTTTAAGGCTTTGATTATCAAAGTGGGGTTTGATCAAGGAAAACCCCTATTTACTAACCTTCAACCATTTTTCCTTTCTTGCATGTGTGTTTGTAGAACTTTGTATGTAGATTTAACAAGAATTTAGGTGTTGAAGAGTGTTCAACAAATCAACTAGGTGCTTCAAATCAAATCAATCATATTTCAAGCTTGGAGAAGATATTTCTTTTGTTTCATGCAGGATTGACTTTGGCAACCCAACAAGTAGATATCTCCAGATCTGGTGTTGCAGAGTTGTCTCTTGATTTCTTAGAATTTTGGGAGAGGACTAATTTTCCACCAGTGGTGAATGAGTCCCACCTTACAACTAAAAATCTAGATTTTTTCTTATTCTGGATCCTGACAGTCAGAAACTTGTTCTCAACAATTTTCAGTAGAAGTGGGACTATTTCACCACCCTGGGTGAATGAGTCTCGCTGTTCATTTTTTGTGATTCCAGACAAAATTCCACAAATTCTAGAATCTTCATTAGACCTTTAGGTGCACATTGGTTCAATCCATTTCCTTCTATTTTGTTTATTCATTATTACTTAATTATTTTCATATCACATTGTGTTTTCAAGCATAGCTTAAATCTTTAGTTTTGCATTCAAATTCATTCATATAGATCACTTAATTGCATTTAGTTCATTTTGTTTAGCCTAAATTACATCATACATAACACAATTTGAATGAACCCTTTAGCATTTTTGGCCTACCTCTCTCCTTTTAGGTGAAAATCCCTAGAAGAGTTAGGGATTCTTGTGTGGTGCCAAAAATTTATGGTTCATTTTGGTGAATCTGCATTTTGAACACTTTGCATTTTTTAATTTCATTTGCATAGTACATCCTAGATTACACTTGCATCAACATTCAATTAGGGTATTATTTTGTTCTTGCATTCTAGGACATCTCATATTACATTAATGAAAGCTTTGTTTAGATTTCATTTTTGCATTGCATATCATTGAAAAAATTGAAAATATGCATTTTGCATCCTTCATTGCATTATGAAAAGCATTAGAATCACATTAAAATTTCTAAAAAACACAAAAAAACTCATAGTTGGACTCATTCGCCACCCTGGGCAAATCGGTCCACCTACACTTTTTAAACACCATTTCTGGCATTTTTCTTGCATTTTCCTGCATTTCTATTTTCTATAGTCACTTCTCTATTACAATTAGCAGACTTTCTATTATTTTCATTTAGAACTCCTAGATTTCCTTGCATTTACATTTACCCCATCTTTTGTGGTACTTGTATGAGTGTTTGGTGCCCAATTGATAATAATTTAGTGAGATGAAGTTCTAGACTCATGGCTTCCTATGACAGCACTTTTGTTGTTGACCTTGGGACCTCAAGAGCTCTTACTCCTAGTATTGAAAATGGTGCATTAGGCATTGACAATACCACTTCTATGCCTTCACCTTTCCATCCAATGAATGTTGACACCCAAGAAAAATCCATCCTACAAGAAAATGTCATTAATATTCATGAGGATTTTGCACATTTTCAACAAGACTTTCCCCTTGAAATCATTTCCACCACCGCCATAACCGCAATCAAAAACCTTCATTGCTTGATTGAAAGTGATGATGGATTGCAAGTTATGAGGAGGATTGTCGATATTTACAATAAACATGCCTCTTCTAATACCCAATCCGCAAAAATTCATGTAAGCCAAGGAGGACCTCAAGTTCCTCCCCCTTCAACCATAGCATCCATACCAACTTATACCACTCCTCAAGTCACCACAACTATGCAACAGGTTAGTCATATCACTCCTTCTTTCACAATTACAACTAGAATTCCTAGTTCTCTTGTGGCATCACAAGTCCCCTCCACCACCTTCACACCCCTTATTATTCCTTTCACTTCCCCTAACATCACCTACAGTCCATCACCATTTTCCCTTCTACCTCAAACCACTTACCCTGACCCTATTCTTACACAACTTCTTAACACCATTTCATCCATGCAAGAAATTTCCACCATTACCCATTGTCAAAACACTCCACCCACATATGATGTCCATAGCAGCCCCTTATCCTTAGAAATATTATGAACCCCGATGCCACAAGGGATAGAAATGCCTTGGTTTAAGAAATACTGAGGTAAAGGAGACCCTATCAACCATGTTAATGCTTATACAACTTTATGCAGTGATTTTTTCCTTGATGATAAACTCTTAGCCAAACTTTTTCCAAGGACCTTGAAAGATATTGCATTAGAATGGTTTTCCAACTTTACCAATCATTCAATGAATTGGTGGATGCTTTCATAAGTTGCTTTCAAGTTCACATGACTCCTAAAAAGATGATGGCTAACCTCATGAGATGTAGAAAAAACACAAACAAAAAAGTAACTAATTTTATCTCACGATACTAGTCCTTGTATGCTCAAATTGATGTCAAGATTCATGATGAACAACTACAAAATATGTTTATCGAAAACTTGCACACAAACCTTTAGGATAAATTAACTATGATGAAATTCCCTTCATTTATGCATTTACGCACAACCTTATGCGACTATCACAACTCAATTTCTAGTCAAGACTCAAAGTCCACTTCTAACCTAGCTGACAAATCTTAACCACAAAACCAAAACAACACACAAAATTTTTTCAAACCAAATAGAGGATTTTTGCAGTTCAATCTGCCTCCTCAACCACAAACACCAACCCAACTAGTTCCAAATCAAGTGGCAGTTGTTAAAGCAACGGTGCCTTATACCTATGGGGACCTGAGGAGACAATTTACCCCCTTACCCAATACCCTCCATAACACAATGAACCAATTGCTTCAACAACACATGATCAAGCTTTTCCAACCATTAAACCACTTGATACCACCCAACCCTTACCACCTACCTTTAAACCAAATCCTTATTTTCATTTTCATTGCCAAAATGGACATGACACCGAACATTGTAAGTGTCTAAAATATTTAGTTCAAGACCTCATTGATTCGGGTCATTTATCCATTGCAGGTGTTGATGATCAAGGCAATAATTTTGTTGCACCCCTAACCAAAATTTACAAATTTTCACCAACCCATGCCTAAACACAATATTTCATTTGTCAAGGCTAGTGAACCTTCAAACATTGATCTAATGAATGTTGATAAAAATAGTGAACAACATGATATAACTCCAACTGTTACCCAAGTTAATCCTATGGATAAACTTGTGGGTGCGATAGACGTTATCCCTCATAAGGACCAAACCAATAAATATCTTGATATCACTTTTTTGGCTAAAGATATACTTCAAAAAATTATCGATGGTCCTCTTTACATAGCCAATAGAATCTATGATAAGCCCACCAATGGGATATTAATAGATCTTGCCTGTGGTGAGAATGTGATCATAGAAAATAATTAGTATTAAACGATCTCTATCAAGATGATTATAATAAACCAACTACATGGATTAAGACACATACTATTTTTGCATGCCCTACGATCAGATCAATGGTGCTCCCATTACATAAAGGACCCAAAACTTCAGATGTAACATTTTCTATTATTCCACAATTAGATAAATTTCATTTGTGGCTAGGCCACCCTTGGCTTTGCTCAATGAAAGTGGTCCCATAAATGGTTCACAAATTTTTGATGTTTCCACATGGCAATGAAATATTTACCATACACCATAGTGGCTTTAATCCTTTATCCTCTAAGGGTATTTTTTCCTTATAATCCTTTTGGCTTGAACCTATGGAACCCATCACCCCTCGAAAGGACGTATTTTTCATAGCCTATCAAAAGTTCAAAGAAAAATGAATCGCTGAATTGTCTCTTTGTAACACACCCATATCCACTTCCACACCTCCTATCATAGACAAAACCATGCTTCAGCCTGAGTCCGACATTGAGAAAATCATACAACCACCCTTACACACTTCGCCTCCATCGTTTAAAAGACCAAGAGAAATTGAAACCAATCCTATCATGCCTCCTTGCATTAAACAAGTGTATAAAGCCAAAGAGAAAGTGATTGATCCATCCTATTTGATTTGTTTTGTTCTTCCCTCTTTAGAAGCAGAAGAACCTATGATGACTCAATCGACTCTTACACCTCAACAACTTCAAAACATAATTAAACGAAATTGCGGTGCTAGGGAATGTAGGTGTCGTCATCGTCTCCTCACTCATCAGTCTCGCATGGAAGAAAATAAAAAAAATAAACCTCCTTCTCCTAACCTGCCACAAGATAGTCTAGTCCAACCTTCACAACAAACTCAACGAATCCAACAACCCCAAATTTTGATACATCCTTCCTTGGAAATCACCCTTCATCCTCCCATCGTTATCAATCTTGATGATGATGATGATGATGTGGTGATAGGAAAAATAGATGAAAAAGTGCCCAATGATTTAAACTCTTTATTTTCATCTACCATGAGCTTAAATGATATCCTCTCTACCAAGTGAAGAACCTAGTACGAATCCTAGTTCGGCACTTGCAATTCTTCCTTTAGACAGTCAACCGCCCTTGCATTATACTGAACATCATTGGGAGGTGGATGACTTGTTAGATGGTTGAATCGCATTCACCTAGCTAGCCTTTTTTCATTTCTCTTTCTATTTGTCCTTTTTCACTTTCACGTGTGTATCGTGTTCCCCCATAACGTGTGTTTGATGTTCTCTCTCTTTGTACATTTCTTCCATTTGTACCTCTATTCTTATATATGTTGTGCATTGTCATTTTCAATTTTGTTTTGTGTTCTCCTTTTTGGGATGATGCAAAGTGTAGAGATGATCAATGTCGCTTCCATGTTGCCCCAAAAGGTCCTTTAACTTTTTCTCTTTTTGTTTTGTGTTTTCCTTTTGGGGATGATGAAAGGCATTGAGACTAAAATGTCTCCTTCATGTTGACCCAAAAGATTTTTTTATTTTCTTTTACCTTTTCATTTTCCTTTCGCTTGTGTTTTTATTTTGGGAATGACACAAGGCATTGAGATTGCAATGTCTCTTCCATGTTGACCCAAACTGGACTTTCTTTTTCTTTCTTTTTTTCTATCTTTGTTTCATTCTTCTAGTTCTATGTGCTTTGGGGAATGATGATAGTTCTGAGCTCTTTAATCAAAACATTGTAGCAATGAACATACTAACCCCAAACTCAATAGATCCCTTTTGTGTTTCGTGTGTTCTTTTCTGGGGGGAAACTCCCTTTCTTTTGTTGTTCCTATTCATTGACATGACATAACCTTACTTGGAAACATATGACTTGGCATAGGGCTTTCCAAGTTGACTCTCATGTATTGTTTTCTTTTTTCATTTTCTTCACTACTTTAATGTAATTGCTCACAGAATGATGTGTATCAATTCCTTTAAAGTGGGGGGCATAAATTACCATTAATTCATTTGCATTCTTGGTTCCTAGTGTAGCCTTGTCGTTTATATGATGCATTCGTCACTTTGTGGATGACATTGGGTGTGTTGTCCTTCATAAGTGTGATCTATCTTAGCATATTACATTCCTCTTGGTGGCCTGATGGGATGCACTGCATCCCCTAAGTTGTGAATATACTATTCTTTGATTGGTCCTCTCTTGGAGACATTGGCCACAATGTTCCCTAAGTGACTGACCTTGCATGAACTTAACAAGACTCCTTTGAACTTGATATTTTTTTCATTTTTACAGTTTTCATTTTTTCCACCTTGCATAACGCGACTTGCATGTCTGTGGTACCTTCATTTTTGTTCATGAGTTCTAAGCATATGGAACTTTTCTTGTCTCATGAAGCATGAATTGAAATTTTTCCTTTTGGCACCTTGTTAAATTTATTAGGAGGTATAACTTTGATATGGTTGAGCGGGAAGCCCATCTAGCAGCATGACTTTCCTCATAGCCACCTTTGTGTTTGTGAGTGCATACCAACTAGCATATGTATCTCCCCTTTTGGGATTTCTGACCCCACAGACAACCAAAAGTTTTGTGGCCCTAGAGTGAGTATGCTTGGGCCTTCTCACCCAGTAAACCACCATGAGTTTTGTTGCCCCAAAGTGAGCATGAATTCTCTTTTTCTCACAATTAGCCTAGTTCTAATCCACAACTAGTCGGACAGGCGATTAAAGCTTCATCCAAATCTCTCTTTTCAACACTTGTGTGTTCCTTTGTTCTTATGCTTATTTTTCCATGGGATCTTCATCCTGGGGGCTTTATCATCCCTCTTGATCATTGTATTCCATCTTGCTAATGTAAGTACATTTGAACCCTCCTCTCAATGTTCGTGGCTACTTTAGTGTGAGTTTGAACAAAACTCATCCTCTCACTAAAGTGGGGACTAAATGCAATGTATAAAAATGGACCCTTGTGATTTTGTCATCTTTTAGGCCTTGTTTCATGATGTTTGGTCTATTTTTCTCTAATTTTATGTTGTAACATGGCTTGAACATGCATATTTAGGTACTAAACTTCAAGTTATGATGCCTTGTGAAGATGTTGTGAAGTGTTTTAAAGAATTTCTACACTCTAATCATTATAATTCCCCTAAAAATCACCTTTTCATCACTAATCAAGTCCTATTTTTAAGTGTTGTAAAGTCTTGTTACAAGTTTTCACATGTTTCTAGGCATTATTTCACTATTTTCACCTTTCTTATGCTTTATTTGACCCCTTTATGCCCTTATAAGCTTTAATTAAGTGAATTTTTTAATGTAAACCTAACAAATAACATTAAACATGACTTAATTCCTGACACCCATTTTCAGGTCCTAGGTGGGATCCATTCACCATGGGTGGTGAATGAGTCCCCCTTGGCTCCAAATTCAAAATTTTTAAAATTTCCTTTCAGGTTTTTATTCAAAATCACTTGATGTTAGCCTGTGATGAGGTATTAAATCTCCTACATTCACATATCACATTCAAGCATTCAAGCATCTTACAACATCAAATCAAGCACTATTCAAGCATTTTGGAGCATCCATTGATACAACTTCAGATTTTCATCAATAAGGGTTTGGTGAGTTGATAGCATTTTCATTTTATTTGTTTATCATTCTCTTTCATTTCATTATTTATTTAAGGGTTTGATTACCAAAGTTGGGTTTGACCAAGGCAAACCCCTATTTGCTAACCCTCAACCATTTTTCCCTTCTTGCATGTGTGTTTGTAGACCTTTGTATATAGATTTAATGAGCATTTAGGTGTTGAAGAGTGTTCAACAAATCAACTAGGTGCTTCAAGTCAAATCAATCATTTTTCAAGCTTGGAGAAGGTATTGTGTTCGTTTCCTTCAGAATTGACTTCGGCAACCTGACAAGCAGATATCTTCAGATCTGGTGTTGCAGAGTTGTCTCCTAATTTCTCAAAATTTTGGGAAAGGAATGATTTTCCACTAGTGACGAATGAGTCCCACCTAAAGACTAAAAATCTAGGTTTTGTCAAATTCTAGATCTCGACAGTTAGAAACTAGTTCCCAATAGTTTTCACCAGAGGCAGGACTAATTCTCCACCCTGGGTGAATGAGTCCCACTATTGAATTTTTGTGATTCCAGACAACATTCCATAAATTCCAGAATCTTCATCAGACATCAAGGTGTACATTGATTCAACCCATTTCCTTTTATTTTGAATTTATTCATTCTTAGTTCATTGTTTGCATATCACATTGTGTTTTCCAGCATAGCTTAAATCTTTAGTTTTGCATTCAAATTCATTCATATAGATCACTTAATTGCATTTAGTTCATTTCATTTAGCATAAATAACATCATACATAACATAATTTTAATGAAACTAGTTAGTGTTTTTGGCCTACCTCTCTCCTTTTAGGTGAAAAACCCTAGAAGAATTAGGGAGTCTTGTGTGGTACCAAAAATCTACGGGTCACTAACCCTTCTACTGAGCCTTTGAATTGGGATGAACTAACTTGGATTTTTTTTGCAGAATGGTGAAGGGTGGGACTAAAAATCTCCTTTCACTATTTAAAAGAATTTTCCGAGGATCAAGGATTTCAATTCCAAGTTGAATAAATGTCAGAGTGTCTTTGTGGTGTTGGTTAACTATAAAAAAAGGAATGGAGGGTGAAAAGCAAGTTTAAAACTATGAATCTTCCTAACAAGGTGGTGATAGATGTTGAGAAAATGGGTAGGGACCATTAGGAGAGGCTTGTGTCCTTGGAGGATAATTTCCATACGGTTCATGAGGAGCAACTTGTTTCTTTTGAGGAAAAAGTTAGTAATATTTGCAGTGGTTGGTAGTCAGTGGTGCAAATTAGTAACTGGTCTCTTAATTCAAGTGTGCAGTGTTTGAATCTGCTAAATGAAAAATCCCTTAGGTGGACTAGTAAATAGTTGGAGCTCAATGAGAATGAGGAGGAAATTCTTGATGTTAATTGCAAGAATCAAATGGAGAAGAGTTTCAATGAAGGAATGTGTTTGTGTACTAGGAGAAAGACCAAAAAGAGGCCTGCTATTTTTTTCTAGGAACTTGAAGATGCAGTGGAGATGCATGATAATGTCACCTCTAGTAATTTGGAGGTGATTAAGGTTCTAGATAATCTACTTTTGTTTGTACTTGGTCAGATTCTATGCTAATTTTTTTTTGTTGGTTTAGCTATGGTTTGTCTAGGTTTATGTTTTAACATTTTTTTTTGTTTTTTGGGGGTTTTTGGTGCTAGTTTCTTAATCATGGGCAGCATTCTCTCGATCTAAAGTGTTTCAAGATCCCTTCAAAACAATCTTTTCCTTGTCAAAGAAAATGTACATGTATTATTGGTATCTTTCACATCATATTGTGCCTTATATATTTGCACTATGATATAAAAGGCCATGGGGGATTGTGTACAAAACATTTTTTTTTCATCACACCTTTTTTATTGTCCCTTCCATGAAAATAATGAATCACATGAGGCAAGAAACAATGTATTAGCACTATGATCTATCTGTTCTCTCTATTGGCTTATGTGTGTGTGGTAATACAAGTGTCACTATGATCTATTATTAGCACACACACATGACACAAGATTCAATTTGATTCATTATTTTCATGGAAGGTACACTTACAAAGGTGTGATGAAAATAAAAATTTTGTACACAACTCCCCATGGCCTTTTATATCATAGTGCAAATACGATAATGCATAATATGAATTTTGGTACAAATTTCATTAGTTGGCCTTATCTATTGTCAGTTGTGCATTGGTATGTTGTTTTAGGATTGAGAGGTTGGATGGTTAGAGTACTTGATTAGTCAGGTGATGGGAATTTTAGCATGTGGTTTCATCATGATGTCATGATAGCTTGTTACATTCATTGGCTATACACTTTTAGTGGGAGCTTTTGATCATGATGAATTGATGGTGTTGGATTATTTTGTAATGTTTTGATGGTGGTTGTATGTATCTTCTTGGCTTGGATATATTGGTTTACTTGTATGTTACTGAGATTGCAATTAAGTGTGTGTAGTCCTTGATGATCTTCTTGGAGAGGATGGTTGTCATGATTACATGTGTAGCTCATATCATGGTTTAGTGGGAGTTGTTGGCAGTGACATAGATGCATTATTGGGTATGATTATCTTCATGAGATTGGGGATATGTATTCTTGGTTTAGAGTGAGTTTATTATGTCATGATATACTCTTGATTCTATATTAGAGTTTGGCATATTAAATGTTCTCTTGATATACGAATGTATGTTATGGTGCATGTGATCTCCTAGGAGGAGATGGTTAGATCATGGTGTCATGATAGGTTCTTCATTCTATGGTTGGAGCTTTGACATTGATCATGTGTGATTCTCTTTGTATTGAATACATTGATCATTTGCTTGATTGCTTCATGCTAGTGCTATGTTGCATTTGGAGTTTGGCATGTATTGATTGGTTATAGGTGCTCATGGATACTTAGAGATGTAGGTGATGGTTGGAGTTCTCTTGCTATTACAAAAATTTTCTTGACATAGTTACTCTTTGGAGGTTTCAAAAGGAAGACCTAGGATCTTTCACTTGAATAAGGACATGAGTTCATGATTGATCGATAGAGGAGATTGTTCTTGGAGTGAGCCATGATGACTTGGTTATCTTGGAGGAGAATTCTCATTCCCAATTATTGATCTACTCAACAATGTATTGTTTGAGAGGTATTTACCCATTATATCTTTCATGTGTTATGTTTCATGTTTTTATTCTCATGGGATTGAGTTGATTCATGGTGATCAATTATGGAGACTCATTTGAGGATTATTTAACATGTGTTTATATGGTTTATATTTCATAGATATGGATCTTGGGCTATGTATAGTTAGTTTTTGAGGATTCATTTTGAGGGATGTTATGGCATGGTTATCTGCTTGTGCATTTGAGTTCATGATATCATTCATTGATGAGGATTATTAGGAGATGGTTTATTGGCTGATTTCTAGTATTGAGGATGGTTACTTTGAGTTTTATCTTCTTGATTAGAGAGGCTTACATCCATGTTGGAATTTTTACATTGATGCATATGTTGTACTTGATTTATATTAGACTCAGATGTGGACTATCTATATCCCCCAGGTTTGATTCATTGTTATTGTAGATTTCATTAGTTGGAATTATCCATCATCACTTGTGCATTGGTATGTTGTTTTAGGATTGAGAGGATGGATGGTTAGAGTACTTGATTAGTCAGGTGATGGGACTTAAAACATGTGGTTTCATCATGATGTCATGATAGCTTGTTACATTCATTTGTTATACACTTTCAATGAGAGCTCTTGATAGTGATGAATTGACAGTGTTGGATTGGTTTGTGATGTTTTGATCACGGTTTTATGTATCTTCTTGGCTTGGAGATCATGGTTTACTTGTATGTTATTGGTGTTGTAATTGAGAGTGTGTAGTCCTTGATGATATTCTTGGAGAGGATGGTTGTCATGATGCCATGTGTAGCTCATATCATGGTTTAGTGGGATTTTTTGATGGTGACATGGATGCATTATTGGGTATGATTATCTTCATGAGATTTGGGATATGTATTCTTTGTTTAGAGTGAGTTTTTTATTATGTCATGATATACTCTTGATTCTATATTAGAGTTTGGAATATTACATGTTCTCTTGATACCCAAATGTATGTTATGTTGCATATGATCTCTTAGGAGGAGATACTTAGATCATGTTGTCATGATAGGTTCTCAATTCTATGGTTGGAGCTTTGAAATTGATCATGTGTGATTCTCTTTGTATTGAATACATTAATCATTTGCTTGATGTATTCATGATGGTGCTATGTTGCATTTGGAGTTTGGCATGTATTGATTGGTTATAGGTGCTCGTGGGTACTTAGAGATGTAGGTGATGGTTGAAGTTCTCTTGTGATTAGAGACATTTTCTTGACACAGTTACTCTTTAGAGGTTTCAACAAGAAGACTGGGGAGCTTTCACTTGGATATGGACATGAGTTCATGATGGATCGATAGAGGAGATTGTTCTTGGAGTGAGTCATGATGACTTGGTTATATTGGAGGAGCATTCTCATTCCCAACTCTTGATCTACTTGACAAACTATTGTTTTAGAGGTATTTTCCCATTATATCTTTCATATGTGTTATGTTTCATGCTTTGATTCTCATAGGATTGAGTTGATTCATGGTGATTGATCATGATTAGTTTGTTATCCTGGAGGAGCATTCTCATTCCCCACTCTTGATCTACTCGGAAGCATATTGTTTTAGAGGTATTTTCTCATTATATCTTTCATATGTGTTATGATTCATGCTTTGATTCTCATGGGATTCAGTTGATTCATGGTGATCGATTATTGAGACTCATTTGAGGATTATTTAATGTGAGTTTATATGCTTTATATTTCATAGATATGGATCTTGGGATACATATAGTTAGTTCTAAAGGATTCATTTTGAGGGATGTTATGCCATGGTTATCTCCTTATGAATTTGAGTTCATGATATCATTCTTTTATGAGGATTATTAGGAGATGGTTAATGGGATGATTTCCATTATTGAGGATCGCTAATTTGAGTTTTATCTTCTTGATTAGAGAGGATTACATCCATGTTGGCTTTTTCACATTGATTCATATGTTGTACTTGATCTATGAGGTTCAATGTTATGGATGTCATTAAGGATTTTCATTTAGGGTTGTTAGGAGATCATACTTGACACAAAAGTACACTTTTGAGGTGTTTGTAGAAGGAAATTATGGTTTACAAGTTTCTTCTTGGATGTTCATTTGTGGAGGATGGTGGCAACATGTTGTGATAGATTATGTAGCTATTTGGGTTGCATGTGTGGATCATTGTTATTATTCTTGGTACTTCATGCTTTGATTTACTTATCACACCTTGATGTATAGTGTTGATTGGTAGACTTGATATACTTTCACATTACCTATGTAGGGGGAGTTCTTGGATATGTATGTTCTTCATTAATAGATTTTATATAGGGATCTTGGTTGTAGTTTATAGGATGCATATGTTTTTGGCACGAGTTTGCTGATGTAATTATACCTTGGAGGTATGGATGGTTGGATGTATTAACGTGTTTTGTGGATGTTATTTCTGATCATGTGGGTTTTTTAGTTGATATCAACTTGGTTGGAGCCTTTTTTATCACTTGTATTTGATGTGTGTGCTCACAAACTGGTGCATCTTCACCTTGGCATGTTCCTTTTCTTCTATAGGTGGCACATTGGAGAATGAGAGGAGTTATTTCTTGAGAAGTTGGTCACTTTCATCTTATTTCATGTATCTTGATGGAGCATGAGAGCATGTTGGATATTCATGTGATTTTATGTATGGCTATGATGATGTATTTCATTCATTGAACCCATATGCAATGCATACAACAAGTGGGAGAATGTTGGGATATTGTGTTGTACACCGTTGCATAAAATGATTGATTATATTGTTGTAATTGAATAATTATTTAGTTGTGATACACCTTTGTGGTGTTGTTAATCACACTAGTTAATTATTTGGGGTCCACTTGATGTTGTATTGTAACATTGTATTATTATTTAATGTGTGGGAGACATGATAATAATTTACTATGGGGAAATATTAAATAAAGGGTTAGTGGTTTTGTATTCACATGGTTTCACCTTACCACTAGTTGTATTTTGTGTGAGTTAGTGTCTATAAAAGAAAACACATGTGTAGTGGTTTAGGTTGGCTGAGTGGGTTGGTTTTCCTTATTGAGTCTTTCTGAGGAGTGCATTTGTGAAGCATGGCATGGGATGTGTGGATTCATGCTTGGACACATGAGAATGCATTGAAACCCTTGATGCTTTGGAGGTATTCATTGCAACTCTTGTATTGCTTTATTACTAAATAATATGATGGAGTATAGATGCTTTTGGAGGATGTGTTTTTCCCTCTTGAGGGCTTTCCCAAGGTATATCTTGTGTGTATTTTGTGGCTTGTCTATTATATATATATTGTGGTTACTTGTATGCATGTTTATCTCTAATGGATTATGGAGGAAATGGATTAAGATTGTGGGTTGAGTGCAATATTTCCTAATACCTTGACTATAAAGGTTTCAATAAGGTTGAGGATAAGAAAGGGTTGTTGGAGCTGTTGTAAAACTTGACAGTGAAATCTAGTAAACAATGGGTGGAGGTTGAAGTTGTTGATTTGGAGGATTCTCCTACTGAGGATGCTTTGGAGTGTGAAGGTGTGGACTTGAAGTGTCAGTTTGAGAATTTTGCTAACCCTTTTACTAGGCCTTTGAACTAGGATGAAATTGACCTGGATGTTTTTGGCACAATGGCGAAGGATGGGACTAAAAATATCCTTTCACTGTTTAAATGGATTTTTTTGATCTCAATGCTAAGTTGAATGAATGTTAGAGAGTCTTTGTGGTGTTGTTTAACTATAAAAAAGGAATGGAGGGTGAAAAGAAAGTTTAAAACTATGAATGTTCTTGACAAGGTGCCAATAGATGCTGAGAAAAGGGGTAGGGACCATGAGGAGAGGTTAGTGTCCTTGGAGGATATTGTCCATAGGGTTCATGAGGAGCAGGTTGTTTCTTTGGAGGAAAAAGTTAATAATATTTCTAATGGTTGGCAATCATTTGTGCAAATTAGTAACCAATCTCTTAATTCAAGTGTGTAGTGTTTGAATTTTTTAAATGAAAAATCCCTTAGGTGCACTGGTAAATAGCTAGAGCTCAATGAGAATGAGGAGGAAATTGTTGATGTTAATTGCAAGAATCAAATGGAGAAGAGTTTTGATGAGGGCCTGTGTTTGTGTACTAGGAGAAAGACCAAAAAGAGGGCTGGTATTTCTTTCTGGGAGCTTGAAGACATGGTGGACATGCATGATAATGTTACCTCTAGTAATTTGGAGGTAATTAAGGTTCTAGATAATCTACTTTAGTTTGTACTTGATCGACTTCTATGCTATTTTTTTGTTGTTGGTTTAGTTGTGGTTTTTCTAGGTTTATCTTTTAAATTTTTTTTCATTTTTTGGGGGTTTTTGGTGCTAGTTTCTTAATCTTGGGCAGCATTCTCTCGATGTACAGAGTTTTAAGATCCCTTCAAAACTAATTTTTCCTTATTGAAAACATTATAAATGTATTAATGGTATCTTTCACATCATATTGTGCCTTATCATATTTTCACTATGATATAAAAGGCAATGGGGGTTTGTGTATAAATTTTTTTTCATCACACCTTTGTTGGTGTCCCTTCCATGAAAATAATGAATCACATTGATTCTTGCCTCATGTGTGTGTGCCAATACAAATGTCACTATGATCTATCTTGGCTCTTTCTTGTCAACATTATGGGGGGTTTTCTATTGTTGGTGCTAATACTTCCTTGGTTTTGAATTGGAGTGAGCTATGAATCTAGTATTTTTTCCTATAAACTAGGAAAATGAAATAGTTGGTTACCCATGTATTTTAGTTAGATATAGCATTCACCATATCGACACTCTTACATTCCTATTTTATAGAGATTACCTTCCATTTTAAGTTGATTAATTTTCTTTAGACTTTTCATACCTGTGTTATTTGTATCTTCAAATTTCCATTTTTTTCCTTTATTTTCCATCTAAATTTATTACTTTCATTGGGAGAACTCATGTCAATTATTATCTTCTTGATCATGATCTTCATCTTGATTTTAGAGGAGGTTATTCTTTTAACATTATAGCAGTCATTCTTTGATAGAGTTTGTAGCTTCTTCATGCTTCAATAGTGTTCTTCATGTTCATTATTTTTTTCTATTCTTTTTTGAAAAAAAAATTGAGGCTTTTTAGTCCTTCACTTTTTGTTTGGAAGCTTCTTAGTCTTGTTTTCAACTCAAGGGTACACAACTAAGAGGGGGTGAATCAGTTGTCACCGAATCTCAAACTTATTCGACTTATTAACCTTAATTTCAGATCTTATCATTAATCGTGAAAGCATAAATGAACAATACATCAGAAGCACACATAACACAAAGATTTTTTACGTGGAAAGCCCTGCTAGGGGAAAAACTATGGTGGAGGTCAATCCACAAGATTATACCCTGTTAAAAGTATAAGAAAATATGAATGGGGAATGCACATGCATTTAGGCACACTTCCTAGAGCTCACTACTCAAATACAACAAGGATCACTACCCAAGGAAGACACACTGTCTTACAAAAAGAATCAGATTAAAACCATCGAGATTTGAACTAAGAAAATAGCATCTACTAATGCCTAGTTATAGTTCTGATTAAGCACGTGAACACTTCTTCACTCTATTCTCTTCCTTTGAATGATCTAAACTTTATTCACACATAGGAATCATACACTTTGCATTCATAACCACACTCATGGCTTCAAATGAAAAAACAATCACTCTTGTATATCCAAAACAATAAATTACATCGCTATAAGTTGACCACAAAAAGATAATAAACTAATTAGAACAGTTGGCCCAAAACAAATAAAGATTATTCATGCCAATCAACCAAGGCTAGATATAACATAGTGAAGACCGAAAACAGCATCTCCAACACAAAAACACTTCAATTAATTTCTCCTCGAAGATACACAACACGCTTCAACACCTTGTCGGCCAAGAACATGAAAAACATGAACACTTAAGAGAAAATCTCAAATCACTAGGACAATGATCAATGTGGACATGCCACAAAGATAGAGAATCAAATAGAAACATCCACAAGCATCATGAAACACCAGAGAAGCATCTGCAGCAACTGAACTTATTGAAATCATAGAATCTTGAATTAGGAACAATAACTGAAGTGACAAAAAAATTGTCAAAATGAAAATCACCATAACTCGATCAACTCTTCATGCAGATCTCTAAAATTCAACATGGATAAACTAGACATACTCAATAAGAAGCCCTTTAGTCCACAACCTCAAATCAACAATGTACTGAACACACCGACAAAAAGAACTTCACTTCACCACTGACAACCTGTAGCACTTCTTATTACAATTTTCTCAATATCCTCAACATACACAACTTCTAATGCAACTATAATAACCCATCTATAACCCAAAATTTACCACTATATTTTTTTTTGTTTCTTGATTATTATCTCATTATGTGTTTATTCAATTATATACTCAGGTACTTCTATCCATATGGGATAGGCATCCATCCATCTAAGACAGGAATACAACCATACGGGTTAGGTATTTATCCATACGGGACAAGGGTTCATCTATCCATCCGGGATAGGCATCTACCCATAAAAGATAGGAATGTGCTCTGGCCAGAGACTTAGACTCATCGAGACCATTCGGGTCCTGAGTCAGTCACTAAAGACTACACCTCACCTTGGAGGTGCACCGAGGTCATCATCCTTAGGAGTATGTAATATTAACTATATAGCTTGAGTCTCACCTCAAAATTTGGCCTAAGGCCCTGGGGAGTCAAGCGAATCCATTCGGGATTCCTTCTGAGTATATAAAGAACATGTTTTAATCTTACTTTTATGTTACACATTATTAACCCCCCCTTAACAATCAAGCAATTCTCTTAAATTATTAATTATTAATTAATTTATTTATTTTTCTTGTGTTTTAATCCCATTATGGAATAAAATAATAATTATTGTCAAACCAACTTAATTTAATAATAAAGATTTTTATTTTCAAATGTATTAGTAAGAGGGTTGTGACATCCTCCCCCCCCTTATATTGTGCATCATCCCGATGTACTTATGGTTGTCAAATGAAAGTTAACATTTCTTGAGAAAGATTAAACCAATCCCATAATTATTGTTCCAAATATTCATTTATGTTATGTACCTTTTTGCAAAAGTTCTTCTCAACCAAAAAAATAGCCCATGATTTAATCATTGCCATCCAAAGATGAGGGCAACATCAATTAAGACATAAATATATCCACTCTACAATAAGTCATAAAATGTATATAATCATTCTTAATTGTAAGTAAAAACATGCATTTTCTTCAATAATAAGTCATAAAATAAGCCTCATTTTCTCATTAAAACATCAATGTATTTGCATCCCAACAATAAAATCAGCAATAAGCCATCAATTCATTAATTCGAACAATAACTCAAAAAATAATGAATCCACTTCCAACAATAAGTCTCAAAATATGTCCTTTTCAACAATAAGTCAAAAGAATATTCATTCCAACAATAATTCATAAAATATAGCCATTCAAACAATAAATAATGAAATGTATTCACTTGTTCAATAAGGTGTAAAACTTTTGTCAACAATAAATCACAAAAATATATTGATTCCAACAATAAGTCATAACAATGCCATCAATTTGGTATAAAGTTTAATAATTCAATATACTTAAGGTCATATTAAAAATTGGTGGCAAAAATAAATAAAATAAAATCTTCATAAATATATAAGAATTTCACCAATCATAAGTTTATAAAATAAATTAGTTACAACCAAGAGAAAATAAAACAAGTTTAGAAAAACAAAAGTCAACAATGAAACTAATTCTCACATGAGGTTCAATATCAAATAGTTTTAGAGGCATCATATCCAAACATGAAGCAAACATATATCAAAATAAATAAGTCAAACAAATTTTTCATAAATATCTAAGAATCTATCAAGGTCAAATTAAAATTTGAATTCCACATGCACAAGTAAGAAATAATAAAATAAGAAAACATAAAAAATAATGAAAATAATGAAAATAAGTTTCACAAAAGGTTTAATTTGTAGTTCAAAAATATTATGCAATTTTAATTTACACAAGTCGTAGTAGGCTCAAGGCCTAGCTTCCGAACCTTGCTCTGATACCACATGTAATAACCCATCTATAACCCAAAATTTACCACTATATTTTTTTTTTGTTTCTTGATTATTATCTCATTATGTGTTTATTCAATTATATACTTAGGTACTTCTATCCATATGGGATAGGCATCCATCCATCCAGGACAGGAATCCAACCATACGGGTTAGGTATTTATCCATATGGGACAAGGGTTCATTTATCCATCCGGGATAGGCATCTACCCATAAAAGATAGGAATGTGCTCTAGCCAGAGACTTAGACTCATCGAGACCATTCGGGTCCTGAGTCACTCACTAAAGACTACACCTCCCCTTGGAGGTGCACCAAGGTCGTCATCCTTAGGAGTATGTAATATTAACTATATAGCTTGAGTCCCGCCTCGGAATTCGGCCTAAGGCCTCGAGGAGTCAAGTGAATCCATTCGAGATTCCTTCTGAGTATAAAAAGAACATGCTTTAATCTTACTTTTATGTTACACATTATTAACCCCCTGAACAATCAAGCAATTCTCTTGAATTATTAATTTTTAATTTATTTATTTATTTTTCTTGTGTTTTAATCCCATTATGGAATAAAATAATAATTATTGTCAAACCAACTTAATTTAATAATAAAGAGTTTTATTTTCAAATGTATTAGTAAGAGGGTTGTGACAGAAACAATGCTAATAGTGTTGAAATCAATGACAACCACATATCAGCAACACAACCAAAACATCCAACAAGTCCTTCACTTGTATTTCTCTCTTTTGAAGTGAAGTTTTCTCCCATTGGGTTTTTTCTCATTTTCTCTAGTTGTGAGAGATCTGATTGTTTATGCATGGGTACCTCACTAGGCCTTGTTTGTCGGGACCCATCATGTATTCATCTTTTGAGTTTTGAGCTACTCCCTAAGTTTCACTTAAGGACTAGGGGTATTAGAGAAAAAGTTATTTCCAAATTAATTATTTACTTGATTATTATGTCCCTTTCCCTCTAATTACTTAAGCTTACATAGGCCATGTTCATTTTATGTCTCATGTCATAGGATGAGGACACATGTCATGATTTTTTTTACCTTCACCTATAGTTTCTAGGTTAATTAACCTTTTATAACTATTATTTATTGTATTATCATTTAGATGCATATTCATAATTATTCATGGTTTTTCAATCAATAGCTCTTGGCCTCTAACTTTCTATTCTCTATTTTGTGTCAAGTGTTTGATTACAGGTGATCCTTGGGAGTTGTGGAGCTGATGTTTCCTAATTTCAACCATATATGAATGCAAAATGACTCTAGATTATTATATTTTCTTGGGAAGCTTAAATGATTCTCAATTAAACCACTTTTTGTAATGAAATCTTTCTCTAAATGTGTGTACCTAAGTGGATTTTTGCTAAATGCAATTTCTACATTTTATTTTATGTTTTTATTTTAGCACCTCACTTTGGGATTAAGGCTTTTCAAATGACACAAGTAAGACTAATCTAATTTAATCTAATCTAAAGAATAAATAATTTTTTTATTTTATGAAAGAAGTTAAAATTTTGTTATAACAAAATAGAGGAAAATAGAGTATTACTTTTATGAGGAACATCTAAGGTTTTCTAGGTAATACTAAAAGCTTTATTAAATAAAGTAATGGATTAAAAAATCTCTAGAGAGTCATCTTGTATTGTATGTGTTATATTTTTCCCTTAGAGAATCTAGCATATTTTGGATAATCCTCTATAGTAACCGTAAATTCCTCTTGATAACATCAATAACTAGAGAAACTTTGAATTGATAAAATATAATATTTCTTGGAAAATATAGGAATGTTTTTAGCTTCAATGCAAAAGGGGGGAGGATTGAAAGGTTTCATATGAGCATACTAATGTTGCAGATAGAGGTTTCAATATAATACATAGTAATTCTCTAAAGTTCATTCAATATGGACTTCTATTGGAATTAAAGGGCTATGTAATGAGAGTTATAAGCAAAAACTTGATAAGAATGTAGAAAACTCAACCTCTTGGATGTCAAAATCAAGGGGAACATTTATAGGATTGAAAATTCTCAATCATGAAATTTGCTAAGGAGAATACTAAAGAGCTTAGGGATAGATGACATGATAGTTGACCAAGATTCAATAAGAAAGGATAATTAGTCCAAGGGAGTGAAGGCTCAATCAAAACTAGAAATAACTCTCATAAATGTTAAAAAATGGTATATAAATGGTTGAAACTAAATTAATTATGAATGTAAAAATCACAAGGTTTCTCCTTTCAAGTATTTAGGTCACTACTTTCACCATGGATGGTTTCTCAAGAAATTCTAAAACTCAATATATGTAACCCATGGAACTTAATTTTGATGCCAAACAAGATGGATAAGAGGATAAGAGGGATGAAGATAATTTTATCAAGTATATAAATGCATAGATGATGTATAATTCAAGCATCATAGTCATGAATTAGACTACCAAATCACCATTTGATTTATATTTTATCCCATACAATTATGAGCAGTTATGATGATCTATATGGTAGGTAGGCACCATTATCAAACATGAGCATTGTTGGTCCTATACTAACCTATACTTACCTTGGATTTTTGTCCCATATTTTGTCATACAAAAAAAATGATTTATCATGTATAATATGAAAAATAATGAGGACTTACCTTGGATGCATGGTGAAGGAAATGCTAGAATATAATATTTCTCCCATTTCTCACATGTAACCTATAATATAAATACCAACATTTGAACTCAACTGCATATTAGAATATATGATAAGCTAAAATTAAGTGTTATATGAGGATGAAAGGTTGATATTGATTTTTTTTTGTTATTTCACTTCATCTCAATGACTTATAAGACTAATCAAAGAGAAAATTAGATGAAAAGGATCCTATCATAATGTTGAACACCTGGAATACTCAAAGGAGGGGTAAATCAATATTCCTCTAAACCAATTAAACATAACCCATCAAATTAATTGAATAGAAAAAAATGTAATGAAGAATGAAAGCATGAATACAACCACAAAATCACATGACACATGGACACTAGTATTTTACATGGAAAACCTATTAAAGAGAAAATCTATGATGAGGGTTATCTCACAACATATTATATTCAGATATAAGATATTATAAAAGGCTCATTGTTAGGACACACTGTCCATAAAAGAGCTCATAGCCTTCTGAGTAAGAACAAAGAAGGGTTGGAAACACTTCCTATTTGAACTGATACAATAGCATCTATCATATGTCATATTATAGTTTCATTGAGGTAAAAAAATGATCTTCACACAATGTTCTTATCATTGCATCACAAACATGTAGGTGAATCACCATACACGTCATAAATATGCTCTAATGTACCACATTCACATGTAATTTATTCCTCTCACACTCTTTTACACCATACTTCTCACTCTTGAAAACCTTAATAATGATCTCATATATATACCCACATAAGGTGAAACTTCAATTAGTGTGACCTAATTAGAAGTAACACACAAAACTTAAAAATTTTATCCTTAAATTATTTAATCCATACTTAACAACTAAGATCAAAATACAATTTCCATCAAGATATCTCGGCATGGACCTAAATATAAATCCAATAGAAGATAGAGTTTCTCAATTACTCTCCACAAAACATCAACCATGTTAGGTCAGCTAAAAAAATACCTAAACACAAAGTCTTGAGGAGATCATGTAATCTCATCAATCATGCAATTTCAAAATTCAATCTCTCATCAAATTCTCATTCAATCAAAATTCATTAGCTTATCTTCATCATTGCAATAAAAAATAATTATTTGTGAAGAAGTGTGGAATCTCCCACATTGGTACACTATTCAAAAGATTACTATGATATATAGATTCGCACACTATTATTCATATATTTTGGGAAGTTGTAAAAAATGTCAAAAAAACATGAATGTTGGTCCATTTGATGGACTCAAAATTTTAGAATGATTGTAGAAGATTATACCAATGTGTAGTGAAGTGGAGACCTAAAAAATGATGCAATGGACCACAACACTGACAAAGGAAATACTTATCCAAATTATTTATATACCATGCTTTCCAAACAAACTAACACTATACAAAGCTCACCAAATATATTTCCCCACTATGTTAGGATGATCATAACAATGTTGACATCAACGAAAACACAGGGTCAACCAATGTATGTATACTTCATGCTCATGTTTCCAAATTGCATCATCAATGACAGACTTCCAAAATTCCAACAATCTCCCATTTTCTCATTTATGGCAACATGCATATCAAAAAAAAATTCAAAGACTTGATTCAAAACTTGTCTCCCCCTTACACATATTAACTTGTCCCTCCAAAATATTTTCCAACCATCTTTCCCAAAATGTAACTGTCACTTCCAAGTGCTTTGAAAAAATATTTTTTTCCACTCTCTTCCCCTTTGACATTAATGGAAAAGGCCATGTAAAGGATCAGTATGTTTCCCTTATATATATATATATATTGAATCTCCCAAAAAAAAGAATCTTTTAATGAAAAAACTTAGTAATGTGCATAAAGGTAAGATTTATCAACTTGAAGATGTAGATCCTTTGAGCTTCTTCAGAGTATCCTACCAAGTAAATTTTCCTTCTTTCAAAAGTCTTTTTGATTTTGCAAGAGTCCTAAACTATAATTCAAGTTCCATTAGACTCTTCTCCTTCTTTTACAATGCTAGGGTTAACATTTATTTCTAAGATTTTATCTACATTGGGAAGATCACTAGATATAGGAGTATGCTTTATCTTCACTAGAACCCTTAATTTCAAATAATGTTTGATTGTTTCTTCCCTCTGATTCTACAAGGAAAAGAAATTTCATACAGTTGTATAATGCTATTCCATTTGTAATTGTTCTTGTCTCTTTCTAAATCATAAATATATGCTTCATAGTCTATTTGATTTTGAACTGAGTTAGTTGTGTCCTTTATACTCGGTGTGTTGTTTGACCACTTCAAGCATTATGATAGTATTTTTTGTGCTTCTTCTTCACAAGTTTGAGTATACTTCAATCCCTTCATAGCTCTGTGATGTGCATCTACACATTTCCTTTTGATATCATCTAGAATCTTCTCTATAGTCCTTGCTTTTGGTCCACTCCTAGCTTGTTCTTTTAATCTGGAGGCATATACTTTCAACAAATCAATCAAGTTTTTGAAATTATCTATAGTAGATAGTGATGAATTAATGCTTGCTCCAGGGCTTTCCTCTTGTAAAGCTTTCATGGCTTCATCCATGTCTTGTACACTTATGATTTTGATTCTATTTTCATGCTCATCTTGAGCATCATCTATGTGCCTCCTTCCTTCTTCTATGTTAGTATCTTCCTTTATTGCAACTTCTTGCTTAATTTTAGTTGGATGAATGACAATGCTCTTCCTTTTCTTACTATTCTCATAGAACTATTGGAGGCTTTAGTTCTATTCCTACCCTCTAATCGTGATCTGCTAAGGCCTTTAAGGCTTCTTAAAATAACTTCTACATAATGAACAACTTCTTCCTTAGTTACTTCAGAGTCCAACTCAGAAATACAAATAGTTTTGGGCTCAATTGCTTCCATCAAGCAAAAGTAAATAGAGACAAAGAAATTAATGTCTCCTAAGTATCTTTCCAACACATTGTTAGAAATTATTACTCTTTCATTCATCCTCATCTGAAACATTCCAAAGAATGCCACAAGAGCATTGTCTTGTCCATCCGAACCACCAAGGTTTTTTGTATAATTTGTTATCTTCTGTGCAACTGATTTCATACTTTTCCACTCAACTTTCCCAATTATCGAAAATTTCTTAATTAAGTAGAAAATTAAATAGATTATCAAAGTACCATACATGAATGTGTGATTTTTTTTCTTTTCTATTTTCCTTAGGTTCTTCATCAAATGTTGTTGGAGTACACATAGGTCATAATCAATGCCATTTTCAATCATTTATGTGTAATGTGAACAACAGTGGCATAGATTGTATAGTCATTATTTGGTCTATAGATTTTGTGTCCAATAATCCTTCTAGCATACCAAATAGCCAGACACCTAATTATATTTAAAGTGAATTCCTTTTGTTTAAGATTAGCACATGTCTTCTCCATTAAGTCCTTGACCATGATAGTTTTTCATTCTGGAATTGGTCTAGAGGACCACAAACTAGTTACATCACTAATAGCTTCCTTGTTTATTAAGTACTCACAATCAATACAAATGGATTCAACATGAATTTTTATTAATACAATTTTGATGTACTTCTTTCTAACTTCAAACAACCAGAACTACCACCACCCATCAAATTTCCTTACACTTAGGGTTTTTTATTCTAGTTTTAAGGTATCATCATTTCCTTCCAATTCTATTATCTATAGAACACATAATTGATTATTAGATGCTTCTTCTATTTTCCCATCAATAAAACTTCAAAGTGAGTGCAAGAAAATGCACCCACCAGATCTTCCAATAGAACTTTCCAACAATTCCTTTTCAATTCAGGTTGTGGTCTCTCTGATACATTTACAACCTTTAGTCCTTCCATTAAATCCATAATTCTTTTAAATAAAAATTATTAAAAAACTTGGAGTACACATAATACCTCTTAAACTAGCTCAGTGAAAATTAGGGTTTTGATGATTTTCTCTTAAGAGACATGTCAAATCCTTTCACTTCTTCTTCACTTTACTTCTCCTCTGCATGTGTAAAATGAAATGAATTTATTTTCTCAAACATTCTTTTAACTCCTTGATTTGACCCATTTTAGCAATAAATACTTTAGATGAAAGTTTGGTAAACTTTGAAACCTTGTATGCACTATCAACTTTCAGAAGCTTTGAAAACTTCTACATTAAAATATTTTCTCCCATAGTTTTCACTAATATATCCACAATATTCTTCTCCATCTTGTCTCTTCATTTCAAGCCATGACACATCATTTGGCAAGGGGGCTATATGATTTTTAGTATAGCTCCCCCTAAGCCATAGGTCTGGGCTTATTTACTGGAGGAAGAATCTGCACTAGAAATAGGTACTTATTCTCCCTTGTCCTTAGTTTCTTCTTTCTTTCTCCATACTTTTCCCATTTCCTTATTCACTTCATTGGGATCAACTTTCTTGATTGGTTCATCTTTCTTTGTAGGCTCATTCTCTATTATGTTCTTGTTTTTGCAATATGTCCAGGTTTGTTGCAATTATAGGGAGTCTTCTAGGTAAGATGGAGTCTTCTAGGTAAGATGTTATAATATTTCCAGGTTTGTTTCAATTATATGTCTAGGTAATAGTGAGTCTTCTAGCATTGCTTCTTTTATTCTAGAACTTGCCATAGTTCATCTTGCCTTCAATTTTTCCAAATCCAGTAGTTTTCTTTGGATTAGATGTCTAATTTTCTTTAGAGCTTCCTCCCCTTTCAAGTCCCAAACAACCTTTATATTTAGATGCTTTTTGTCAAGCAATTAACTCATCAAGCATTGTAGAACTTAAGTTTGTCCTCATGAATTCTTGCTTTCTCCAAATTTTCTCTTAGATTTACCAGTTCTTATTCAAGTCTAGTGCATTCATTAGTTTCGCTTTGTATCAATGCATTTAGATAGTCCTCAATTTTCTTCTTTTCTTCCACTTGTATTTTCATTCTAGTGATTTCTTCATTTTATTTCTTCAATTGTTCATTAACTTACTATATCTTTCTCTAAATTTAGTGATATGCTCTCTCAATTTATTGATGCATTCATTTGCCTCTTTTAGATTTTCCTTAAAATTTCCATTCTCATTTTTATTTTTGTTAAGATCTTCAAGTGAAACCTTGAGTTCATCCTTGTCTAGCTTACAATCTTCTTTTGTATATTCAATTGTAAAAATTTATTCCTAAGGAGCAGGGTACTTCCTATCAACCATATGTTCAAACTCCATGATCTTCCCAAAGAATTAAAGCTCCTTCAAGGGAACTAGGCTCTAATACCAATTGTTGAACACCTAGAATACTAAGAGGGGGGGTGAATTAGTATTCCTCTTGACCAATTAAACACAACCCATCTGATTAACTCAATATAAATAACTGTAATGATGAATGAAAGCATGAATACAACCATAGAATCACATGACACATGAACACCGATATTTTTACATGGAAAACCCAATAAGGGGAAAAACCATGGTGAGGGTTAGCTCACAATATATTATATCCAAATATAAGATATTACAAAAGGCTCACTACTAGGACACACTATCTAGAAATGATCTCGCAACCCACTGAGTAAGAACAAAGAAGGATTGGAAACACTACCTATTTTAATTGATACAATAACATCTATCATATGCTAGATTATAGTTCCATTGAGCTACAAAAATGATCTTCACACAATCTGCTTATCATTACATCACACACATGTAGGTGAATCACCATACATGTCATAAATCTTCTCTACTCTATCACATTCACATGTCATATATTCATTTTGCACTCTTCTACACCATACATCTCAATCCTCTTTAAAACCTTATTAATGATCTCATATATACCCACATCAGCTGAATTTCAATTAGGTCGACCTAATTAGAAGACAAGAATTAAACATGTCATCCTTAAAGCATTTCATCCACACTTAACACCTAAGATAAAAATACAATTTTCATCAAGATAGGTCGGCATGGACCTAAATATAAATCCCACATAAGATAGTGTTGCTCAATTATTCTCCACAAAACAACAACCATGTTAGGTTAGCCCAAAATAGACCTAAACACAAAGTCTTTAGGAGCTCATGTAATCTCATCAATTTTGTGATCTCAAAATTGTATCTCTCATTGAATTCTCATTCAACTGACATTCATTAGCTTATCTTCATCATTACAAGATGAAATAATTATTCATGAAGAAGTGTGGAATATCCCACACTGGTACACTTTTTAAAAGATAACTTTGATGTACAAAGATGCACATTGTTATTCATATCTTTCTGGAAACTATACAAAATGTCACAAAAACTTGAATGTTACTCCATCCGATGGACTCAAAATTGTAGTTATGAATGTAGAAGATTATACCAATGTGTGGTGAAGTGTGGACCCGAAAATTGATGCATTGGACCACAACACTAACAAAGGAAACACTTCACCAAATTCTTGATAAACCATGCTTTCCTGACCAACTGGCACTATACAAAGGTAACCAAAAATACTTCCCCACTATGCTAGGATGATCATAACAATGTTGAAATCAATGAAAACATTGGATCAACCAACGTATGTATACTTCAAGCTCATGTTTCCAAACTACATCATCAATTAGAAACTTCCAAACTTCCAACACATACAAGGAAAATTAAGCTAAACAAAGATCTTCAATAGAGAAGAAGTGGAAAGGGGAAGAAATGAAAAGAGGGAAAATATGAAACAAATGGGAGTGAAACTACAAGAATTTTTAACCAACAAAAATATTATGATGAGATAAAAAATATGGTTTCATGTCATCCATTCATGGATCTTTGGGTGTGAGAAACAATAAAACTTTCCACTCATATCTACCTTTATTTTTTCTTATTTTGATTGAATTATCTATTAGACCTATAGTTTATTATTTAAAATTATAGTGTAGAAAAATGTATCCCTTTACATTTTCACACTTGTTTGGGCCCTCCCTATTAAAATTTGGCTTCTTTATGCCTTATTTAGTCCTATTTTGCATACACAAGACTTAATTAAAAGTATTTTTCTAAGGATAATCCCAAAACTTAATAAATGAAAAATCATAATCTAATGTTTTGGGTTATGTGTTCCAAATCTAGGGATCTAGGACTCATATTCTAGCTTTGGTATATGGGTCCCACCTGGGTCTCGAGACTTCATTTTAATTATTGAATTGAACTTAACACTTCTTGGAGTTTGTGTCCAAGGTTGAAGTCATTGGGACTCATATGCCCAACCTGGTGTATGATTCCTGCTTTAACTTGGACCTATTTTAAGTCAAATTTTTGGCAGGGTTTTTTTTTTATCTTATATCAGATGTCAACTTGTAGTGTTATAATTTAGGGAAATTTTTTATATAAAAGTATAAATACAAGGCTATTTCACATTATTTATCCTAACAAGATCTAAGCTTTTAAGTATTCGAGAATTGTAGAAAATTTATGATCAAGAGGGAATTCAAGAGAGAATTCAAGAGAAAACCATCAAGCATTTGGAGTAGCATTCAAGATTCATGCATCATGTTTGTTTGTGATCTAACATTTGTGATGTAGGTTTTCATTATTCAAACAAGTATTCAAAGACATTATCTCACATAAAGATTAAGAGTCAAGATCCACATCCATTGGATCCATTTCACACAAATTTTCAACCTTCATTTGAAGGGTTTGGTGAGTTGCAATATTTCATATTGTTCATTCATCATTCCTTCATGCTATTCATTTCATTTCAAGGTTTAATTACCAAAACAGGGTTTGACCAAGGAAAACCCATATTCCATAACACAACATTTTTCCCTCTTGATGTGTCATTGTAGATCTAGGTGAATTAGAGCTTGAAAATCCTTTGAACAAAAAGTTGCAAAAGTTGTCAAAGTTGTCAAGAAGTTGTCATGTTCATAGAAACTCACTGATCATAATTCAAAATTTTTAGAATTGAAGATCATACAAGATGGAAGCTATAGAAGATCACTAGAGGCTACAAAAGTATCAATAAAACCCTAATATTGGGACTAAATCACCCCTCTAGGTGTATGAGTCCTAGTACATCCCTTTTTTGCATCTTTCTATAGATCCTAAATAGTCACTAGAAGATTCCAAATTCTACTCAGATTCTAGTAGTAGGACTAAATCACCCTACCTGGTGTATGAGTCCCAGTAAACTTCAAAAAAAAAAATTCATTGTTTCAAACCTTGGGTTTTGTGCATGAATGTTTGCATTTCTCCTTTGAAACCTCGCATAATGGTGAACCCCAGTATAATTACACAAGGAAACCCCTAGTCCTTCCCTCAATTGAGTCACTTGTTTGAGGGATCTAGGTTTCTTAATGAACTAAAGTGTGAAATAGATCCCAAAATTCCATCTCCCAAAAGGTGGACCCCTATTTCCTTTGGTTGATTTTTGTGAACCCAACCTTTGGACCCTTAAATTTATGACTTGGAGAAAATTATATGTCCTAGATATAGATTGCATTAAATTTTCATTAGATTTGCATTAGTTGAATTGCATTTAGGGCTTCTAAATCTTGCATTAGTGAAAAGTGCATATAGGTTGTATTTTTGCATCTTGCATCACTGAATTTCATTAGAAAATTGTACTTGCACATAGTCATTTGATTATACAACCTAGAAATCTTAACATCAACTCAGAATTTGTTGAATTTGGTTTTAAAATCCTAATATGAGACTCATTTGTCCACCTAGGTGATTTAGTCCCTATACATGTGGTTTTTCCAAAAAAATTGGAATTCTTTGCTCTCTATTTTTCACTATTTGAACTTTCCAAAAACCCTAATTGTGACACATTTTCCCATTTTTGGTGATTTAGTCCTGAGTAACGTATGAATTAGCATTTTACACCATTTATCATTTCATTTATGTGCTTCTATTTATTGTTATTAGATCTTTGCTTCAAATTGCTAAGTTTTTGTTTCATTTATTTCATTAGATCTAGCTTAATTTGGTTTCATTTCAAGTGCATTTGTAAACATAGGAATTGGAATTAAAGCATGCCATTTATCTTGTTTTCATTGCATTTATATTGCATTTATTGATTGTCCTTTGCATGATATTTACAACTTATTTTCCTATTGCTAATACTATAGTGAGATTTAGTTTGAGACTCATGTCATCCTACGACAACACACTCATCGTGGATTTGGGTTATCTAACTCTTTCACTCATAGTGTTGACACTAGCTCACTAGGTATGTACCATACCCTTGAGAACTCTTTACCTTAAAGTAATGTGATAAGTGTTGAAACAATGGTTTCTAGTGTCCCTCAAGAAAATATAATCCAAATCCATGAAGAATTGGAAAAACTACAAAACCAAGTGAGTGTCGAAAACATTTCCAACACTTCTATTCCTACCATAGATAACATACACCAAATGATTGAAAGTGGAAAGGGAATAGATATTCCACACAACTTAGCTTATATTTTTGGAAAAAATATTAACTCAAAAACTAGTTGTGCTCAAACTTTGAAAAATGCTCAAAGTCAAGGAGGAACCCAAATTCCTCCTCCTACAACCATTGCCTCTATTCCTTCCTACACCAACCCTTAAGTTACCACAATGATGCAATGGTGCAAGGGAACCTAGGTCTTCATGCCCAAGAGGGTTCAAAAGTTGATATTTTGTTTGGTTTGAGTAATTTTCATGTAATAAGGTCTTTTAATAATATTTCATGTGTGTTTTACTTGGTTTTGGGTCATTAGGTGTTAGTTAGGGTCTAGGTGCTAAAATATTGCATTGTTGCACATTGTTGTTAATCCAACTTTTGCACTTTTTTTCATAATGAGGTATAATGATGTTTTTTTAAATCATTAACCACAAATATGGTTGTAGGTAGTTGGAATATGACTTTAAATTCTTTAAAAATATTTGTATTGTCAAATAGAAAGGTTGGTTGATGTAGTTTGGAGGTTGAAGCAAAGAAAACAATTCTATTTCTGCATTTTCTAAACATTTTTTCTGCTAACATGTAAATTATAGATTGTACAGACTCCATTTCGACCTAAAACCACTTGGAGGTTGTTTTAATGTGAACTACCTTTATTTTCCTTTTTTGGAATCAAAATCCATTTGGTATTTTGAGATTTATCGTCATTTTTGTAAAAATTGCCTCAAACTATCCTAGGCTTACTAGTTTTGAAACAAATGGCATAAATTTTGTTTCCACCATTAGATCTTCATAAAAATTGGATGAAAAATCTATAATGGTGTTATCTACAATATTACTAGAGTTATTATCCTCATTTGGTGTTGTGTGAAAGTTATGAATGACAGTTCGATGCATTTCATAGTGAAAATTCTAAGTTTTCTTACTTTCTTGTAACTTTCATAATGTTGTACAATTCTATACAACCTTCTTATGGATGTAAAATTGTTGGAGTTGATGATGATATGAATATTTTTTAATTTTCAACTAGTTTCATCTGATTTCATTAAAATTTGAGTGAGTTAGAGCATTTATCCTAAAACTTATTTGAAAACCTAGCCTAAAGTTGGTTTGAAGTAAGAAAAATGAGTTTCTCTCCATTTCACTAATGAATTGGCCCAAAACTTAGTGTAATGGATGTAGTTAGGGTATATTTTGTGTTAAAGATGTTTTCAAGAGTAGGGGAGAAGAATTTGTGCAAATATGTTGATGCCCTGTGCTGAAAACTCATGTTTTAGGCAATTTTAGGCAAAATAGTTGCATAAAGATTAGGGTTTGGTGAAAGGCCCTTTGAAAGTTGTTTGTAATGCTTGGAAATGATTAGGAAGACACAATTTGACATTTTTGGAGTCTTTTTTTGAAGATTGGGAACCTAGAATGAGTAAACCTTGTGGAGACCTAGTAGGAAGAACCTAATTAGGCGTAACTGTCAAGCATAGCAGCAAATTTTTGAAGGAGTTGTCCCAAAACAACCCTATCTAAATTTTTGATATGTTTTGAACTTCCATAAAGGGTATCCTAAAAATATTTTGGATTGTGGTTTGGAATTTTTTCCTACAAATTATTTTTAAAAAGGGGTGTTTGTTGTGCTACAAGGAATAGTGTAAATTTGTGAAGGAAATCTTCTTGTTTGATATGTTAAGGTCATTGCATTGGAAAATTTGTTGAATTGAGATTATTTTACAACCTTCTACCCTTATCTACATCAAATTGGTATCAGAGCTAGAAGATCTTTGGTAAAGGATCTATTGTTTTGGCTAATGTGTTTATTGAGATTTGATATTTTAGGATGGCTCTTAATAAGAAGAAAGATGGGAAAAGGGAATCATCATTATTAAATAGATTGTTCAAAGTGGCAAAGAAGCTACAGGAGGAAGAAATGGAAAAGATGATATAGGAGGAAGAGATGAAAGCCATGAAAGAATGCAAGATAGAGAAGGAATGCTTATTTCAGACTACTTACAAGTCTAAAGGTAAATGTTGTCAAGTTATGATCTCAAATATTTGCATGGATAATATTATTTTTCAATATATCGTAGATAAATTGGGTTTGGAAAGAATACCACATCCCACACCCTATTCATTGGCTTGGCTTCAAACAAGTAATCAGGTAACCATACATGAGCAATGCAAAGTTGAGTTTCATATTGTAGACACGTAAAATGTATTGATTGACATTACACAACTAATCCTAATTTAACTAACACTACTTCATCCTAAATCATCCCTCCGTCTAACCATTTAATCGAATAACCCTTATTTGATTAAATTCATCAATTTTCCTCTCTTAGTTAAATAAATCATTTTATTTGATTAATCCCCTTGTCTCTATTTTAATTAAATAATTCTCTTTATTTAATTAAATCTCTAAATTTCTTCTATAAAACTAAATAAATTAAACCTTTATCTAATTTAATCTAACATCATCCCTTTTAATTAAATAAATCAAAACCTTTATTTATTTAAACCTATATCATATTCTTCTTAGTTTGATTTAAAATCAACCCAAAAATCTAAATCAAATAGTCACATCAACTAACCTCCTCTTATTTAATCAAATTTTGATTAAATTTAATCTTAATCCATGTCACATCCTCTAGCTTTTCCCACTTGCACAAATAAATCAATTTAAATCATTTATTAAATCTTCATTTTCTCTCAACTTAGCATCTTTGAGAGAATATTCCTCCAAATTTGAAAATAACTCCAAATGGGATGTGTCCTTCCAACAAGGCATTTATTTCATCTTACATGTCCTTTTTCCTTAAGCCAAGTGGACATAACTCCTTCTTATCTTCCCTCCAACATGTCATTTCACTATTTTGAAATTCCACCTAATTGCATTTATGGGCACATTCATCAAATTTTGCACATCCTTTTCCCATTCACATATTGACAAGTGGCACTTGCCCATTGGATGTTGAATGATCCCACATTAATCCATTTTGCCTCTTCTCTCTTCACTTTCTTCTATAAATAGAGAGGCTATCCTTTGTTTTCATCATCCACAATTTGAGAAAACTTATTATACTCAATTTCATCTCCAAGCATCATCATTTTCATCAATTTTATCAAGCTTGTAGCTAGGTTATGTAGGAATTCTACCAAAGTGGATACATCTTCATCAAATCAACACAAAACTTGCATAAGATTTGGGAAAGGGACAATTCCCACATCAAATTGGCACCAATTCCCCCATGGGATTGAGATTTTGCATGCTTAATTAGGATTTCATTGCTTTCTCATTGTGTTCTTCATTTTATTTCCTATTTTGAGCATTATTAATGAATTTCATGGGGAATCTTAGTTCTAACTTGTTTATTGATCTAATATTGTGTCTGTTTGTTATGTTTGTGCAGGTCTAGGATTGTGATTCTACATTTGGCACTAGAAAGAGGGTAGCCTTGAACATTCAATCATGTTTTTTTCCAAAAATTTAGTCATTTTTTGCTAATATTTGCATCTACAGGAAACTACACCGCTATCAGTCCAATAGCACCATACAGTTTCGCTATTAGTCCAGTGACACCATATAGTGATGCTTTAAACTACAAACCATGCCACTCAGTCTTTCCCACCTAGAATTCAAATTTTCTAACTCCATCGCTAGGTTAGTTTATGGTCGCTGGTTTTCTCAAATTCCAAACTACGTCACTAAGCAAAACTCCACAGCAATCACACTCTCTAGTTTTACTGTAGAGTGTTGTTTTCTGACAAGTGACACCATAAATTGCCGTTGGCTTCCTCAAATTGCACCACGTGTGCAGACTGCACCACTGGAGTGAAGTAAAAAATTCAAATTGACTCAATTTGAACATGTGCTTTTTCATTCTAGTTGCTTTAGGTTGCTAACTAGTTTTTCTAACCTATGTTTTGCAATTCTAATCAGTTTTTGTAGGTTGGTCTAATCAAGGTGAAGGAGGAAAATGAAGTTGAAGGTTGCATTACAGCATCATTCTCTCATTACATCAAGTTTTTTTGAACACTCTTGTGTTTGTTTAACACTTTTAGATAACTCATGATCTCTCTTAAGGATTTGTTATCTTTCATACTCTTAGGACATACTAAATTTCTTTTGGGCACTTAAAAGAACACTACAAAAGCTTTCATTTTTACTACAAAGGGCTTAAAAAGAACTTTAAGAAAATCCACTAGATTTTTTTTAAGATTAACAATTAAACAATCAAAATCTCACACTTCCTTTGGTGCTTAAAAATAAGTCACTTTTTCTTTGAAAGGATAAAATGAACATGTACTTCTTTGTCTTGTAATCACTTACCCAAAATAATACACCAAAAAGACGTCTGCACTTCTCTCATGCCTCACGATGATCATGAGAATTAAAAAAAAAATTGGTGATCTTAAGTTGTGTAAAGTGATAGCCTCCACATTTCATTGTGGAATTAAAAATTGAACACAACTTGCGAGTGTGAGTGGAACATATTGTGTGTGTTCTCTTTTTGTTTCTCAACAAAGATCGATCTAAATACGGATATGTTTTATTGCTTTTCTTTATCTTAGAGGGCCTGCCTTGTGGGAAAAAGTAATCACCCAAGGGAATGACCCAACTGGGAACACACTAAATCCAAGCAACTTCCAACCGATATATAAGTGTGGGTACTTGTTGAAAGGAAAGTATCACGAGGATTATTCTGATGAGAAGGGAAGCAATGGTCTCTCACCGCATGGATGGTCCCCCATGAAAAAAATGACCACATTAAAACCCTTGTTTAGAAAAGGCCAAAATCCTTGATCTATTTCTTGGTGCAAGAACGGTCATTCTGAAGCCACCCCACACTTTTACAACTTTTAGTAGAAATGGAAAGTATTCCATGGGGTTTTCATGGGTATTGATGCTTGGCTGCCCCGTATAAGTGAGTGTCATAGAGGGGAGCCAATAGGATCAAGCACATAACCATTCACTAAAAGTAGCATAGCTAGACTTGTCCAAGTGGGGATTCAACAAATACAGTCTTTCATATCCATAGGATTGTGCATGTTCTTGGAAACAAAACACTTTGCTTGCTCGTAAACATTGGAAAAAAAAAATCAACATTATCATCAAACTTCAAACCCTTTAGGAAGCAAATATCTTTGAAAAAATTCATGTGTTCTTGCTTACCCTAGGGATTTTATCCTTAGAGGTTTCTAAACATTTGGATTTATATCTCAATTTATGTACTAAAGTCAACAATAGAAAACTTTTTCCTTAAATTCCTTGATTTCCACATAATACACTCTGTGGGATGATAATAAGTTAAGACATTGGACATTTAGTTTGGAGAAACTTAATCAAGAATGTTTTGTGGTAAAAAGAAGTCATTAAGCAAACCTAAGAACAATTGAACCCCACACATGTGTCTCAAATGATTTCATGAAAGATCAAAATATAGAAACCAAAGTCAAAATATCTTAGTCCAAAAGATCATCAAAAGCGTCTCTCAACACTCTATGAATTTAGAAAAAGATTATTTTTTAGTTTTTACAGAAGAGCTTCAAGAAATAATCCCAATTTGTACTCATTCTATTATTGTCAAAATCCAAATCTTTTTCAAGAATTTGAGCATCTTGTTTAGAGTAAAGTGTGTTCTTCAAAATTGAGTTCTTGTAAACAAGAATCTTTTTAGGTACTCATAGGATAAAAATCAAAACCTTCATCCATCTTTCAAACATTAACGAAAATCATCCAACCAACAACTCTTGAAAATATTGAAATCATCCTTCATGCTAGACTTTACGACAAATCCATGAATCAAAATCCTTGAAACAAATCAAAATCCTTGAATTGAAACATCAAAAATCATCTTGTTTAGCTAGGTATATGTAGATCCATCCTTCTTCATATGATTATTTAAATTATCATCAAATCATCTTGTTTGGTTAGGTGTGGGTAGATGCATCCTTCTCCCTACAATTAGTCAAATTATCATCTTGTGAGCAGGTCTATCCCATAGATAACATCCAACATCTTGGGATCCATTTGTTCATTATCCAAAATCAAAACAATCCAAAACCAAATCAAGGTCAAGTCAAAATCCAAGAATCCAAGAATCCAAAATCAAAATCCAAAACAAATCCAAGAATCCAAAAAATTCCCAAAAGCCTAGCATCCCCTCAAGATCTTCTAAGAGTTCAATCATCCATATCATCCATATTTCACACATTTCATCACCACACCTTTGATCCTTAAATCATCCTATTTTTTTCTCTTTTGTACCTAAAGTTAGATCAATCCAAAAGAATTAGAGATTCATCTCCCACATTCTTGAAAATTGATCCCTATTTTATGGTGCAAACTAGATCACAACACAAGAGGAACATGGAAACCAATAAAGAAACATCAACTTCAAGTGACCTAAGTCAAACCAATTCTGAAATGAATCCCATTGGATCAAGCAATCCCCTAACTAATCTTCCTTCATCATCCCAAAATCCTCAAGAGGAAGGTCAAGTAGAGGATATGAACAATAATTCCTTCGAAATGACACAAGTTGAGCTCATCAAAATGGTCCAAAATCCTAAGAATCATAGGATTGTCAATATCATGATGAAGCTCCATCCCTCACAATATATGCTTGAATTAGCAAAAAAAGGGGCTAAACTCCCATCCAATTTTGATGTGAGCACCATTGTGGAACCACCTCTTGGGATCATGCCCCAATATCAACCACACTCCCAATTTCATCCATACCCCCAATTTGAAACATCACTCAAGTCATTTCATAAATTGCATCATCCCTTGCTCCAACTCAACCCATTGTTAACAAGGGGAGCACATTTCTCAATGCACTGCAAACACACCCCCTTGTGAATAATCAAGATTTGGACACAAACACTATCTTGGGGCAACTCGTCCCCCAAAATCCCTTACACTCATATGTCCCCCTCACCTTTCATGATCCCAATGACCCATCATCATCATTTCAACACCTCAAACCTCTCTCCCTATGATCTCGCAAGGAGGTGGTGACTTATTTGGGCCAGGGGGAATCTTTGACCCTTCATCTTCATCATTTCCCCAAGGAATTATGCCACTCACTTTTCCACCACTTCCACCCTTGCCATCAATATCCACACCACCTCTTGGTTTAGGGCTTCCCCCTTTACCAATCATCAAACAACAAAATTAGGTCAACCCCCCCATCATCAATCAAAACATCATATCAAATCCTCCCATCTTGCCATTGATATTGCAACAATAGATGGAAACTATCACAATAACATAGGCAACCATCACATCATCAACCATCCCTCAAATATCTAAAAAAATGGTCTCTCAAGGACCCAACATATCAATCGTACCATCCACCACCCAAATCCCAATCATCAATACGACGATGCCTCTCATCATGACAACAAGCACCATTCCAAATCCACCACCACCACCCAATCCAAACACATCAAACCAATACAACATTGTGTTGCAAGCCACTCAACAAGCTTCCTATCAAAAGTCACTCCAACAAATCCAAAACTGACAATTTGCACAGCTAGCTACTCAGCAAGTGCAAGAACAACTAGTTGCACAATAGGCATAGTAGGCTGCTCAAGCCCAGGCATTATTACAACAGCAAGCTACCCAAGTTGTGCAAGTAGCTCAAGCTACACAAGCCACACAAGCAGCTCAAGCCGCACAAGTTGCACAAACCACACATGCCACACAAGATGCACTAGCAGCTCAAGCACAAACACAAGCACAAGCACAAACACAAGCACAATCTTTCACACAACAACAAGAAGCCTAAAAACAAGTGTACTAGTAAGTGTTGAAACAATACCAAGAGCAGCAAGAAGCAGCCCAACTAGTAGCCCAACAACAAGCTCAGCAACATGCACTATTAGCACAACAACAATAGGAGCATCAACAAGTGTTGTTTGTATAGCAACAATTACAAGCATACTTGGTGCAACAAAATGTACAAGCACCATCCACCAATACACCAACCAATCCACCCATCTTGCCAACAATTGAACCACCACAAAACACCTTCACTCCACTCCCTGGTCTACAAAATGATGTGACAACACAAATCAAATTGCTCTCGCAACAAGTGTTTGATCTTTAGTAAGAGAAAACCACAAAAACACCCAGCAACTTGTGTCCCTGTCCATTTGATAGGAGTCTTGTAATGAAACCATTCCCAAAGGGATTTCAAATCCCAAAATTTGATAAATACCATGGAATGGGAAACCTTGAAGATCACATCAAGGAATTCTAAGTGCATTGCATGGAAGTTGCATATGATGATACATATCTGATGCAGCTATTTCCTAGAATTTTGGCTGGCCAAGCCATGGAGTGGTTTTCTCACCTTTCTCCTAGCATTAAGAAGCTCTAGGAGATAGTACATACATTCATAAAAAATTACACATTCAATAATGGTTTGGATGTCAGTCTAGAGGAACTATTAGCTCTTAAACAAGGTAAAAATGAATCATTTTCCTCCTTCTTACAATGATGGTGATCCAAGGCTAATAGGAGAAAATGGGCCATGCCTAAAGAACAATAAGTTTGCACCATCATCTCCAGTGTTGAAGGAGCCTTGTAATTCCATCTCAAGGTGCAAGGTATCACCACATATGACCAATTGATCTCCAAAGTGCTCAACATTGAACGAGCCCTTATTTCACAAGGAGGGTCACCCGCATATCCTAAATAGAAAAACAATCACCCATCCACTAGCTATAACAACAAACCTTGCAAATGGGAAAAGAATAGAAACATTACCAATGATGGTGTTGGTGATTCCAAAGTTGTCATCAATGCTCCTCGAAAAAACACACCAGCACCCCAATAGCAACCCAAAAACAACAATCAAAATAATCATCAAGCTAACACTGTAACTCAACAGTCGTGTAATCAAACAATCAACAATGTGAAAAATAAAAGGGGGCCACCCCAACAAAACAAAAACACCCCCAAGTGGAAGTAAATATCCCTTGGGGAGTCGGTCGAATCCATCATGAAGAGGCTAGTGGCAAAAAAACTCATCACAATCCCTACCTATAAAAATTATCAAGAACCCTTGGTGAAATCATCATGGTACAATGAAAATCACCTATGTGATTTCCACAAGATCAAGGGACACACAACTGCCAGTTGTATGAGGTTGAAAAACTTGATTCAAGACCTCATTGATGATAAAATCATAAATGTGGAACAACAAGCAAGAAATCAAGATCTTAAGATCTACACAAATTTGATGCACAATCATAACAATAAAGGGAACATTAACAATGATAAGGGGAAGGGTGCATTTAAAATTTTGAATCATGTATACAAACATGTCATTACATCCCTAGATGAGTATTGTACTATTATCACCATCAAAGGAGCCCAAGCTGATTGTGGAGTCACCACAAGAGGTAAAAAAATCACCATCATAGGGTCATCTCAACCTCCTAGAGCACCCACTACCAACCCGAGATCCATTCCTAGTGGCTATAATGTCCTTGACCAATTGAAAAGAACCCCAGCTTAGATCTCCATCATGGAGTTACTGAAGATATCATCAACCCACAAAAAGATCCTTGAAGAAGCATTGGCTTCATCCACTGTCTCCACAGATCTTGATGATGAAAAATTCCAAGCTATGGTCAGAAACATCATTACCCCAAATCTTCTTACATTCTTCGATCAATACTTTCCCACCCAACCATCTAACAATTGTGCACTCTATCTGGAGGTCCTAGTGCATAAAAACAAAGTCAACAGATTTTTAGTGGATGGAGGTGCAGGTTTAAACATATGTTCCCTCAAGCTCATAAAGAATCTAGGAATCTCAGATGATTCCATTGAAAAAGGGAAAGGTATCACAATAAGGGCTTATGATGATCAAGAAAGAGTGTCTCAGGGCACTATCCAACTCCCTATTTAGGTAGAGCCAGCAGGAAATCAAAATCTTAAGATCTACACGCATTTGATGCCCAATCATAACAACAAAGGGAACAATAACAATGATAAGGGAAAGGGTGCATTCAAAAGTATGAATCATGTATACAACCATGTCGTCGCATCCCTAGATGAGTATTGCATTTTTATCACCATCAAAGGAGCCCAAGCTAATTGTGGAGTCACCACATGAGGTGGAAAAATCACCATCGCAGGGTCATCTTATCCTCCTAGAGCACCCACTACCAACTTGAGATTCATTCCTAGTGGCTATAATGTCGTTGACCAATTGAAAAGAACCCCAACTCAGATCTCCATCATGGAGTTGCTGAAGATTTCATCAACCCACAAAAATATCCTTGAAGCAGCATTGGCTTCATCCACCATCTTCATGGATCTTGATGTTGAAAAATTCCAAGCTATGGTCAAAAACATCATTACCCAAAATATTCTTACATTCTCTGATCAAGACTTTCCTACCCAACCATCTCACAATCGTGCACTCCATCTGGAGGTTCTAGTGCATAAGAACAAAGTCAAGAGGGTCTTGGTGGATGGAGGTGTAGGTTTAAACATTTGTTCCCTCAAGCTCATAAACAATCTAGGTATCTCAGAATATTCCATTGAAAAATGAAAAGGCATCACAATCAGGGCTTACGATGATCAAAAAAGAGTGTCTCAGGGCACTATTCAACTTCCTATTCAAGTAGGGCCAACAATTATGGAAACCACATGTCAGGTCCTTGGCCTCGATTTTCCTTACAACATTCTCCTGGGGCATCTGTGGATCCATGGGATGGAAGTAGTGGCATCAACCTTCCATCAATGTGTCAAGTTCACATACCAAGGCCAAGAGGTCACTATCTGTGTGATCAATTTTTAAGTATGATAAATATGTAAAAAAATAAAAATCAAACATATCGATAGAACATTATATCAAAACAGAAATTAAATGAAAATAAATGCAAACTCATTCTTTTGTCTTTGATGCCATCCTATCATCCTTTATCTTCAGTGTTTTTGTTGATTCCAGTTGGCTTTCAGATCTTGGGCTAGGCTCAACAAACGGTCTTCCTAGAGAACGAGATCAAATATGAATGCATGCAATGCTATCCTAAGATATGATTATGCTGATACTAGACATGATTGATAAAATGAAATATTACGAAATTGATAAAAACTAAAAGATGATAAAAACAATGCTAGAATGCTAGAATGCTATAATGCCAGAATGTAATTAAATTCTAGTGCACGTGTGTCATAACCAATGCTTGGATTCGCAGGGGTATTTATAGATTTTTCAAAAGATTCTAATTGGCTAATGTGATCAACGGCTATGAAAATTCCTGGTAGATTGAACGGTCGAAGGTGGATAAGACTAGAGAGAAAAATAGAAGAAAACAGAAAGCAAGCTTTGTTTCCTTTTTCAAAGAAGAGATAAGATGAGATGATAAAGATGAATTGTAAAAATCATCATTTTGTGAGATTATGGAAAGATTTTGAAGATAAATAATGAATTATAAAATTCAGTTATTTATTTATTGGTGACATGGAAGATTTTCTTAATTAAATAAATCATTAAATTAAGATTTGAAAGATAATGGAAGATCTTATAATTAAATAAAGCTATTTAATTAAACTTTTAAGAAATGTAAATGAAATTAATTAAATAAAATATCTAATTAATTAGAAGAAAGATTTGAATAAGAGAAGGGAAATTAAATTTAATTAAATAAAAGATTTAATTAAACTTAAATGTGATAATTAATTTAAATAATCAATGATATTTATTTAATTAATTAAGTGGACTTAAGAAAGTGGTATTTAAATAAAATAAATTTATTTAATTAAAGTGGAAGAATAAAGTAGATGAACGATATAATTAAATTAATTAAATTTAATCATATGTAGAAGATTTTTAAAATAATAAATATTTAATTAAATGCCAGGATTAATTAGACATGACCAATTTTATGCATATACATTTTGCCCCTCTTTGAAGTGATGTATGAAATGCATTGGTTCAAAGAAAATATTCCTACTTTTGAAATTTTGCTTCATTTGATTTTGCCCCTTGATCGAAAAATTTTAACTGATGTGCCCCTGATCAAAAAAATGTTCTTGATATTGATGATGGCCCCTCAAGAGATAAATCACTGATGATGAGAAAATATTGATTTGATGATAGAATTCGGATGATGAAAGGGACGCAATGATTTAGCTCCCGATAATGGATGAAAAGATTCCCTAGTTGAAAAAAATGCCACCAAAAACCCACTTTGTTTGACCCTTACAAGGTAAAAAGGTAAAAAGGAGAGTCCTTTTCATTTTTTGACTTTTAGAAACCTTTTTCTCTGATGGTGACTTAGTGTGATGGAGATCCCTTATCACCGACATAGATTTGAGCAGTCCCACCGATATTAGAGACTAGCCTCATATGGACCACCGGTGAGTCAATTCAAACCTTTTTGCATTGAAATTTGTCATTTTTAGGAAATTTTTAAATGATTTTAGCATGGATTTAGGTTTGCACGGGCCATTTTAGCACTTTTAGAAAATAGAATAGTGCATTCATAGATTTTTTTTTAGCACATATAGGTCATAAAGTATTGCTTTTAGGGGTTAAACAGATTAGCGCATACAATAAGAGAAATAGCACATCAAGGGGGCTAGTAGCACGTTAGGCACATTAGCGCATTTGGTAAATAGATTAGCACTTATAGGGTTGTAGCGCATCTGGGGGATGGAATAGCACATTTGATTAGGGATTTAGTGCTTTTGGGGAAATGGCACATATAGGAATTGTTTTAGCGCATTTAAACCGCATAATGGTGCATCTGGGGTTTTAGCACATCCGGAGGAAACTATAGCGCATTTAGGGTTTTAGCATTTTTAGGCCACAGAGTAGCGCTTTTAGAAAATTTAGATAAAATGCTTGATGATGAAAATTATGATGAATTATTGCTTCCTTGGTCAATAGATAGTGAAATTGTCATGTCATCATGTTGATAAATTGATAACTTTGCTTCCCGAAAATAGAAAACAAAGAGTAGATAGTCGATAACTTTGTTTCCAAAGAATGAAAAACAAAGAGTAGATGATGGATTTTCTTTCTGCGATAGAAAACAAAGAGTAGATTGAAAACATATTTGCATTCATGATTGAAAGTACAAATAGGATGATGATGTTGATTGTGTGATAAATTTGTTTTCCTGAAAAAGAAAAACAAATAGTAAATGATGATAGAGTAAATTGATTTGATGTGCAGATAGATAGATTTTGAAATGGTGTCTTGATATGATTTCCTTAGATAGAATACTTGATATGGTTCATGTGATATTATGTTTGATATGAATTTGATATGTCTTTTGATTGATATGGGTCTTTTGATATGAATCTTGATTGAGGTAGATAGATTGCTTCGATATGAGACGATGATATGAATCTGATTGATTTTCTTTGTGATGACCAAAAATAGGAGGTTTTCAAAAACCTCCAAATTAGAGAGCGCTTCCCTATGGGTTGGGAGAGGATATGAGATTTGACACCTGCTGATGTGCAGTTGATAGTTATTTGTGGGTTGGGATCCTTGTTGTCGATGTCTCCTATTTGGGTCAGCAGGGGACTATTAACTGCACTAGCAGAGAGATGGCATTCAGAGAATAATACCTTTCATTTGTCGACTGGTGAGCTGACGATGACCCCAAAGAATGTATATAGGATTTTAGGGATCCTGGTGGTAGGTTCCCTTGTTTTCTATGATCACAAGGATTTGGGTGGGATAGATTCCCTCAGGAGAATTTTTGGAGATACATAGATAGTAGGATACTAGGTGCCATGGGAAGACTTCAGAGGATATTCGGCCTTACCTACAGTATTGGGTGCTTTCATTAGAGGCTTCCTTTGTCTGGATCGCAGGTCAAAGGGGCTATCAGTTGAATGGGGGAGGATCGTCGAGCAGATGATGGGTCAACCGCAGAGATATGCCTGGGGGAGCTGCATGCTAGCTCATTTATATCATGACTTGCACCAGGTAGTATACATAGGGTCATCGAGCTTGTCTTGTGGTGTTACCCTGCTCTAAATCTAGGCATGGGAGCATATTGTTGTTACCAAACTGCTATGTCTGAGGGTTAGGCTGCTAGGCAGGCCATACGTGTATGCCTATTCGTTTGCACTTGTCCAGCCCAAGTTGGGCAAGGTGGAGTATTGGAGATAGACCCTGGATGACATGGATGTTGTGATATGGAGGCCTTATATGAATTGTGATCTATGGGACACAGATCCTATGGAGATTCCATTTGTAGGTATACCTAGGTTTTTGATAGGCCGCACACCATTTATTATAGAGAGATTTTTGTCCTTGTGAGTACAAAGATAGTTTGGTTTCACACAAGGTATGCCTCAGGGCGTTGCACACTACAGATGGTGCAAGGATGAGCCTGGATGGGGTCCTTGCATCTCTTACCAGGTTACTCATACTGAGTATACATCATTACAGGTTGAGGTATGGGATTCCAGACTTGATATTGTTGATGCTAGCATGTCAGAGGAGTATTCAGTTTACTATGACACACACCCATTTCCGTGGTTCACATGTCCAAATGAGTCGACACCCATTTTGATGGCACCTCAACTAGGAGTTAGGAGATAGGAGGATGTGGTGGGTGGTGAGTAGGCAGCTGTTGGAGGAGAGGAGGATAGTGGAGATGGGGACGAGAGCAGAGATGGGGAGGAGAGCTCAGATGATGGTGATGGGGATGACAACGAAGATGATGGAGTGGAGGAGCAGAGGACAGTGAGATAGAGGACTGATATCATAAGTAGTTCTCAGGGTGTACAGAGGCTAAGGAGTGAAACCAGATGTCAAACAGTGATTCGGGTCACTTCTTCAGTGCAGCAAGCACATATAGATACGCTACAGGCCCAAGTGCAGGCACTTCAAGGGCATTAGGTGTAGTTACAGAGCCAGTTGGCTCAGGCACAGAGTTTGACAGTGCAGTTACAGGCACAACTTGTATAGGCATAGGCACAGGTACCTCCTCCTGCCCCAGACCCTCAGATAGTCCAGTTGATAGTAGAGAGGGATTCTTTGTGATGGAGAGCAGCAGAGGCATAGGGTGTGGTATAGAGACTCATGGGCACTATTGAGAGTGCATCTTTACAACAGGCCATTATAGAGGGGTTTGAGATGGCTAGAGAGGCTGAGTACTACCGGGTGAGGTATGAGGATTTGTTTCCTCCTGAGCATAGAGAGCCTTTCCCACAGTCCCATAGCACAACTAGGAGTAGATCACAAATGGCTACACAAAGCAGAGGGGTTACAGGGCATCGATGAGATCTCGATGTAGGGACGAGTGGTAGGCCATCATCCTCAAGACCAGCTCCATCAAGGGGGTCTACCAGCTAGACTTGAGTTATCGATTCAGGAGTTATTGATGTATCTAAGCATGTATATTGATTTTGATCATATCTCATGTATCCCTCTATACTGTTTAGTTTCATTGGATATTGGGCATTTGTATGTATATTTGATGAGCGATGATATGCAGCGGCGATGATTTTTTATGATGTTGATATGCATTTGTATGTATGATGAGATGGATTTTGATATGTATGTTTAATGATTTTATGACTAACTATGTGATGCAGGATGATTCATGTTATGATGTCAATTTGTGATGTGTACTAATGATGTCATGCATGTGGATAACATGTTAAAAATTCACCGTGTTGAAATGATATGAGATATGATAGGAAATGTTATGAAAATGATGTAGAAATGTAATGTATGTATGAAATTTTTGTTTTTGGATTTTTCAAATGGGTATGTGTAGGATTATCATGGAAAAAATAGGCCCTTAAGTGGCAAAAAAATTAGAAAAATCAGAGTTAGGCAACTTGACGTAAAAATTTGAATAAGTTATCTATATTATTTCAAAAATATGTAAGAATAGAATCTGTAGAAAATTGAATGTAGTTTCTAAACTACTAGAATTGTTTAAAAAAGAAATCTATTTGGTTAAAATTTGAAATTTCAATGCAGATGGTATTAAAATTTTAGGAAAAATAAAGAAGTAGGTGTATGGTTCAACCACCTAACCACAATAAAATTATAATGTTTTTATAAGATTTTAGATATAAGTAGAGGGACTCATGTCGATGTGATACATATTTTTGTAATTTTTCCAAGTAAATAATTAATTATGAATTTTTTATTACAAATTTTAAAAAATATAAAAACAATGTCGACCACCTTAACCGTCAAAATTTCATGAAATTCAATTTTTCTTTTTAATCCTATAGTATGCAAAACATAGAATGTGACACATGTTTTCGATTCAAAAATGTATACCGTTTGAAAGTTATAGATGTTTTTCAATCAGTCTATCAATTAGGACTTTAGTCATAATTTGAATAGAAAATGAATAATAATTACTTATTAAATTCAAAGTAAAGCATAATTTATATTGGTGGAAAGCTAAGAATCTCCTTTAAAAACCCTTTTTGTTTCATCAATTTTGGGTTAAAAAAAAGTCATAAGCCACATACCCATCATATTGCCACTTTTTGGCCCATCATGATCCTGCACATACCCAAATGCAATAAATGATGATGATGTGATGGATGTTGTATTTATGAAATGCATCATGAATTTGTAGTATGATATGAAGTGATATGTGAGATGGATCAAATGTTAAGTGAAAAATGACATGATATGAAAATGAGTGTAACAATGAGATGAAATGTATGATGGAATAGCATAATGATAAAATAATAACGAAAATGAATGATAAATGATAATGTAGTGAAATGTAATGAAATGTGAATGAAAAGTAATGGAATAAAAGGATAATGCAAGGAAATGTAATGAAATGATAGTGAAAAATTGATGATGAAATGATAATGAAATGATAACTGATAAATTAAAGTTAAGCGAAAATGATAAAATAATAAACAAAAAATGACATGAAAAGTGAAAATGATAATAAATGATTATGAGATGAAATAATGATGAAATGATAAATGATAATGTGGTGAAATATAATGAAATGTTAATGCAATGAAATGTAATGATATGATAATGATAATGTTAAGGTAATGAAATGATAGTGTAAGGGTAATGATAATGCAAGGAAATGTAATGAAATGATAATGATAATGATGATGAAACTATGACAAAACGATGATGAAATGATAATGAACTAATAATGAAATGATAAATGAAATGATAATGATGAGATAAGAAATGATAATGAAGATGATATAATGGTATGCAATTATATGAAAATGATAAGATGTTAATGAGATGAAGATGATAGATAAGATGAAAATGGAAATTATATGAAATACCTAATGGAGAAATGAATGATAAATGAAAGGATCTAAATGATATGCAATAAAAAAAAGATGATAAAAATGAGAATGATCAATGATATGCAATGAAATGATATGATATGAAAAATGTTAAATGAAATGATAATGCATAATGATGGATAACTAAATGATATGAAAATGAATGATAAATGATAAACTATATGATATGTATAGGACCCAGATGAAATTATAATGATTAATGAAATGAGGATGAAGATGAAAGATGATAATGAAACAAATTTTTGAATGTCCTCCATAGATAGTCCAAAGAGACATGACAACCATTGATATTTTTGTTCAGCCTTCCAAAACTTTGATGCAAATTCAGTATGCAAATATGTACAATGATCTAAATGAAATACAACTAAATGAAACCAACTATTTGTTGAGCCTTCAGTTAGCTTTCTTGAATCATCATAGAGAGTTTTTAAAATGTTGGAAGTATGTACAAGCATCAGAGGGGAAATTAGCACCAATGATGACCTGAGTACAACTTTCATGATTTTTGATATAGCAAGTGAACACAAGCATCAAGGTATAATTGAACCGAGATGACCAGAGCATTTATTGCATAAACAAACAAAGACTAACCACTTTCTAATGCAAATTTGGAACTGCCATCAATGATACATTGTAGAAATCATGTCTTGCAACATATTTACACCAGATTAATAGTTAACCTCAAGACAATAGACAAAGAAAAATATTTCTCTTTCCTTGCCACTCTAGTTCAGTACATCATTGAGTGTGCTCCAAAGAGATGATATCAAAAATTAAACAACCATTGTTCAAAATATAATACTGTTATTCCAAATATTATTTAGAGTTTAGATCATCCAGATATAAGTCATGATATGGTATTTTGCTGAAAAATTGTTGTGATATGGATCAATGATTGGATAGTTATTCATGTGATTTGAGTAATTGTTTGCATGATTAGATTTTATGTCATTGTCTAGCTGTTTTGATAAAACCTAAAAGTTGATTTCCCCCAATATATCAATCGTTTGCCCCCCAATATTGATACAACTTGCTAAAATGAATATGTACAATGATCAAGCCATGGTAAGACATTATCACCTGAGGAAAATGATGGCAGTATGATGCTAGTATGGCCCTAAGATGATGGAAAGATGCATGAAATTAAGGCTAAGAAGCTAAGTGAAAAACATGAACTAATAGATGGAGAGCTACAAATAGCGTCTGTTTGCCAGATTTTCACTATTTTTTTTATTGCATTTTTCTGATTTCTTTTTTATTTTTTTGTATTTTTCTTGTCAATAGACTGCCTGTTGCCAGGTTTTCACCGTATGATGATTCTCTCTTCTTCTTCTTTTTAGGACTTTTTATGTTGTTTTTGCATTTTTTCTAGATGATGATAACCACTTTAGACATAATACTTCTTCAAGTGCATGTTGTTGATGGGTTCGTGAAACAGGTCCCCTTCTGGCATTAACAACTTGTATGCTCCTAAACCATATACTGCTATGACTACGTACAGACCCAACCAATTTGGTTCAAACTTTCCTTTCTTCTCTCTATCCTACTGATTCTGTGGGTTTAACTTAAGAACAAGATCACCGACCTGAAAAGTATGTGGCTTGACTTTGTGATTGTAGCTGCGAGACATCATCTATTGATATGCTTTCAAATGGTCAGCTGCTTGTTGTGTCTTCTCATCAAGGAGTTCCAGCTCTTGCAGTCGAGAAACTTTGTAGTCCTCATCAGTTGTGAGACCCTTCAATGATACCCTTAGTGATGGAATCTCAACCTCTAGAGGTAATATGGCTTCTACTCCATAGACAAGAGCATACGATGTTGCTCTTGTTGGCATTCAAATGCTACTTTTGTAGGCCCATAATGTGGGATTGAGTTGAATGTACCAATCTTTCCCTGCATCATTCACAGTCTTCTTCAAGATTTTTAGTATTGTTTTGTTTGAGGCCTCTGCTTAGCCATTCCCTTGTGGATAATAAGGTGTTGAATATCTGTTTTGGATATGGAATCTTTCACAAAGTTCATCAACATCCTGATTCTTGAATGGTCTTCCATTATCTATGATAATGGAATTTGGAATTCCATATCAACAGATAAGATAGTTGAGTACAAACAATGAGATTTGTTTGTCAGTAATCTTAGTCAGAGATACTACATCAATCCACTTGGTAAAGTACTATGTCGCTGTGATGATAAACTTGTGTTCATTCGATGATGAAGGATGAATCTTTCCAACTAGATCTAACCCCCATTGAGAGAATGGACAGGTTGGCGTGAACGGTTGAAGTTCTTGTGCAAGAGCATGAATGAGATTTCCATGAATCTGACATTTAGAGCACTTCTTCATGAAAGTGAATGATTCCCTCTCCATAGTTGGCCAGTAATAACCCATTCTAATCAATTTCTTGGATAAGGTCAGTCCACTTGAATGAGTGCCACAAATGCCACCATGGAATTCTTGTAAAGCCTTGTTAGATTCGTCACGTTCAAGAAATCGAAGTAAAGTACCATCAAGACTGCAGTGGTAGAGGGTGTCAACAATAAGAGTATAGCAAGAGGATTGGGAATAAAATTGTGCTTTTGGTTATGAGATAAGTCAAGTGGTAAGATATCTTATTTTAGGTAGGCATAAATCTTGCCATACCAAGGTGAATCAGACCCTACTAAGTGGCAAATGATTTGGCTTTCAGGTGTGTCATAGGTAGGTGTAAATGATTTTTCCACCATAAATTCATAGCGAGCCTAATTTTTTGGGAGTTGCAATAATGTTACGATCATGGCCATGGCATCAGCTACCTTGTTATTAAGTCTTGGAATCTATATGAACTTGATATTCATGAAGTACTTCTTGAAATCATCAACCATTTTCTTGTATGGTAACAATTTGTCATCTTTCGTCTAATAATCATCATTGATTTGATCAATGAGTAATTGTGAGTCACCATAAACTTGTAATTTTGTGATCCTCCATTCTAATGCGATCTTCAGTCTATTAATTAAAGCTTCATATTTGGCTATGTTGTTAGTGCATGGAAACATTAGCCTATAGGATCGAGGAATGGTATTTCCTTGAGGGGTGACAAAGAGTATGCCCGCCCCCAATCCATATTGAGTGAAAGACCCATCAAAGTATAAAGACCAAGGTTGTTTTGATTCTGCAGTGAAGACATCAGTATCTAGAAATTCAACATGCATGGGATGCTCTACTTGTAGATCCGCTTCAGCTAGTTGATCGGTGATAACTTTTCATTTGATTGCTTTGTGATCAACGTAATGGATGTCAAACTCACTTAAGATCATGACCCATTTTGCTAGCCTTCCTTTCAATGTAGCTTTCCTTAATAGATATTTAAGTGGATCAATCTTTGCAACAAGATTGATTGTATGAGTTAACATGTAGTGCCAAAATTTATGTGAGGCAAAGACTAATGCTAGACAAGCCTTCTCGATGAAAGTGTAGTTGAGCTTATGACCTGTTAGCGTTTGACTAATGTAATAAATTGCACGTTCTTTTCCTGTAGAATCCTCCTATGCTAATAATTACCCCAAAGATGTCTCTATTGCAGAAATATATAAGATTAGTGGTTTGTATAGATTTGGTGGTACTAGAACTGGTGGGTGCATTAGGTACTACTTGATTTGTTGAAAGGCCATTACACACTTGTCATCCCATTTGAAAGGAACATTATTATGTAGTAGATGTGTGAAAGGTAGACTCTTATTGGCCAGCTCTGGGATGAACCTTCGTATAGATTGAAGTCTTCCCTATAATGACCTCAACTGACTGATATTCCTTGGTGGAGGCATCTCCATGATTTCTTGCACCTTGGCAGGATCTACTTCAATTCCTTTCGCTGATACTATCTATCCCAATATTTTTCTAGATGTGACCCAAAAAACACATTTCTTGGGGTTGAGGCGAACTTTGAACTTTTCCAACCTCGCAAAAATATTGGATAATACTTCAAGATGTCCTTCTCTTATGTATGACTTTTCCAATATATCGTCTACATAATCTTCCATGAATGTGTGCATCATGTCATGAAAGATTGTAGTCATAGCTCTTTGGTAAGTAGCCCCGACATTCTTTAGACTGAAAGTGATGAGGGCATAGCCCGAGACACATAAAATAATCCACAAACAAGAGAATAATTTTATTATTCATAAAATGGAGCTTCTTACATGTAGAGGATCTCAATCCCCAAGTTCTACAACACATGCAAGTTACAAAAAGCTATAGAATAACCATTTCAAAATTTGCGAGCTTGTCCCCAAAAAATTAGAAACCCGCCCATAAATAGAGCTCCTCATTAGTTTGGAACCAAAACAACATTCAAATTTGAGTTTAGGCGGTTTGGCATCAAAAATTTACAACATGAAGTTCAAATTTCAAAAGATCATTTGCAATTGTATCTTCTAGAAAGTGCGCCAACTTCTCGAGGACATAGCTTTTGATCCGGGACTCCGATTCATGAACCGTTTGAACTGTTAGAAAGGTCTCGAAGTCAATAATGCACTCAAAATTGACTATGCCAATTTTGGTAAGTTTCAGGGCCTTTCTAGGAACTCTAAGTGCCTCGAAACTAACTCAGAAGATTTTTAGGTGCAAATCTGGGAAACTAAAACTGCAATATCTTTCAACCTAGGAACATAAAATAAAAACCATAAATTGGGAATTTCATTGTGATGAAAAGGGTATCCAAAAATGTAAAAACATCAAAAAACTAAGAAACTTGAAATTTAACTATTTTTGGGTGATGCAAGATTGCCCTTACACCACTGGATGCTCTTGCATCAGACACCTAGGGTAATCTAAGAAGTGACCCGTCACGTCTCAGATGGTTGAGGAAAACCCAACCAGTCAACTGCTGCCTTAGATAGCCAATATGAATCTTCTACAAGCCTTCCTCTCCATTTCACTAGATATTCTTCATACTGCCTATTTTTGGTACTCCTTCCCACACGACTATGCAAGATTGCTTCAATCTCCTCCCTTTATGAAGTAGGTGTTGGAATGCCATACTTCCCTATTGATGGTGCTTCCTTCATTCCACCTTCATGATACTCTGTCAAATTTGAAATGTTGAACATAGGGTAAATATTGATTCCATCAGACAACTCTACCTCATATGCATTCCCTGAATCATGCTTCTTCAAAATCTTACAGGGACTGAATTTCTTCATCTTCAATTTGTTATAGGTTCCCATAGGAAACCTTTCTTTCCTCAAGTGGACCATTACTTCATCACCAGTCTGAAACTCCTTATTCCTCCTTTTTTGATCTTCCTTAGCCTTATATTGCATATTCATCTTATTAGTGTGTTCTTGTACCTTCTCATGTATATTCTTGATGTGCTCTGTAAAATCTTTAGCTTCAGCACTTATTTTCTTCTCTTGGTCCATGTTCCTCAATTCTGGAGCTATTCTGGGGCTACCTCCATACACAATCTAGAACGGTGATCTACCAGTGCTTATGTTGATAGAATTGTTGTAAGAAAATTCTATCTGGGGTAACATCAAGTCCCATCCCTTGGGTTTATCTCCTACCAAACATCTCAGTAGGTTACCCAGACTCCTATTAACAACCTCTATCTGGCCATTTGTTTGTGGATGGTGTGCAGAACTGAACTTCAACTCTGTCTTCAGCTTCTTCAACAAGGTCCTCCAAAAGTACCCCACAAATTTGGTGTCATGATCTAAAACAATACTCTTTGGCAGACCATGTAGCCTCACCACCTCTTTGAAGAACAAGTCAACAATGTGGACTGCATCATGGGTCTTCTGACATGGAATGAAATGTGCCATATTTGAAAACCTATCAACACCACAAAAGGCTGAATCCCATTCCCTCATTGTGTCATGGCAA
>VDFB02358134.1:10890953-10923933 GCA_007258455.2 Sequoia sempervirens | reverse complement strand
GTTAGTCTCTTGGTCAAAATCTCATAAAACCCCAAAACATTTGAAAATTCAAAAAATCAAAACACTTGTAAAATCTTGAAAATACCATAAACAACCTTAAAATAGTTTACAAAACTTAAAAAACATTCAAAAAACCCAAAAAAATCCATCTGTCTCATCTCACTTTCACCCGAAATAAGCATCACTCATAATAAATCAATTGTCATCCTCAACCTTTGGTGAAACAGTTACAAACAAGTCTAGCAAGTTAAAAGTAAAAACTAAAGTGTCAAGAGTCTCATGTCTAGGACAATACGTAAACAAGTTGGTCTACTCTTTGTGTCAATAGCCTATCATCCATTCAGTCCCAAATCAATCATTTGTTATCATCATCTCCTAGGATGCATCCTTCCTACAATGAACATCAACATCAAGCATCACCGTAGTTTAGTCTTGGATAGCGGTATTGAAGAACATTAGCTTGTTTTTGTGCTTTAACTTTGTCTTTTGACTTATCATTTTGTGCTCATTTCAATGACCTCTCAATGATGTTCCAAAAAAAGTGATTTTAAGAGAAAAAAATGGGGAAAAGATCATTATATTTTTATCTATTGTGCTTGTGGGATATTCTTGTAATATAACCTTGGTCATGTGTACTTTGTTTAGTTTTAGGGAGGGTGTTTTAGGTGTCTTTTTAACCACATAGGAAGGCTTTCCTTCCTATTTTTTGGTTTGAGATGTCTGAAATATCATAACAACATTTTAAATAAGGTTTCATATGCTAGGTGTTAACATGAGTACTCCTATCTGATTGTCAAGTCAAAGTCCATCACACTAGGTGCAACACCATCCTAGTTCTTTATACCTTGATGCATCATACCATGTGTGTAATTAAACGTGAGGTAATTGGCCCTTTTAAAATCCCAACTCCTTGGTAAGAAAATCATCATCATCATCACCATCATCTCTTGTCTTGTTGGATCCTCTTCTTTGTTCCATTTTCTTTCAATGCTAACATGGTACCATGATAGTTAATTGCAAATCATCATATATGCATCCATCCTGCATCCACAAACCATCAACATACTACATATTGCATATCATATCATATAGGAAATCTTAAATCATATCACATGCATTGGATTTCCATCATTTTCATGATATAGATTGGTTATTCTAAGCATTTCATCATTTACACATTTGCATTCATTTGCATCATCATATTCATAAATCATATAAAACATCATTTTCATTCATCATATCATATCATAAACATCATCATAATATCCATAGAACATATATAAGCATCATTCATTTGCATAAGATCATCATGACATAAGCATCATATAAATGCATAACCATATAATGCACGAGAAAAGATAATGAAAAGAGAAAAAGATCGCAATTCATCATCATCCATTAGGGGAATAATATAGATATATTAGTCGCACAATCATTGCATTTTGCATCATCATAGAAAAGATATCCAAAAAGAAAGCATCTCCTCACATTTGCATCATCACATAGAACATAATGTACATCACAACATCACATAACATCATTGCATCACATTCCATAGCATATAGAAAGTAAAGCCATCCATAATGCATAAATAGAATAGAACACATCACATCAAATCAACGTCATCTCATATCATATATATCATCATCAAAATGTACACTGTCATGGTAAAAAATTGGATCAAAATATATATGTGTGTATGTTAATAAAGTACAATCACCCACTAGGCTATCAAAAATGAGCCTGTGAAGCATAAAAGAATGAAAGAATATATGTATCTGATCAAAACTATTGCCCTCACCACTTGCTCTCTCCATGTGGTCCTCTACAAGTCTGTGGCCTATCCTTTGTGAAAATTTTGGGACTCAGGCTGGTCTCAACATGGCCTGATAATAATGCATCCTATAGTAATTGGCCTATTGGATGGCCTCCCTGTATGATTGAAGTGGTTCCATGCTCTAGGAGGAGGATGCAGACATGCTCTCTAACTACTATCGTCTGCCCATATCTATTGTTACCTGTAGCTTTGCAACCTATCTCTGCTAGACCACCTGGTCGTACTCTACCCGTAACTGATCCCTCTCAGTTGTAAGTACCTATATCTATGCCTATAGCTAGAGAATCTAACCATCCCTAGGGTCTAGCTAAAGGGGTGGTTGTGTGGGTGACTGATCATGGTCCCCATCTCTGGACAGTGTTAGAACCTTATCCTGGTGCCTGTGATCCTGATCCTAAAATCCCTAGTCTTGGTCCTAATGGACCTAATCCTGAACGTCTTGTCGGGGTGGCCCATCTGCCTACTCTCTGTCCTGAGGATGTGGTCCATGGTCTAGCTATGGACCTCCACCTCCCTCACCTCCATCCTCTCTACCACCTCCTCGGCCTCCCTATGGCTATCTGCCTACTTAGCCCCTAGGCCTCCATCGTGCCATTGCTACACCTAGTAATGTCAATCTCAGAGGCACCCATAACCAATCCATGTAACTTTGTGTCATGCTTGCATTAGCTGGACCCTGTGCATATGCACATGGTCTAGCCACAAGCTATTTGAAACTTTGAACCACCTCATCTACTGGGATGTGGTGGTCCCAAGATGTCTCTCTTGTCATATAGGTGAAAATGGCCACATATTGGTCATTGGGTCGATCCTGAGCATCACCAAATTGATGAGCCACTCTATCTGGTAGATATCTCTCTATCATGGTGTACTCCCACCCCTGCATAAGCTGATCTTGGTGGGTGAAGAAAAGTTTTTGTTCATCATCATACCATGCCAGCAATCTGAGGTATGGACACTAGGTGAACTCCTACATATCATCTATCACCCTCCTCCAATGAGGGATCCCATGCTCGCCAGTGTGTGAAAAATAAACTATGCCTTTGTATCGCCACACCATTGGATCATTTGGCTCAATAGCTATAGGAACAACTTTGACAGGGTGCAAAACTAAGATATGCTCCCATGCCCAGATGTGTGGGAGAGTAACGCTGGCCTTGATGGATTTGTCGTCTAGATACGCTACCTTATGCAGATCTTTGTAAAGAGAGGATAATAGCACCAATCCCCAAGTGGAGCAAGTCCTGAACATGATTATCCTCTCCCAAGTGAGCCCCCATCCGATGCTAAAATATCAGCCCCACTGATCTAGTGCCACAAGTCTTGAGATAATGGCTACTACCACTAATTTGAATGGTGAAACAGTGAGCCTGTATCACTTTAGCTCAATCTGGCCCTTTGCGAAAATAATCTGATCAAGGCCCATCATGTCATAGAAGGCCTCCCTCCTAGCATCCACATCATAGATGACATGCTCTTCATGGATCGGTAGTCTCAGAATGTACCAAACATCCTCCAAAGTGATCATCGCCTCACCAGTGGAAAAATGGAAAGATGATGTCTCATTGTGCCTTCGCTCATACAACGTAGTCATCATACTCAAGCAAGTGTGAATTGGGTGAGCATAGGTGATGTACCATAATCCAAAAGCTCCCAGGTGCTCCTGTAATCGCTCGTGCATCCCCTCTAGAATGCCAAATAGAATTGGGACCTTGTGCTCTTGCGAGTGTAGTATCTCAGCCTCCTACATTAGCAAAGTCACAACGTCAAGTTTCATAAAAAAAATCTTGGGCTCAGTTGAGCTTTTTCACCTTTCAAACAGCATATGCGTTGCTATTTGCAAAGACAGAGCAATTTGAAAGTTTCAAACTACACTGCTGGAGGAGTTTGAACCCTCAAACTCTGTTGCCACAGTACAGTTTGACAATGACCTAATTTGACCCATAAACTTAAACTTTAAACAGGACCATCGTGATTCTCTATGCATACGTGGTGCACTTTGACCTAAAACCCTAAATTGCAAACTTCGCCGCTATGGTGCTACATGAATATGCAACATAGTTTGAGGCCACGTGACACTGAAATTGAGTTTGTAGTGGCACTATATTGAACTGCTCGACCTAAACTAACTTTCTAGGCCTAATAAATGCACCTAAACACAAAAAATGAGATGAAGTTAGGATCACTCACTGGAGGTCCTACACCTAGATGTTATTGGTACACTCGTACTTGATCTAAAATGTGTCACATGGAAGCATGCATTGTGTCATCTCGTTCAGCGCTCAGAGCTCTAGTGGTAGAATCTCTATAGGCTATGTGTGCAAATGAATTGGAAGTGGCCCCTGAGGCCTATATTAAGCCTAAAAGTTAGGGTTTTTTGACCCCTTTTAGCCATCCTACTAGGGTTTTGGCCCCCTGAGCTTGTTATTGTTCGTTTGTGGGCCGTTTTGCATTGTTTTGGCATATGTTTTACCTTCAAGAGCCTTTTCGGACCTCTCGGGCACCTTGTCCTCTTTTTTTGCGAGATCACCCAAAAAGTTGAAATTTTTGTCTGATCTCTCGAGGGGGCAGTATGGCAGTATCTTTCGTCTATTGGGGCAACATTGGGGCATTGTGAAAATCATATTTTTTTTTTTGCTTTTGATCAAGACATGTTTGTTCTTTGAACTAATGCAACAAGTGCATCACTTCAAAGAGGGGAAAAATGTAAACACATAAAATGTACTGATTGACATTACACAACTAATCCTAATTTAATTAACACCGCTTCATCCTAAATCATCCCTCTATCTAACCATTTAATCAAATAACCCCTATTTGATTAAATTCATCAATTTTCCTCTCTTAATTAAATAGATCAATTTTATCTAGTTAAGCCATTATTTCTCGTTAATTAAATAAATCATTTTATTTGATTAATCCCCTTGTCTCTATTTTAATTAAATAATTCTATTTATTTAATTAAATCTCTAAAGTTCTTCTATTAAATTAAATAAATTAAACCTTTATCTAATTTAATCTAACATCATCCCTTTTAATTAAATAAATCAAAACCTTTATTTAATTAAACCTATATCATATTCTTCTCATTTTGATTTAAAATCAACCCAAAAATCTAAATCAAATTGTCACATCAACTAACCTCCTTGTATTTAATCAAATCCTAATTAAATCTAATCTTAATCCATGTCACATCCTCTAGCTTTTCCCACTTCCACAAATAAATCAATTTAATTGATTTATTAAATCTTCATTTTCTCTCAACTTGGCATCTTTGATGGAATATTCCTCCAAATTGAAAATCCCTCCAAATGGGATATGTCCTTCCAACAAGTCATTTATTTCATCTTACATGTCCTTTTTCCTTGAGCCAAGTGGGCATAACTCCTTCTTCTCTTCCCTCCAACATGTCATTTCACTATTTTGAAATTCCACCTAATTGCATTTATGGGCACATTCATCAAATTGTGCACATCCTTTGCCCATTCAGATCTTGACAAGTGGCACTTTCCTATTGGATGTTGAATGATCCCACATTCATCCCTTTTACCTCTTCTCTCTTCACTTTCTTCTATAAATAGAGAGGCTATCCTTTGTTTTGATCATCCACCATTTTCATCAATTTTATCAAATTTGTAGCTAGGTTATACAAGAATTCTACCAAAGTGGATGACATCTTCATCAAATCAACACAAAGCTTGCATAGGAGTTGGGAAAGGGTCAATTTCCACATCAAATTGGCACCAATTCCCCCATGGGATTGATAGTTTGCATGCTTAATTAGGACTTCATTTCTTTCTCATTGTGTTCTTCATTTTATTTCCTATTTTGAGCAATGTTAATGAATTTCATGGGGAATCTTAGTTCTAACTTGCATATTGATCTAATATTGTGTTTGTTTGTTATGTTTTTGTAGGTCTAAGATTGGGGTTCTACACATATAGGTAGTTATAAGGATGAAATACTTTGTGATATTATGCATTTGGATGCATGTCACATTGTGTTTAGAAAGTTGTGGCATTATAGAAAGGCAACAAAGTATAACAGCAAAAACAACACATATGAGTTGAGAAATGATGGGATGAAATATGTATTAACAACCTTGAAGGATGAGTGCATAGGAATTAAAATCTTTTTGTTAAGTGAGAATATAGATGTACAACAACATGAAGTAGAGACAAATGAGGTAATGGATGAGGTAATAATTTTTGATAACATGTTGTTTGAGAAACTAGTTCAACAAGAAATGGAAGAAATTTCTTTTGAATTTTCTCAAACTAATGAAAGTAATGTTGACATTGATGTTGAAGTGGGTTATGTTTAGGAAGAAGATGAAGAGATAACAAAAGAAGTTGTAGAGGACTCAAGGATATTCCAAAGAGAGGAAAGATTCATGGAGGATAAGGATATGGCATGGTTCTCAAGAGAAGAACTAAGAGTTGAGAATGTTGATGTAAAGGAGATTGAAATAATGGATGAGCAATTTAGAAATGAAAATGAATAGCTCAGTAAGGTTGAGGTGAAGCCAAATATTTTCGAGAATCATGAATAGAAAATAATGTGTGGAAAACAACATGAGGTGGATGAAGAAGTGAAGTATGAAGAAAAAGAATATGATTTCTTTAATATGTTTATTTCTTGTGTAGGTAAAGAAGACAAAATGGATGACAGCGAAAGTAAATTTACAATTACAGTCCAAGGTCAAGCTAGAACAAGAACAAAAACAAAAGCACATGGCTATATTGTACCAAGTTGTCCTTGGCTCAAGAAGCATGTTAAGGGAAAAAAATGCACAAGTGCACCAATTGATACAAATTTATTTGAGATCTAGGAAAAAGGAAAAAATTTACACACGCAACAGAACTAGAAGACAAGAAAGAAGATTCCTATTTGAGGTGGATCTCAAATTTTCTTTTCCCTGGGAGTATGGTGTAGGGACACCTAGGTCTTCATTCACAAGAGGGTTCAAAAGTTTTTTTTTTGTTTTTTTTTAGTAATTTATATGTAATAAGGTCTTATAAGACCATTCCATGTGTTTTTGACTCAGTTTTGGGTCATTAGGTGTGAGTTAGGGTCTAGGTGCTAAAATATTGTAATGTTGCACATTGTTGTCAATGCAACTTTTGTACTTTTTGTGATAATGAGGTATAATGATGTTTTGTTAACTCCTTAACAAAAAATATGGTTGGAGGTAGTTTTAATATGGTTTTAAATGCTTTAAAATCCTTTTATGGTCGAAGATAAGGGTTGGTTGGAGTTTGTAGGTTTAAGCAAATAGAATAATTCTATTTTTGCATTTTCTGAACATTTTTGCTGCTAACTTGAAAATTACAAATTTTATAGCCTCCATTTCAACATTAAACCAATTTTAGGTTGTTGTAATGTGAATTATATTTCTTTCCTATTTTTTGGCATCAATTTTCATTTGGTATTTTGAGAGTTATGGCCATTTTTGTAAAAACTGCCTAAAACTATCCTAGGGTTACTAGTTCTGAAAAAAAAAGGCATAAATTTTGTTTCCACCCTTAAATATTCATAAAAATTGAAGGAAAATTCTATAATTGTGTTATCTAAAATCTTAATAGAGAAATTGGCCTCATTTGGTGTTTTGTGAAAGTTATAAATGACAGTTCGTTGCATTTCATGGCAAAAATTCCAAGTTTTCTTGTTTCCCTATAACTTTCACCATGTTGTACAATCCTGTACGGCCTTCTTATGGCCTAAAACTTGTTGGAGTTGATGATTCTATGAATCCTTGTTCATTTTCAACTAGTTTCATCTAATTTCATTAAAATTTGTGTGAGTTAGAGCACTTTTCCTAAAAAATGTTTAAAAACCTAGCCTAGGGTTGGTTTGAAGCAAGAAAAATGAGTTTCTCTCCATTCCACCAATGAATTGACCCAAAAATTTATGGTATAGATGTATTTAGGGTGTATTTTGTGTTAAATATGTTTTCAGGAGTAGGGGAGAAGGATTTGTGCAAATATGTTGATGCACTAGGCTAAAAACTCATGTTTTAGGCAAAAATAGTTGCATAAAGGTTAGGGTTTGGTAAAAGGCCCTTTGAAAGTTATTTTTAATGCTTGGAAATGATTAGGAAGACACAATTTGACATGTTTGGAGTATTGGTTTGAATATTGAGATTCTATAATGAGTAAACCTTGTGGAGACCTAGTAGGAAGAACCTAATTAGGCCTAATTGTCAAGCATAGCATCAGATTTTTTAAGGTGGTGTCCTAAGACAACCCTATCTAAATTTTTGATATGTTTTACAGTGCCATAAAGGGTATCCTAAAAAAATTCTATATTTTGGGTTGGATTTTTTTCCTACAAATTATGTCAAAAAAGGGGTGTTTGTTGTGCTACAAGGCATAATGTCAATTTGTAAAGGAAATCTTCTTGTTTGATGTGTTAAGGAAATTTTATTTGCAAATTTTTTGAATTGATATTGTTTTGAAACCTTCTACCATGCTTTACATCATGCAACCTACTAGTAATGTCATTCCTAACATTGGAATTTCCACTAGAAATCCTTGTACCTTTGTGGCATCCCACATCATATCTCCTACCACTTTACCTCACATATTTGTGTTCCACATACTTGATCCTCAAACATATACACACTTCCATCCTAAAACATAACCAATGATTCCATTCTTAATCAACTTTTACAAAAAAATCCATCCTTTCAACTAAAAAATTTCCACCATAAACTAAAGTCAAAGTGGCCAACCTTCATACTATGTCAAAAGCAATACCTTATCCTTGGAGATATTAAAAATACCAATACCACAGGGTATAGATATTCCTAGGTTTGAGAAATATGGATGGAAAGTAAATCCTTCTAACCATGTTTTTGCTTACACCACCTTATGCAATGATTTCATCCTTGACGATAAACTATTAGCTAAGCTTTTCCCTAGGTCCTTGAAAGATACCGCTTTAGAATGGTTTTCCTCATTACGAGAGAACTAAATTAATTCATTCAATGAAATTTTTGAAGAATTTATTAACCATTTCCAAGTGCACATGACTCCTAAGATTACATTAGCTTATTTGACGAGATGTAAGCAAAAGTATTATGAAAAAAGTCACTGACTTCCTTTCATGCTACCAATTTCTTTATTCCCAAATTGACATAAAGATTCTCGATCCTCACCTTCAATGAGTGTTCATCGAGAAATTACAAATTAAGATGCAATATAAGCTTGTTATGACTAAATTTCCTTCCTTTATACACTTGTGTACTACCCTTCGTGATTATCAAAAATTGATTAGTAGTCATGAAACAAAACCCACCTCTAGCCATTCTAAAAAGTATAAATCCACAACTCAAAATAATTACTAACCTGTTAGGAAAAAAAAAATGCTTTCTTCAACTAAATCCACCTCAACCAACTCAAAATGTTGATACCCAAGTGGCTGCTATAAAGAAGAAAAATATTTTTAAATTTGGGGATCTAGCTAGACAATTTACCCCCTTACCCGATACCCTCCATAATATCATGTTGCAACTTCTAGAAAATAAATTGATTTCCTTACCTCCCATTAAAACTTATGATCCTAATAAACCATTACCTCCAGAATTTAGATCAAATTCTTATTGTCATTTTCACTATCAAAATGGACATGATATAGAACATTGTAAGCATCTTAAACACACAGTGCAATACCTCATTGATTCCAATCATATTCAAATTGGTGGTTTCAATGATCAAGGTAATAATTCTATTGCCCCTCCCAACCAAAAATTACAAATCTTTACCAACCACATGCCAAATCATAATATTTCATTTTTCAAAACTAGTGAAACTAAGAACGATGTGATAAATGTTGACACGAATGATGACATCATGGATAATAATGAACAAATTCCTATGGATAGTATGGTTGGATTGATCAAAATTCAATCTCGTAAGGGCCAAACTAAAATGCCTCTTCATATCACTTTCTCAAAAAAAAAAATACTTAAACATGCACTCAATGGTCCTTTTTATAGAGTTGGCCAAAGCAATGACAAGCCCACTAAAGAGATATTAATTGATCTCGTCTGTGGTGAGAATGTGATCATTGAAGAATTTTTACTTGTGCATGAAATCTATCAAGATAGATATGATAAACTAAAAAAATGGATAAAAATGCATAATGGTTTTTCTTACCATATGATTGGTTCGATCATCCTTCCTTTAAAATTTGGACCGAATAAATTATATGTCTCATTCTCCATCATCCCAACATCAAATCAATTATGTGTGAAGCCTAGTTATCCATGGCTATGCTCCATGGAAGTTGTCCTGTTGTTTGTGGATAAATTCTTAAAGTTTCCCTTTGACAATGAGATATTTACTGTGCATCATAGTAGCTTTAATCCTATGTCTTCCCTTGGAAAATTTTCATTAGATTTCTTTTGGCTTAAGCCTATTGAACCTATTAAACCTCATGAAGATTTATTTTTTAAATCCTATCAAAAGTTTAAGGAGAAACACATAGTAGAATTATCCCTGTGAAGCATGCCTCAACCCATGATTGAGCCTCCTATCCTTGATGAAACCATGATTGAACCAAAAGACCTTCCAAATAACCAAGAACAACCCAAGATGGATACTTTTCCTATCTCCTACAAACAACCAAGAGACAACCAAAAACATCTCGTCATGTCTCTTAAGATAAAACAATTTTACAAAGCTAAAGAGAAAGTGGTTGAACACCCTTCCATGGTTCCTTTCGTACCTCCTCTAATGGAATAGAAGAAACCCATGTTTGATAAACCTACTCCTACACAAACAAAAATTGAAAATCATACCAAAAGAAATAGAAATTCTAGAGAGTGTAGGCGTAGATTTCATGTTATTGCTCAAAGGTTAAATGATAAAAAATAATAAACAAAATCAACATCCAAACTCTAGTGAAGCAATTTACGATGAGTTTCCCTCTTCACCACAATAAAAGGATCCTATATCTTAACCATAACAATTGTGATGATCCTCCTAAAAAGAGTGACTCACCACATGTTGAACTAGGTTATGCTCCTAGTACCACACTTGTTGTGGTTCCTTTGGCTAGTTGTTTTCATTCTGCATACAATGAACAAGATTGGATGTGTACAACTTGCTATCTAGGTTGAATCTCATGTGCCTTACTAGTCTTGTCTTTGTTTTCCTTTTCATGTTATGTGTGTGATTGCATGTGTGTAATGTGATCTCCCATATTATTTTGTTGGATGTATCTCTCTTTGTGACATTCCTACTCTTTGTATCTACATTCTTCTATATGTCATAAAACATTATCTTTTCTTTGTCTTGTGTTTTCCTTTAGGGGATGATGCAAGGAATCGATACATTTAGGTCTCTACCATGTTGACCAAAAATATTTTCTTTTTTTTCACTCTCTTTGTGTCATTCTTCTACTTCTTTGAATATTTGGGGAATGATAATCTTTCTGAACTCTCTAAAAAAAATTGTAGCAAAGACATATTGACCTTGAATCTGTAGATCCCTTGTATGGGATTTTGGGATTTAATTTTGGGTACAAACCCTTTTCATGATGTAGCTTCATTTGGAAACATATGACTTGGCATAGGAATTTCCAAATAAGCTTGCATGTCCTCTTTATTGTTAGCATTTAGCATTTTCTACTTTAAAATAATTGCTCACAACATGATGTTTAGCAATTTCTTTAAAGTGGGGGCATACATTGGCATTATTCTTTTGCATTTTACAACTCATGTTTCATTGTGTGGTATTCTTACTTCATGCGATGCATATTTCTCTTGGTGATGACATTGGGCATGATTTCCTTCAAGAGCATGATCTCTCTCATCATATTATATTCCTCTTAGTGGTAATTCCAAGTGGAGTGCATTCCCTAATTTGTGAATCTTCTATTCTTCAATTGGTCCTCTCTTGGAGACATTCAGCATGATGTTCCCTAAGTTAAGACCTTACATGAAATAAGAAAAACCCCTTTGAACATACCTTACACTATTTTTCATTTACAATAACTATTATATGGCCACCTTGCATAACACACTTTTCATTATTATGGATGTTAAAAGGCGTAGGACAACTGAGGGGGGGGTGAATCAATTGTCACCAAAACAAACTCAAAATTTCAGCACTTATCAATTTCACAATAACATTGTTTTGAACATGAAATTTAGATAATAGAAAGTAAAATCAGCACAATGAACACTAGATTTTACATGGAAAAAACAATAAGGGAAAAACCATGGTGAGGATTAACTCACAATATAAAGAGATTGAAAAACTGAATACAAAGGCTCACTGTCAAGGGCTCACTTGCTAGAAGAGGACTCACTGTCTAGATACAAAGGATCACTACCTATAGAAAGGACTCACTATCTAACTAGGAGGATCACTACCTATAGATACAAAAGAGAATAAAAGATCCACCATGAAAATTTACACAATCGACAACCTTGATCAAAAGATTATAGAAACCTTCAACTCACTACCATTAGGAATCTAACACAATGAAGTATTGTTGCCTCAACTCACTTTCACACATTTCTTCTCTTCTTATTTATGGCTTACTTCGTTACTTTGCATCACACAATTATTCACAAGTTACCTTGCATTTATACCATCTTCAACCTTAGAAACTTTCTCCAAGGTCAGGCACATAAGCTTCATTTCATAAATTCAAATTAGGTTGGCAACTCAACATTCCCACGGTGGAAAGAAATGAGAGTGGACAAATAAAAAAATTAATCAAGACCAAAAATAATGTCTTGGATCAACCACATGCTTCCTTAATTAATTTTATTCATCAAATGAAGTGTAAACACTAGGTCATCTAAACCTAATGAAAACACAATTAAACATTGATTTACATGCTTTCCAACAAGAAGATGACATGCAGACAATGCAACATGATTTATTATGCATGAGAACACATCTCAAGTTCCTTCAGATACATCCACAACAAGTGTAACAATCTCCAAACACTGAACTACTTCCATCTGTCCATCTAGACTGTGCAAACACATGTACAACTCTAAAATTTAACTTTTGGATCACCAAACCACAAGAATCTTTTCCAAAAAACCGGAGAACACCATTATAAGACATATTCTAGATCCATAGGATCTAAAACAAAATAGTGGAGAACTGTAGAGCATAAACATTTCTCCTAGTCCATAGAAAACTAACTCTACTAGAACGATTCACACATCGGTGAACACAACTTTCACATTCCATCAAACTAGAAGCTACAACTCAGGAAATATTACCATCAAATAACCATAAAAAAAAATTCAGATCTGCACAAGCATAGGATCAACATAGGAGAAATGTGGAGCACATACTAGAGCACACTCTAAACACATTCATAACTCTGACTTCTCTCTTTATTAATTTTCTCAAAAGCACTTGGAAACCCAACAATTTAGCACATTTGAAACATCATAAATATAGCTCCATGTACTCACAACATCTCAACAAAATCTCAAATATACATGCACAATGTATAACATACTGAATAGTGTTGACATCGATGAAAAAATTAATAACAATGCCACCAAACATGCTCATACTTGCAACAATCTCCCCCTTTGTCATTGATGGCAACACATGATGTGAAAAAACCATCAAAGACAACAACCTACACAATATTCTAGGAGAACACATTTTCTTCTTTTTCTGACTATTTTTCACATGACTTTCTTTCCCCCTTTGACATCAATGGAAAAGATCAAAAGCTCTTATTACTACACCTTAGGAGTACACCCATTTAACTCATACTGCAACAATGAAAAACATTTCTACTCCCCCTGTGGAGTGAACCCATTCATCAATCTAGATAAATGAAGAATTTGTTAATTTACTAGATTGATGCACCTTCATGTGCACCTAGTTTAGAGGGCCAATGACCCCCAACCTCTCCCTAAGATACTCAAAAGTGTCCTTTAGAAGAGCCTTAGTAAATATATCTACAATTTGTTCTTTTGTTGTCACATACTCTAGCCTGACTTCATTCTCCAACACCTTCTCTCTCAGGAAATGATATCTGATACATATGTGTTTTGTTCTTGAATGCATCACCAAATTATTTGAAATGTTTATTGCACTTGTGTTGTAACAAAAAATAGGAATAGGATCATCACATATGACTCCAATGTCTTTCATAGTTTGCTTCATCCACAAAACCTATGTGTGGAAGGATTTCCAACAATATATTGTGCCTTTGCAGTGGATAAAGAAACCAAATCATGTTTCTTACTCAACCAAGAAACAAATATTCCACTAAGAAAGAAAGCACCTCCATTGGTACTCTTCTAGTCATCAACACAAGCAGCCCAATCTGCATTAGTATAAGCACTCAAGGTGAAATCAGCACCCTTAAGATACCATGAGCCATAATCTAGTGTACCTTTAAGATATCTAAATATCCTCTTTACAACTATCACATGTGCCTCTTTAGGATCTACTTGAAATCTAGAAACTAAACATATTTCATGCATAATATCTGGTTTGGTAGCAGTAAAATACAACAATCCATAGATCATAGATCTGTATTTTATCTTATCAGTTTTAGCAGATTCATCATCTTTACTCAGCTTACATCCTATTACCATAGGAGAACTAACCAGTTTGGAGTCATCCATTCCAAACTTCTTCAACATCTCCTTCACATATTTCAATCATGAAATGAATATCCCTTTATCATTTTGGTTCACTTGAATACAAAGAAAGAAATTCAACTTACCAATCATGGACATTTCAAATTATTTTTGCATTTCTTCTGCAAATCTTTTACACATGCCTTCATTTCCACCAAAGATGATATCATCAACATATACTACTATTATCAACATTTTTTTACCTTGCACTTTGAAGTAAAGATTTATGTCAGCAAAGCCTTTGTTGAAACCTTGCTTTCCCAGGTATCTATCCAATCTTGCATACCAAGCTCTGGAAGCTTGCTTCAGCCCATACAATGCCTTCTTCAACTTACAAACAATATCTAGTTTTTCTGATAACTAAAATCATTCAAGTTGTTTCATTTACACCTCTTCCTCCAATTCACCATTTAGAAATGTTGACTTGACATCCATCTGATATTATTTGAAATGCTTGTGGGTATAAAATTCTTGAAACATCTTAATAGCTTCCATTGTAGCCATAGGGTCAAATGTTTCTTCAAATTCTATGCCTTCAACTTGTGAGTATCCTTTACATACAATTCTTGCTTTATTTCTTATAACTTCACCATTTTCATTCTACTTATTTTGGAACACCCATTTTGAACCAATTACATTCTTATTCATAGGTCTAGGGACTAACTCCCATGTTTGATTCTTTCCTATTTGCATCAACTCTTCTTTCATAGCTCTAACCCAGCTCTCAACTTCACATGCTTCACTCACAAATTTAGGTTCTATTTTAGAGAGTGAACATAGATTTACCTTAGCTACTACTTTACTTCTTGTCTTCACACCTTCACTCTTATCTTAAATTATTTGTTCCTCTGGATGATTCTTCTACACATACTTAGCAGTCTTAATAGCAGGTTCTAGGATTTCTTCTTCTTCTTCAACCTCCTCCTCCTCCTCTTCTTCTTCTTCTTCTTCCTTCTCCTTATTCTCTTTAGGTACTCATCCATAGATAGGATCATCAAGTTCAACTTCACTTATCTCAATAGGTCTGTGCATGTCCTCATCAACTTTCACATTAGCACTCTCAATAATCTTCCTCAATCTTTTATTGAAGAATTATATGCTTTACTAGTAGTAGAGTACCCAAGAAAAATTCCTTCATCACATCTAGCGTCAAACTTTCCAAGATTTTCATCATTTCTTTTAATATAACATCTACTTCCAAATACCTTAAAGTACTTCACAATAGGAGTCTTACCAGTCCATAACTCAAAAGGAGTCTTTGTGTTGTTGCCTCTAATCTGAACTCTATTAAGAACATAAACAACAATGTGTATTTCCTCTCTCTATTACACATCTATTGCATTTGAATCTTTCATCATGGTTCTTGCAGCTTTCTATACTATCCATTTTTTCCTCTCAACTACCCCATTCTATTGAGGGGTTCTCGAAGTAGAAAATTGTCTTTTTATGCCATGATGTTCACAAAATGTATTAAATTCACTAGAAGTGAATTCTCCATCTCTATCAGATCTCAAACATTTGATTCTCAGGTTCACCTCATTTTCCACTCTTGCTTTGAACACTTTAAACCTATCTAGAGCCCAAGTCTTCTGTCTAAGAAAAGCAACCCATGTCATTTGAGTATAATCATCAATAAGGAGCATTAAATACCTATCACCATTTAGGATTCCTATTCTAGTTAGACCAAGAGGTCAATATGAATTAATTCCAAGATTCTAGTAGTAGTCTACTCTTTTCTTTCTTAAAATTGCTTCTTGTCTATTTCCCCAACTAAAAACTTCTACAAATAGTATTAGTAGGCTTTGTGATTCTAGGAAGACCTCAGACAACATCTCTTGAATTGATCCTGACAAAATTATCAAATTTTGCATGTCCCATCCTTCGGTGCCACAACCAACTTTCATTGACTTGAGATACAAGGAATTGACTATCAACTCCCTAAAGCTGATAGATGTTTCCATGAATTCTCCTTCCAGGAGCAACCATATCTCTAGATCCTTTTCTGATTTCATAGGTATTATTATGAAACACAATTTTAAAGCCATTTCTACACATCTATCCAACACTCAAGAGATTATCTCTTAAACACTTTACATAATACACATTATTAGTGTTGTGAATTCTATCAAAACTAATTGAACATTTTCCAACAATCTTCACTCTTGAATCATCACCAAACATGACCAAACCACCATCATAATTTTTAAGTTTAGTAAAATTACTTTTATCTTCAGTCATGTGATTAGAGCATCCACTTTCAATCACCCAATAGTCTTCATCATGTCTAGCACGAAGTGTAGTGACCAAAGTACCTTCCATATCATTCTTCTTGTTCTCTGGAGCATTCTTTCTTGCATATTTTCCAGTGTTAGTAGACACAGATTTATTCTCCAAAGCTAAAAACAAAAATTCACTATCATCACCCTCATAATTAGATTCATCATCAGAGATTTCGGCTTCTTCTTTAACATAATACAACTTCTTATATTTCTTATCCTTTATATCCTTATCTTTGTGATCCTTGTTCTTCTTATGTACAACTCTATTGGTACATCTTGAAGCATAATGACCAATATTACCACAACTAAAACATTTAAAGGGAAACATACCTTTTATAATTACAATACCTTTCTTCAGCTTCTTAGAAAAATTCACTTACAACTCATCAAAACCATCACTATCTGGATCATCCTTAGTCTTTTTTGCTTTAAATGTTGTTTTTTTTCTTTTCTTCTTTCTTGAATTTTCTCAACTTAAATGTTATCAAGGTGCCAAATAATAGTTCTTTAGTGTATTTCTTCAGATTATACATTTCTTCAATCACCGAGATCTTATCATCGTAAGATCAGGTAGGGTTATTAAGATATTCTTAATTATATCTTCATCAATCAAATTTCCCCCTTGATTCCTAAATTCATTTGTTGTAAGTTCAACCCTCTGGAAATAGCTTGTAAAATATTCACTTTCTTCCATTTTCAAATTCTCATATCCACACTTTGCTGCTAGGTTCTTTGTCAATTTTACTCTTTCCTTTCCTTCATACAGTTCTTCCAACTTCTTCCAAACTTCATGAGCAATGTCTAAAGAAAGAACCTTAGTTCACTCAGTTTTATATAAACCACTAAAAATAGCATACCTTTCTTTCTCATTCCCCTAATAAGTAGAAACCTCAACTACAATAGTAGGGCCACTCGTCGGAGAAACATACTTCATCTCAATAGCCTTCTAGGTCTTGTAACCAAGAGATAATGTATCCTCTCATCTACACTTTCTAGTCACTGTAATCAACTCCATCGAACATAGGGATCACCAACTTATGCACCATCGAATATTCCTTAAGAAATTAATCTCTATACCAAGGAACCATCACTCTGGTACCAACTATTAAAAGGAGAGGGACAATTGAGAGGGGGGACTGAATCAGTTGTCAACAAAACAAACTAAAAACTTCAACACTTATCAATTTCACAATCACATTGTTCTGTTATTAAGAATGAACATGAAATGCATATAACAAAAAGTAAAATCAACACAATGAACACCATATTTTATGTGGAAAACCCAATAAGGCAAAAACCACGGTGAGGATTAACTCACAATATAAAGAGATTGCAAAGCTGAATACAAAGATTCATTTCCAAGGGCTCACTACCAAAAGTAGGACTCACTGTCTAGATACAAAGGCTCACTACCTACAAAAAGGACTCATTTTCCAACAAGGAGGATCACTACCTATAGATACAAAAGAAAATAAAGGATCCACTACAACAATTTACACACATCCATAGCCTTTATCAGAAGATTGCAGAAACCTTCAGCTCACTACCTTCAGGAATATAACACAATGAAGTATTGCTACCTCAACTCACTTTTGCACACTTCTCCTCTTCTTATTTGTGACTTACTTCATTACTTTACATCATACAATTATTCATAACTTACCTTGCATTTATACCATCTTCAACCTTAGAAACTTTCTCCAAGGTCAGCCACAAATGCTTCATTTCATAAATTTGAATTAGGTCGGCAACTCAACATTCCCGAGGTGGAAAGGAATGAGAGTGGACCAATAAAGAATTTAACCAAGACTAAAAATAATGTCTCAGATCAACCAAAGGCTTCCTTAATTAAATTTTATTTTTCAAATGAAGTGTAAACACCAAGTCAGCTAAACCTAATGAAAACATAGTTGAACATTGATGTAAATGCTTTCCAACAAGAAGATGACACACAGACAATGCAACATGCTCTATTATGCACAAGAACACATCTTAGGTTCCTTCAGATACATCTGTATCAAGTGTAACAATATTTGAACACCAAACACCTTCCATTAGTCCATCTGGACTATGCAAACACATACAACTCTCAAATTTAACTTCTAAATCACTAAACCACAAACATCTTTTCTAGAATGTAGAGAACACCATTATAAGACATATTCCAGATCTGTAAGATCTAAAAAAAAATAGTGGAGAACTGTGAAGCAGAAAAATTTCTCCCAGTCCACAAAAAACTAACTCTACCAAAATGGTTCACACACCAATGAATGCAACTTTCACATTCCATCAAACTAGAAGCTATGACACAGGAGATATTACCATCAGATCACCATCAACAAATCTTCAAGTCTGCACAAGCATATTATCAACATAGGAGCAATGTGGAGCACATACTGGAGCACATTCTAAACATATAACTCTGACTTCTTTCTTTATTAATTTTCTCAAAAGCACTTGGAAACCCAAAAATTCAGCACATCTAAAACATCATAAAGATAGTTCCATGTGTGTGATTGAAAATTAAGTGCATAAATGAATTAGAACCAGTTCAAACACACCAATAGAACATTATAACAAAAACAGAAATATAAAAGAAATAGAGATGTGCAAACTCAGTATCCTGTTTCTGTTGTTGTCCTATCGTCCTCTATCTTTAGTGTTTTTGTAGATTCCAGCCTTGTGTTCTCAGATTAGTGGCTAGGCTCAACAAACTGTCTTCCTAAAGAATGAGATTTTGCTATGATATGAATGCATGATTAAGCTATTGATGTTGATTTTAGCTAAGAAACTTGAAATAAACAAGATGCTATGATAAATGAATACTAAATGAATTAAATGCATAAACTCTACTTAATTGCCTATTACCAATGTTTGGATTCACACAGGTATTTATAGGGCTTTCTGAATGATTCTGATTGGCTGTCTCGATTGACGGTTGTGATAATACCTGGCAGATCAAACGGTTTGAAGAAAGATGAAACTGAAGGAGAAGATAGAAGAACCCTAGAAACAAATTTTTCTATTTTATTATGAAAGAGGAAAAAAGAAGAGAAGATAAGAAATCATCTTTCTTTAAAAGAATAAAAGAAAGATTTAAAGCTGATAAATAATTAATTAAAAAAAATCAATTATTTATTTGTGGAGGACATTCAAATTTTCTTAATTAAATAAAATATTTAATTAAGCTTTTAAAAGCAAAAGAAAGTTTGTGATAAGAAAAGAGCTTTAATCATGTTTTATTGAAAAAAGCAGAATATCTCATAATTAAATAAAATATTTAATTATGATATGAGAAGATTGCACAATTAGGTTAAAATACCTAATTTTGGATTTAGAAAGAAATCATAAGATATTTCTCTTTAATTAAATAAGATTTATTTAATTAAAATCACTTTTATGAAACACTGCACCAAAGACATTTTAATTAATTAGAAGAAGAACAAAATAGAAGAAAGGGAAAATATTTAAAACCTGAACAATTAAATCAAAAAGATTTTAATTTAAATTCAATGATGAGGAAGTTAATTTAACAAATAGAATGTATTTATTTAAATTAATTGGCGACAATTAAATAAAATAAATTTATTTAATTATGGAAGAAGAATAAAATGAATGATCAATATAATTAAATTAATTAAATTTAATCATATGTAGAGGACTTTAGAAAAATTAATTAAATAATAAATATTTAATTAATTGCCAGGATTATAGACATGACCATTTGTAAGTGTATACATTTTGCCCCTCTTTGAAGTGATGTGTGAAACACATTGCTTCAAAGAAAATAAAAAAAACTTGCCCCTGATATGTTTCTGGTTTTTGATGTCGATGATGCCCCCTCGGGAGATAAATCACGGAAAAAGAAATTGATGAGGAATAGTGATTTAGCTCCTGATAGATAATGTGGTTGATGCCCCAGTAAAAAAAAGAGGATGAAAAATGGGAAATGCCACTACTGCCCATCCTGAAAAGACCCTTATAAGGTAAAAAGGGGTAAAATGAGGTGTCATTTTCACCCTGCTGCTACAGTGAATTTTGTGCTCTGAGAGTGACTTGGCGAAATGGTGATCCCCGTGCACAGACATAGGTTCGAGCGAGCGCGACGGTATCAGAGACCAGCAGCGTATGGACCACCGGTGAGTGATTCGAAACCTCTAAGTTGTCAAATTTTGCATTTTTGATCGAATTTGAATTGATTTAAAGTCGGACTGCAATTTTTTTGGAATGTTTTAGCGCATTTAGGTATAGTTTTAGCGCATTCGACAAATAGTTTAGCGCATATAGGGTTTTCCATAGCGCATCTAGGCACAGGTCACGAATTGATCTTTTAGCGCATCCAACAGATAAAGTTGCGCATATAGGTCAAAATAGGCTAGGTCAGAGATTTAGCGCATCTAGGGCACATAACGGCGCATTTAGGGTTAGGTTCAAAAATGTTAGAGTTGCGCGTTTGATAGATAGAATAGCGCATCCGAGGTACAGAATTGCGCATTCAGAGTTTTAGCGCATTTAGGAAACAATGTTGTGCTTTCGAGAAAAATGTTGGCGCATATGGGTTTTTAGCGCATATGAGCAACAGAATTGCGCATTTAGGAAATTTTCCCCAGAATGGCCATTTGCTGAAAAAGAATGATAAAAATTGCTTCTTTAGTCAATAGATAGATAAATTCTTGGATCATCATGTTGATAGGATAGAAAATCGAATAGAGAACTGATAACTTTGCTTTCCGCGATTGAAAAACAAAGAGTAGATGAGAGATTGATTGATTTGAATTTGATAACCTTGCTTCTCGCGATTGAAAAACAAAGAGTAAATGAGAGATTGAATTATTTGAATTTGATAACTTTGCTTCTCATGATTGAAAAACAAAGAGTAAACGTTGTGATAAATTTGCTTTCTGCGATAGAAAACAAATAGTAAAATAGAGATTTAAATTTGCATTCATGATTGAAATACAAACAGAAAAGGATATGTGTTGATAAATTTGCTTTCCTGAAAAGAAAAAACAAATAGTAAATGATGATAGAGTAGATTGATTAGACATGCTGATAGATTGATGTAACACTTGATATAGATTATTGATATGTTATGTTGGGTGTTGTGATGTTTTTGGACAAAATAGGAGGCTTTCAAAAGCCTCCAGATCAGAGAGCGGTTCCCCTTGTGCTAGGAGCGGATAGGAAAGTTGACACCGACCGAGTTACAGGTGATTACAGATTGTGGATTGGGGCCACTGTTGACCATGCCGGGAGGCATTCGGGCCAACAGGGGGCTGTTGACGGCCTTGGCTGAGAGATGGCATTCCGAGCATAACACCTTCCACCTGCCGACGGGTGAGATGAGTGTGACACCAGAGGACGTGTATCGGATTTTGGGGATTCCGGTGGTTGGAGCCCTTGTGGTTTATGACCACAAGGAGATCGGTGGGACAGAGGCATTATAGCGGATATGTGGCGATCCCGGTATCTATGGGTACTGGATAGACTGGGATGACTTCAGCAGGTATCTAGCTCTAGTAGCGGTATTGGTAGCATTTGTTGGAGGTTTTCTTGGACCGGACCATCGGTCCAAGGGATTTGTCGTGGGGTGGGGGAGGATGCTAGAGTGGATGATCACTCAGCCGCAGAGATTTACCTGGAGGAGCTGCGTCTTGGCAGATATGTATCATGACCTTCATCAGATTGTATACAAAGGATCCACTAGCCTGGCGAGTGGAGTTACATTATTACAGATCTGGACATGGGAGCACATTGCTGTCACCAGACCACTGTGTACCAGGGCGAGACCAGCAGGGAGGCCGTACGTATATGCGTATTCTGGTGTAGTTGTCCAGCAGAGGCTGGGCAAGGTAGAGTACTGGCAGCGAGTGCTAGATGATGTAGATGCCGTGATATGGAGGCCCTACACAGAGTGCGAGGCATGGGCGACGGATCAGTTAGAGATGCTGTTTGTGTGCAGACCACGATACCTGATAGGGCAGACGCCCTTTATTATTGAGAGGTTTTTGGCACTATGGGTTCTGAGACAGTTTGGTTTTACGCAGGGGATGCCCCAGGGCGTTGCTCATTATGGGCGGTGCAAGGAGGATGTAGGATGGGGGCCATGCATTCCCTACCAGGCAGCCTACACAGAGTACACATCTTTACAGCCTGAGGTATGGGCGGACAGGCCAGACGTATTGGATGCAGGGATGACAGATGACTACACCCAGTACTTTCATATGCATCCTTTTCCACGGTTCACAGTGCCAGATGAGGCACGGGCCATCAGAGCAGTCCCACAGCCAGGAGCAGGGATATCGAGAGGTGTGGCAGGTGGAGAGCAGGCTATGGGTGGAGGGGAGGAGGCTATGGGTGGAGAGGAGGAGGGAGAGGAGAGCGAGGAGAGTGGAGCTGAGGAGGAGGAGGAGAGCAACTTAGAGGACGGAGATGATGGAGATGACGGGGATGGGCAGAGACAGCAGATACTAGATAGTCTCGGCAGAGTATAGATTCCTCGGAGGTCCAGATCCGGTGCCAGGCCACAGACGGTGATTAGGGTGACATCCTCGTCCCAGCAGGCACAGATAGATGTGTTGCAGGGTCAGGTGCAGACCTTTCATGGGCAGCAGGCACATCTTCAGAGTCAGTTGGTGCAGGCACAGAGCATGATAGTGCAGTTACAGGCACAGCTTGCACAGGCACAGGCTCAGGCATAGGCTCAGGCACAGGTACAGGTTTAGATGCCTGCCCCAGATCCTCAGGTGGCACAGTTAGTAGCAGAGAGGGATGCCTTTAGACGGCGGGCACAGGAGGCTGAGGGTGTAGCACAGAGATTGATGGGTACCGTAGAGAGTACATCCCTACGAGAGGCCATTGCAGAGGGATTCGAGGCAGCCAAAGAGGCAGAGTACTACAGAGTTCGTTACGAGGAGCTATGCCCTCCTGAGCGGCGAGAGCCATATCCCAGATCACACAACCGGATGAGGACCCGATCCCGGACATCGACACATGGAAGAGAGGTTACCGGGCCTCGACGGGATCCTGATGTAGGGACCAGTGGCAAGCCACCTCCTTCTGGACCAACTCCATCAGGGGCATCGACCAGTTAGCCATTTTTGGGGCTTGATTCATTATGTATACTGAGTTTTGATCATGTATGATGTATTTATGTTCTGACCTTTTATTAGTTTCATTGGACATTTAGACATTTGTATTATTTTGATGAATGATGATATGCAGTGGTGGTATTTCTGATGATGTTTATGTTCATGCATTTATGATATGATATGGATATGATATTTATGCATGTATGTTATGAGATGGATTTTGATATGCTTTTATTACATGTGCGGACTAATCCCTATGATGCAGGATGATCTAGTGATTATGATGTGTATGCAATGATTTTGTGATGATGTATGTATATATGTGAGATGTTAATGTCTTTTTGAATTTTCCATGTATGAAATGCATCGTGATATGGTAGAAAATGAATGTGGTATGAATGGTAATATGGTAAAATGATATGTAAAATGGTAATATGATAATAAAATGATATGGTAATACAACGGTATGAGACAATAAAATGATAAATGGATGATAAATGATAATGAAAAATGAAATGATAAATGATAAACAAATAATGGAATGATGATGATATGAAATGGTTAAAAATGAATAATGAATGATAAATGATAATGAAAAATGAAATGATAATGATGAAATGATATGAAATGAATGAATGCAATGAATTAAATGTCCCAATGTCCTCCACGAAAAAGGTCAAAACTTATTAGCAACCGTTTGAATACCTTCATTTAACCCTTCAAAATACAGATATGAATCCAATATGCAGATATATACAATGAGCTAATGAATCATGCAACTATATAAAACTAACTAGTTTGTTGAGCCTGTTATAAGCCTTCTTGAATCATCATAGAACATTTAAAATGTTGGAAGTATGTACAAGCATTAGAGGGGAAATTAGCGCCAATGATGACCAGAGTACAACTTTCATGAATTTTGATATAGCAAGCGAACACAAGCATCGAGGTATAATTGAACCGAGATGACCTGAGCATTTCTTGCATAAACAGACAAAGATTAACCACCGTTCTGATGCAAATGTGGAACTATCATTGATGATATTTGCTTTGAGCGTCATGTCCTTTGACATATTTGCATCAGATTGGGCTGTTAATCTCAAGACAGCAGACAAAGAAAAATCATTCTCGTTCCTTGCTATTCTAGTGCAGTACATCATTGAGTATGCTCCCGAGTAATGATATCAAAAATCAAACAACTTTTAATCAAACATGTAATACTGTTAATGCATACATTATTCAAATATTTGGATCATCCAATAGATAAGTGATATGATATCTTGCTGAAAAATGTGTCATGAGCGGATAACATTGACAAAAGAGTTTGTTGTTTGTTGGTATGCTCGTATTGCTATGGCATGGTCTAGCTGTTTTGGTATGCTCTGAAAGTTAAGTGCCCCCGCTGGAGGACATAGAAGATCAACTCCACGATGATGCCTATTTTGCCAGGGTTTCATCATGGTACTTATCCGTATTGCTACTAGGTTTTCACCCATTGGATCTAAGGATTTCTCTTTTTACTCTTTTTTTTTTTTTGAATTTTGAATTTCTGGATAGAAGGGGAATATGGATAGGAGGGACTCAAGTGTCTAGTTCTGTGAAAGGTGATGGTCCCACTAGATATGGATGTCATTGCATGGACCATGTCAAGTGCTCATAGATGTTGGTAAGGGATGACATGAAAGGGATGGATTAGGTAGATGGCGGATTATGAAAGGCTTATGTAAAAATGGATGGGGAATAGTGGATTATGATGTGGATTGAATAGGACTTGTAAAAAAAAGATGGATGAAAGGTTTATGCAAAAGCATGGACCATAGGAAGATGGTGGGGGAGATATGTGGGATAGTAGTTGAAGGATGAGGAGATGGAGGTATGTGGGATTGTTGTGAAATGGAAGGGAACCATGACCAATGGTTGCACACACTGTGATAAACGTTGAAGCTTTTGATGTGGATGGGGTGTAGGAAGCAATGAAGATGTTTGCTTAGGAGGTGGAGGGTGAAGTGATTTAGGTACCCACATAGACTTAGTATTTTTATGATTTTTATTTTGCTTGTGGGTTTTAGGAATTTGAGACTTTTGAATGGAATGAGAATGTGAGGTGGAAGTAGATGGTTGGGATTTTTGTGATGTGGATGCCTCATTTAACTTGATTTCTTTTTTCTTAGGTACCCAAACCATTTTAGTTTTGGCCTTTACTTTTGGAGGTATAGGCTTATATAGCTTTTTGGATGTATTTTGACTTGAATTTTTGTATTGATGTCCTAAGGCATGAGAACCCTTAGGATTTTTTACTTTATAGGTAGAGGCATTGGAATTCTTGCTTTTGAATCCCATGGATATGGTGGAATGGGTGGAAGCTTCATGTTCATACACTGTGTGCATTTGTTGGTCATGATTAGGAATGTTAGGGTATTTATGGATGGAGGGATAAGGGGATTGGATAATGGGGATATTAGGTGTTGGGAGAAGTGGAGGTAGATTAGATGGAGGGATATTAGGAGTTGGAAGCAATGGTGGCAGATTTGATGGAGGGAGATTAGGAGTTGGAAGCAATGGTGGCAAAGTTGATGGTGGAAGGTGTATGGTCACATGCTTTTGACATTTGTAGGATGATGGTGGTGGAATTGCAACATATGTTTTAGGGATACAATAGGCTTTATGATGGAAAGTGGACTTAGGATGCATGGAGGAAATACCAACATCTTTAGGTTGTTGTCCTTGGGGTGTAGGTCCAAGGTCATAAGAGCGTGGAGGGACTTTGACATGGATGGGCTCCAAAACATCTTGTTCATGAAGGTCTAGAACTTTACCTTGGTGGTTCATGTTTTGGAGTGTGCAATGGACAATGAGACTAGGTGTAGGTAGAACACTAGACATGAGTTCCTTATTGGATGGAGAAGATGAAGCAAGGGAAGATAATGGTTTTTGTTTTTCTAAGGAGGAACATTCATGAATGAGGGTGGAAAGACCACTAGGATAGGATGGAGGAATTGCAATGGGGTCGATAGTGGGTGATGGAGGATCATTAGGATCTTGATTAGCATTGTGTTCACTTAGATCCAAGGTATTTGTTTGATCTTCTATGTTGGCTTGGGAGGCATGTGTCTCATCAAGGGAAGTGGATTTTGATAGATCATGGATAGGACTAGGTGGAGGTGAATTTGGAATATCTTTCTCATGGATGGGTATAGGATCAAGTTGCTCATGCATAGGCTCTTCGTCATTATAGATATCATCTTGATCATAAAAACGATATAGATTATGGATAGGTTGGATGAAAATGATTTGATCTTGATTAGGACTAGGGCTTGATGTTTCCACATGCTTGAGAGTAGACTCTTGATATAACTCTTGGGTTTCTTGAATGGAAGTGGAAGGGGATTTCTCATGGAGAGACTTGGCATGTTCTTGATGGTCAACAACATAGGAGCATGAAAGAGGGTGACTTGAACTTATGACATGAGACTCTTGAATTGACTCAAGGGGTTGTGGATGACATGGTTGACTTGAAGGACTTGGCATGACATTTGAGGACTCTTTTGTTTGTTCAAGTATATGTGTTGGAGGACATGGTGATGTTTGATTCCTTGCTTGTAGCCCTTGGGTCACATCCTTTGGAGGTGTAGGGGTGGAAGGTGTTGGCTTAGGGTTTTGGTTTTGATTGGATGATGGTAAGGGTGCATGATCTAGATTGGTATTCCCCTTGTCAATGGTTGCATTAAGACTTAAAGGCTCTTGATTTTGTTGCAAAGGTGGACTTGGGCTCCTATGTTCTTGTTGTGATATTGATGGATGTGTTGATGTGGCATTGAAATGCAAAGAAGTAGATGGATTAGATTGGTCAATTTTATTTGATGGCTTAGATTTGGGCTTCCCAAAAAATTCAAGAATATTGAATTTGGATGATGTTGTTTTTCATGATGTGGATTGATAGGTTGATGTGGAATTGTCATTCAAAGAAGTGGATTGATTAGATTGGTATGAGGTGGAAAGGGATGACACATTAGGTTGAGGTGGAATTGGTTGATAATGAATGGATAGGGGATGATGTTGTGGTTGTTGGATTTGACATGTGGCTATGAGGTATTTGGCTTGAATTACGAGGTATTGGATTTGAGGTGAATTGTTTGCTTGAAGTTTTTGGATAATTTTATGGGCGCTTTGAATGAATTTTTGGGATAAAAGTGCTTGACTTGTTTTAGCATCATGAAGCATGTGGACAAGCTCTTGTGCCATGTCTTCCCATGTTTCCATGGTGTAAAATGATGTTGATTGGATTAAAGAAATGACAATGCTTAGGATATGATGTGGAATGATAAGATTGGGTGATTTGGATGATGTGGCAAGAGTTTATTGGAAATTTGACTTGGGCACTATCAAACACAATATTTCACATGTAAATGCATGAACACACACACCAAGCACAATGATAAGTTTGTCTTCCAAGATTAGATGTTATGATTAAGAAAACACTTGAATACACAACAACAAGCCTGATGACTAGTCAAGTGGGGTATGGCCAATTAGGTCTCAAGTGAGTTTTCACAAGGTTGACTAGGGATGATCTTGAAAGAAAAATTCTGCCAATAAGCCGGGAGAAAGGGGTAACCCACCCTTCACCTTCACTTCCCAAAGGTATAAAGTTCTTTGGGGCTTAGCTCAGAGTGACAAGATTTCAACTTCCAAACAAGCGTGTCTTTCGATTCACACTTTAATTGAGGTCGTCCCTTGGAGGGGTGTGTGCTCCAAGCAGGCCTCCTAAAAAGGGTTTTGACAAAAGCGAACCAAGTGAAGTGTTTTGGAAGACACCCACTTGATTCACGCTCACAGTGATTAATTTCCCTTTAGAAATTGAAATGTTTAGAAGAAAACAATGAAGCACTCGTTCTTTTTAGATCCCAAATCAAGATGTGATGGAAGACAATGGTAAATTTTAGACCCAATTTTTGAAATGTGATTGAAGACAAGATTTTTTGTTTTAAACCAATTGCAATGATGTGATCAAACAAGATTTTATTTTATGTCCCAAATTGAAAGATGTGACAAACAAGATTAAGAGATGAATGATGAAACAAGTGCACCTGGTTATTTTTGTTTTCCAAATTTTTGATGTGAATGATATTGCTGCTACTAGAGCTCCTTATGATCACCTACAAGATAAAAAAAATAATATTATAATGCAGCCAAAGAAAAGAAAAAGAAGAGAAAAAGACAAGTTCATCAGAAACTTTCAATTTCAGATACTTTTGACAGAGCCGAATTATATTTTAGAATTTTCATGATTTTTTTGATCTGAAAAATGAAAAATCAAAGAAGAGACCCCTACTAATTTTCTGAGAGCTTTCCAGAAATGTAAAGAAGTAAGAAAAATTCCCTCCTTTTCTCTCAAAATCGCGGATTTATGAAAACCATACAGAAAATGAAGATCGAACTTTTTCGCATTGTATTTGACCTCCAAACTAAATCTGTAAAACATAGACCCTCATTAAAATTTCATGAGCTTTCCAAAAAATGTAAAAATTTCTGAAAAATTCGTCGATTTACGTCCAGAAAGTCAAATTTATGAAAATAATTAAAATCGAAATAACTTCCACAAAAATGATGAAAAACCCTCGATCTTTTTACTGTAGCCTCTTGAGATGATGTAATAGGTTCTGTAAAAATCTTGTAAAAAAATTCACAGCTGTGTAGAAGATATGAAGAACTTTGTAAAACTTGTGGTTTTTGTCCAAAAATTGTCAGATCTACAAAACAAAGTTAGTAAAAACCTAAAAAAAACACCATTAAAAGCCTTGTATGCACTACATAAACCCTTGTTTGCACTATAGAAAACCCTTGGATTCTCTAAAACAAGAATTTTTGTCAGAAAGTTGAATTCCAGAATGCAAAATCCTGTCACAAAACCTGCAGATAAATGTTAAAAATGGGGCAAGGCCCCACGGTGGGCGCCAAATTATTGTGTGTATGAAAATATGATCAATTTAAATCAATAACAACATAATCAATAAAACATTAAATCAAAGAAACCAAAAGAAAAACAGAAATAAGCAAACTGTTAATGGCAGTTTCTTCGAAGTCGTCTTATTGTCCTCTATCTCCAGCGTTTCGTCTTTGCTCAAGTTGCTCTCAGATCTGGAATGCCAAGCTCAACGAAGTAGGCTACTGAAGAATGAGATATAAATGAAATGCATACTATACTAAGAATGCAAGATTTTGAAAGTTGATTTTTGGAGGAATGTTGGTTGCTCAATTCTGCAGCATAACAATGTGATAAAGGTTTGAAGGAGAATGGTGGATGAAAGATGGAAGATTCCAGAATTATTTTGACAGAGTGAGGATACCTAAGAATCAACCTCCTAAATGAATTGTGAGAGGTTGTATTTATAGAATTTTCAAAAACTTCTGATTGGCTGATATGATCAATGGTTGTGATAATTCATGACAGATCGAACAGTTGAAGAAAGATGAAATTGAAGAGAAAATAGAAAAAACCTAAAAACAGATTTTTCTATTTTACTATGAAAGAGGAAAAAGAAGAGAAGATAAGAAATCATCTTTCTTTAAAAGAATAAAAGAAATATTTAAAGCTGATAAATAATTAATTAAAAAATCAATTATTTATTTGTGGAGGACATTCAACTTTTTTTAATTAAATAAAATATTTAATTAAGCTTTTAAAAGCATAAGAAAGTTGGTGATAAGAAAAGAGCTTTAATCATGTTTTATTGAAAAAAAGCAGAATATCTCATAATTAAATAAAATATTTAATTATAATATGAGAAGATTGCACAATTAGGTTAAAATACCTAATTTTGGTTTTAGAAAGAAATCATAAGATATTTTTAATTAAATAAGATTTATTTAATTAAATCATTTTATGAAATTAATTAAATGAAACATTTAATTAATTAGAAGAAGAAATTAAAATAGAAGAAAAGGATATTTAAATTTAATTAAATCAAAGATTTAATTTAAATTCAAACAAATGATAATTAACTTAAATAAATAGAATGTATTTATTTAATTAATTAAGTGGATGTGTGAAAATAATTAAATAAAAATAAATTTATTTAATTATGGAAGAAGAATAAAATGAATGATGAACAATATAATTAAATTAATTAAATTTAATCATATGTAGAGGACTTTAGAAAATTCAATTAAATAATAAATATTTAATTAATTGCTAGGATTATAAACATGACCATTTTTAAGTGTATACACAACAAAATTTTGCATAAGTTTGTAGAAAGCATCAATGTCAAGATTGATGAGGATATGAAACATGTTAAGTTTGACAAAGATAACTATGAAGATGAATTCGAATGTGAAGAGGAAATTGATAATCAAGAGCCAAAAGAAGAGAATGAAAAATCACCTGAAAAGTATGTTCAAAAGGATCATCTCATAGATCAGACAATTGGAAACAAAAATAAAGGTTTTTAGAGAAGGACAAGACTTGCAAAGAACAAGGAACAAGTAATTTTTTCTCTCTTATCACGAATTGAACCTAAGAGTTATGTGGAGACCAACAAAGATGAGAGTTGGATAAAGGAAATGGAAGAGGAACTAAATTAGATTGAGAAAAACAAAACATGGGAATTAGCTTCTAGACAGGCCCAAAAAAAATGTGATAAGTACTAAATGGGTGTTTAGAAACAAGCTCAATGAAGATGGATTTGTTGTAAGGAAAAAGGAAAGATTGGTATGCAAGGGATATGCACAAGTTGAAGGGATGGAGTTTAAAGAAACATTTGTACCTATTGCAAGACTAGAAGCCATAAGGATGTTTCTTGCATTTTTCACTCTATAAAGGTTTGGAAGTCTATCAAATGGATGTAAAATCTACTTTCCTCAAAGGAAACCTTGAAGAAGAAGTCCACATAGAACAAAAAAAAGGTTTTTAGTTGTCAAAAGAAGATTATTATGTTTGCAGACTAAAGAAAGATATGTATGGTCTAAATCAAGCACCAAGAGCATGTCACTCAAGATTAGACCAGTACCTACAAAAATAAGGATTCAAGAAAGGATGTACAGATAGTAATTTATATTTTAAATATGAAGGTGAGCATATGATTATTGTTGTTGTATATGTGGATGAAATAATATTTGGTGGTAGCAATGACAATATGTATATGGAATTTGTAGTTCAAATGCAAGATGAATTTTAGATGTCAATGCTAGGAGATTTGTCATTTTTCCTTAGCTTACATATTGCACAAACTGATGATGGGAAATTTATATCTCAAACCAAATATGCTAAGGAAATGCTTAAAAAAAGTTTAGAATGGAAGATAACAAGCCGGTTAGTACCCCCATGATATCTAGATGTAAATTGAGCATATGAGTTCCCAAATGCAAATCAGACAATGTATACTTATAGGTCAATGATTGAAAGCTTGTTGTACTTAACTATGTATCAAGGACAAATATTATACAAGATGTATGTATGGAAGCAAGGTTTCAAGCTTCTCCAAAAGAGTTTCATGTCAATGCAATCAAAATAATTTTTAGATATATCAAAAGCACTGTTGAATATGGACTATGGTTTCACAAGAGCAAAGATTTCACTCTAACTACATATACAAATGTTTATTCGGTAGGAAGTGTAGATGATAGAAGAAGCACTAGTAGTGGTGCATTTTTCTTGGGAGACAAAATTGTTTCCTACATGAGCAAAAATTAAGAACCAATCACCCTATCTATTGTAGAAGCAGAGTATGTAGCAACAACAACATGTTGTACTTAGGTTTTGTGGAAGAAGGAGACACTCAAAGACATCAAGGTTGAGTACAAAGAACCTATCTCAATGCTTTGTGATAATTCAAGTGCAATAAATATCTCAAAGAATCTAATGATGCATTCTAGGATAAAATACATATCAATCAAGTATCACTTCATAAGAGAAAAGGTTGCAGATAAGTTAGTATGGAAGATGCACCCACCAAATAACAAATTGTTGAAATATTTACTAAGCCTCTTCCCAAGGAACAATTTGAATATCTGAGGCAAGAATTGGGAGTAATTTCTCCCACATCATATCACTAAATTTTAGTGATAGAGTGTGGGTCCAGGGTGAGCTTTATAGGTATTTCATTCATTCCTAGAAATAAAAAGAGAGATCAAG
>VDFB02358134.1:10803088-10890853 GCA_007258455.2 Sequoia sempervirens | reverse complement strand
ACAAGAAGATGACATGCAGACAATGCAACATGATTTATTATGCATGAGAACACATCTCAAGTTCCTTCAGATACATCCACAACAAGTGTAACAATCTCCAAACACTGAACTACTTCCATCTGTCCATCTAGACTGTGCAAACACATGTACAACTCTAAAATTTAACTTTTGGATCACCAAACCACAAGAATCTTTTCCAAAAAACCGGAGAACACCATTATAAGACATATTCTAGATCCATAGGATCTAAAACAAAATAGTGGAGAACTGTAGAGCATAAACATTTCTCCTAGTCCATAGAAAACTAACTCTACTAGAACGATTCACACATCGGTGAACACAACTTTCACATTCCATCAAACTAGAAGCTACAACTCAGGAAATATTACCATCAAATAACCATAAAAAAAAATTCAGATCTGCACAAGCATAGGATCAACATAGGAGAAATGTGGAGCACATACTAGAGCACACTCTAAACACATTCATAACTCTGACTTCTCTCTTTATTAATTTTCTCAAAAGCACTTGGAAACCCAACAATTTAGCACATTTGAAACATCATAAATATAGCTCCATGTACTCACAACATCTCAACAAAATCTCAAATATACATGCACAATGTATAACATACTGAATAGTGTTGACATCGATGAAAAAATTAATAACAATGCCACCAAACATGCTCATACTTGCAACAATCTCCCCCTTTGTCATTGATGGCAACACATGATGTGAAAAAACCATCAAAGACAACAACCTACACAATATTCTAGGAGAACACATTTTCTTCTTTTTCTGACTATTTTTCACATGACTTTCTTTCCCCCTTTGACATCAATGGAAAAGATCAAAAGCTCTTATTACTACACCTTAGGAGTACACCCATTTAACTCATACTGCAACAATGAAAAACATTTCTACTCCCCCTGTGGAGTGAACCCATTCATCAATCTAGATAAATGAAGAATTTGTTAATTTACTAGATTGATGCACCTTCATGTGCACCTAGTTTAGAGGGCCAATGACCCCCAACCTCTCCCTAAGATACTCAAAAGTGTCCTTTAGAAGAGCCTTAGTAAATATATCTACAATTTGTTCTTTTGTTGTCACATACTCTAGCCTGACTTCATTCTCCAACACCTTCTCTCTCAGGAAATGATATCTGATACATATGTGTTTTGTTCTTGAATGCATCACCAAATTATTTGAAATGTTTATTGCACTTGTGTTGTAACAAAAAATAGGAATAGGATCATCACATATGACTCCAATGTCTTTCATAGTTTGCTTCATCCACAAAACCTATGTGTGGAAGGATTTCCAACAATATATTGTGCCTTTGCAGTGGATAAAGAAACCAAATCATGTTTCTTACTCAACCAAGAAACAAATATTCCACTAAGAAAGAAAGCACCTCCATTGGTACTCTTCTAGTCATCAACACAAGCAGCCCAATCTGCATTAGTATAAGCACTCAAGGTGAAATCAGCACCCTTAAGATACCATGAGCCATAATCTAGTGTACCTTTAAGATATCTAAATATCCTCTTTACAACTATCACATGTGCCTCTTTAGGATCTACTTGAAATCTAGAAACTAAACATATTTCATGCATAATATCTGGTTTGGTAGCAGTAAAATACAACAATCCATAGATCATAGATCTGTATTTTATCTTATCAGTTTTAGCAGATTCATCATCTTTACTCAGCTTACATCCTATTACCATAGGAGAACTAACCAGTTTGGAGTCATCCATTCCAAACTTCTTCAACATCTCCTTCACATATTTCAATCATGAAATGAATATCCCTTTATCATTTTGGTTCACTTGAATACAAAGAAAGAAATTCAACTTACCAATCATGGACATTTCAAATTATTTTTGCATTTCTTCTGCAAATCTTTTACACATGCCTTCATTTCCACCAAAGATGATATCATCAACATATACTACTATTATCAACATTTTTTTACCTTGCACTTTGAAGTAAAGATTTATGTCAGCAAAGCCTTTGTTGAAACCTTGCTTTCCCAGGTATCTATCCAATCTTGCATACCAAGCTCTGGAAGCTTGCTTCAGCCCATACAATGCCTTCTTCAACTTACAAACAATATCTAGTTTTTCTGATAACTAAAATCATTCAAGTTGTTTCATTTACACCTCTTCCTCCAATTCACCATTTAGAAATGTTGACTTGACATCCATCTGATATTATTTGAAATGCTTGTGGGTATAAAATTCTTGAAACATCTTAATAGCTTCCATTGTAGCCATAGGGTCAAATGTTTCTTCAAATTCTATGCCTTCAACTTGTGAGTATCCTTTACATACAATTCTTGCTTTATTTCTTATAACTTCACCATTTTCATTCTACTTATTTTGGAACACCCATTTTGAACCAATTACATTCTTATTCATAGGTCTAGGGACTAACTCCCATGTTTGATTCTTTCCTATTTGCATCAACTCTTCTTTCATAGCTCTAACCCAGCTCTCAACTTCACATGCTTCACTCACAAATTTAGGTTCTATTTTAGAGAGTGAACATAGATTTACCTTAGCTACTACTTTACTTCTTGTCTTCACACCTTCACTCTTATCTTAAATTATTTGTTCCTCTGGATGATTCTTCTACACATACTTAGCAGTCTTAATAGCAGGTTCTAGGATTTCTTCTTCTTCTTCAACCTCCTCCTCCTCCTCTTCTTCTTCTTCTTCTTCCTTCTCCTTATTCTCTTTAGGTACTCATCCATAGATAGGATCATCAAGTTCAACTTCACTTATCTCAATAGGTCTGTGCATGTCCTCATCAACTTTCACATTAGCACTCTCAATAATCTTCCTCAATCTTTTATTGAAGAATTATATGCTTTACTAGTAGTAGAGTACCCAAGAAAAATTCCTTCATCACATCTAGCGTCAAACTTTCCAAGATTTTCATCATTTCTTTTAATATAACATCTACTTCCAAATACCTTAAAGTACTTCACAATAGGAGTCTTACCAGTCCATAACTCAAAAGGAGTCTTTGTGTTGTTGCCTCTAATCTGAACTCTATTAAGAACATAAACAACAATGTGTATTTCCTCTCTCTATTACACATCTATTGCATTTGAATCTTTCATCATGGTTCTTGCAGCTTTCTATACTATCCATTTTTTCCTCTCAACTACCCCATTCTATTGAGGGGTTCTCGAAGTAGAAAATTGTCTTTTTATGCCATGATGTTCACAAAATGTATTAAATTCACTAGAAGTGAATTCTCCATCTCTATCAGATCTCAAACATTTGATTCTCAGGTTCACCTCATTTTCCACTCTTGCTTTGAACACTTTAAACCTATCTAGAGCCCAAGTCTTCTGTCTAAGAAAAGCAACCCATGTCATTTGAGTATAATCATCAATAAGGAGCATTAAATACCTATCACCATTTAGGATTCCTATTCTAGTTAGACCAAGAGGTCAATATGAATTAATTCCAAGATTCTAGTAGTAGTCTACTCTTTTCTTTCTTAAAATTGCTTCTTGTCTATTTCCCCAACTAAAAACTTCTACAAATAGTATTAGTAGGCTTTGTGATTCTAGGAAGACCTCAGACAACATCTCTTGAATTGATCCTGACAAAATTATCAAATTTTGCATGTCCCATCCTTCGGTGCCACAACCAACTTTCATTGACTTGAGATACAAGGAATTGACTATCAACTCCCTAAAGCTGATAGATGTTTCCATGAATTCTCCTTCCAGGAGCAACCATATCTCTAGATCCTTTTCTGATTTCATAGGTATTATTATGAAACACAATTTTAAAGCCATTTCTACACATCTATCCAACACTCAAGAGATTATCTCTTAAACACTTTACATAATACACATTATTAGTGTTGTGAATTCTATCAAAACTAATTGAACATTTTCCAACAATCTTCACTCTTGAATCATCACCAAACATGACCAAACCACCATCATAATTTTTAAGTTTAGTAAAATTACTTTTATCTTCAGTCATGTGATTAGAGCATCCACTTTCAATCACCCAATAGTCTTCATCATGTCTAGCACGAAGTGTAGTGACCAAAGTACCTTCCATATCATTCTTCTTGTTCTCTGGAGCATTCTTTCTTGCATATTTTCCAGTGTTAGTAGACACAGATTTATTCTCCAAAGCTAAAAACAAAAATTCACTATCATCACCCTCATAATTAGATTCATCATCAGAGATTTCGGCTTCTTCTTTAACATAATACAACTTCTTATATTTCTTATCCTTTATATCCTTATCTTTGTGATCCTTGTTCTTCTTATGTACAACTCTATTGGTACATCTTGAAGCATAATGACCAATATTACCACAACTAAAACATTTAAAGGGAAACATACCTTTTATAATTACAATACCTTTCTTCAGCTTCTTAGAAAAATTCACTTACAACTCATCAAAACCATCACTATCTGGATCATCCTTAGTCTTTTTTGCTTTAAATGTTGTTTTTTTTCTTTTCTTCTTTCTTGAATTTTCTCAACTTAAATGTTATCAAGGTGCCAAATAATAGTTCTTTAGTGTATTTCTTCAGATTATACATTTCTTCAATCACCGAGATCTTATCATCGTAAGATCAGGTAGGGTTATTAAGATATTCTTAATTATATCTTCATCAATCAAATTTCCCCCTTGATTCCTAAATTCATTTGTTGTAAGTTCAACCCTCTGGAAATAGCTTGTAAAATATTCACTTTCTTCCATTTTCAAATTCTCATATCCACACTTTGCTGCTAGGTTCTTTGTCAATTTTACTCTTTCCTTTCCTTCATACAGTTCTTCCAACTTCTTCCAAACTTCATGAGCAATGTCTAAAGAAAGAACCTTAGTTCACTCAGTTTTATATAAACCACTAAAAATAGCATACCTTTCTTTCTCATTCCCCTAATAAGTAGAAACCTCAACTACAATAGTAGGGCCACTCGTCGGAGAAACATACTTCATCTCAATAGCCTTCTAGGTCTTGTAACCAAGAGATAATGTATCCTCTCATCTACACTTTCTAGTCACTGTAATCAACTCCATCGAACATAGGGATCACCAACTTATGCACCATCGAATATTCCTTAAGAAATTAATCTCTATACCAAGGAACCATCACTCTGGTACCAACTATTAAAAGGAGAGGGACAATTGAGAGGGGGGACTGAATCAGTTGTCAACAAAACAAACTAAAAACTTCAACACTTATCAATTTCACAATCACATTGTTCTGTTATTAAGAATGAACATGAAATGCATATAACAAAAAGTAAAATCAACACAATGAACACCATATTTTATGTGGAAAACCCAATAAGGCAAAAACCACGGTGAGGATTAACTCACAATATAAAGAGATTGCAAAGCTGAATACAAAGATTCATTTCCAAGGGCTCACTACCAAAAGTAGGACTCACTGTCTAGATACAAAGGCTCACTACCTACAAAAAGGACTCATTTTCCAACAAGGAGGATCACTACCTATAGATACAAAAGAAAATAAAGGATCCACTACAACAATTTACACACATCCATAGCCTTTATCAGAAGATTGCAGAAACCTTCAGCTCACTACCTTCAGGAATATAACACAATGAAGTATTGCTACCTCAACTCACTTTTGCACACTTCTCCTCTTCTTATTTGTGACTTACTTCATTACTTTACATCATACAATTATTCATAACTTACCTTGCATTTATACCATCTTCAACCTTAGAAACTTTCTCCAAGGTCAGCCACAAATGCTTCATTTCATAAATTTGAATTAGGTCGGCAACTCAACATTCCCGAGGTGGAAAGGAATGAGAGTGGACCAATAAAGAATTTAACCAAGACTAAAAATAATGTCTCAGATCAACCAAAGGCTTCCTTAATTAAATTTTATTTTTCAAATGAAGTGTAAACACCAAGTCAGCTAAACCTAATGAAAACATAGTTGAACATTGATGTAAATGCTTTCCAACAAGAAGATGACACACAGACAATGCAACATGCTCTATTATGCACAAGAACACATCTTAGGTTCCTTCAGATACATCTGTATCAAGTGTAACAATATTTGAACACCAAACACCTTCCATTAGTCCATCTGGACTATGCAAACACATACAACTCTCAAATTTAACTTCTAAATCACTAAACCACAAACATCTTTTCTAGAATGTAGAGAACACCATTATAAGACATATTCCAGATCTGTAAGATCTAAAAAAAAATAGTGGAGAACTGTGAAGCAGAAAAATTTCTCCCAGTCCACAAAAAACTAACTCTACCAAAATGGTTCACACACCAATGAATGCAACTTTCACATTCCATCAAACTAGAAGCTATGACACAGGAGATATTACCATCAGATCACCATCAACAAATCTTCAAGTCTGCACAAGCATATTATCAACATAGGAGCAATGTGGAGCACATACTGGAGCACATTCTAAACATATAACTCTGACTTCTTTCTTTATTAATTTTCTCAAAAGCACTTGGAAACCCAAAAATTCAGCACATCTAAAACATCATAAAGATAGTTCCATGTGTGTGATTGAAAATTAAGTGCATAAATGAATTAGAACCAGTTCAAACACACCAATAGAACATTATAACAAAAACAGAAATATAAAAGAAATAGAGATGTGCAAACTCAGTATCCTGTTTCTGTTGTTGTCCTATCGTCCTCTATCTTTAGTGTTTTTGTAGATTCCAGCCTTGTGTTCTCAGATTAGTGGCTAGGCTCAACAAACTGTCTTCCTAAAGAATGAGATTTTGCTATGATATGAATGCATGATTAAGCTATTGATGTTGATTTTAGCTAAGAAACTTGAAATAAACAAGATGCTATGATAAATGAATACTAAATGAATTAAATGCATAAACTCTACTTAATTGCCTATTACCAATGTTTGGATTCACACAGGTATTTATAGGGCTTTCTGAATGATTCTGATTGGCTGTCTCGATTGACGGTTGTGATAATACCTGGCAGATCAAACGGTTTGAAGAAAGATGAAACTGAAGGAGAAGATAGAAGAACCCTAGAAACAAATTTTTCTATTTTATTATGAAAGAGGAAAAAAGAAGAGAAGATAAGAAATCATCTTTCTTTAAAAGAATAAAAGAAAGATTTAAATAAATAATTAATTAAAAAAAATCAATTATTTATTTGTGGAGGACATTCAAATTTTCTTAATTAAATAAAATATTTAATTAAGCTTTTAAAAGCAAAAGAAAGTTTGTGATAAGAAAAGAGCTTTAATCATGTTTTATTGAAAAAAGCAGAATATCTCATAATTAAATAAAATATTTAATTATGATATGAGAAGATTGCACAATTAGGTTAAAATACCTAATTTTGAATTGGAAAGAAAGCATAAGATATTTTTAATTAAATAAGATTTATTTAATTAAATCACTTTTATGAAATTAATTAAATGAAACATTTAATTAATTAGAAGAAGAATTAAAATAGAAGAAAGGGGAAATATTTAAACTTAATTAAATCAAAAGATTTAATTTAAATTCAAATAGTGATAGTTAATTTAAATAAATAGAATGTATTTATTTAATTAATTAAGTGGACGTGTGAAAATAATTAAATAAAATAAATTTATTTAATTATGGAAGAAGAATAAAATGAATGATCAATATAATTAAATTAATTAAATTTAATCATATGTAGAGGACTTTAGAAAAATTAATTAAATAATAAATATTTAATTAATTGCCAGGATTATAGACATGACCATTTGTAAGTGTATACATTTTGCCCCTCTTTGAAGTGATGTGTGAAACACATTGCTTCAAAGAAAATAAAAAAAACTTGCCCCTGATATGTTTCTGGTTTTTGATGTCGATGATGCCCCCTCGGGAGATAAATCACGGAAAAAGAAATTGATGAGGAATAGTGATTTAGCTCCTGATAGATAATGTGGTTGATGCCCCAGTAAAAAAAAGAGGATGAAAAATGGGAAATGCCACTACTGCCCATCCTGAAAAGACCCTTATAAGGTAAAAAGGGGTAAAATGAGGTGTCATTTTCACCCTGCTGCTACAGTGAATTTTGTGCTCTGAGAGTGACTTGGCGAAATGGTGATCCCCGTGCACAGACATAGGTTCGAGCGAGCGCGACGGTATCAGAGACCAGCAGCGTATGGACCACCGGTGAGTGATTCGAAACCTCTAAGTTGTCAAATTTCGCATTTTTGATCAATTTTGAATTGATTTAAAGTCGGACTACAATTTTTTTGGAATGTTTTAGCGCATTCGACAAATAGTTTAGCGCATCTAGAAGTTTCTGTAGCGCATTTAGGCACAGGTCACGAACTGATTTTTGAGCGCATCCAACAGATAAAGTTGCGCATATAGGTCAAAATAGGCTAGGTCGAAGATTTAGCGCATCTAGGGCACAGAACGACGCATTTAGGGTTAGGTTCAAAAATGTTAGAGTTGCGCGTTTGATAGATAAAATAGCGCATCCGAGGTACAGAATTGCGCATTCAGAGTTTTAGCGCATTTAGGAAACAGTGTTGCGCTTTCGAGGAAAACTTTGGCGCATATGGGTTTTTAGCGCATATGAGCAACAGAGTTGCGCATTTAGGAAATTTTCCCAAGAATGGCTATTTGCTGAAAAAGAATGAGAAAAATTGCTTCTTTAGTCAATAGATAGATAAATTTTCGGATCATCATGTTGATAGGATAGAAAATCGAATAGAGAACTGATAACTTTGCTTTCCGCGATTGAAAAACAAAGAGTAGATGAGAGATTGATTGATTTGAATTTGATAACCTTGCTTCTTGCGATTGAAAAACAAAGAGTAAATGAGAGATTGAATGATTTGAATTTGATAACTTTGCTTCTCGCGATTGAAAAACAAAGAGTAAACGTTGTGATAAATTTTCTTTTTGTGATAGAAAACAAATAGTAAAATAGAGATTTAAATTTGCATTCATGATTGAAATACAAACAGAAAAGGATATGTGTTGATAAATTTGCTTTCCTGAAAAGAAAAACAAATAGTAAATGATGATAGAGTAGATTGATTAGACATGTTGATAGATTGATGTAACACTTGATATAGATTATTGATATGTTATGTTGGGTGTTGTGATGTTTTTGGACAAAATAGGAGGCTTTCAAAAGCCTCCAGATCAGAGAGCGGTTCCCCTTGTGCTGGGAGCGGATAGGAGAGTTGACACCGGCCGAGTTACAGGTGATTGCAGATTGTGGATTGGGGCCACTGTTGACCATGCCGTGAGGCATTCGGGCCAACAGAGGGGCTATTGACGGCCTTGGCCGAGAGATGGCATTCTGAGCATAACACCTTCCACCTGCCGACGGGTGAGATGAGTGTGACACCGGAGGACGTGTATCAGATTTTGGGGATTCTGGTGGTTGGAGCCCTTGTGGTTTATGACCACAAGGAGATCAGTGGGACAGAGGCATTACAGCGGATATGTGGCGATCCCGGTATCTATGGGTACTGGATAGACTAGAATGACTTCAGTAGGTATCCAGCTCTAGTAGCGGTATTGGCAGCATTTGTTGGAGGTTTCCTTGGACCGGACCATCGGTCCAAGGGATTTGCCATGGGGTGGGGGAGGATGCTAGAGTGGATGATCATTCAACCGTAGAGATTTTCCTGGGGGAGCTGCGTCTTGGCAGATATGTATCATGACCTTCATCGGATTGTATACAGAGGATCCACCAGCCTGGCGAGTGGAGTTACATTATTACAAATCTGGACATGGGAGCACATTGCTGTCACCAGACCACTATGTACCAGGGCGAGACCAGCAGGGAGGCCGTACGTATACGCGTATTCTGGTGCAGTTGTCCAGCAGAGGCTGGGCAAGGTAGAGTACTGGCGGCGAGTGCTAGATGATGTAGATGCCGTGATATGGAGGCCCTACACAGACTGTGAGGCATGGGCAATGGATCAGTTAGAGATGTCGTTTGTGTGCAGACCGTGATACCTGATAGGGCGGACGCCCTTTATTATTGAGAGGTTTTTGGCACTATGGGTTATGAGACAGTTTGGTTTTACACAGGGGATGCCCCAGGGCGTTGCTCATTATGGGCGGCGCAAGGGGGATGTAGGATGGGGGCCATGCATTCCCTACCAGGCAGCCTACACAGAGTACACATCTTTACAGCCCGAGGTATGGGCAGACAGGCCAGACGTATTGGATGTAGGGATGATAGATGACTACGCCCAATACTTTCATATGCATCCTTTTGCACGATTCATAGTGCCAGATGAGGCACGGGCCATCAGAGCAGTCCCACAGCCAGGAGCAGGGATACCGGGAGGTGTGGCAGGTGGAGAGCAGGCTATGGGTGGAGAGGAGGGAGAGGAGAGCGAGGAGAGTGGAGCTGAGGAGGAGGAGAGAAGCTCAGAGGACGGAGATGATGGAGATGACGGGGATGGGCAGAGATAGCAGATACTAGACAGTCTTGACAGAGTATAGATTCCTCGGCAGTCCAGATCCAGTGCCAGGCCACAGACGGTGATTAGGGTGACATCCTCGTCCCAGCAGGCACAGATAGATGCGTTGCAAGGTCAGGTGCAGACCTTTTAGGGGCAGTAGACACAGCTTCAGAGTCAGTTGGTGCAGGCACAGAGCATGATAGTGTAGTTACAGGCACAGCTTGCATAGGCACAGGCTCAGGCACAGGCTCAGGCACAGGTACAGGTTCAGATGCCTGCCCCAGATCCTCAGGTGGCACAGTTAGTAGCAGAGAGGGATGCCTTTAGACGGCGGGCACAGGAGGCTGAGGGTGTAGCACAGAGATTGATGGGTACCGTAGAGAGTACATCCCTACGAGAGGCCATTGCAGAGGGATTCGAGGCAGCCAGAGAGGCAGAGTACTACAGAGTTTGTTATGAGGAGCTATTCCCTCCTGAGCAGCGAGATCCATATCCCAGATCACACAGCCGGACGAGGACCCGATCCCGGACATCGACACACGGCAGAGAGGTTGCCAGGCCTCGACAGGATCCTGATGCAGGGACCAGCGGTAGGCCACCTCCTTCTGGACCAGCTCCGTCAGGGGCATCGACCAGTTAGCCATTTTGGGGCTTGATTCATTATGTATACTGAGTTTTGATCATGTATGATGTATTTATGTTCTAACCTTTTATTAGTTTCATTGGACATTTGGACATTTGTATTATTTTGATGAGTGATGATATGCAGTGGCGGTATTTCTGATGATGTTTATGTTCATGCATTTATGATATGATATGGATATGATATTTATGCATGTATGTTATGAGATGGATTTTGATATGCTTTTATTACATGTGCGGACTAATCCTTATGATGCAGGATGATCTAGTGATTATGATGTGTATGCAATGATTTTGTGATGATGTATGTATATATGTGAGATGTTAATTTCTTTTTGAATTTTCCATGTATGAAATGCATCGTGATATGGTAGAAAATGAATGTGGTATGAATGGTAATATGGTAAAATGATATGTCAAATGGTAATATGATAATAAAATGATATGGTAATACAACGGTATGAGACAATAAAATGATAAATGGATGATAAATGATAATGAAAAATGAAATGATAAATGATAAACAAATAATGGAATGATGATGATATGAAATGGTTAAAAATGAATAATGAATGATAAATGATAATGAAAAATGAAATGATAATGATGAAATGATATGAAATGAATGAATGCAATGAATTAAATGTCCCAATGTCCTCCACGAAAAAGGTCAAAACTTATTAGCAACCGTTTGAATACCTTCATTTAACCCTTCAAAATACAGATATGAATCCAATATGCAGATATATACAATGAGCTAATGAATCATGCAACTATATAAAACTAACTAGTTTGTTGAGCCTGTTATAAGCCTTCTTGAATCATCATAGAACATTTAAAATGTTGGAAGTATGTACAAGCATTAGAGGGGAAATTAGCGCCAATGATGACCAGAGTACAACTTTCATGAATTTTGATATAGCAAGCGAACACAAGCATCGAGGTATAATTGAACCGAGATGACCTGAGCATTTCTTGCATAAACAGACAAAGATTAACCACCGTTCTGATGCAAATGTGGAACTATCATTGATGATATTTGCTTTGAGCGTCATGTCCTTTGACATATTTGCATCAGATTGGGCTGTTAATCTCAAGACAGCAGACAAAGAAAAATCATTCTCGTTCCTTGCTATTCTAGTGCAGTACATCATTGAGTATGCTCCCGAGTAATGATATCAAAAATCAAACAACTTTTAATCAAACATGTAATACTGTTAATGCATACATTATTCAAATATTTGGATCATCCAATAGATAAGTGATATGATATCTTGCTGAAAAATGTGTCATGAGCGGATAACATTGACAAAAGAGTTTGTTGTTTGTTGGTATGCTCGTATTGCTATGGCATGGTCTAGCTGTTTTGGTATGCTCTGAAAGTTAAGTGCTCCCAGTTGAGTTTTGCCTTGTTGATTGACACAACTTGCGGAAAGGAATATGTACAAACGATCAAGCCATGGTAAGACGTTTTAACTCTTTAGGCAAATAGCGGTAGGATGGTGCGATTAATGACCTCAAGATGCGGAAAAAAAGATGCAGAAAAAGGAAAGCTTTTGAAAAGATAAAGTGAAAAGCAGGAACTAATAGATGGAGAGGTACAGATAGCGTCTGTTTGTCAGATTTTCACTATCTGTATTTATTGCTTTTTTTGATTTCTTTGATTTTTTGATTTTTTCGTCAATAGACTGCCTGTTTGCCAGGTTTTCACCCTATGACATTCTCTTTTGATTTTTTTGTATTTTGTTGTCAATAGACTGCCTGTTTGCCAGGTTTTCACCCTATGACATTCTCTTTTGATTTTTTTGTATTTTGTTGTCAATAGACTGGCTGTTTGCCAGGTTTTCACTCTATGACATTCTCTTTTGATTTTTTTGTATTTTTGAAATGTTTGGATTTTTTTGTTTGGATTTCTTCAGGACTTTTTCTACTGTTTTTGTATTTCTTCAGGACTTTTTCTACTGTTTTTTGTATTTCTTCAGGACTTTTTCTGCTTTTTTTTGTATTTCTTCAGGACTTTTTCTGCTGCTTTTGTATTTTTTTAGGACTTTTTATGCTGTTTTTGTATTTCTTCAGGACTTTTTCTGCTGTTTTTGTATTTCTTCAGGACTTTTTCTGACTTAAACATAATACTTCTTAAGATGTATACTGTTGATGGGTTCATCTAATAGGTCTCCTTCTGGCGTTGATAACTTGTATGCTCCCGATCCGTAGACTGTAATAACCACATAAGGGCCTAACCAATTTGGTTCAAACTTTCCTTTCTTTTCTCTGTCTTGTTGATTACGCGGGTTCTCTTTCAGAACTAGATCACCCACCTAAAATATATGTGGCTTGACTTTGTGATTATAGCTGCGAGCCATCATCTGTTGATATGATTTTAAATGGTCTGCTGCTCTTTGTCTCTTTTCATCTAAAAGTTGTAACTCTTGGAGTCGGGAAACTCTGTAGTCCTCATCTGTTATGAGACCTTTCAGTGATACTCTTAAGGAAGGTATTTCTACCTCTAAAGGCAGTATGGCTTCTGCTCCATAGACGAGGGAAAAAGGTGTCGCTCCTGTTGGCATTCAGACACTAGTTCTATAAGCCCACAAGGCGGGATTGAGTTGAACATGCCAATCCTTCCCTGAGTCATTGACAATCTTCTTCAAAATCTTTAGTATGGTTTTGTTTGAGGCCTCTGCTTGGCCATTCCCTTGAGGATAGTAAGGTGTGGAATATATGTGCTGAATATGGAATCTTTCACAAAGTTCATCAACATCCTGATTTTTGAATGGTCGACCATTATCTGTAATAATGGCATTAGGAATACCATATCGACAAATAATGTAATTGAGAATGAAGGATGAGATCTACTTTCCAGTGACTTTAGAGAGAGGTACAACCTCAATCCACTTAGTGAAATATTCCGTTGCTGTGATGATGAACTTATGCCCATGTGAAGAAGAAGGATGAATTTTGCCCACTAGATCTAACCCCCATTGAGAGAATGGCCAGGTGGGTGTAAACGAATGAAGTTCTTGTGCAGGAGCATGAATAAGATTCCCATGAATCTGACATTTTGAGCATGTTTTAGCAAAGGTAAATGATTCCCTTTCCATTGTAGGCCAGTAGTAACCCATTCTAATCAATTTTTTGGATAAGGTTAGTCCACTCGAATGAGTACCACAAATGGCCCCATGAACTTCTTGTAAAGCTTTGTCAGATTCGTCACGTTCAAGACATCGAAGTAAAGTACCATCAAGACCACAGCGATAAAGGGTATCAGCGATAAGGGTATATCGAGAGGATTGTCAGATAAAGTTACGTTTTTGGTTGTGGGACAAGTCAGGTGGTAATATATTGTCTTTTAGGTATTAATAAATATTTCCATACCAGGGTGAATCGGATCCTACTAGGTGGCAGATAATTTGGCTTTCAGGTGTGTCATAGGCAGGTGTAAATAATTGTTCCACCAGAAATTCATAGCGAGTCTGTTTGTTTGGGAGTTGTATCAATGAGGCGATCGTAGCCATAGCGTCGGCCGCTTTGTTGTCAATCCTCAGAATTTGTGTGAACTGAATGTCCACAAAATACTTCTTGAAGTCATCAATCATCTTCTTGTATGGTAACAACTTGTCATCTTTAGTCTGATAGTCATCATTGATTTGATTAATGACTAGTTGTGAGTCACCATAAACTTGTAGCTCGGTAATCCTCCATTCCAATGCTGTTTTCAGTCCAGTGATCAGTGCTTCATATTCGGCTATGTTATTGGTGCATGGAAACATTAACCTATAGGACCTAGGAATGGTATGCCCTTGAGGGGTGACGAAGAGAATGCCTGCCCCCGAGCCATGTTGAGTAAAAGAACCATCAAAGTATAAGGACCATGGCTGCTTAAAGTCTGCTGTGAAGACATCAGCATCTGGAAATTCAATGTGTAAAGGGTGCTCTGTTTGGAGAGGAGCGTCTGCTAGTTGATCCGCGATAACCTGTCCTTTGATTGCTTTGCGATCAACATAGTGGATGTCGAACTCACTCAAAATCATGATCCATTTGGCTAACCTTCCTGTTAGTGATGCTTTACTTAGTAGATACTTGAGTGGATCAATTTTGGAAACAAGCTTAATTGTATGAGTTAGCATGTAATGTCGGAATTTCTGGGAAGCGAAGACGACTGCCAAACAAGCCTTCTCAATGAAAGTGTAACTAAGCTCATGACTTGTCAATGTTCTGCTGATGTAATAAATTGCCCGTTCTTTCCCTTCATGGTCTTCTTGTGCTAATAATGCTCCCAAAGATGTCTCGGTTGCAGCAATATACAGAATCAATGGTTTGTCTGGATTTGGTGGTACAAGAACCGGTGGATTCATCAGGTACTGCTTGATTTGTTGAAATGCCCTTTCACATTTATCATCCCATCTAAAAGGAACATTCTTATGTAGGAGATGTGTGAATGGTAGACTTTTGTCAGCCAATTGTGCAATGAATCTGCGGATAGACTGGAGTCTCCCTTGTAAGGATCTCAACTGACTAATGTTCTTTGGGGGAGGCATCTCCATGATTGCGTGAACTTTAGCAGGATCTACTTCAATTCCCTTTTCTGAAACAATATATCCTAACAGTTTTCCAGATGTGACCCCAAAAACACATTTCTTAGGGTTTAAGCGAACTTTGAATTTCTCCAATCTGGTGAATATTTTAGATAGTATCTCCAAGTGTCCTTCTTTGGTGTGTGATTTTTCCAATATGTCATCTACATAATCTTCCATGAATGTGTGCATCATGTCGTGAAAGATCGTAGTCATAGCTCTTTGATAAGTAGCTCCAGCATTTTTCAAGCCGAAAGGCATGACATTCCAACAATATGTTCCCCACGGACAAGTGAAAGCTGTTTTCTCTTGGTTTCTGGTGCGATCTTGATTTGGTTGTAACCCGAGAAACCATCCATTAATGAGTACATGGCATGGCCTGCTGTTAGATCAACTATAGTGTCGATACTTGGAAGCGGAAAGTCATCCTTTGGGCAAGCTTTGTTAAGATCTCTGAAATCAGTGCATACTCTTACACGCTTGTCTGGTTTTGCTACTGGTACAATATTGGAAATCCATTCGGCATAGTCAATTGATCTTATAAAACCTGCATCGAGGAGCTTCTTGAGTTCTTCTTTAACCAATAGTGCAATATGAGGATTCATCTTTCTGAGTTTTTGTTTTACTGGTTTGGCTCCTGATTTGATAGATAAATGATGCATAATGAGATCAGGATCAAGGCCGGGCATATCTGCATATGACCATGCAAAATTGACTTGATTTTCCTTGAGAAAATTCATGAACTCTGGGATTTCTTTAGCTGTCATTGATTCAGCTATCTGTAGGATCCTTGGATTATCTGTAGTTGCAACGTTGATTTCCTTTGTAGGCTCAGTCAAGATGGATGATCGCTCATGATAATGCTCTGGGAGAGTGTCAAGAGTCCCATCAGATGGTGCCTCAAAAAGGTTTTCACCATCTGATACGCTCTTTATTTTGTCTTTTGCTTGATCTAGTACTGCCAGATTCTGGTTTTCACCACTAGACCGTTTATCTTTATTTTCATTTTTGCAGCTAGGAGACTTGACACTCTCCTGATTACAGACTTCATACCGAAAATTGCTAGTGGAACAATTATTTACATCTTCGGCGGAAAGGAAGTTTATGATAGCTTCGTCATTTGGAAAAATAGGTATATCCATTGGTTCGGTAAGATCCCAGTCAATGAGATCAGGATGGATTAATGGTAGGACGTCGTCCGGTTGTGTAAAATTGGCGATGGTTAGGGTCAAGACAGAGTTATCGGTAGGATCCGAGGTATGAGATAGGTCAATGATGGGACTATTCTCCTGATAATCTTGTTCGTTAAAATCCGACTCAGTATCACTAGACTCATAGTTGCTTTGTGGTTCAGATTCTTGGGGTTGGGATCCTAAACCTTCTCCTTTGATTAAAGCGGGCGTATACTTATGTATGACATCTACCTCTTTGTCTCTCCAAAATTTGTTATCATGAATAGTATCCCATTCATATTCAGCAGAATCTGTGTCAGAGTTATTTTCAATGTAATTCAGGACTGATACCAAACATGTTTCATTCTTATCGGAACCTTTTTGCAGTGTAAAAACATTACCTTGGGATTGTTTAGATTGGGTAGCCTCATAGCCTATTCCAGTTTTATCATATGCCGCAAGTCCTGGAAGATGGATAGGCTCAACTACGCCTTCTTTTCTCTTTCCAAGAGGACCATTATCATATCCCATCTTTTGCATGATAGAATATCCTTTCCCATATTGTTCTGTTGGTAAGGTGACATTTAGAATTGCGTCCTCTTCGTCTTTATAGAGCCAATCTAGAATTGTTGTATCCTCAGGATCTCCCATGGGAAATTTTTCTTTGATAAATTGTCCATTGAACTTGGTAGTGGGCTCTGTTTGTACCTGTGTTGATGTTGATGCTGCTGATATCTGTTGTGGTGTAATAGAAGGTTTTCCATGTGATTGAGGAGACGTAGGTAGATTAGCAAGACAAAGGGAATATTCCCCAACTCCACTTTCCTTGAACTGTAGTTTCTTGTCAAAGCTTTTAGTTAACTGACTAATGTGTGTAGCATGTTGAGAAGAAGTATCAGCAAGTGCTTCTCAATTATTCGGAACCAAAGTATCTTGATGAGCTTTGACATTGGAAAAAGTTTGGGCGTTTGAGTTATCAGCTGGTATAGTAATTTCCTGTCCATCATATGGAAACTTAAGACATTGGTGGTAAGTGGACGGAACAGCTTGCATCTCATGGATCCAAGGACGACCCAACAAGATATTGTATGCAAGATCTCACTCTAAAACTTGGCAAAAGTTTGGGCGTTTGAGTTATCAGCTGGTATAGTAATTTCCTGTCCATCATACGGAAACTTAAGACATTGGTGGTAAGTGGACGGAACAGCTTGCATCTCATGGATCCAAGGATGACCCAACAAGATATTGTATGCAAGATCTCGCTCTAAAACTTGGCAAAAGGTATTTTTGATAACAGGTCCCACTCTGATTGGTAGCATGATTAGACCTTTAGACGTTCTCTCCTCATCATCATAGGCTTTAATGGTAATCTTCCTTCTAGGATCAATGGAGTCTTCGGCAAATCCTAATGCTTGAATCACCTTCAAAGTACATATGTTTAGACCAGCCCCTCCATCTATTAGAACACGTTTGACATGGAATTTGTGGATCATGACCTCTAAGTATAATGATGAATTGTGGGGATGAGTTAGGGAAACATCATCTTTGTCTGAAAATGAAAGGCATGTGGGGGAGGACAAATGTCCTACCATGGTTTGAAATCGATTCACATCCAAATCTGTAGATATAGTCGTTTCAACGAGGGTTTTATCTAAAATCTCCCTATGTGCTGGGGAAATCTTTAGAAGTTCGAAAATGGAGATTTGAGCTGGAGTTTTTTGAAGTTGGTTAACTAAGTCGTATTGGTGTTGAGGAGAGGTCTCATTGGATTTTGAAGAGGTACCTTTCAAAACAACCTTAGCTTGTGCTCTTGTTGTGACGTTTACTTGTCCATTATCTACTTTCTCTTTGATTTTTATGACATTGACTCACTCATCATCCGTATAGAGGTGACGGATCACATTATCATCAATTTGGTTCACAGTTTTGTCAGACGATTCTCCCTTTTGATAATTTGGTAGAGGATTTCGAAATGCTTGGTGATCTTCATTGGATTTTTGTTGTCCTTCTACTATGATAATTCCCTTGTCAATGAGATCTTGAATAGCGTGTTTCAAACCTTGACAGTTGTTTGAATGATGACCTTTGCACCTATGGTAGTCGCAAAAATAAGCTTCGTTCCATGATGGAGGTTTTACATTAGGTTCATAATTGCGTTGTGGGGGTAACATAAGGACGTTCTTTGCCATGACCTCTTTGAAAGCCGATTCTAAGGATTGTCCTAGTGGAGTAAAAGCTCTTCTATTGGAGAAGAATGGAAAGTGTTGTGGTTTCGTGTTTGAGGTATTCCCTGAAGTGTTGTTGTTGTTATTGTTGTTCCAGTGGTTTTGGTTGTTGGCAGTCCCTTGATTGTAGTTCGTTGGAGGGGGATGATTGTTTCCTTGATTTGTGACTAAATTGACATGGTTGTAATTATTGTTATGAGGAGTGTTCAAGATAAATGGCTTAGTCGTGATATGATTTGCATCTACAACACCATCATTTACAACATTCTTGTTGCGGGTCCAAAACTTGGACTTGTCCTGATTGTTGTAATGGTTAGATGAGGCAGGGTTGTCCCTATCAAGTTTTATGGTCCCTCTTTTGACCAAAGCACTTTCGATGGTGATGGCATCTTCAATCAGTTTCTCAAAGGAAGGTGGACAGTGCAGATTTAAACGATAACTCATTTCTGAGTTGAGGCTATTGATGAAAGTAACCATTTTCTCCTTTTCAGGGACATGACGCGGGTACCTAGCGAACATTCTCCTCCATATTTGAAGAAAGGTAGTGAAAGATTCCCCAGGTTTTTGCGTAACTTTGCAAAGATCAATCATGGTGATCTGGTGTTGAACGTTGTAGGAGTATTGTTTTATGAACAAATTCATCAGTTCCTCAAATGTTCGAATAGGAGGTGTAATCTTAGATAACCATTCCATAGAGTTGACTCCAAGGCTTCGAGGAAATAATTGCAATAAATATGTATCTTCGTGGGAAAATTCCAATGTCATGTTTCAAAAGTCTCTAACATGGTCAACTGGGTCTGATTTTCCATTATAACGATCAAATTTGGGGATTTCACAGTGTTTAGGAAATGGAATCATGTTGAGACTTCTATCAAAAGGATAAGGACATATGTCATCCAAAGTGTACTTCTTGGTTGTGGTTCCTCCTCGTAACTCTTTGATTTCTCCCTGCATTTCTCTAAACTCTTTTTTGAAGGAGGTATATTTAGATGGGGATGGCTCTTCCTCGATGGTTTTTAATTTCTTAGTATCAAAGTCTTTAGGCAATTTAGCTCCTTGATCTGCTAGAAAAAGAAAGTATTTCTCTTTGTCACATTGTATAATCTTTTCAAGGGCTTTAAGAAACTTGGGATTTTGTTCTGCCTCTCTAAGTTCAAGTTCGTCGTCTTGTTCATCATCACTACCTATAGGAGTTTTGTTCATGTTTTTGTTCTTAAGTATCGAACTTTCCTCTCTGTCAGCCATATTGTTGTTACTGAAAAGGGGATTGCGACTTACACTAAAAAGAGGACTATCTCGTTCACCCTCTTCTTGAGGTGTTTCTCCTGCTTTGTTGTGTTGAGATCTCGTAAAAATAGGCATATGTAAGAAATCCTTGAATATGGTCGAGGGTCACTGAAGGATCTGATTGGGACGCGTTGAATATTCAATTGAAGGTTGTGGTATGTTCTCAAACTCAAGAGGTTGATTCAAATTATGACGTTGAGATAATGCTAATCTTTGATAATAAGCTTGGGTAGCCAAAGGTTCTACAGCATAATCGTCGGTGAATCCCCTAATGTAGTCTTGGTATCTATGGAGGAATGTGCGATAATGGAGCAAGACGTCTCGACTCTTATACAGGAATTCTCTGCGATCTAAAGTCTTCTTGTAACTGAAATTTGTTTTGGGCTTCTTGATCCTATTGAAAACTAATTTCTTGGTGAACTTGGTTGATTTCCACTTTCTTAACATGGGAGTAAAATCTTAGAAAGTCGGGTCTGTGACAAAAACCTAAAAGTGCTACTCTGTTTCCCAAATGCGCTACAGAAATAGTCAAATGCGCTGCAGAAAATCTCAGATGCGCAGAAACAGAGCACCTGATGCGCAGCAGAAAATCCTAAATGCGTCGAAACAGAACACAGATGCGCTAGAACAGAGCTTAAATGCGCTGTAGTTTTCCCCTAGATGCGCTAAAACAGTTTTTCTAGGACAGTTTTGACCAGTTTTTAGCTGAAATTTGTCATGTTTGTTCTTGGATGATCCATTATCTGAATTAATGTTTGGAAAGCACAGCAAACAGTCTGATTTAAGTTGATTCATAACCAAGCACATAATAAGACAAGCACAACCTAGGTTAGGCCAGGACAATATCCGCTAGACTCCACGTGGGTTTCCCCAACCGCATATCAGTAGCATGTGAATCCAGAAGCTTGGCTGCACGGGCTCCCCCTTACAGTGCACTCTCTTCTCAGGCCAACCAAGCTTCCAACCCCCATGAAACTCCCATGGCGAGCTGATCACCTCTACTATTGACTGCGAAAGTGTGGAAGGCTTCACACCGACCGGTGCTTGGACTAGCAAATAGAAGGTTTTTGGCTTTCTAAACAATGGTATTTAGTTCGGGACCCCCATTCGAGTGGCCATACATGGGGCAAGAGATTAATCACCATTAAGGTGGCACTCCAGCCTAAAGAGGTTAAGCTCAACAGGGTTTAAGGGAGTACAACTCCGTCCGTATGACACATCCGCACAAGCAACCTTAGGTTTTCCCTTAAGATTTACATTTATATACCGGTCGGGGGTAGCTTGGCCTTAGCTCCGTTGCCGGTTTGAGTCATCCCTTAAGGTGAGTACTTTTTCCCTTAAGGCAGGCCCAATTTCTAGAGTCAATAACTGTTTCTCTTGCACCCAGGATCGCACAAGTGCGCAAGGGGAGAGGATACTTTGATTATCAAATCAAGGTTACACAGGGAAAAGTGGGTCTAGTTTTCTGATCACCTAGTTTACACAGGGTGAGAGCATAATCACCTACCACTTTCAAGCATAGTCAATAAGAGTAGACAGATTCATTTTATGTGCACCAAAATCAAATGTGATTTAATCTAAGTGAAGATGTTGCTTCACAACAGACATGGGGTTTGTTTTAACTGCATGATAAAAGGTGTGGTGGCTACCCTAGGTTGATTCATTTTAAGCCCAACATAAAAATAAAAGAAATTATGTCTGCGGAAGGCGTCAGACTCAGAATCTCAGTTACAGTTCCAGATGTGAAGCTCTGTCTCCCGAATGCGCAGAAACAAAGATCATAAGCGCAACTCTGTTACATAAATGTGCTAAAACAGAAAACAAATGCGCAATTCTGTTACCCAGATGCGCAAAAATAGAAACTATATGCGCTATTCTAAATGCAGAGATTTTTTAATTTTCTGATACAACTTTTAAATGCGCTAAAGAAAGTCCTAAATACGCTAACTAAATGCCTAAATGCGCTGCATAAAGTGACGGATGCGCCACTCTGTTTCCCAGATGTGCCACAGAAATGACTAGATGCGCCGAAACAGAGCCCAGATGCACCGAAGTACCTGCAAATGAAAATTTCCCGAATCTTCCAAAACGCGCTGCCGAATGCCAGAAAACCTGTAAGCAAATCTGCAAGAAAGAAGTCTAAAATCAGGGCATAGGCCCCATGGTGGGCGCCATTTAATGTGTGATTGAAAATTAAGTGCATAAATGAATTAGAACCAGTTCAAACACACCAATAGAACATTATAACAAAAACAGAAATATAAAAGAAATAGAGATGTGCAAACTCAGTATCCTATTTCCGTTGTCGTCCTATCGTCCTCTATCTTTAGTGTTTTTGTAGATTCCAGCCTTGTGTTCTCAGATTAGTGGCTAGGCTCAACAAACTGTCTTCCTAAAGAATGAGATTTTGCTATGATATGAATGCATGATTAAGCTATTGATGTTGATTTTAGCTAAGAAACTTGAAATAAACAAGATGCTATGATAAATGAATACTAAATGAATTAAATGCATAAACTCTACTTAATTGCCTATTACCAATGTTTGGATTCACACAGGTATTTGTAGGGCTTTCTGAATGATTCTGATTGGCTGTCTCGATTGACGGTTGTGATAATTCATGGCAGATCAAACGGTTTGAAGAAAGATGAAACTGAAGGAGAAGATAGAAGAACCCTAGAAACAGATTTTTCTATTTTATTATGAAAGAGGAAAAAAGAAGAGAACATAAGAAATCATCTTTCTTTAAAAGAATAAAAGAAAGATTTAAAGCTGATAAATAATTAATTAAAAAAAATCAATTATTTATTTGTGGAGGACATTCAACTTTTCTTAATTAAATAAAATATTTAATTAAGCTTTTAAAAGCAAAAGAAAGTTTGTGATAAGAAAAGAGCTTTAATCATGTTTTATTGAAAAAAGCAGAATATCTCATAATTAAATAAAATTTTGATATGAGAAGATTGCACAATTAGGTTAAAATACCTAATTTTGAATTGGAAAGAAAGCATAAGATATTTTTAATTAAATAAGATTTATTTAATTAAATCACTTTTATGAAATTAATTAAATGAAACATTTAATTAATTAGAAGAAGAATTAAAATAGAAGAAAGGGGAAATATTTAAACTTAATTAAATCAAAAGATTTAATTTAAATTCAAACAGTGATAATTAATTTAAATAAATAGAATGTATTTATTTAATTAATTAAGTGGACGTGTGAAAATAATTAAATAAAATAAATTTATTTAATTATGGAAGAAGAATAAAATGAATGATCAATATAATTAAATTAATTAAATTTAATCATATGTAGAGGACTTTAGAAAAATTAATTAAATAATAAATATTTAATTAATTGCCAGGATTATAGACATGACCATTTTTAAGTGTATACACCATGTACTCACAATATCTCAAAAAAATATTAACTAGACATGCATAATCTGCAACATATTGAATAGTGTTGACATCAATGACAACATTAATGACAACATCACCAAATATGTTGATACTCGCAATAATGGATCCATCCTATTTTTTCATGGGTTTTAGCATACAAAGTTTTGTTTGCCTCATGGATACTATTATTCATGTTGTGTGGTGCCTTATAAAATTTATCAATAGGTATAGCTTTGGAATGGTTAGCATATGGGAGCTGACCATAGGCATGACATTCCCATAGACACTTTCTTGTATATGTGGGTGCATACCATCCATGTACATATGTTTCTCACTGGGGGCTCACCTAGTGGATACTAGATTCCACTAGCCTGTGTGAGCGTGCATGTTGTTTGCATAGTGGACATCATGCTCCACTTGTAAACGGTTTTTCGGAAAAATAGATAAGGCTTGATCCACATCGTATTGGGAAAATAGTTGAGGCTTGCTCCACCCATCCTTTTCTTTTTCTTCTTTATGTCTTTGACAATGTATGCTTGTACCCTATTGTTGTTTCATACATTATTCACATGTGTGTCCTTTTGTGCTTATGTTTGATTTCCATAGGATCTTGATCCTAGGAGCTTGATCATCCCTCTTGATCATTGTCATCCTATCTCACTAGCATTAGTACACTTGGACCCCTCTTGATGCAAGTTTATCTACTTTATTGTGAGTTTGAAGCAAGTTCCTCCTCTCACTAAAGTGGGGGCTAAATGTAGTGTGGAAAAATGTGCCTCTTTACATTTTCACACTTGTTTGGGCCCTCCCTATTAAAATTTGGCTTCTTTATGCTTTATTTGGTCCTATTTTGCATTCACAAGCCTTAATTAAATGCATTTTTTGAGGATAATCCCAACACTTAATAAATTACAAACAATAATCTAATGCTTTTGGTTATGTGTTCCAACTCTAGGCATCTATAACTCATATGCCACCTTGGGTGTATGGGTCCCACCTTGGTCTCAGGACCTGATTTTAAATGTTGCATTGAACTTAACACTTTTTGGAGTTTTTGTCCTAGGTATAAGTTATTGAGAATCGTATGCCTAACCTAGCGTATGAGTCCCGCTTTAACTTGGACCTATTTAAATCAAATTAATTGCAAGATTTTATTATCCTAGATCTAATGTCATCTTAAAGTGTTGTAATTTTGCGAAATTTGGCATAATTAAGTGTAAATATAAGGTTATTTCACATATTTTCTCCTAACAAGATCTAACCTTTCAAGTATTCAAGCATTATAGAAAATGTATGATCAAGAGAGCATTCAAGAGAAAATCATCAAGAATTTGGAGTAGCATTCAATATTCAAGCATCATGTCAAATTCATCATGCATTATGTGTTTTTGTGAGCTAACATTTGTGATGTAGGTTTTCATGATTCAAGCAAGCATTCAAGTACATTATCTCATATCAAGATTAAGAGTTAAGATCCACATCCATTGGAGCCATTTCACACAAGTTTGTAGCCTTCATTTAGAGGGTTTGGTGAGTTGCAACATTGCATATTGTCCATTCATCATTCATTCATGCTATTTCATTTAATTTCAAGGTTTAATTACCAAAATAGGGTTTGACCAAGGCAAACACCTATTCCTTAACACAAAAAATATTTCCCTCTTGATGTGTGATTGAAAATCTAGGTGAATTGAATCTTGAAGATCCTTTGAAGAAAAAGTTACAATATTTGTTAAGAAATTGTCATCTTTATAGAAACTCACCTACAAATCATAATTCATACTTTTTAGACTTGAAGATCAAACAAGATGGAAGCTACAAAAGATAACTACAGGCTATATAAATATTAGTTAAACCCTAATACTAGGACTAAATCACCCCTCTAGTCACATGTCCCAGATAGCCCCTTTTGGCATCTTTTTGTAGATCATGAATAGTCACTAAAAGATTCTAGATTCTGCCCAAATTCCTATAGTGGGACTAAATTTCCTTACATGGCATATGAGTCTCATTACACTTCAAAATGCATAATTTCAATGTTGCATACCTTGCTTGGATTCCATCATTGAACATTCCAAGTACCATTTTGTTTCATTCTCTTTTGTCAATCTGATTTTATTCTTTCAAGTTTCTAGGGTTTTTTGCATGAGTGTTTGCATTTCTCCTTTGAAACCTATTATAATGATGAACCCCCGTATAATCACATAGGGAAACCCCTTGTTATTCCCTCAATTGAGTCATTTAGCTGAGCAATCTTGGTTTCCTAATGAACTAAAGTGCGAAATAGGTCCCAAAGTTCCATCTCCCAAAAGGTGGACACCCTATTTCCTTTGGTTCAAAAATTAATATCTTTTATGTTTAAGTTGTCTTCCTACTTTTGTTTTACTATTTCCTAATCTAGTTTTATTTCCATTTTTGATCCCATTGTTTCTTTTCTATTACGTAACCTATGTCTCTACTTTTACTATTGTATGTTTACAAGGTGACCATGAAACTCAAACTTGGGTTACTAGGACTACCATGTTGGTTTCCTAAGGATTCCTATTAGTAATTGATGCTACTTGGAGAAAATGGATTGAATTTTTAGAAGTCACTTGGTTCTATTTCACTATTTTATTGATTTTTATCTAATTTTTTGTTGGATTTTATAAATAGTCAATTTGATTCTTAGAAATTTTATATTTTTTGCAAGTTTTATATTTTTTTTATTTTTATAATTGTTATGAAACCTAGAGGTCTAACTTAGCATTTGAGGTGTTATTTTTTCAAACTACACCATTCTCTAGTGAGCTACTCTAGCTAGAGTAGCATAAATATTGATTGTTTTTCCTATGTTGTGCATCTGTTCCAACATCCTTACATATTAGGATGCTGAAGAAAACACTTTATATAAAATTTATTGAATCCTTGACATTATCATCAATAAGGAGATATTTTGTAATCTACTATTCCCTTTTCTTGACATGGATACTTAAGCACATTATTGATTATTATTGAGAGATGACCCATTTTACTTAATGACTTAAAGAACCATGAGATGGTATCAACTTGGGCACTTTGATGCTTTTGATTTATCAACAATTTTCATAATAGATGAGGAATTTATCATATACCCTTATATAGGGTTAAAAGTGGTTTAACTAGGATACAAATTCATATAATCATATTATGAACATGTTTTCTCATTAAAAGATCAAAATTGCTTAGTAGAGATCATCTTGTCACATGAGTGCTTTAGTAGCTTAAATATGAGTAACCTAATGAGTTTACTCCAATGCCACCATACTACATATCCATTTAGGATTAGATTGATCCATAATACAAAACACTTCAATGATTTCAACTTATTATATAGTTTTTGATCATTTAATCACATGGAATACTATGCATGAGACAACAATGAGTACATCAAGAACAACCACTTATTATTATGGATGATGAAAATTATCTCATAAAGGATTAAAATCTTGAGGTATTAGATAATATAGCATTAAGGGGTAAGTATATAGCCTTACCAGATGAGGAAGTAGTACTAATGGACACCACATTGACACATTAGAGTATTTCACTTTTAAAGATCATGAATGATAAAATAGTTATTATTCCTCCCTCACCATAATCTATAGATTCCTATGAGTACTAAACCTATTTAATATTTTATTTTACTTTGAAACATGGTGAATAAACTGTTGGAGTACAAGACCACTGAGAGGGGTGGTGAATCAATGGTATAATGAGGAACAAAATTCCATTAACTATCTCACTTGTATTATGCAGGGAGATCTTAGAATGAAAAAACTTTGAACATTATAGGTATTGAATGTTGAGTGAGTCACAATGATATGTAAATCAAAACATGATACTTGAACAAAGATGACCTGTTAAACACAATATGAAAAACCATCAAGAGGATACATAACACAAGAATTATGAGTGGAAAACAATAAAAGGGAGAAAAACAACTCTTAAAATATAGTTTATTAAGCCTCACTGGCTAAAAATATCACCGGTTACATTCTATGCCTCAATGAAAATGCCTCACTAGCTGCAAGCTATGCCTCATGAGAAAATCCTCATTGACTATATTCTATGCCACACTAGTAAAGCCTTACTAGATCCACTCTATACCTCACTGGAAAAAAAAATAAGCCTCACTGGGAACACAATATGCCTCAATAGCAAAAAAATATGTATCACTAGCAAAAATACTCCACTTACTTTAATATCAAAAGAAATAAACAAAATCAGAGGGCTAGTCTACTTCAATACAATCCAATGTTCATGTGTTCTGTCTCTCTATCATCAATTCAACAAGCATCATCTCCATAATTCACCCATACCACAACACTATTTCAACAAAATCTTCACATATAGATATTCAACATGTAATTCTCCTCACATACATGAATAAATATCTCTCTGCAGAACTCCCTTTCAACAAACAAAATGATATGAATAATAAAAAATGACCCCTGCACACACACCTTGATAGTTAATCTTCTTTGAATGCACATTTAGGGAATTATCTCAATCACATTTCTATATTCTTCTATTCATGTCTCCTTCCCTGCAATTTTTTTTTAACACAAACATGTCATTAACATCTTCAGAAACCCCTTATTGAGCCTAGACCACAATCGTAATACAATAGATGCACATCCTTCAAATGTACCTATTCCATCTTTTTCTTCAAAACAGTTATCAAAATGTGTGTAACTGAACATAAGCCAATGACACTTCACATACCTATCAAAGTGGAGAGTTAGCAATATAACCATTCACAAACTTTAAATGTTGACCTTTGATTCTTTAACTCCCACCAACTAGTCAATTGAACAATAACAATTGAATTAACAATGAGTGGTGGGTTTTAATACTTTAACCTGTCTAGCAGGTTAACTAGGGAGAGAGGTCTAGTCAACAGATGAGCTTAACCCCCTTGAATATTCACTTAAATGACTTTTAATCTGATATAGCAAGTCACTTTAAAAATATAAAATAAAGTGATTTTTGTATTGGTAGTCTTCACAAAGAAACCTAGACTTAGGTTTTAAATATTAGGTTATACCACAAATTTTAAATGCACTTTACAAGAATCAATGTCATCTTCCAATAAACAATGTCAACTCCCAATGCCAACTATGTGAAGTAAACAATGAACACAAATTTTGCATTGCAATGATGCAACCCTTTGAATGTGCAATAAAGACTTAGGAATGAAAATGAAATGAATAAACAAGCTCCTATCACTGAATGAAAAATCTTGAAACTGCATGATCAAGCACTGTGATACCAAGCAACTCACTTTGCATAAATTTGGCATCAAACACCATTTGCATTAGCAATATCATTAAGGAAATATATAAGTGAAAAGCAGATCTTCCAAAGAATCTTCTCGAAACCCCAAATGAAAAACACATCCTTCAACATCATGAAATGAATTATAATATGAAGCAACCTCTAAGGAAACTATGTAATAAGGATGAAGAAAGGAATTCGATCTTTGAATACCATCAACCAAATATCTTTGATAAACTAACTCTGAGCATCTCTTGGACATCAATGCCAAACATCTCTCAACATCTCTTTGACATTAATGACAAGCAATGTCAACAAGCTCCCCCTTTGGAATTGATGTCAATTTACACTTGCACATCATCACTCCCCCTTTGACATAAAATGAAAAAGGAAAATGGACTCCCCCTACAAATGAGCTTTGATGCAGGAGCATCCATGGAAATTAGTAATCCTCTATCAACAAAAAGAGGTGAATTTTGTGGAAGAATTTTTGGAGTTTTAAAATAAATTAAATTTAGGCTTGGATTACATGTTGAGGTGGGAAAATTATTTATTTTCAAATAATTTAATTGGTCAATTAAATTTCCTTTGCAACTTTGACAAGTTGGCTAGTTGGGTGTAAAGCAAAACACATAGTTTTAAAGCATTTAATTGCAAAAACATTCAAAACCCAAGAAGAGGAATTAAGAATGAATTATTGAAATTTTAAAACACTAAATGTTGATCCCTAAAAATTAGGGAGTGGGAAATGGACACCCAAGACTTTCCTTGGGTTTTTATTTTTTAGGAGATAAAGAAGGGTAATAAAAAAACTACATCATTCTATCTTTGACAAGGCTATTCTGAGTGGATTTTTAAAAAGTTTTAATTATCAATTGATGTCTTATTTTTTCAGCTACAAGAGATGGCATACCTAGTGGTAGAGAGTAGAAAATTTAATTTCTAATTAATTCTTTGAGCCAGTAGTGGAGAATTTAGAGAATTGTGAAAGCAATAAAGAAGAATTTGAAGGAAATTTTTGAGAGACTGGTGTGAGAGTGTATCTTTTCTCTAAAGGAAAGTTGGGAAATTTTTATTGCAGGTTTGGTTTGATAAACAACAACCCATGAAGATGCTAGAATATCTAGTTTGAATTTGTATGTGTTGCAGGTGGTGTAGGAGAGATGGGAGATGGTTCTATTTGTAAAAGCTCATATGTTTGAGCATAGTTTTCTTGAGATTAATTTCTAGTTGCATATGTGATGCCTATAGGAGAATAATTTGGTGCATATTAGTCCATATATGATTGAAAAAATTTGTATCCAAATTGTTTTAATGAAGAAAATTAATAGTTTCTTGTGCAAGTAAATTTCTATGTGTTAATTTACAATTCCTCTATTTTATTTGAGCATTTTTTGTGAGAGTTTGGAGAGAATTTTGTGTGTGTCAATTTCTCTTCTACATCAAGCTCCATATCCAGACAACAAAAATCATAATTTTTTCATAGCACCATCAAGCTATTCAATACCAACCACTTCCCTTGTGTTTCTCAAGACAAACATCATTATATAAGAAGATATAGTCCAATCATTGTGATTGAGAAAGAATTATGTAGGCGTCATATTAGTGATTCACAATGGTTGAACTATATGTTGCTTACTGTCACCATATTGTCTATCACTAGGATGATTTTTCAATAGCATGAAATACAAACAATGTAATCACTAACTATCCAACCACTATCATTAAATAATACCAATTGCATCAACTCTATGAGATGATGAATAAAGTCTTGCACTAAAGAAACTCTATAATGCATAAACCATAAACATAATTTTGACACTTTTCCATGAATATCATGAAGCATCAAAATCAAGAACTACATTAGGAACTGAGTTAAGAATGTGTAGTGAATATCAACAATATGAACATCTTGACAATATAAATAACACTTCAAAATTGGACCATATCCATTCACCTTTGGTCATATCAAAACATGACAAGTCCCAACATTGTATCTCTTGTAAACATGCAATCACACCTCTTGAAATCTTGACAACAATGAGATAAATTCCATTGTTGCATCAACACTAGTGACCAACCAATCAACAACCACTTTAACACCATGGAACCATTTTTGCATCAATAATATGAAATGATGTAGAAATACTAATATGAAGATACATTCAATTATACAGGATATGTACCACTGGCTAGGATCCTTATTTTCATTATGCAAGGAAAGATAACTATCATAGAGCATAAGAGGAAGCCAAACCATTATCAACTGCACCATACCTTATCCTTTGTCACTGTCCATTGAGAGAAGACTAATGCTCTATGAGATGACTGTGTTGGAAATTGGAAGGTTTTCATTGATGTCAATAATGAAAATTGGAAGATTGTCATTGATGTACCTTATTTGTATAGTTTAGTAGTTGCTATAGTAATGTAAATTGATTTGATATTTTTGGTACAAATTATCTTATTTTGTAAGATCTAATCAGAATTTGACACTATGTTCTACTTTGACATCATTTACATCCACTGACAATATTTCAGTTGACTTGGCTAAATAGTTGGAAAGATACAGTTACCAGTAGTTTGGAAAAAAGTGTTATGTTGATTTAGTACATTAGTTTTTTGGTTTGGATTCCACCTCAAAGAACAATATCTATATAGGAATTTGTACATAGATATGTGACTATAAGTTACATCTTACTTTGAATTTTTGAGATGAAATGTGAACACATTTAGAAGATATGGGTAACAATGTTCAACTCTGAGAACTACAATAATTTTCTGTATAGTGCATTCATGTAGGAGATTCCACATTCTTTCATGATTTATTATTTTTCCTTGCTAAAGTTGAAGATAAGTTATTCAATGTTGTCTAAAGGAAAATTCGATGTGTTAAACAATAATTGTTACACGTTTGATGCATTGAATATACGTTTGGAGTCTTGATGTTTTAGGTCTAGCTCAAGCCGACCTAATTATGAATTGGTGTTAAGAAGATTAAATATGTGTTGTGAATTCTATATGGATTTATCTTAGGTCCATGCTGACTAATACCATATGGTAGATGCTTGTGTTGGGAACAAAGGTGAATATTATTTTGAGGATAATTTCAACGGACTTGGTTTTGATGTGAGATGGGGTTTCTCTAATTAGGCTGACCTAATTAGTGAAAGTTAATGAATATGGTACATATGTAAGATTTTTTTGTGGATAATTTTGTTTGGATGATGTGGAATAAGTGAAGGGATGAAAGTCAAAAAGAGTGAATGTGTGAAGTATCATATGTGAGTAGATAGTATACTTATAGGGAAGTGTTTTATATACACTATGCTTCACTGGAACTGAACTCCATCACAAGGAAGGTGCATTATATCTCAATTCATCTTTGGCAGTGAGCCATACTCTATTTTGTAAATTATTTTATGTTGTGAGCCTTCAAGGATAGTGAGTCTTAGCAATGAGCCCTTGTAATATACTATATTTGCATATTATATTGTGAGTTAATCCTCACTGTGGTTTTTCCCATTTTGGTTTTTCCACATAAAAATATTTTTGTTCATGTGTATTCTCATCTCATGTTGATTCCATGCTTTCACTATTTGTTACAGTTAGAATTATGTTATTGCTTGGATGGATATTATGTAAATGGTTTGATGGAATACTGATTCACCATCCTCTCAGTATTTTGGGTGCTCATCAATTGGTATCAAATATTGGTTAATTTTAAGAAGCCTAATAGCTTGAGGAGGATCCTGTTGAAGTTGAGAAAGCCAACTTCACAGACCTCAAAGATCACTTGCATGCAAATAACCTGGCATAGAAAGAAGAGATGGAGACTATTGATGGTGTTTTCTACATAGCAACAACTCAAACAGAATACAATATTCTATCTCTCTTGAAAGGTAATCTTCAACTATAAATTACTAAAAATCACCCCAAGGTCTCTCAGGTGTCAGGTCACGACAATGCATAAACAACTCAGATAATATGTGAAAATGCTGGTAATCACAAGGGTCCTTACAAATGAACAATGTTGGAAGTGAATTTTCATTAGATGCAACAATATAGTGATGCTTTCAATCCTAAAACTAACCCAGATTCAAAATAAACAGCAAAAGAGATAAGGGTTTAGAGAGATTCTATTTATTCTAACTCCTAAGATCAATCACAATAATGATGAAAGCTGCAAATGGACATATCCCTAACAAAACCGATCTTTGTTTGATCAAGGACAAACCTGCAACTACACATAAATGGTGCAATCTTCTGGGGAAATCCAAAGATTTTCAGACTTTGAACATTCATTCACATACCCAACTACTGGCACAATGTAAACAAGCATTCACAGTTGAACTTAGCATAGAAGTGAGGCCCATACTAACTTTACACAACAATCTACAATCAACAAATTGTTAAAAGTATGGACCAGAAATTGATCAATATTATTAATATTTCACCATCATTGTAAAAGAGCTGAAATCTAACATCTAACATCTAATATCTGAGAATCAAGAACAAGAAACCATAAAAACTGTCAAAAATAAATACAAAGTTTGCCAAATCAACAATCCAATTGCATTACTTCTCCAACATTGCATAACAATTTCAAGTCTCTCATCTCCTACAGCTAATTCTTGAAACTACTTGCCAATTATGGCCTTCTAACTTAGCAAAATTTTGGCCTAGTCAAACTCCTAAAATCTCCCCCCTTACAAATGAGGCACAAATGCCATTTATAGAGAACCCCCCAAACATGTCGGCCTAATTAGATTTTACAATAATAACTGGCCTCAAAACATGTCGGCCTAATTAGATTTTACAATAATAACGGGCCCCAAAACAGGTCGGCCAGGAGAATTTCAAAAGAGGACAAGATTTGCATTAAATGCATGAATATTATCCATGTCAGCCCACAATCTCTAGCAAGATCAAATTCACGTGTCCTCCAGAAAGTCCTCCAGCTGTAGACAATTTTGGCACAGATTCTTAGGCAAGCCCCATTTTGAAAATTTAAATTAAATGCTTCCAGATTTCTTTCTTTTGGCACGAATCCATATGCAAGTCCCCTTTTTTAATATTTGTTTAGTCCTGAAAAATAGATATCATCATTAATAGCCCACATGTTCAAATTAAATTTGAATAAAATTTTGACCTTTTCTAAAAAACTTACATTTTTATAAGGAAACTTTCCATTTTTCAGAATTTTTCCATTTTTGGAAATTTTTATTTTCAATTTTATCTCAAGAAATTTTTATTTTGAGGATCATTTTTAAAAAATTCCATTTTCAGAAAAATAATTATTTTTCAAAAAAATTCCATTTCGGGAAACCAAACCAAGGGGAAAATCCGAAAAAATCCAGGCCAGGCGGATTCCAGACTAGAATCCGGAAAAAACCAGCCAGACAGGATTCTGGGAAAATCTCGTCGGTCAAGATTCTGGGAAAATCCAGGTCAGGTGGATTTTATCAAATAAGGCAAAATTTTCAACAATAGATCATCAAAACGAACCAAGAATGAATGAAACATTGTGTAATATATCAAATTAAGCGTGGGGTGTTGAGCATTTATCATCAAACTCATCAATTTAATCCCGTATTTCAATTTGCACAAAGCCTGGCAGAAAATCTAGAAAAATTTGGGTGGACCGGATTTCCGCAGATGGCATAAAATTTTGGACTTTTGGCACATTCTAGAAATCTGAAGAAATCTAGAAAAATCCAGGCTGGGCGGAAAATCCCGAACGTGGGCAAAAACCCAAACTTTGCTCGGATCTGGAATTTGAGCAGAATCCGGGAAAATCCAGACGGACCGAAAAATCTCGAACTGGACTAAAAACTTGGATTTTTGCACAAAGCCGAACTTTGAGCAGAATCTGGAAAAATCCGGATGAACTAGAAAATCTCGGATTGGGGTAAAAACCCGGATTTTGCTCAGAACTTAGTTTTTTCAAAGGGAAACATGAGGAAATCACTTGGGAAAGCAAGATGAGCATCTAAGGACCTCCGAAGGAAATGAAATCAATAAAATTAAGGGGCCAAAAGACACCAAAATCCAGAGCAAAAAGAGGGTCCCTACTTTCAGTGGGGCGTGTGTGCAAAACTGCACAACAGAGACAAACAAGCAAGGGTGCTCTGAAAGCTGAAAAATGTATTCATCCAAGAGAGAGATAAATTACAATGATGAATCCTTATAAAAGGATATTGTGCAACCCTAAAAGAAACCCTAATAGGTAGACATTTAATAATTAATATAATTATTAAATGTCACAAAATGCAAACTAAAGTGAAATCTTAAGAGAGGAATAAAGGTAATTTAATCAACATGATTAAATTAAAACCTTTACTTTAACACCCCCCCTTAAGATGAGCAAGAGTGCAATTACAAACATGTGCAAGAAAGAAAAGGTAACTACAATGCAAGAAAGTAAACTTGGGTCCCGGCGACAAGGCCAGATTAGGTACCCAATTACAACCAAATCTCTATAAAGTGGAGAAATAGAGAAAACCTCATGGGAAAAACTCTACTCCAAAAAGAGATGAAAGAAATAAATGCACTAATAACAGAAGGATAGGAGGTGGATAACATAAGACCCCCCAAAGACAGCTTCTATCATATAAGTACATGTACAATGGTCTCCATAGGAGAAAAAGAAAGAGACTAGAAGGCCCCCCCACAATGAAGAAACTCTTGTCGCAATGGTAGATGCCTGATGTAGAATCCAGAAAGATATCCTGAAGCGGCAAATAATATTCCTCCCCTTTTGAAGAAATGGATCCAAAGGACAATGTCGAAGAAACCCTATGAAAAGAGAAGAACCAAGATGTCTCAAGATGTGTGCCATAATAGGATGCTAAAGAATCTCTTTGTCTGAACTGAGACAAAAGATGTCAAATCCAAACTGAACTAAAGACTCAAAAATTGGAACCTCTGAATGCACGGATGATGGTGGGCTAACAGTTGGAATATGGTTGTCAACAAAGAGGAGCTGAAAATCCTCAAAGTAATCCTCTAGATCTGCAATATAGGACTCTACAAACAAAGACAAAATGCCTGCAAGATAAGAATCCCAAGTAGCCATGTCTGAAAGATGTATGATGTCCTGCTTAGCTGAATCAATAGGAGCCAAAGAATAGGCAATATCAAACTGATCAAGAACAACAGGAGAAAATGTTGATACAAGTATAATCTCAGTCTGAAGAGTAGGAACTATGAGACAATCCTCTGATTCATCAGAATATGTAAGGGTGTCTAAATACTGAAGTTCCTTTAAAGTATCATGATCAAAAGGTGTTTTATCTCTCCAAGCAATGGGTACAAGACAATCTGAAGCAAGATCCTCTGGGAATGGAGAAAGACTGGGGTCTCCATAGATCTCCCAAAGATGTGTCCAAAGTGGGTGAGGACAATCAATGCCCGATATAGCCCACACAGTGTCAGAATCAACACTAGACAAAATAACTCCTATTATGTGATTTCTAATGATATCCCAAGCTATTTTTCCCTTTGAAGTTACTGGTTTAGGTATGAGATCATACAAATAAGGAAAAATATTAAGCCACCTACAATGTGTAAGTATACCCTTTGCCCATGACTCATAATTACCCCATTCTAGAAATACAGCTGAAGGGTGAGTAGAAAATCCCATGATAACTCTTCAAATTACAAAAAACTGAGAAAACTAACCTCAATACTGATAAACAAGATTAAATAAAGCCATCCCATGCAAATAAATCATTTCCAAGTGCTGAAACGTCCAACTAATTGACAAATGTGTGAAATCACAAAATATTGAATAAAATGTACTTGGTGCAGATTCTAGAAAAATAAATGATATATCTTAAAGGAGAACAGAAACACCTTTCCAACGCCTATTTGTTTGCAAAAAACGGAGTCTGTATGCAAAAGATATGGCTCCGAGAGTCAAAAATCTTGTTCTGACTTTAACTGAGAAAAAATGCATCAAAACCAAAAAACCAGGAAATCAAACCTAATTCATCAGAATGGCGCCGGAATCAGCTTTCCAACGGTATCTCGTTTGAAAAAAACAGAGATCGTACGCCCATTTTATACCTGATTTACTGAAAGAGTTAAAAAAAACACAATTAGGTCCTTCAGAAGCTCTTGGGGCTAAAAAAAAGGGGCCCCTGGTCCGCTGGGCGACCAAGGGGTTGAGCGCTGGGCTATTGGTGGAGCCCCTAGTTTCCAATATGACTAGGGGCGGGGGTTTGAGTGGCCGTCGATGCTAAGTGTAGCCCCCGGTCCTTTATATGACCGGGGCTTTCCCTTCAAAGCCCGCAGGGGCTGTTCCCAATGGACGGCAGGCTGAGGCAGTGACCGGAGGGTTCAAGCGGCGGGCGGAGTGGCAGCGGAAGGGCTGAAACCACTGGTGGCCGCTCAGTGGTCGCCGGGCTGCAGACCCTTCTAAACTGCAAGCGCCGGCCTAGATCTCAAAAAAACACGTTTTTTCAAAAAAAAATTGATTTTTGTGCAAATTTCACCTCAAAAAATGAGCCCTCAGGCCGTACGGCCCTGGGGCTAAAATTTTTTTACCTCTCGGATCAACAATGGCCAAATTGGTTGTGCCATATATGAAAATATGGGTTTTTGGCCACTTTGGATCTAACCATGAGGTCCGTTTGGGCCCAAAATGCACCCAAAAAATGGAATAAGCTAGATCCACTCAAAATCAGCCAGAAAACTTCTGAAAGCCCTATCAAACCCTTGAAATTCCAAATTCTTCAGAAATCGAACAGGATGCAGCAGGTCTGGAGCTCTAATACCATGTTGAAGTTGAGAAAGCCAACTTCACAGACCTTGAAGATCACCTGCATGTAAATAACCTGTCACAGAAAGAAGAGATGGAGACAAACAAGCAAGGGTGCTCTGAAAGCTAAAAAATGTATTCATCCAAGAGAGATAAATTACAATGATGAATCCTTATAAAAGGATATTGTGCAACCCTAAAAGAAACCCTAATAGGTAGACATTTAATAATTAATATAATTATTAAATGTCACAAAATGCAAACTAAAGTGAAATCTTCAGAGAGGAATAAAGGTAATTTAATCAACATGATTAAATTAAAACCTTTACTCTAATAGATCCTAGTATTTGAACACATGGAAGATAAGAGATTGAACTTATTCCTCCTGAAGAGATTAATGCTAAGCATATTGAAGAATACTATACCCCATATGATAATAGTGAACTTGAAATTGCTCTTGAAGATCTTGATAGTGCTAAAGAAGAAAACAATGATTTGAAGGAAAGCTTGAAGGAAGCAAATGAGTTCATTAAGAAATTGAGAGAACAAATCAAGAAATTCAAGGAAAGATATAGAGAATTCAATGATCAATTAAAGAAAGCAAATGAGGACATCACTAGATTGAAAGAAAAAGTGGAAGAAAAGAGGAAAATTAAAGACTTTCGAAAGCTGAAATTCAAAGAAGGATGGATGAATGTGCAAAGCTTGAACAACAAGTGGTAATTCTGAAATTAGATCTGGAGAGAGAAAAATCTCATGATGAAAAATTCAAAACTGCAATTCTTGATGAGTTGATTGTGTTTCAAAAACCTTCTAAGGATAAAGGTGGTTTGGGATTTGAAGAAGGACAAAGTTCAAAAGTAGATCAATCCCCTAACATGGCTAACAATCAAAAGAAGACTTAAGGCAATGGAAGATTAATCAAGAATCAAAGAAGAAATATAAGAATGATTCTTATTAGACAACCCAATGCTCAAAGGTACTTATCTTTTAGTGGTATTTTTTATTCATGCAATAGATTTGGACATAGAGCAAAAGATTATAGAAATAGAATAAAACAGAATCATGGAATGAATCAAAATATTTTATCATTCACTTTTCAATGTTTCAAATGCAAAAGAGTTGGACATAAAGCTATAGAATGTAGAATTCAAATGTTTAACAAGATGATATATCCCTTTAAAGGCTATTGTTATTATTGCAATTTGTTTGGACAGAAGGCTAACCAATTAAAATATAGATTGGATAAAGGACAATTTGGATGGAAGAATGTTGTTTGTTATAATTGCAACAAATCAGGACACTTTTCGAAAGACTGTAGAAGTAGAAATATGAAAAGAGATCATTCGATAAAAAGAAATGAACAATTCATTAAGATTGATCTGGTAGAGGTTAAGAAGGAAATGGAAAGGATCTAGAAGAAGGAAGGAAAATCTAAAAAATAAGGAGAATCAAAAGTATCAATTTTATTTGTATCATTCTTAGGTGCAGATAATTTTGTCAAAAAATAAATTCAGACAATGGCTAAGGGGGAGCAATAATTAGAAAATTTAATATCCCCTTGTCAATATATGATATCATGTCATGACATAAATGTAGTTATTACAAATGACAAATTCAATATTTCCTGTAAAAGGAATTTTCAGGTGCACATATGTGAAGAATAAATTGTCCAGAGCTTGAAAAGATGGAAGTATATGCTAATTTTGAGGTCGTCTACATGTGGTTTGAAGCATTTATTTTTTAAGTAATTGAGATCAAAGAAATAAATTTGAGTATGTTGAGGAAAATTCATTCGCTGATAGGCATTTGTGGAAGAGTAGAAGCATGCAGAGAAAGTTTGAAGAAACCAGAGCATTTCCATACTACAAAACTTTGGTTCTTGGCTTTGGTGTATAGGAAAGAGGTAAGTTAAAACTACTATACATTATTCCCTTTGAACTATTCATTGAACTTTGTTGAATGTGATGGATATACCTCAAGTTGTAGATAATTCAATAAGATCATAACCACAATTTAAGAAGCATCATGTCAAAACCCTAGAACTTGACCCCTTGGGTGCATTTTTAGATGTTCCCCTTGGTGTTATTCCAATTGAAGACATTGGGATATATATTCATAGAAAATTGCAAGAACCTACTTATGGAAAAGCACACATATTGTGGTCTAAATAATTAAGTGGAGAAGATTCTACCTTGAAATAGAAACACAACATGATTACATGGATGAAATTGGATGTGTGGGATCGGTTTCTAAATTTTAGCAATGAGGAAATATGTATTTGGTTGGAACTTAGCATATTTCATGATCATTTTGTGTGGCTTTACAATTTATATATGATATCTAGAGAGGCAATTAGAGATTTAATTGGTTGATTATCCACCAGATCTACTCCTAAATGTAAATTTGACAAAGGAAAGGGATTAATTAAGAACACAAGTATTGGAATCAATAACCCTATAGTTCTATTGGCACTCTCAAATTTCCCAAATTTGAGATTCCCATTTCAAAATTTTTGCTTCTGCACTTTCAGAAATACACTTAAGAATATGCCTGAATGACCCACTTTGAAGGGTTGTAACTTGAAGCTAGTTGATTGTCAAGCAAAACCCATTTTCAGATTCACTCATGTGACCTATGTGAGTGTACATGTAAAGTTTCAACTTCCCACTATGAGTGTTGTCAGGGTTTTGAAAAGTGAAGCTAGAGGATTTTGTCACATTTCTGATATTTGCAAATGTTTAGTTTTGCAAAGTAGCCTCTTGTTTGAGCTTGCATTTTACAACTAGATGACTGTCAAGTCAAACCGATTATTGTTCTGCATTCTCCAAGCCAAGATGAGCTCACATGTTAGTTTTCAAAGCGTTATGACTTGATTTTCTATTTTTAGCAGGTTAAAACCAAATGCAATTTCTTCTGTTCTGCACTTGCATTTTTAGAAACCTTTCTGAGAGGTCAACTTTGACCCTAAATAACTTTTGATGAATGATGATTCAAGGAAATAATTCTTGCACACATGCTTATTGAACCTAAATGAACTATTGTGTCCAGTAGCAGCTTGCCCAGAGTTGATTTGGTATTTTTGCAACGAGGTGATCTCTCAAGTTTTAATTGGTTCAGAGCAACTGTTTATTCACAAAAGTTCAACTAAGCAACTTTGACAACGAATAAATTTCACCTCGTAACTCCTTTCTCTAAAACATTTGTTGGATTTCAATCTCGGGTCAGATGTCTACATTTCTACAAGTTTTTTTGGCTTTAAGAGGTCGTTTGCCCAGTTTTCAAAGCCGATTTCGAAGCTCACTCTGCTAGTTTTGCACATTTTGCAAATATGTCAGAAAGCAGATTTTAATGAAAACCCATTTCATGTTTTCAATCCAGAAGCACTCAAAGGTTGTGTCTGATTAATTCAAGGGTAATTTTTTACAAAAGTGATTTTGTTTTTAGCCGGGTCCACTTGGGAACCTAACATGTTCTTGTTGATCATGTCAACACTATAGTCTATGAAATGTGTAACACACAAAAGTTGGGCTCTCCAAAGTAGCATGCTATATCATCAATTTTTATTCTTCATTACTTCACAAGGTTTATTTCAACCATTGAATAACTTCGAGTAGGTGCCCACAAGGCATAAATGTAGGGAAAGCTTCAGGGTAGTTTGAATCAGCAATTTGAATTACCATGGGATACAATATGCCCACATGGCATAAGTTTAGTGAGGAAGAAAATGTATTCCCATCACCAAACTATGCACAGAAGAAGAAATGGGTGCCACTGTTCAAAGCATAAAGAGGACAACATATAGAAAATGATTGTTTGAAAAGGTCTGAGAAACTCTCAAGAAAATGTATCTGGCTCAATGGTATCATCTTTGAGTGCATAAAACCAACACATAGAACAAGGTACACTCATCCACTAGGGCGCATTGACTTGAAAGACTGTGAAAAGGAGGGTCGATGGTTATGTGTTTGGCAGAGGATGTCCAAAAAAGTATGGGGATAAGCACAGATGAAAGGAAACGAATGCAAGATATGTGTGAAATGGATTTTTTGGCAAGGCCGATGGAGGGCATGAACCCACATATCTAATGGAGTAGTTGAATATTTCAAAAAAAATCCAAGCAAATACTATTGGTTTCAAATCTGACATCCCTCCAGCCTATTCCAAATGAAGGTATGAAGAGGAATTCATCCAGAAGGCATGAGAAACCATGAGAATACCAATGGATGGTGTGGAGGCAAGTTTGAAATAGCAGAAAACTTTCAAGCCTGCATCACAAAGGCATACACACCGTTTGTTTTGTTAAAAAGATTGTAGAGATTTTAAATCAAATACAACTTTAAAATTTCAAGCAAGTGCCACTGTTGCTTGCTACAAAAGAATTTGTATTTCCCCTATGAAGTATGGAGCAGTACACGCACCATGAATGTTAACGCTGTTACTGCACAAAGTGAAATGTAGGGGATGACCAACGCTATCATAGCATGAATGGAATGTTTGAGAAGTCTTAGCAACTTCTAAACAAAGGAAGCAACCACACCTTAGAATACAAGTGAAAAGATGAGATGAAATTTTCAGCACCGCCACTGAAATTGCAAATAGGAATGTTGAATGTGTAAAGAGGAATTAGGGAAAAATTATGAAATGAAGGAGCCAAAGAAGATCCAATGGTGGAGATCAAAGGAGATGGATGCAGCCAAATCTTGTCCGTTGCTCGCCAGCTCGCAGGATTTAAGTATTCAATTTTTAATTTGTACGAGATCAGTGAGAATGGAGCACGTGGCAAGTGTGGTCCCAACAGGAGTAAGTCCTCGTGACTTAATATTTAGAAGTTTCATTTGATTTTCTGAAAGAAAAACATTTAAAACTTTAAATAATGCCCTGTAAAAATAAATGAAAAGGTTTGAGAGAGTAAAATAATTGGCCTGATGCAAATATTTAATATGACTTGCATCTATTTCAAAGAAAAGCATTTAATATGCTTTGATAGCTTGATGTGAGTGAATCCTGAGAAAGATATGGGTAAATCTCAACCCTACCTCGCTATCTCACGGGAATAAAATTCTCACAGGTTATTTCCTACGGGGTTGGCAATATGCTGCCATGTGGAACAGTGGGTCCGAGAAATATTGAATCCCCCAAGAACAATTAAAATTCCCCAGATAAAATATTAAAGGGGTCCTTTTTTAAAAATGAAAAGATAAAGATAAAATATTTCAATGGTGAAATATTTTACAAAGCATGGGCAATTTATCAAATGTAAAATGTGAGTGTGGGGCATGAGTGGGAGATTTCTCAATGAGCCTAGTGTGATTTTAAAAGGTTGAGTATTAAAATATTAATGGCCCAATGAATTGTTTGAATCCTTTGAATGTTTTAAAAGGTAAAGCATTTAAATAGGTGAAAATGAGCTGGATAAAATGTAATAGGTAAATAGTGCACGTGAAATTGAAATTGCACAAGGGGAGTATTTTTAAAAGTGAATTGTTATTCACTGGGAGGACAAATATTTCAAGTGGCATGTGAGATAATGTGCATGAAATGTTTAATTTTCCTAGGTTATAAAGTGAATTTAATATTCACTTTGTGATTAAAAATCATATGTAGGCAAATATTTCATTGTTAAGTGAATGTTTTAAATAAAGCATTTAAAACATTATGTGTAGCATTATAAAAGGGCTTAATTGAGTTTTCACAGGAAACAGAGGTATTTTCTAGTTGAATAAATATGATGGATATTCTCACATGGAAAAATTTTATGTTGCTGGGCAACTTGGTGCAAATAGATTGAGAGGAAAAATTAGTTGTTGAAGAGAGAGGAGAGATGCTTTTGAGGTTTTTGTTGATCAACAGTGGATGAAGATTCTAGATGGCCTCTTCATATTGATTTTCTAGCTTCTTCCATTTTCTTTTATTCTCATTCTCCTCTCATCTGTAAAAATTCTAGGTTCCAATTTCTAAAGGCTCTGTAAGGTAGGTAGAAGCTCTAGGTAGAATTGTAAAGCTAGGAGAAATGTAATTGGGTCATTAAATATGAAGTGTGTGTGTGTGTTATGAGTTGTGCTCTCATACTTATATTTTAGTTGATAATTGTCTCCATTTCTGAGATGTATTACTCTTTTGGATTCAATAATAAAGTTATCTGAGTCTTTTCATGCATTGAGTTACATCTGTTGTTTCCTTCTATTTTGTGAATGATGTAAATGCTTTAATGAATCACAAGTTGAACTTATTATTGCCTATTATTTAGAGAATAGTGTAATTGATTCAACAAGTGTGACGGGAGTGTTGTGTTTCAAGTGGATTTATAAAGAATGATTATCAGATGAAACTTCAGTGGTCTTGTTGTCACAATGTGATAACATTTGCAAAGATCTTTAGAGCATGTTCAACACTATAGGATGAATGCTTGTTATATGACTCCATAGCCAATTTCTTGGCACTGATCCATTATTATGTTTCTACTACTTTCAGTTTGGTCCTAAATTCTTTAAATCTATAACCATTTCAATTCTATTTTGTGAGTTATGTGTTTTCCCTATTCTCCAAGCTGGTTGATGAAATTCACTTAATGTCTTGCCAATGTTGAGTGAGATTTTATGTTTCTCAGCTTAATTCTATGAGAACATTATCTGTTAAGCAATATCCTATTAATTGTGTGTTTGAATCTTTAGATGTTGCTAAAGGGTTACCCTCTTAGGTCCTATAGAGCCTGAAGTGTAGGGGAAATGTGGTTTAATTCCATTTCCTATCAGTTGGCCAAATCCCCCATTGAATCTGATCATTAGAAAGTGGCTAATCTATAGGATTCACTAGTCTGGTTCAATTTGGAGAACCAAAAAAATGACAACTCTGATAGGGAGAAATTTGAATCTCCAAGTGTAGACTGCTTAGTTACAGAGTCATAATTGTTTGCCATTCTGAAATTGAGTTCAAATATTGAAGGATTTCAAGCCTAGATAAAGATTTGTTGTTGTGAACTTGAAGATTTCAAGATCTATGGTGCTTTGCTAGTGGATGGAACTCAGAGATAGATTTATTTGTGAAAGAACTTTATATTGCTTGAAGTTCAGTCCTCTAAGAAGAGAGGTGGGGACTCTATTAGAAGAACATGTTGAAGATTTAAAGAAAGTTCCAGATCTACACCATTTCCAGAACAATTTGCAGTAGTCACAAAATTTCCAGGTATTCTTCACATGTTTGAACATATTAGAATAAACTTTTCTTCCCTATTGAGTGATTAGCACTAATAGAGGGAAAGCATAGCAATATTTAGTTTGTATACTTATAAATTGTAATTTGTAGCTTATGTATTATCCTGAAAGTATGCTTGTTCTTGAAATTTTCCCACTAAGTAGATCTTAGGCTTAGATGCATTTGAATTAAACAATGTAATATTCTAAGATCATGATAAAAGATAGAAATAGGGCAATGAATGATCAGTTCTAGAGTTGATATGTGAAATTTGAAAGAGGCATGTCAAGATGCTTTAATATATGCATCCTAGTATGGTTCTGGATGGAACTATGGTTTGTGATTAGTCCCAGCCAGATTGTCAAAGAAGTTTCAGCACTAGAAGGCATCGAGCCATTAATTTTGATGGCATTAGTGGTTACCCAAATGACATTCCAACTAAAGTCATAAATAAATTGCCAATATTCATTGGTGATAGGTCTGAATTAGCAAATAAACATCTCCAAGAGTTCAGTAATGTGATGGATGATTATGAGATTGATCATGAGGATGTGATCATGAGACTATTTGTTCAATCCTTGAGAGGAGATTCAAGAGAGTGGTTCTCTTATTTACAAGCATCTTCCATTCATTCATGGGAAGAGTTCAAGACAATGTTCATGGAGAAATTTGGAGAAAGCATTGACTTTGCTTTGATAAGGAGAAAGTTCATGAATATGGAGAAAGGAAAAGATGAGTTAGTCCCATCTTTTAATCTCATATTTTCAAAGATAACAAGAGATATTTCTGAGAACATAAGGCCAAATGATGTTGAATGCTTGGTCGTGTACTTAGGATCATTTTACAAAAAATTGAGTTATTTGTTGAGGGATAAGGAACCTACAACCATGCACCAAGCATATCAAATGGGTGTGTATATTGAGCATAATTTGAGATATTCAATGATGAAAGGGCATAAGGTTGTGAATGTTGATCATCCTAACACACCTCATGCTGATAGATGTCATGGATCAGATAATGTAAGTGCTTGTCAAGATGTTAATACTGCTGCTTTGATTTCTCCATCATCACAATTTGCAGATCATAGTGAGCTCCAAGTTGAATGTCATCCAAACTTGAGCAATGTTGATCAAAATTCTCTTGTTCAAGGATTGTTTAAAATGAAGAGACTCAAAGGGGAATCATTACATGATTTATTTTCAAGGTTTTTGAATTCTTTGTTGAAAGTCCCCATAAATTTTAGACCTAAGGATTCAATGTGCATTGATTTGTTTTGTAAAATTTGTGAGTCTGGGTTGATAACTTTTCTAAAGAGTTTGAAGCCTCACAGCTTGAATTTGGTTGAGTACTTTGCAAAATTTGTGAGTCTGGGATGAGTAATTTGCCAAAGAGGTTCTATTTTATGAGAGATGTTGGTATAGGAGAAGTTGTTTTGGTAATTACCAAACTGATTATTGATCTGATCAAAGAATTAATGAGAAAAATTGGAGATTTGGATGCACAAGGAGATGCCCTTCTTCCAATGTTTGGAAAATTCCAAAGAAGAATGAACAAAAGAAGGGGAATTCTGAGAGAACTAGTCACAAAATATAAGAATGATATAAAAAATTTGGTATCCACTTATAGTTGCATTATCAAGGTAGATGAACCAATAAATACATGGATTCCTAAGTTGGGGTATGAGATTGAAAAGGATTATTCTTCTAGTTGTACATAAATTCTTATCAACAACCCTTGAGATACTAGCACACCTATATTTGGAACTTACACTGAAGTAGCTCAAGAAATTCTTGAAAAATATGAGTTGATCTCTGGTAAATCTATGATTGCCTCTAGAGAAAAGATAAAATTTACTGAGGTTCATCCATTAATTACTAAGACTAAGCCAAATCCAAGGATAATCAAGCATCTAGTAAGGAAAAAGGCACATGTTTAGATAGTTCCTAGTGCAGTCACTAGTTCTTCATAGTTCACTAGCACAAATTCATTGACTGATAAATTCAGAGAACTAAAGATTCAAGCAATACATTAATTGGTCACTTGGGTCAAAGAAAAAGGATTGTTGTAAATTGAAGACAGTTGCAATTCTACACATAGCATTGCACTTAATAGACTTAAGAGGTTCAAGAGTGTGAGAAAGAGGCCAAAAGTCTACTCTCATTTTGCTAGACATGGCCTGATGCAATTTAGGGATACAAGGATGCTAAAGACATAGTTGAGACACAAATAAAGTATGCATCCAACACATTTAATCGAACTTTATATTTGGATGATCAAACTTGGTATGGTTTAATAAAGTTACATGAAGAATATATTGCATTACATAAGGAGAAAGGAGAAATGGTTGAACAATATGGAAAGCTCATAGATCTAATAAATAATAAGTGTAATTATGCCGAAGGCGTATCATATTTGGAAATATCCAACCCAATTTTCACTATCAACTGTTAACAGGTAACTGCAATACAGTTAAACGAATCTCAGTCATTCATCATTTTTCATGATTTTTTCGCCACTTTTTTCATGATTTCACCGGCGCTCTCCAAACAAATTAAATTTTTTTCACTGCTGTGTAGGCCTGCGCAGGCAGTACCTGTGCACTGTGCATGTACTGTGCAGCCATTCATACATTTCCCAAAAAATTTGGTTGTTTTCACCGTCTTTTACTACTTTCCTCGCTGTTATTGGTTTCCGCTCCTTCGAACTCTTCTCGTACGCATGGACACAGATTTATTAAAAAAGTTGACATGGAGGGAATTACTATTTTTGACCATTTAGAAAAGTACTTTCTACGGGAGAGATATTAGAGATATTTATTTTTACCGTTGGCATTCCTTTTCACACTACACGAGAGTGCATTTTTTTTATTCATGCCACTGGATAGTTTTCTTAGCCAACAAAAATCACCATCTTCATTGCTTGGAAATTCATGTCAACACTTGAAGATCTTCTAAGAAAAGAAAAAATTGTAAACCCTTAAAAGAAAACCCTTAGAGGATTGGAATTAGCTAATCGGTAAGTTAATTAAATCATGTTTTCTTATTTCTATATTTTTCTTAATATTATATACTAATTTAAGATTATTAATATAATATTAAGAATAATATATTATTAATAATATAATAATGATAATATAATCATAATAGTTTAATAATACAATAATTTAAAACTATTATTAATAATATAACATTAAGGATAATTATATTCTATTAAATATAACATTCAAAAACAATATTAATATATATAATAGTGAGAATAATTTAATATTAAGAATAATATGATATTATAATAATAATATCGAAATTATTTATATATATATATATATATAATTTTTTAATAATATTTATAAAAAAGTCTAGAAATATCTTTCTAGAGGCCTATTTTTAATCAATTTGTCACATCAAAGTGCATAGGTGCCTCAAGATGGATATCTAAAATTATAAAGACCATCTTGTGCTTTCATTGTAGAAAAAATAATAAATAATATAATAATTTAAATATTAATAATATATAAACAAAAATAACAATATAATAGTAAATATATAGCAAAAAGTACTAATATAATATTATTATATAATAAATATACAGAAAAATAATATAATTTGTGGCCTCTCATGATGAACTTGTGAGGTTAAATATCCCCACTTATACCGATATAGTATAAATATAATATAATTTAAAAGAACTATATATTACACTATACTTTAATATTTACATTATATAATATGATTTAAATATATTCAATAAATTTTAATATAATCTAATCTAATATCTGACTCAATTATTAATAATATAATAATCATAATGTAACATAATGAAACTTTATATATTAATTATTTAAAATATAACAATAAATACAATAAAAATAATAATAATAAAAATACTAATAATATTAATAATAATTGCACAAATGCATGAAAAAAAATCATTTTTTTTCTTAATTGACCTTCCACGCCTCTTCGGCGTACCCATTGCACACTAAGGTGCGATCGCTAGTCATATCTACTATGCTCTTTCTTTGGCTGACAATATTCTAAACTTGAATGTTACTCCAAGGACTCTAGTTGAAGGAAAGGACATCCTACTTGATCTTAATTATCTATGCAAAGCCTTGTTAGAAGTGAAGAAGCTCTGGGATGAAGGGAAATCCTCTCAAGGATAGATACTCTTAGCAAAATTCAAGGGACAACCTCCTTTGATTGATTACTCAAAGTTACTATTTTGGATGTACTACTTAGGGGGAGTATTCAGGTAAGTAATAGAAATTGTTAAAGAATTCAATATCCTTTTATCCTTTTCCATTAGTGTCAAAGGGGGAGAGAAGGTGCCATGTGAAAAGAGAATTTTTTGGGGAGAGAAATGAAAATTTTAGAAGATTCTTTTATGGTTCTCACATCATGTGTTTCCATGAATGAAAAAGAGAGATATTGTTGGAAATTGGAAGGTTGTCATTGATGTCAACAATGGAAATTGGAAGATTGTCATTGATGTAAATTATTTGTATAGTTCAGTAGTTGCTTCGGTAATGGAAGTTGATTTGGTATTTTGGTCTGGATTATCTTATTTTGTAAGATCTGATTAGAAGTTGATACTATCTTCCATCTTGACATTGTTTGCATCCATTGACAAGATTTTAGTTGACTTGGCTGTATAGTTGGAAAGATACAATTACTAGTAATTTGGAAACTATTATTATGTTGATTCAGTACGTTGGTTTTTGGTCTAGATTTCACCTCAAAGAATGATATCTCTATAGGACTTTGTACATATATTTGTGACTATAAGTTTCATCTTACTTAAAAAAATTTAGATGATATGTGAACACATTCATAACATATCGGTAACATTGTTCTATTCTGAGAACTATAGTAAGTTTTTGTACAGTGCATTCATGTGGGAGATTCTGCATTCTTTCATGATTAATTATTTTTCCTTGTGAAGATGAAGATAAGCTATTCAATGTCATCTAAAAGAGAATTTGATGTGTTAACAAATTTTTGTCTTACAAATTTGATGCATTGCATATACATTTGGATTCTTGATGTTTTAGGTCTAGCTCAAGTCGACCCAATTATGATTTGGTGTTAAGAAGATTAAATATGTGTTGCAAATGCTATATGGATCTATCTTAGGTCCATGTCAATTAATACCATAAGTTAGATGCTTGTGTTGGGCACAAAGGTGAATATCATTTTGAGGATAATTTCAAAAGACTTGGTTTTGATGTGAGATGGTGTTTCTCTAATTGGGCTAACCTAATTAGTGAAAGTGAATGTATACGGTATATATGTAAGAAATTTTTGTGGAGAAGTGTGTGTGGATAATGTGGAATAAGTGAAGGGATGAAATTCAGAAAGTGTGAATGTGTGAAGTTTATATGTGAGTAGACAACATACTTACAAGGAAGTCTTTAATACATATTGTGCTTCACCAGAATTGAAATCTAACACAAGGAAGGTGCATTCTATCTCAGTTCATCTTTTGGTAGTGAGTCATACTTTGTTTTGCAAATTATTTTAGGTTTTGAGCCTTCAAGGAAAATGAGGCTTGGGAGTGAGCCCTTGTAATATTATATATACAAATATATTACATTGTGAGTTAATCCTCACCATGGTTTTTCCCATTTTGGGTTTTCCACATAAAAATATTGGTGTTCATTTGTATTGTCATCTTGTGTTGATTCTATGCTTTTACTAATTGTTACAATTAAAATTATGTTATTGCTTCGATGGATATTATGTAAATGGTTTGATGGAATACTAATTCACCACCGCCTTTCAGTATTTCGAGTGTTCATAAAACTAAGCATTAGACATATCAAAGTTGCATATAAGACAACAAAGAGATTATATTGCATGATCATCAAGATCATTAGGAAAATTATTTCACTATGCATACTATTATGATATGCCACTACTACATTGGACATATGCAATATGATACTTCACTCTCCACTGTGCACAATATCATGATACTCTACACTCCACTATGTATATGTAAGATAAGATTGAACTAAGCACTCAATATGAAAAGGACTTCTCTATATGGGTGTGTGCAGGATAATGATGGGCTAAAAAGTGGCAATATGATGGGTATGTGGCTGACAACTTTTTTTTGCCCAAAAATTAATGAAACGAAAAGGGTTTTTAAAGCATATTCTCAGCTTTCCATCAATATAAATTATTCTTCACTTTGAATTTAATAAGTAATTATTATTTATTTTAAAAGTTGTAACAAATAATTCATAAATAATTATTTACTTGGAAAAAAATTATAAAAAAATATGCATCACATCATGATATGTGTCCTCTACTTAAATATAAAATCTTATAAAAAAATATTATCATATTATTATGGTTAGGGTGATTAGACAGACACCTACTTATTTTTTCCCTGAAATTTAAGTACTACTACATTGAAATTTCAAATTTTCAATAAATAGATTTTGTTTTTTTTAAACAAACCTAGTAGTTTAGAAACTAGATTCAATTTTCTATAGATTCTATTCTTACATATTTTTATAATAATATAGATAACTTATTCAAATTTTTATGTCAAGTTGCCTAACTCTGATTTTTCTAGTTTTTTTTGCCACTTAAGGGCTTGTTTTTTCCATGATGATCCTGCACATACCCATATGCAAGAAGAATCAACAAACTGTTCATTACAAAACACTGAGGAAATGGAAACACATTAACAATTTGTATACCTAATCCTTTAAACATTACCAAGACAAGAGTGCAATGTAATCAAAATAAACAAACCATTTCCTATCAAGACTATTGTTGTAGCACTGTAAAATAGTGTATGAAGTATATAAATGGATCAGGAACTATCCAAATTGTAGTATTGGAATAATATACCACTGTATGAAACCATTTACATAGACCATTTATAGTATTAGAAAAGTCATGTACTATCCTTGTAATCAATGCCACCATGATACCATTCCATATAAAAATAGAGAGACTATTATTAGAGCCTTGTAACATGAAACTCACAAAGTAACAAATCATTGTTATTAGACTAGCAACCTTTGCTAGCAAAAAAATAGGGTAATCTTGTATGCTCACTATAATAGAACCATTATGGATAATAAGAATACAAGAGAGTTATTGTCACTCAATAAAAACATTTCATAGAGAAATTGTTGTAGTTCTTACCTACCATATCTCTATCCAAACATAGTCAACAGTGACTAAAAGCATTATTCTTTGTGAGTATATTTGGACTTTGTCACACTTGTAATGACTATCTCTTGCATTGTGACTATCTTAGCATCATTTTGTTGTCTATCGATACTATCAAACCTATAATTTTGAATCCTCTGTAAACTTTCACCTTGCATTCACATTGTAAATGACTCATGCCAAGACTACTATCACTATATATAGAGGAAGATCTTTCAAATAGTGACTATCATTGTGCATAAATACCACTACTAACCAGTATTAACAACAATGCATGATATTGGGCATGAAATTTGAGAGGAGTAAAAGAAATATAAGCATCATTTCATTATCAAAGATTCATTAGACATTGTCATTGCCTCTGTAAAATCATCATATCATTTTCCACTAACATTATCACTATATCCACTGGGCGGGTGCATGAATTTGGGTTACAATTTTGTGGCCAATTCCAAAAATAAATTGAAAATGGCATAACTTGAGTGCCTTATAATGCACTCGTGTTATGTCATTTTAAAAGAAAAAAAAAAGTGAAAGTGATTCATTTTATGTTGTCTATTTTTTTGCTCTTCCCATGGCCAAAAACTCTCATTTTTGCGCTTGTGTTATAGGAAGAGGAATTCTCCAAAATTCATCAACAAAATTTTTTTTTCTTTGCAAAGATGGCACCACGATGATGAAGAGGTGTGGGAGGTAAGTATTGTTTTCTATTTGTTTTGAATTTATTAGTTTCAAGTTTATTTTGTTTGTTTTAGGTTAGATTTGATTTTTATTTTTTTAATTTGTAGGAGATGCAAGTGATCCTGCAAACCCTCAAAATCCTCAACAAAATCAACCTCCCCCACCAATCACTCAACACCCTCTTGGCACTCAACAAAATTTGAGGAGTGAAATTGAGAACAACAAAAAAAAATTGAGGATTTTAGCAGTAGATTGAGTGATCCAAATGCTTCAACCACAGAAAGAATGACCCTAGAAAATTCAATGAAAGAGATGTTAAAAAATGTAGATTTAATAACCCAACAAATGACTGGATGGCAAGATAGGAGGCAAGAAGCTAGGGCATATTATACAGATAAACTATCAAATAAACAAGTAAAAGATTTAAAAATTACTAAAGGTGATTTGTGCTCTTTATTCACTAACCCTAGAACAAATCAAAATCTTAGCCTCAATGGAAAGAGGTTTCCTATTCATTGGTGCCACCACCAAGAGATTAGGAACCATTTTTATGATAGGTGGTACTTGGTCTTTGATTACCCACTGTGCAACAATTGTGAAGTCCCCTAATATTTTCTTAGGAAACTATATAGTGAGTTCGTATTGAACCAAATCCCAAATTATTTTGATATGAGGGAATTCCAGGGGAGAGGTGGGGAGTTGGCTCAGGATAGGCCTGGTGCACAGCCGAATCTTGCATGGCAAGGGAGATGGCCTCTCGCTAGGCTGCCTCATGAGCACATTGTTATGCCTACCATTGAGAAGGAGAGTGCTGATGTAGAGACATTGCAGGTGATCAACACTTTGACCCAGAGTGTCATCCATCATACTAGCCCTATTGTACAACACCATCTAGGGGAGTCTTCAGGTGGTGGCCTTTGAACTGATGTGTGTCAATCTTGCGGGGTGACTTGTTCATATGACCCCACCGACACTCAGGAGGCTACTATGTAGGATCCGTATGCATCTACGAGGATGGAGAGGATAACTAACATTTTGCATCATGCATATGGCATTGATAGTCAGGTAAGAGTCAGCATGTTCATTGAATTTAATTTATTAAATTTTGATTCTGAAATGCAAGATTAACTAATTTAGTTTTATTATTTTAATAAAATTGCAAGGTCACAATGTTGAGACAGGATACACCAGTCCTCCACCTACTTATTTCTGTAGTACACCTATCAATGGGGTATGTAACTAGTAAAAAATAATAAATTTATTGCATGTTAATAGCATTGTTTTATGAATGGTATTTTAATATGTGATTTTGGATGTTGAACAAGCTAATATTGGAGGTTTCAAGCAAACTCCTCCTAGTGCCAGTGGATTTACTCAAATGTACATTGAGGTAATAGAATAAAGAGAACTTAACTAATGAATTATAGTTAATAGATTTGTGTAGTTTATATTCATATTGTTGGTTACGTTGCATTACACATCATTCAAACTCAAAGAATTACTTCAAATTCCATAACTAATAACTAGATGTTGATAGATGACAAAATTTCAACTATACAATATAGTTGTTTAGAAAGTCAATATAAGTAGTACGATGCAATTACTTCACATGGAGGCATGTGCTTTCAAAGGTGCACCAGCACGACAAACTATGGATGCTTGGAAAAAATCTACGAAACCATAATAGTAAGTAATAGCATAGACACGGTAGTTAGTGATGCAGAGCATCATATCAAAACACTCAATCATCAGGGTATATCTGATGCAGAGCATCCAATAAACACCATAAACATCATTTCTTCAAGGGATTTCAATCCCAAATAGAATCAAGAGAAGATCAAATATAATTTCATCAGAAATCTAATTTTCATTCAACCAAAATCCACTCAAGTTCTCTTATACATTCCATAGGCCATCATTCATCATTCCACTAATCAGTATTCCAATTTACTCATTCAAAGAAAAAACCATATTAGAAAACTTTGACTTAATCAATTAGATTCACATCATTCTCAACCACCATAAAACAACATAAACCTAATTATTGACACTTGAACAATTCATCCTTTCATTTATTCACCAAGGAAACAAATCAACTAAACCATACCTCACTATTATCAGTTCATTATCAAGCACCGTACTCACCATATTTTTACTACAGTAATCTATTTACAGGTTACAAACTCCTACTACAATAGAATCTTGATTATTATTTTGTGGTTAATCACCAATTTTCTCAAAAGGATTCATAATACTCACCCATCCAACCATCAAAGTCACCAAAACTATCTTATACACTTTAACCAAATTTAGTAACATCAATCAGATCATTAGTTTGATAGTAACCAAGCACTCAATATCATCCTTTCCACTGTTTAAACAAACATCTTTGTTTTGATCAGACAATATCATATTCCTCTAGTAGGTTTTTCAACCATTGAATTGGGTAGTTACATTCCTATCTCAAAGATTATTAAAAAACTCAATGCACATTTAGAAACACTTTCCAACACATCACAACATATGAAAGTTCTTAGACATTTGACATAAAGAAAATCAGCAGATTTCATACTGTCCTCTGAAGAAAGGCTAGTAGATTAGGCCTGTTTTACAAAGGAGACCCCTTCAAAGCCATTCCAAATCACTCAAAATCTCATAGCAGTCTTCAATCATGTCTTATAACTCAATATTTCACCATTTATAGGGATTGAAAACCATGAAAATGTTCTGATCCAATAAACCCTCATTTATAGGGTGTAAAAGCACAAATCAAGGAGGGTTTTGTGAAAAATACTCTTGCAAAGCTCTATTTCTCTGGCCACCACCTGGAACATATTTTTTATGTCTTCCAAGACCTTCTACATCATTTCCAATCCTCTACGAGCTTTATTTATTCATGACCCATGACTGTAGCATCACTTTGTGTAGGAAAATCCTCTGTTTTCCAGTGTAGCAACAACTCCACCATGGTATTCTTGCTTTTCCCTGCACTTACAATCATCAAAACATGTAAGAAATCCTAGCATTAACCTAATCCACCAATTTAATTGACCTACATTGGTGGAGTAGTGAAGAAAAAACCCTATTGGACTCTCAAACTTGCTTCTAAAAGGACTCTGTTGGGCACTGAAAACTTCCTTTTATTAGTTTGTTTCCTAAAACTAACCTTCCAACTCTTGAAATTGGAAACTAACTCCTCTTTACATGTATTCAAACTATGATTTAACTTTGGGTGTTCCTAAATTACCAACACAAGAAAACAAAACAATGGAGTAATGCTGCAAACTCAGAAACAACGAATTTTTATTTCAAAATCTGATTACAAGAACACAAAATTCTACTTTTTCTTTCCTTTACGTGGATTTTAAAGATATTTAATTTTCCATAACTATCTTTCCATCAGTTGAAACTACCATTTTTAACCCTTAATATGCCTGATTTCCTTGTTTTTGTCAATTTAACAACTTTTAACAATATTACATTATTACATTGTTTGCATCTTCCCACTTTGACCACCTAAAACTTACCCATAACCTTAAATACATTCAAATAGGACCTCATATGACCTTGAACATGCACTTTACATCATTTTTCCATGACCTTTTGTGATTGACTCAATACAAATTTGAACACTTATCCCTTTTGCAAAATTGAAAAGTATTTGATGACCTAGGTGCTCTTGTACCAACATCTAACCCAATTGAATCAAGAGAAGATCAAATTGAATAAGCAACTAAAATTTCTTTCTTTTTTCATCAAAAATCACATTGTTTCATTTTCAAACCACAAGGAAACAACATGCCAACTCATTTCAATACTTCTTCTTATCATCCTCAAGCTCCAAACATCTTATTTATCAACAAAAATGACTAATCTATGCATAAGAAACCTAATTAGAGTCACTAAACAATCCAATCTTTCATCATTCACCAAGGCACCCTTCCACTCAATTTACCTAGACAAAATAACCAAAAAAAAACTTTCATGTTACAACATATATCCATCAAATCCTAACACACCTTTGTCATCATCAATTTATCTGAATTCAAAGCAAAAACCTGATAAAGAAATTTGAATCTTTCAATTCCTTAAACAACTCACCAAATTTTCACTTTTACCAACTAGTTCCTCAAGACCAAGATACTACAATCAACCATTTACACCTCAATAATTTCATTTGACTTCCAATACATTACTCACATCATGTTTTTGACTGAAACAAACCTGGTTCATATCCACATAATACTAATTTATCAAATTCATAAGTTCTTATGTAGTCAAATTACCATTTCCACCTAGGGACATCTTGCTACAACATATCAAATCATCATGTTTTTCCTCAATGCCTTCACCAAACCATTCACACACCTTTGATATCTTCACATTGATGGTTCTATGCCAAAATAAACATTTAAATCTATGTATTTACAAAATTACACACTTTTATAGTCTTACCACCATTTTGCTTGTAGGTCACATATCCCTTAATCGGGTGATTCCTTTCCATTCACTTTGTATATCCACATTCCCAATTTACATTCAGGAGCTTTTTTAGCACATCATAATATATCAAAAGTTCTTAGTAGCTTTTCATAAAAAAATTACCAGATTCTTCAATTGTTTGCTGGAAAGGGCTACTACTTTAGGCCTAAATTACAAATAAAGTGCTCACATTTTATCACCAAAATACCAAAGGAATGAAAACAATCATTCATCATGTCACAAAACTAAAGAATCAAACATTTTTAGTGACAAAAAGACTCCATAAACTATTGTTCCAAAAAACCCCTATTCTATGCACAAATCAAGCCCTACTGTAGACACGTAAAATGTACCGATTGACATTGTGCATCTAATCCTGACTACTAACATTGTTTCGTCCTCAATCATCCTTCAGTCTAACCATTTAATCAAATACTTTTATCTAATTAAATTCATCAATATTCCTCTCTTAATTAAATAAATTAGTTATCTAATTAAGTCACCTTCTCTCTCGATATTTAAATCAACCTATCTGATCTAACTATCCCCATTTAATTAAATAGTCAATTTTATTTAATTAAATCTCTAAATTCTATCTATTGAATAAAATAAATTAAAACCTTATTTAATTTAATCTAACATCATCTATGTTAATTAAATAAATCATGAATCTTTATTTAATTAATCTCTTATCACATTCCTCTCATATTTGATTTAAATAAATCCACAAATTTAAGTCAAATAGGTCACATCACTTAATCTCTTCATTAAATTAATTAACTTGGATTAAATTAATCTCATATCATGTCACATCCTCTAGCTTTTCCCGCTTGCACATGAAAATAGATATAATTGATTTATTAAATCTCTATTTTCTTCAACAAAGCATCTTTTGAGGAATATTCCCCAAATTTAAATTCAAATTCCAAGTGGGATAAGTCCTTCCAACAAGGTAGCCGATATTGGCATGGTGTGATGGTTTAAGGGTGGTGTTGTTGTTCGTGCCACCAAGGTTCAAACCCCATTGGGGTGGTATTGTTGAATGGTTGTATTCTGGTTCATAGCTCCGGTCAAAAGCGTTTACCCCTTGAATAAAAAAATAAAATTAAAAAAAAAAAAGTCCTTCCAACAAGGCTTTAACTCCATCTTACATGTCCTTTTCCTTGATCCAAGTGGCATTCAATGCATTCTTTCTTCCCTCTTGCATGTCATTTCAACAAATTCAAAATTCAAAATATGCATTTATTGGCACAATCATCAAAACTTGCACATCCTCCATCCACTCACAAGTTGAAAAGTGGCACTTTTCCATTGGATAATTCTTAGTCCCGCATTGCTCTATTTTGAACATTCATCCATCTTATCATTCTATAAATAAGAGGATAATCTCCTCATTTCATCATCCATAATTTAAGTAAACTTACTATGCTCAAATCATTAGCAAATTCCATCCATTATCATTGAATCTTAGCTAGGTTATGCAGATTTTTCCATTGGAGCACTCATCAAGCATCAACAAAGTGGATCAATTATCATCACACATCAATCTTGCATCATAGGAATTGGGAAAGGGCCAATTTTCACATCAAATTGGCACCAATTCCCCCATGGGATCACGAGTTTGCTAGTTTAATTAGGATTCAATCTTTTTTATTGTTATCTCATTGTATTCTTCATTGCTTTTCCTAATTTGAACTTTGTAAATTGATTCCATGGGGGAATCCTTGTTCTTGCTTGCATTTCACCATCTAATGTGTTTGTTTATGTTGTTTTACAGGTATTAGGATTGGGGTTCAACATTTTTGCACCAGAAGGAGGGCAATCTCACTTTTCAATCACGTTTTTCATCAAAATTACACATTTTTATTTGTCCATAGGAAAAATCCACCACTGGAAGCTCAACATCGCTATTTAGCATAGTTGGCTTTCTAGCGTCATTGTATAGGACCACTGAAAAATCAAACTGCGACGCTATATCCTTACCGCCCAAGATTTTGAATTTCAAACTACAGTGCTTGGCCAATCAGACCCGTGGGAATTTTCAAACAAATCAAACTGCACCGCTAAGCAAAAGGGTGACTCATTTGAGCTCACTGGTTCGGGTACAGAGCACCACTAACTGGTAAGCGATGCTATACAACACCGCTGGAGAAATCAAACTACAATGTAGTCATGGGTTGCGCCGCTGACAGGGAGTAAAAAATTGGAATTTCATTTTAGCACATTCCTTTTGTCAAATGATAAGTGTATCTTCTATTTTCTTCTTTTTAACCTCTATTTTTTGGCAGAATATGACTAATTTTATTTTTTGTAGGTTGGATCAATTAAAAACAAAAGAAAGAGAAGCATGATGATGGTATTTCACAAAATCAAAGTGTTTTTAAACACTTTAATGTTTATTTAACACTCTTAGGAAACTGTTATCTCTTCTTGCTTAGGATACTAGTTTTGTTTGGGCTTTTAAAAAGAACCTTTTCAATTTTTTCAAAGGCTTAAAATGAAAATTAGGACTACAACTTACTAGAGTTTGTTTTTTGGTTAACAATTGAACAAAACAACTCTCATTTGTCCTTTGGTGCTTTAAAAATAACTCACAATTTCTTTGTGGCTCTAAAATGAACAAGTGAAACTTTGTCTTCATGATGGCTTACTTAAACTAACTTCATTGAAAAAGGACGTATGTGCTTCTCTCACGCTTTATAGCGATCTTGAGAATCAAAAGGATTTTTTGTGATTTTAGGTTGAGATAAAACAATCACCTCCACACTTCATTTTGGGTTTAAAATTGAACAAAATCTTGTGCAAGTGTGAATGAACTTATTGTATGTGTTCTCCCTTTGTTTCTAAACGAAGGTTGATTGAACTATGGATAAGTTTATTCACTTTTTTTTATCTTAGAGGGCTTGCCTTGGGGAAAAAGTACTCACCCAAGGGAACAACTCAACTGGTAACACTCTAAAGCCAAGAGTATTTCTAACCGAGATATAAATGTGAGTATTTGAATAAACACCAATATCACGCAGTTGGCTTCGATGAGATGGATCTGAAAAGGGACTCTCGCCATATGGGTCAATCTCCACAAATGGAAAGTCCTAATTAAAACCCATGTTTTAGAATTGCCAAAATCCTTGATCTATTTGTTGGTGCAAGAACAGTCGTTCTGAATCTGCCCCACACTTTCATGGTCTTTTTGTAGAAATGGAAAGCATGCTATGGGAGGGTCATGGGTGTTGATGCTTGGCTGCCCCGTATCAGCGAGTGTCATGGAGGGGAGCCAATGGGTTCAAGCATCTAACCATTCACTAAAGATAAGCATAGCTAGACTTGTCCAAGTGGGGAATCAACAAATATTGTCTTTCATATCCATAGGGTTGTACTTATTCTTGGTTATGAAATGCTTTGCTTGTTCGAAAACATCTTGGAAACAAACACTTAAACATTATCATCAAAATTTGAAACCCTTTAGGAGGTAAATACAATTGACCAAGTTCATGTGTTATTGCTTGCCCTTGGGATTCACATCCTTAGAGGTTTCTAAACACTTGAACTTACATCTCAATTTTCCTACTAAAGATCAACAATAGGTAACCCTTGCCTTGAATTCATCAAATTTCTACATAACACACTTTGTGGGATTTGAAGAAATTAAGACATTGGACATCTAGTTTGAAAAAAATAATTAAAAGAAGTGTTTGTGGTAAAATAAAGTCACTAAGAAAAGATAACAAAATTGACTCTCACATGTGTTGAAACCTCATGATTTCCAAGAAAGTCAAAATCCCAAAATGAAAGTCCTTGAGTCAGACTTCAAAATTTAGGAGTCACACTCAAAATATCATCAAGAGATACAATAGAAAGTGCAATCAAAATCAACACATCAAGATAAGAAAAAATTTCACAAGGTTCTATAGGCTCATCCCTTTGAACAATCTGGAAATGTATGCTCAATTTGAACCACTTCTTAGTTATAGAGGTCCTTAGAAGCATTGCATGTTGTTCAATACCAAGGTCTAGGCAAACAAAGTGTCTTTTTTTTTTAGGTTCATCCTAGGATCAAAAGAAATTAATTTTTTTTTCATCCATCCTTCAAACTTCAAACCAAAAATCATCTCATTATCATCTTTTGAGAAATCTTGAAATTATCCTTCATGCTAGAATTTTTGGCAAAAATAAAAATCATCAAATCCTTGAGACAAAATCCTTGAAATATTTATCCAATCATCTTTGGCTAGGTATGTGTAGATGCATTCTTTTGCATATAATTAGTCAAAGTTATCAAACCATCTTGTTTAGCTAGGTATATGTAGATGCATCCTTCTTCATATGCTTGGTTAAATTATCATCTTGTTTGAATAGGTGTGGGTAGATTCATCCTTCTCCCTACACATATTCAAAAATATATCATCCTTTGAGAAAATATACCCCTTAGATAATCATCCAACATCTTAGGGTCTATTGGTTCAAATCAAAGCAAAACAAAATCAATCAAGTCAAGGACAATCCCAAAAGAAAATCAAAAATAAAAATCCAAAACATATCCAAAAGTCCCAAAAGTCTAGCATCCCCCTCAAGATTTATCAAAAGATCAAAAAATCCACATCATCCATCTCTTGCATCATCATCATATCACCTTTTGATCCTCAAGATATCCTAAAATTTTCTCTTTTGGGGTATAAAATAAGATCAATCCAAAGAACTAGAGATTCATCTCCCATATTCTTGAAAATTGAATCTTGTTTTATGGTGCAAACTAGATCTTAATACAAGAAGAACATGAAAGTCGAAAAAGAAACACCCGCTTCAAGTGACCTAAGCCAAACAAACACTAAAATGAATCCAGTCGAATCAAGCAATCCTTTTACTATCTCATCATCACAAAATCCACAAGAGGAAACTCAAGAAGAAGATCTTACCTTTGGGATGTCACATCAAGAAATAACCGAAATGCTCTAAAATCTAGAAAACCATAAGATCATCAACATCATGATGAGGCTTAACCCTTCACTATACATGCTTGAACTAGCAAAACAAGGGGCCAAATTACCTTCTGATTTTGATGTGAGCTCTATAGTGAAGCCATCTTTGGAGGTTATGCCTCTAATTTCATCCACACTCCCCATCTCATCTACACCCCCATCCCAAAACATAACTCAAAACATTTTGCAAATCACAACATCTTTTGCTCCAACTCAACCTAATATCAATAAGGGAAATTCATTTCTTAATTCTATTCAAACACAACCCCTTGTTAATAATCAAGACTTGGATGCAAACACTATTTTGGAACAAAGCACACCCAAAAATCCATTACATAAGTATGTCCCTCTTACTTTCCATAATCCTAATGATTCATCATCATCATCCTTCCGCGCAACACCTCAAACTTCTCTTCTCAAAAATTCACAAGAAGGTGACATGTTTAGACCTAGGGGCATTTTCGATACCACATCATTTTCTCAAGAACTCACACCCCTCACATTTTCACCTCTTCCACCATTACCACCATTATCCACACCTCTACTTGGCTTGGGCCTCCCACCTTTACCAAATATCAATCAAATCAACATTCCAAACACCAATCAGAGCATCACACCATACTCTCAAAACATGTCATCAATATTGCAACAACAGATGACAACTACACAAGCAATCACAACATCATCAACCAACCCCCTAACATCTCAAATCATGGTCTCTCAAGGGCCAATACAACATGGCAATGCAAGACACTCACCAAGCTACTTATCAAAAGGCATTCCTACAAGTTCAAAAGAAAAAATCCACACAAATAACTTCTCAAAAAGCCGCACAAGTAGCTCAAAATGCTCAAACTGCCCAAATTGCACAGCAAGCACAACAGGCCGCACAAGCCCAAGCCCTATTGCAACAACATCAACAACAAGCCACTCAAGCTGCACAAGTTGCTCAAGCAGCCCAAGTCACATTACAAGCATAAAAGGTTGCTTAAGCCCAAATTATATTGCAACAACAAGTGGCACAAGCACAAGCTCAAGCTCAGGCACACACCCAATATCAAGCACAACAAGCACAAGCACAAGCACAACTTCTTGCAAAAAAAACAAGAAACACAACTACAAGCATATCAACAAGAAATAAAAAAATATAAAGAGCAGCAAGAATCAGCCCAATTGGCAGCCCAACAATAAGCGTTGTTGGAATAACAACAAGCACAACAACAAGCTGAACAATAGGCAATCTTAGTACAGCAACAACAAGAACAATAACAAGCATTGTTTATACAACAGCAAGTGCAAGCATACCTGGCTTGAAAAATGTGCAAATACCACCAAATAACACACCAAACAACCCATCCATCCAACCCACAATTGAAATACTCCAAAACACCTTCATCCCAGCCCTGGTCTGCAAAATGATGTAATGGCACAAATCAAGTTTCTCTCACAACAAGTGCTCGATCTTCAATCAGGGCGAACCACAAAAACACCAAGCAACTTGTGTCCCTATCCATTTGATAGGAGCCTTGTGATGAAACCATTCTCGAAGGGATTCAAGATCCCCAAGTTTGACAAATATTGAGGGATGGGAAACCCTGAAGATCACATTAGGGAATTCCAAGTTCATTGCATGGAAGTCACATATGACGATACCTATCTGATGCAACTATTTCCCAAGAGTTTGGCTGGCCATGCCATGGAATGGTTCTCTTGCCTACCTTCAGGCATCAGAACATTCTAAGAAATTATAGATGCACTCATTAAAAATTATGCATGCAACATTTCCATGGATGTTAGTCTAGAAGAACTCTCAGCTCTAAAACAAGGAAAGAATGAATCATTCGCTTCATTCCTACCATGACGGTGATCCAAGGCCAATCAAAGCAAATGGACCATGCCCGAGGAACAACAAATTTGCACCATTATATCCAACCTTGATGGCCTTTTGGAATTTCATCTCAAGGTACAAGGGATCACCACATATGACTAGTTGATCTCCAAGGTGCTCAGCATCAAACGAGCCCTTATGACACAACCCACAGGATCAACTTCATACCCCGAACAACAAAACAACCACCCACCCACTAATTACAACAATAAACCTCTCATGTGGGCAAGGAAAAAAAATGTTACTAATGATGGTGTTGTCAATGCCAAAGTGGTCATCAGTGCCCTGCGCCAAAATACACCCACACCACAAATCCAAATCCAACACCAAAACAATCATCAGACAACACAACAACCAAACACCAATCAGGCAATTAACAATCTCAATTATCAAAGGGGACCACCCCAACAGAACAAGAATTACCCCAAGTGAAATTACACCACTCTAGGGGAACCACTTGAATTCATCATGAAGAAGTTGATAAATGAAAAAATCATCAAAGCACCCACCTATGAGAATTACCAAGAACTAGATGTGAAACCTCCTTGGTATAATGAGAATCAACTTTGTGACTTCCATAAAATCAAAGGGCATATCACTAATAGTTGTATGAGGTTAAAAAACATAATTCAAGATCTCATTGATCAAAGAATTATAAACATGGAATAGCCAACAAGAAACCAAAACCTTAAGATATACACGAATCTGATGCCTAACCATGGCAATAAAGGGAATAATAACATGGATAAGGGGAAATAAACCTTCACAAATGTAAATCATGTATATGAAATTGTCATGTCTTCCTTAGAGTAACATTACGCTACCATCACCATCAAAGGAGCCCATGTTGATTGTGGAGTCACCAAAAGAGGCAGCAAAGTTACCATCGTAGGATCATCCCAACAAAAAAAAGTCCTTGCACCTAGATTTGTCCCCAATGGCTACAATTTCCTAGATCAGCTCAAAAGAATGCCAACACAAATCTCCATCATGGAGTTACTACAAAACTCATTTGCTCATAAAAGAATCCTTGAAGAAGCGTTGGCTTCATCCATTGTCCCCGTAGATCTTGATGCGGAACAATTCCAAGCTATGGTCAGAAATATCATTACACCAAATTTTCTCACATTCTTTGTCTAGGATTTCCCCGCTGAACCATCTCACAACCGTGCACTCCACTTAGAATTCCTAGTGCACAAAATCAAAGTCAAACGAGTCTTGGTGGATGGAGGTGCAGGCTTGAATATATGTTCTCTCAAGCTCATCAAATAATTAAAAATATCAAAGGATTCTATCGACAAAGGAAAGGGTATCACAATAAGAGCATATGATGATCAAGAAAGAGTATCCCAAGGCACAATCCAAATCCCTATTCAAGTAGGGCCTGCTATCATGGAAACCACTTGTCAGGTCCTAGACCTCAACTTACATATAACATCCTTCTGGGACGTCCATGGATTCATGCAATGAAGGCAATAGCATCAAATTTTCATCAATGTGTGAAATTCACACATGAGGGACAAGAATTCACTGTCCATGGAGATCTTGAACCCTTCTCCTATTGCAAAAGCCTTGAAGCAAAGTACTATAAAATCCCCAAGTACCAAAAAATGATGAGGGTCCATCTACACCATACATTGATCCCGCCACTCTCGCATCCACTTCTGCGACAAAGACACCTGTCACTCCTGCCATTCCCGCCATTTTTTACATTAAGGTCATCATCCAAGATAATGGTTGTGGAAACTACATGATCCCTAAAAATGATTTTGGGGTAGGATAATTACCACAATCTCCTAGATCATGGGGACGTCCACAAATAAATGAAGCCTCCACATCCCAAACATCTCCTGAAGACTATCCCAACTTTACAAGTTGGGGAGATCTTGGGCAAGAAGTTATTGAGGAAGATCCATATCATATGCTATATCAAGATGTGAGACCAGTAGCTGATTTACCAATGGATGATAGAAGTAAGGGTCTACAAATGATGCTCACAATGGGCTATGACAGAAACCAAAGACTTGGGAAAAATTACAATGGGCTTATAATACCTATCATTCTAGAGACGCGAATGATGAATCTTGGCCTTGGATGTACCCCTCCAAGTATAACCATATGTGGCCGAGGTCCTCCAGTTAGAAAGGTTAATAATCCTCCTCAGCAAATCACAATAGAACTATGCTTACCAATATCTACAGGTAGAGTCATAGATAACTTTACATTTTGACATAATTGACGTCTATAGTAGTAGCGATGGTGAGGATCCTATGACCAACCTACCTAGGCTATTTGAGGATACCACTCTTTTCATGATTAGCACCCTATCTTTTGAATCAGACCACCAAAATTAGGAAATCCGCCTAGTATACCCCCAACTCATTGACTATGACCAACGAGGAGCACCAATTCTTGATACATTTGAAAACAATGAGGCACTCTCAGAATTAATGGGACTACAGGATAACATTCCATGTGGAGATCACAAAGCAAGGTTCATAATGGAGCTAGATACACATGCCTATTATGGGGAAACGATTGAATCCCTCAGTCGCAAAAGTGAAAAATTAAGAATAATATCTAAGTCCTTGAGTGAAAACCACACTGTTGCAAAGTAAAAAGAAAGGATGCATCCAACAGTGAAAACCTATCTAAGGCACCTGAGGATGGGGGATTCAATCTTCCTTTCAGAGCTCTTCATCAAGAAAAATCAGCAGTCCTGGCAGAAAGGTGCAATCTGGTCAATCTAGGAATAGAGGAAACCCCGCATATCACATTCTATGCAGAGTCATTACTATCAGAGGAACAACAAATCCTATCAGCCTTCCTATGAGAGAAATAGATAAAATTTGCATGGACCTATGCTGACATGCTAGGGCCTTATCCAGAAATCATGGTTCACCACTTAGCGATATACCTAGAAGCAAAGCCTATTAGACAAAGGTTCAGGAAAATGCACCGTCAAATCGCCCTGCTAGTAAAAATGGAACTAAAGAAGCTATTAGATGCAGGATTCATTTGACCAATAGATTATCCAGAATGGGTGTCAAACTTGGTGCCTGTTTCAAAACCCGATGGGGGCATCAAAATCTGCATAAACTTCAGAGACTTGAATAAAGCATGTCTGAAAGATGATTTCTTGTTGCCCAACATTGACATGATCGTAGACATGATGGCAGGACATGAAATGATTTCGTTGATGGAGGGTTTCTCAGGTTATAACGAGATAATGATTTCCAAAGAAGACCAATACAAAATGGCCTTCACTTGTCCATGGGGGACTTACTACTAGAATATGATGCCATTCAACTTGAAGAATGCAGGAGCAACATACCAAATAGCCATGTTGTTAATCTTCCATGACATGATTCACAAAACTGTTGAAGATTATGTTGATGACATTCTAGCCAAATCTAGAAGGAGAAAGGATCACATAGCAACCCTAAGTGCCATTTTTGACAGGCTGGAGGAGTACAAAGTCAGATTAAACCTAAAGAAGTGTGTCTTCAGCATACAATCGAGAAAGCTACTAGGATACATAGTGTCAATGAGAGGTATTGAGGTAAATCCAGCAAAGGTAAAAGTAATCCTTGAGATGAAGGCACCAAAAACATTAAAGCAATTAAGAGGTCTCCAAGGTAGGCTTCAATCCATTCGAAGGTTCATAGCACAACTAGTAGACAAACATAACCCATACTCTCACCTACTTCACAAGGGAGTAGTGTACAAATGGGATAACAAGTGTGAAGAGGAGTTCAATAAAATCAAAGAATATTTACTTACTCCACTGGTCTTAATGCCACCAATCCCAAGAGAACCATTAATTCTCTACGTATCAGCAACAACAGCAGCCCTTGGAGCTCTCCTAGCTCAACATGATGAAAATGGAACAAAAAGGGCTATCTATTACATCAACAGAACAATGGTTGGGCATGAGCTAAACTAATCATTCATAGAGAAAGCATGCCTAGCAGTAGTGTTTGCATCACAAAAATTTAGACATTACATGTTGGCACACAAAATAAAAGTCATCGCCAAAATTGACCCTCAAGTACTTATTGTCAAAATCAATGCTCACGGGAAGAATGGCCAAATGGGTGATGATACTATTAGAATATGACATTGAATATGTGGAGCGAAAATAATTCAAAGGCCAAGTCATCGCAAATCATCTTGCAAAAGCACCAATTTATTCAGAGAATCCTCTCGTCTCAAAGTTTCCAGATGAATCTATTTTCAATCTCAACATAGCTGACCATTGGAGACTATACTTTGATGGTTCATATACACATCATGGATTAGCATCTTCTTTATCACCCCACAAGGGCACTGCATACCAAGATCCTACAAACTAGTGTTTCCCTACACCAATAACATTGCAAAATATGAGGCTTTAACCATAGGTCTTAGAATAGTAGTGCAGTGGAACATTATAGCTCTCAGCGTATATATAGACTCTCAATTGATAATAAATCAAGTGAACGATTAATACCATACCAAGGATGATAAGATCGGTCCATACAAGAAGTTGGTGGAGACTCTCAAAGAATCCTTCATCGAGATCACATTTGAGCAAATACCCAAAGCCAACAATAGAGCAACAAACGCCATGGAAACAATTGGATCCTTACTGGACATCCCCCACAACGTTCCAAAATATGAATTCTTGATAGAGCAGCTTCTCATGTCGGCATTCGAGGTACTAAAATTGAAATTTGTGTGCAAAATAGTTGGTCCCAATGATCCTTGGTACTATGAAATTTATACATATCTTCGAATAGGATTCATACTTGCCAGATTACCCTCAAACCTAAAACAAACCTTTGTCAAAAAGGCATCTTGATTCGTCATCCTAGGAGATACCCTATATTGTAGAAGCATAGAAGGAACCCTACTACGCTGCTTAAATGTTGAGGAGGCATTGACTACTCTAACTGAAGTACATAATGGTATATGTGGTTCACACTCGAGTGGAATGAATATTGTTTAAGAAATTGTTGAGGATGGGGTATTATTGGCCCACTATGGAAAGAGAAGCACATGACTATGTCAGAAGGTGTCAACAATGTTAGCAACATGGGGACCTCATCCATGCTCCAGCTCAAGAGCTTCATCCCATCATCACACTATGGCCCTTTTCACAATGGGGACTCGATCTCATTGGAAAAATCACTCCCACTTCATCTAATGGCCACAAATTCATCATAACCACCACAGAGTACTTTACTAAATGGGTGGAAGACATACCCATGATGTATATAACTGGGAAGTAGATATCAAAGTTCATCCTGAACTATCTCATTTGCTTCTATGGTGTTCCACAAGCCATTATCTCAAATAATGGGACACCATTTAAGAATCAGGAGGTTCACGACTTATGCGAAAAATTCAAAATCCAACATCGCTTTTCCAGCCCATACTATCCCCAAGGTAATGGCCAAGTAGAAGCCACAAACAAAACCATTTTGAAAATCCTCAAGAAAATAGTCAATGACACGAGTCGTTACTAGCATCTGCAGCTTAATCCCACCCTCTGGGCCTATTGAACCAGCATCCGCACACCTACTGGTGCCAACCCCTTTTCCCTGGTCTAAGGATTAGAAGCAATACTCCCCATTGAGATTGAGCTCCCATCACTCAGGATATCACATAAAAACCTCATCATGGATGAAGAGTACCGAGTATCAAGACTAAATGAGCTAGAGCTACTGGATGAGTGGTGTATAGACGCTTTAAATCATTTGCAAGTCTATCAGAATAGACTCAAAAGGAGCTACAATAAGAAAATCAGAAGCAGGACTTTCCAAGTCAGAGAACAGGTATTAAAGGAGAATAAGAATAATGTCCCAAACCCAAGCAGTAAAGGAAAATTTGAACCCAATTGGTTGGGACCATTCATTATCACAAAAAAATTATAAGTCAGGGGCATATCAGTTATCAACACCTAACGGGGAACCTCTGCAAGAGCCCATAAATAGCTCTCATCTCAAAAAAAAATATGCCTAAATCTTTCAAGGTATAGAACCAAAAAAATCAAAAAATTAGAAAATGTCCTGAAAAAATGGTTACTTCAGCGAAAACCTGGAAAACATGCATCTTGGTGACGACAAAAAAATTAAAAAAATAAAAATAAAAATCCAAAAAAATCAGAAAAAGGATTGAAAATAGTAAAGAGAAAAATAGTCCTCTAGTGAAAACCACTCTGATGGAACTTTGGACAAGTACCTTGGTGAAAACCTGGTAAACAAGCACCTTGTGTAAATAAGCACTTTCCATCCACAGGATCTTTACAGTTCATTCTGTAGCATCCATCCATTACATTTCCATCATCCATTGCATTTAGATCTCCATCCATCACTCATCCACCCACATCCGCACCATAGCTTGGTCCTATGGTCGTATTATGATCCCTCCTAGTACTACTCGACCCATCCTCAAGGTCAGTTTGTCCTTCCTTTATCGAAGTAGTCTATTGCATCACATTGGGGGCATGTTCTCATCAGATCAGATTCGTGTATATTCATAAAGACCTAAAAAATTAGAAAATTCAAAAACACCAAAACATATCAAAATCCCAAAAAATAGGTCAAAAGGTCAGTTAAAAAGTCAAAAATGAAGCCATCTTGTCGAGCTATGGGTCCTGAGCCTTGAACATAGGCAAGGTTGATCTTTGATCATCCCTTGAGACACTTAGGTCAGTCCTTAAGAGTTCGTCAAAATAAACTGACATCTCATCATGAAGAATCTTGATTTGTAAATCAGTCAAGTCGTTAGTCGAACTACATGGTCTCTACATGTATAACATAGGCAAGGCTAATCTGTTGATTAGCCCCCAAGGCCCCTAGGATAGGTCCTTAGGTTAGTCTCTTAGTCAAAATCTTAGAAACCCCAAAACATTGGAAAATCAAAAATCAAAAAATTTGAAAATCTTGAAAAATACCAAAAACAACCTCAAAACATTGCAAAACTCCAAAAAAACATCCAAATATTTGAAAAAATCCATCCGCCTCATCTCGCTTACACTGCAATAACATCGCTCATAATAAACAATCATCATCCTCAACCTTTGGTGAGGCAATCAGAAATAAGTCTAGCTGGTTAAAAGTGGAAACTCAAAATGTCAAGTCTGAAGTCTCGGTTAGTATGTAAGCAAAGTGATCAACTCTTGGTGTTGATAACCTATCATCCATTTGGTACCATATCAATCATTTGAAAGAACGAACACTTAAGATAAATGAAATGATGTTTGATCATCCACTAACATGTCCTAGGATACATCCTTCCTACAATGTGCATTATCTTTTGGCAATAGTTTTGGTTCCTATCCTTGAAAACACTTCCCTTTTGGTTAGCGGTATTGAAGAACATCGGTTTTCTTGTTTACTTTATCTGTGTCTTTTTTACTTATCTTATTGTGCTCATTCCAAGGACTTCTCAATGAAATATGAACAGAGGATTTAGAGAAATAGGAATGGGGCAACAATCATTATCTTTTTTCTACTATGCTTGTTGGACATTCTTGTAATATAACTTGGCGAATACTTGCTTTGTTAGAAATGTATGGAGGATGTTTTGGGCAGCTTGTTGACTATTGCATTGATAGGTTATACCTTTCTGTGTTTTGGTCTGAAATGTGTGAATAAAAATGCTCTTATCTATTTGTCAAGTCAAATTCCACGCACTAGGTACAATGCCATCATGGCTTTCTATACCTTGATGCATCGTACCACGTGTGTCATCAAACATAAGGAAATTGGCCCTTTGAAAATCCTAATTTCTTGGAAATAAATCATCATCATTTTGCATATTCATCATCTCATGACTTGTTGAAATTTCTTTCTTTTTCATCCCTTCTTGCTCATCACGTTAACAAGGTACTATGATAGTTCGTTATCATCTTCATCGATCCTGTATCCACAAATCATTAGCATATTGCATAAACATATCATACAAGAAACATATGCATTGTATTTTCATCATCATATAAACATGGTATTATAAGTATTTTCCATAAATTAGCACATCCCTTTGTCATTACATTGCATCACATTGCATTCATCACATAAATCATTGCATAACATTCATTTGCATAAACATTTCATAACCATTTCACATTACCACTTACTACATAATCATACATAATAAGTACATAAGCATTATAGATAATCCATTGCATACATACTCACATAACATTATAAAGTCATCTCCCACATTATGTTCATTTTACATTAAGCATCATCATACCACTTTGTATTAACATATCATTTCATATATTACATCACATCACAGTAAATGCATCACATACATTTAACATGTTTAGGATAATATTTGTTATTTTGAGCATCTTAAAACCATCTCATTTGCATCATCAATACACATCATATAAAACATGACCATTGCATTTACATTGCATTATATCATCCACTAATCATCCATATCATCTCATAAATAGCATCATAATATTTTTTTCATTTCATTGCATAAATTATTCCACATCATTATAAGCATAAATAGAAACATAAAAATCCATTACATGCAAAGCGTACATTCATCCATAATCATTTTTTAAGCACGGTTCACATATTATTTCATGTATACACCATAGATCATTTCCATATCATTTTTCATATTGCATATTACATATCATATCATTTCAAATCAACATATAGACTGCAACATCATTACGCATCACATAAATACATCTGCATATCATAAGTCAACAACATAATATAGATCTATTAGTCATAATCATTACATAATGCATATATCATCAGAAATAAATGCATCCATAAATACATCATATAACACCATAACATCATTGCACAACATATAGAAATAGAATCATCCATACATGCATAAATAAATGATACACATCACATCACATCAAAATCATCATCTCATATATATATCATCATCGAATAACTGTCATAGTACAAAATAAGGATCATTGTACATGTATGTCAATCAATACAAAAAGGCCCATAAGGCTATCAAAAAGGAGCCCATAGGACACAAAAATGATATCATCTCGATCAAAAGGAGACCTAACCCTCCTATCTACTACCCTCGCCTCTGTCACCCTGACCCTTTGCTAGTCTATAACTAGTTTGTTGCAAGTACTTTGTGACCCATGCTACTCTGGGTACGACCTGATGATAATGCATACGGTAATAATCTGCCTCTCAGACGACCTCCCTATAAGACTGAATGGACACTGTACTCTAAGAGGAGGGTGCCATGCTCTCCAACTGCTATCTCTAGCCAATCTTTGTGGCTACCTATAACTCTGTGGCATGTCTCTATAGTATGACCTGATCCCTCTTGGCCCTAACCTGGTCTCTCTCAGTCCGCGCCTGATCTCTCTCCCCTGTTAAAGTCTGTACCTAGGCCTGCAACTATGCAATCAATGTATCCCAAGGGTCTGCCTGCCCTATTGGCTGTACTGGTGGGGGTTGCACCTAGGGCTGCATGTGAGGTTGATCCTCACCCCTAGCTCATGGTGGTACATCTGCCTAGACCTGTTGCCAGCCTACAACCTGCTCCTAATCTGGCATCGAAACATCAGCCTGACCTGGCTGAACTGGCTGAACTGGAGGCTTGACTAGTTGGTCTTGTCATGCACTGTCTCTCTGTCCCCGTCCTTCCCCTCTAGCTCTCATCCTCCACCGATTAGGGACTGCTCCTAGAACTATCAAACATAGGGGAGGTTGGAACCAATCCTTGTATGCTTGTGTAACACCTAGATTTGCAGGCCCCTGGTCGTAAACCCATGGCTGGGCCACCAACTATCTAAAGTTGTAAATAGCCTCTGAAGCAGGAATGTATCACACCCATGATGTTTGTGATGTGGTGCAGGAAAATATGGCCACACAATAATCATCAGGCTAGTCCTGTGGCTTGCCAAATTGACATTGCACGTGCCCTGGAAAGTATCTCTCCACCATGGTGTGCTCCTACCCCTACATGAAATGGTCCTAGCAGGCAAAGAAAATTTTCTCTGCATCCTTGGCCCATTTGGGCAGACCAAGGTATGGCCACTAGGTAAACAATATCATCTAATCTAGGACCCTCCTCTAGTAGGGAATCCCATGCTCGTTAGTGTGTGTAAAGGACACACCACCTCTATAGTGCCATATGAGGGGATCATCAGGCCCCATCGGTACTAGAACGATGCATGGATGAAGAATGGTGATGTGCTCCCATGCCCATATGTGCAAGAGTGTAACACCCACCCCAAATGATCTGCCATCACGATACACATACTCATGGAGATCCATGTAAAGAGAGGCCAGAAGAATGGGTCCCCAAGCATAACGAACTGGTCTGTCACAAACCAACCACTCCCAACAAAGTCCCCAGTCAAGACTAAAGTATCGGACCCATCAATCCAGGGAAATGAGACTAGAAATGATCGCCACGACCACTAGATGAAACAACGATGTCAGTGTCCTATGTCGCTCTAGCTCTATCTGGCCCTCACAAATCATGAGCTCATATGTGTCAAGCACTAAATAGCAAGCGTCTCGCCTAGAATCCATATCAAAAATGATGTACTGACCATGAATTGACAATCTCAAGATGTGCCACACATCCTCTAAGGTGACAGTGGCCTCACCGGTAGGAAGATGGAAGGACAAGGTCTCGCTGTGCCATCTCTCGGCAAGTGCGGACATCATCCCAAGATGGGTATGTATGGGAATTGTGTATGCAATGTGCCATAGTCCCATGACCTGTAATCTCTCCTAGTCCTTGTCACTGAGGTCCCGCAAGTAACCAAAGATCTCCTGGGATCTATGCTCTTAGGAATACAACTCCCTCGCTGCATCTTGCATCAAGGAATGCCACCATGTTAAAATTTTTGAAAAATTTCATTTTGAGTGCCCAAGAAATCATCCTAGCGTCGCTACCCATGAAGGCATCATAGTTTCAAAATCCCAAACCATGACGTTGGAGGGTTAAAACTCCAAAAAAGCACCGCCACGGTGCACTTTTCTTCAAAGCGGTGCAGTTTGCAAAGATTCCTATCTAAAATGGCACTGCTGCATCGCACTTTGAAAATGACCCCGCTGGCTAAGGCATCAACATCAAAGTTTGAAGCTTGAAGCCAAGCTCCAAACTCCACTGCCACAGTGCGATTTATCGATAGCGGCCTAGTTTGGCTACCAAGTGGTGCAATTTGTTTTTTGAGTGGCGCTATATAGCGCCATTGCAAAAGAACTAAATTTAAATGCATTAAATGAACATGAAAAGTGAGAAATAAAGCTCAGGAAAGGATCACTTACCGATGTCCCAATGTCGAGTGGCCTCTGGTATGTCCGAACTCGCTCAGAAATGTGCATCAGGAGCTGTTACTGCGCCAGATTGTCAGGAGGTCAGAGCTCGAATCACTGAATTGCTAAAAGGCTAGGTGTGAAAGTGACTTGAGAGTGACCCCTTGTGGCCATTTTAACCTTGAAAATTAGGGTTTTTTTACCCTATTTTACATCATTTTATTGCGTTTAGACACGTTTTTGGCCTCCTAGAGTCTTTCTGGACTTGTTAGGCATCTTACCCTCCTTTTTCACGATATTCCCAAAAAATTGGAATTTTCATCCAATCTCTCGAGGGGGCAATATATTGGCATGTTTTCTCTCGCCGGGCAAGAGTGGGGCAAGATTTTGAAAACAATGTTTTTTTGGATTTGATCAAGACCATTTATTCTTTGAACCAATGCAATGAGTGCATTGATTCAAAGAGGGGAAAAATGTAGACATGTAAAATGTACTGATTGACATTGTGCATCTGATCCTAACTACTAACATCATTTCGTCCTGAATCATCCTTCGGTCTAACCATTTAATCAAATACTTTTATTTGATTAAATCCATCAATATTCCTCTCTTAATTAAATAAATCAGTTATCTAATTAAGTCACCTTCTCTCTCGATATTTAAATCAACTTGTCTGATCTAACTATCCCCATTTAATTAAATAGTCAATTTTATTTAATTAAATCTCTAAATTATATCTATTAAATAAAATAAATTAAAACCTTATTTAATTTAATCTAACATCATCTATGTTAATTAAATAAATCATGAATCTTTATTTAATTAATCTCTTATCACATTCCTCTCATATTTGATTTAAATAAATCCACAAATTTAGGTCAAATAGGTCACATCACTTAATCTCTTCATTAAATTAATTAAATTGGATTAAATTAATCTCATATCATGTCCCATCCTCTAGCTTTTCCCACTTTCACATGAAAATAGATATAATTGATTTATTAAATCTCTATTTTCTTCAACAAAGCATCTTTTGAGGAATATTCCCCAAATTTGAATTCAAATTCCAAGTGGGATAAGTCCTTCCAACAAGGTTTTAACTCCATCTTACATGTCCTTTTCCTTGAGCCAAGTGGCATTCAATGCATTCTTTCTTCCCTCTTGCATGTCATTTCAACAAATTCAAAATTCAAAATATGCATTTATTGGCACAATCATCAAAACTTGCACATCCTCCATCCACTCACAAGTTGACAAGTGGCACTTTTCCATTATCTAATTCTTAGTCCTACATTGCTCTATTTTGAACATTCATCCATCTTAGCATTCTATAAATAAGAGGCTAATCTCCTCATTTCATCATCCACAATTTGAGTAAACTTACTATGCTCAAATCATTAGCAAATTCCATCCATTATCATTGAATCTTAGCTAGGTTATGCAGATTTTTCCATTGGAGCACTCATCAAGCATCAACAAATTGGATCAATTATCATCACACATCAATCTTGCATCATAGGAATTGGGAAAGGGCCAATTTTCACATCAAATTGGCACCAATTCCCCCATGGGATCATGAGTTTGCTAGTTTAATTAGGATTCAATCTTGTTTATTGTTATCTCATTTTATTCTTCATTGCTTTTCCTAATTTGAACTTTGTAAATGGATTCCATGGGGAATTATTGTTCTTGGTTTCATTTCACCATCTATTGTGTTTGTTTATGTTGTTTTGTAGGTATTAGGATAGGGGTTTGATGCCTACAAAGGAGGTTTTATTGTATAAGGTACTTACAAACCTTAAATACTCTTGCCACCACCATAAACACCATGGAAATAGCCTTCATAAGCCTTAGAAACTCACCACCCACCTTCATGGATGCTTTTACATTGAACACCACCCTGAAACCATGCTTTCCATGAAGGAAACTTTGTATTTCTTGTATGATTCAATAACCAATTAGAGATTTATTTATTTCCCTATTCTTGTACACTCACAAATTGCTTAAAACATTCTAAAAACCTTCTATACATTCCATCCCACCAATATCCTAAATCTACATTGGTGGGATGGTGAATTCAAGCCTTAAATGACCCTCAAAACCCTTGACTGGTTAATCTGACAGACCACAAAATCCTTGGCTTTTGAATTTGATGGTAACTCTTCAAAACATCACTAGATGATTGTTAACACCCTACATAAAGTGAACAAACAAATATATAGCCCATGGAAGAACTGAATTCAAGAATGAAACACAGTGAAAATAGGAACACAGAACTTTATTTATTGAAAATGATTCAAGAATACAAAATTTGTTCTTCTGCCTGCATTTTAGATGCTTTAATATATATTCCCAATCAGATAACTATCTTTTGAATCTCCCTCATCGAGTGAAACTACCTAAATGCCTTGTGACTTTTAATATTCCATGATTCTTTTCCTTTTTACAATTTTTCCCATCTTTAGCAACATTTGCATATCTTTTTTTTTTTGTGACCACCTAAGGACCTTAAATACAATGAAGTAGTTCTTTATATGACCTTTACATGAATTTACAAATGGGCATTCAATCTAGATAAAAAATTTCCTATGAGAGGCAACTAGTAACCTAGGTACTCTAGCACCAGTTAGTAGTTTGAAAAAATGCCTCGAAGAAATGTGGTCTCATATGGTGATGGAATGGAATTCCATCACCATGAGACCACATTTCTTCAAGGCATTTCTTAAAAATGCTCACCACGTTTCCTATGATACCACATTTTTCATACATGTTCACCAAAGAATTTTATTAAACTACTCACTTCCTTTCAGTTGCTACTATGGCTAAAAGCCTAAAATAGACCTGCTTTCCAACAAACTATATGGATGCTTGGAAAAATATCTATCAAAGCATAATAGTAAGCAATAATACCATAGAGAAGGTAATGAACTTTTTGGAAAAATGCTTGGAAGAAATGCGGTCTTATGGTGATGGAATGCCATGCTATGCATTTGTTTGTAATGGCATGCCATCACCACAAGACCCCATTTCTTTTGAGGCATTTTTTCAAACAGTTCACTACCTTCTCTATGCCACTATAGCTATCGTACATGTCTATGAAAGCATTTAATCAAATGGTTTGGCGGCTTGATACTATGGGTAAAATCCTAAAAGCAAATCCTTTCGAACAAGATATGGATAGGGAAAATAGTAAGCATGATAATAAAAAATATATAGTTTAATATTTGTACTCAAAATTTTGTTCATTAGATCTCATACATTGTAAGTCATGTGACGTAGATTGCTATTGTAACTTTTTTGTAATTGAATAATTTGTTGTTTTATTTTTAGATTTTGGTTGTGGAAACACCTCCAAATGTTACGAGGGTAATGGATATCGGTGTTTCATCTGATATACAATCCTTAATGGCTCTGATAGGGGACGTATGAGGAAAATTACTAAATTTCAATTTACATTCGTTGTTATAGATGTTAGTTCTACTGAAAAATAAAACCATTATTGATTCGTAGTTTAATTACTATTTGGATGGTTTATACAGGGCTTGAGGATGCCTTAACATTGGCGTACAAATATTTCCATCGTGGAGAGTGATTGTGAGATGGCCATAAGTGATTATTTTGTTAAATATATCATTTTTTATAATGTAATTTCTATATATTAATGTATTTACTTCTTATTGTAACAGTTAAAACTTCACCAGGAGCTAAACTCTAGGAGGAGCAGTAGGAGCACTCCTTGAGCACAGAAGAAATGAGTGACAGACTTATCACCATCGGATCGCCAAACAAAGGGAAACAATTTTTTTCTAGAGCATGGAGAAATGAATTCTGACTCCACAACCCTTTGTTGTATGCCTAGACATGGAAATTTTGTACATATTTTTTATTGGATATATTTGACATTGTATGCCTATATGACATTCTCGTAAGCCTATATGGCTATTTTGTAACTATATTTTATACTTATATCGACATATATTGATGTATGTGTACATGGCTATTTGGTTAATACAAATCTTTTTTATCGATATTTGGTGTCCATATTTGAACTGAGAATTTATGACACATTTGTAGAGAAACAGAGGAATACTACAAACTAAAAAGCATTACACTTTTTTTCTCACTAACTTGATGTACTCTCCAACATCTCTCTTCTCTCATGCGAAGAGTTAGAACTACTTTGCCATGCCTTTGCATCATTCAGGAAGTTTTGCTCTTTTTGAGAATGTCAAAAGCATGGCTACATACAGATTAGGAAAAAGACTTCCTTTTATATTAGCAATGCATGGAAGTTTCAAAAAGTATCCTTGATATTACAAAAACATATGTGTTTATACCATAGCAGCAAAAATATTTTGGGGAAAAATCAGCAAACCAAAAGTATAAGATTTTTTGAAAAAATTCAGGAAAAAGTCTAGAAAAAATTAGAAAAAAATCAAATTTAAAAAAAATGGTAAAAAAAAGTAGAACAAGAGATAAAAACTTGTTTTAAAAAATTTAAAGGCATTTCCATAGCATAGAGATATAGAGAGCAAATAAAATAAAGAGTTTAACTAATAAATTGTAAAAAATATATTTTTGTAGTTTATATTCATATCATTGATTACATTGCATTGCACATCTTTCAAACTCATTGCTTCACATTGCATAACTAATAACTAGATATTGATAGATGACAAATTTTCAATTACAATATAGTTTTAACAAAGTCAACCTAAGCAATTAAGCAATTACTTCACATTGCATAACTAATAACTAGGAGTAGATGCCAATTGCACTTGCTTGTCATGGCATTCTATGGGACCACATTTCTTTGAGGAATTTTTTCAAACAGTTCACTGCCTTGTCTATACTACCACATTTTTGATACATGTCTACCAAAGCATTTTGTCAACTAGTTCACTGCCTTGTTGCTATGGCTGAAATCCTAAAACAAGTACTTTCGAACAAGCTATGGATGCTTGGAAAAAATCTATCAAAAGAATAATAGTAAGCAATATCATAGACAGGGTAGTGAACTCTTTGAAAAAATTCCTCTCTTTGAAAAAATGCCTCAAAGAAATGAGGTCTCATGGTGATGGAATTCCATGACAATCAAAAGCATTTGATTGTCATGGAATTCCATCACCATGAGACCTCATTTCTTTGAGGCATTTTTCAAAGAGTTCACCTTGTCTATGCTAGCACATTTTCCATACATGTCTATCAAAGCATTTTATCAAATAGTTCATTTCCTTGTTGCTATGGCTAAAAGCCTAAAACAGGTGCTTTCAAACAAGCTATGGATGTTTGGAAAAATATATCATAACATGATAGTAATAGCATAGACAAGGCAATGAACTATTTTTGCCTCAAAGTGGTCTCATGGTGATGGAATGCCATGACAAGCAAATTGTTATGGATTGTCATGGCATTCCATCACCATGAGACCACATTTCTTTGAGGAATTTTTTTCAAATAGTTCACTTCCTTGTCTATGCTACCACATTTTTCATACATGTTTACCAAAGCATTTTATCAAAAGTTCACCTCCTTGCTGCTATGGCTAAAATCCTAAAATAGGTGCTTCCAAACAAGCTATGGATGCTTGGAAAAAATCTATCAAAGCATAATAATAAGCAATAGCATAGACAAGGCAGGAATTTGAAAAAGCCTCAAAGAAATGTGGTCTCAACGATGGAATGCCATGACAATCCATAGTAATTTTCTTGTCATGGCATTCATCATGCCATTCCATCACCATGAAACCACATTTCTTTGAGGCATTTTTTCAAACAGTTCACTACCTTGTCTATGCTACCATATTTTTCATACATGTCTACCAAAGCATTTTATCAAACAATTCACTGCCTTGTTACTATGGCTAAAAGCCTAAAACAAATGACTTTTGAACAAGCTATGGATGCTTGAAAAAATCTATCAAAGCATAATAGTAAGCAACAAGCTATGGTCTCATGGTTTTTTTTCACGCAAAAATCAGCATGATTTTATTCACAGTTTTTTGCAAGTTATAAACACATTTTTTTGGCAATTTTGTTGTTTTAAATGACATTCATGTTTATGGTGGTTTTGTTGTTTATATGATGATATTTGATATTCTAATCTTAATTCATGCTTCTAGGTTGCATAGATATATATTTTATTTTTACATGTCTTTTGTACGAACAAACCCAAAACGAACTTAATCCCCCTCCAAAAAAATTTGGCCAAACCGACGAACCGAACCCCCAAACCTGAACCTTAAAACCTATTCCAACACTCTTCATTTTTCCTACAAAAACTTAATTGACCACCAAATATTTTTCCCCTTAACTTTACCCATGTTTACTCCCTCAAACCTCTCTTTTTCATTCAAAACCCCTATTTTCCCAACTAGGGCATGTCATGCCATAACATAATTTTGACCTCCCCTGTCCTTGCAAACCTTTTGAACACATCAATCTCCACAATATCACCCTATTTTTAACCCATTCTAACTTATTTTCCAACAATTTCCTCTTTTCACCTCTTCTAGCCTTGCTTTTAAGGGGCCTCAATTTTGAATTTTCAATAGGGGCAATGTTAGTAATCTCTTCCAATGCCCCTACTAATGCTATTTTATTATTCCTACTCCCTATCCTACTTACATTAGACCCATATCACTGAGACATAGCCTGAACAATAGGTTGAATGACCTATTTCAACATACTACACTCAAACCCTTAAGGGATCGATTCGGTTGAATGTAGATCATAGCAATTCCGCATGTTTGTGTGAGAAAGAGGACCATGCCTATTCAGATGCATTAGAATAGTCTGTTTGGTCACACAAGTTGCAGAATAAAAGTTGCACCACTTTGCAACTTTCCATTACTTCCATTTGACACTTTTTCCATCAACTAAAAATTAGACACCACAAGAAAACCACTCTGAGATAACCAAAACTGAGAAAGGTTGTTTTAGAGGGGACCAATGCAATCCCATGGGATCAGATGAGAATTTTCTAAGCATCATGGTGTCCGAGTAACTTCATGTTGAAGTTTGCAGCCATTTTTCCCTTTGGACCATTAAGGAATCGATCCGGTTGAACATAGCTCAGAGTGATTCTATATGTTTGGGTGTGAAAGAGGACCATTCCTAGTGTAAAAATGCCTATTCAGATGTGTTGGAATAGTCCATTTGGTCACACAAGTTGCAAAATGAAAGTTGCACCACTTTGCAACTTTCCACTACTTCCATTTGACACTTTTTCTATCAACTGAAAACTGGACACCACGGGAAAACCACTCTGAGATAATTAAAACTGAGAGAGGTTTTATAGAGGGGCCCAACGCGATCCCATGGGATTAGACAAGAAATTTCTAAGCATCATGGTGTCTAAGTAACCTCATGCTGAAGTTTGCAGTCATTTTTCCCTTTGGACCCTTAAGGGATCGATCTGGTTGAACGTAGCTCAGAGTGATTCTGCTTGTTTGAGTGTGAAATAGGACTATGCCTAGCGTAAACATGCCTATTCAGACATATTGGAATAGTCCATTTGGTCACATGAGTTGCAGAACGAAAGTTGCACCACTTTACAACTTTCCACTGCTTCCATTTGACACTTTTTTCATCAACTGAAAACTAGACACCACGGGAAAACCATTCTGAGATAAAAAAAATTGAGAGAGGTTATTAGAGAGGGACCCAACATGATCCCATAGGATTAGATGATAAGTTTCTAAGTTTCACAGTATCTAAGTAACCTCATGCTAAAGTTTGCAGCCATTTTACCCTTTAGACCCTTAAGGGATCAATTCGATTGAACGTAGATCGAAGCAATTCCATGTGTTTGGGTGAAAAAGAGGACCATTCCTAGCATAAACATGCCTATTTAGATGCATTGGAATAGTCTATTTGGTCACACAAGTTGCAGAACAAAAGTTGCACCACTTTGCAACTTTCCACTACTTCCATTTGACACTTTTTCCATCAACTGAAAACTAGACACCACGGGAAAACCACTTTGAGATAACGAAAACCAAGAGAGGTTATTGTAGAGGGGCCCAACGTGATCCTATAGGATTAGATGAGAAGTTTATAAGCATCATGGTGTTTGAGTAACCTCATGCTGAAGTTTGCGGCCATTTTGCCCATTGGACCCTTAAGGGATTGATCTAGTTGAACGTAGCTCAGAGTGATTCCGTGTGGTTCGGTGCAAAAGAGGACCATGCCTAGCATAAAAATGCCTATTTGGATGTGTTGGAATATTTCATTTGGTCACACGAGTTGCAAAATGAAAGTTGCACCACCTTGCAACTTTCCACTGCTTGCATTTGACACTTTTTCCATCAACTAACAACTGGACACCACGGGAAAACCACTCCGAGATAACGAAAACTGAGAGAGGTTATTTTAGAGAGGCCCAACTTGATCACATAGGATTAGATGAGAATGTTCTAAAAATCACGGTGTTTGATTAACCTCATGCTGAAGTTTGCAGCCATTTTTCTCTTTGGACCCTTAAAGGATCGATCCTGTTTAACAAAGGGTCTATACTCTAAACTTAGCCAAACCTTACCAACTCTTGAGGCAGCAATTATAATGTGTCAAAACTTCAAAATCCATAATCAGATCTCATTTATACCACCGTACAATGGGTAAACCACAAAACCCTCCATTGTAGCCTAAACCCTAGGGGTTTATTGAAAATGATAATTCCAAAGCTAACCACAACCTAAAAATTATTCAAATGAGTATTTGATACCCTGCACAAGCTCAAACAATCATAAAATAATGCTTCCCTACACAAAAACACAATTTGATTCTTCAAAACCACCATTTTTCTTAAAGAAAACTCACTTTTACACACATGGGTTTCACACCCATCTCACTTTCAGACCTCCCCAACACTAACACATCATTCCCACACCTTAATAATGCTAGTGCAGACCCATTCCTCATGTTACAGAGGCTACATAAAGAGGAATGGGTCAAAAAGCCATTTTTATTGACTCAAACCTTCAAATGTACTAGTTCAGGCCAGTTTTAGTAAATTGATGATAAAATGCACAAAACATTATGGAAAACCTTCTAAATGGATTCAAAAGAAAGGTAACTCCATCTACTATGCAAATATCGACAAATTTAGATCAACTAATTGAAATACAGGCCGTCCAACCATACTCACTTGTGGTAGATGGTGTTCCTCCATATTCACTTGTGCTTAATGGTATCCCTTCATATTCACTTGTGGTAGAGGGTGTGTCTCCAACTACGGTATATGCATCTCCCCTAGCATGACTCTTTTACATTCGTTCCCTTTGTGCTGCCAATTTATTTTCTCTTTTCAACGGTTGAGGTTCCTCTTCAACTAGATTGTTTTCGTCAATCGTTCCCAATTTCTGTTTTTCATGATATTCCCTCATCTATTTTTTCTCTTTTTCTCTAAAGGCTTGGAGTTGATCATCTATTAGTTTTTTCCTTTTAACAGTTCATTTCTTCAGCATGATGAATAATTTTACCCGTGCAAAAAGTGCTAAGTCAAGTCAAATTAACTAATAGTGAAGGGTTGTAAAAGTCTATTAAAGAGGGATACCAATGGTCGGCTCTTTCAAATGTTAGTTTTCGAAGTTGAAGTGGTTTTTTTTAAGAGGGAAACATTATAAAAGCCCATGATAAACTTCAATGGAGGATGATCTTGGATTGGGCATCAAACCAAATGTGGAAATGTTGAGTTTTCCTTAACAAAATTGAGCTTTTGGTGATTGAAATTGAGTTTTTGAAGTGGGCAGCATTATTTTATGTTAGATTGAGCATGAGCAACATATATTAGGCTTGTTTCAATAGTTTTCAATTTTTGGAGTGTTTGGCAAGTGCTACTTTCAATAAAACATACAATTTATAAGCCTAGGGAGAGGGTTTTATGGTTTGGGTGGTAAATGATTGAATCTATACAAAATAATGCTATAATTTGAAGTTTTGATAGATATAAAGTGCTGCCCCAAGGTTTTAGGAGATTTGGACAAGTTTTGAAGGTGGTCCCTTTGTAAAAGTGAGCTAATTTGGGCCCTTAAAAATGTAGAAAACTTGATAATTTGTGGAGTTTGGTACAAAAAAAGCATTGGTGATTGTTGGATATGTTGAAAGGCTCTGTAATAGGTAGAATAAAGGTGTCTAAATGGTCCTAGGTCTGTAGAACAACAAATTTCCATAATGAAGCTTATTAAGCAAACCATTGCTAATACTAGTACTTTTAGGCTTAATAAAGGTTTGGTGGTTCAAGGGTGGTTATGGGAGTTGAAGGAAGTTGGGACTCCTGATTTGAAAATGTATAAAAATATCATACAAGCATGAATAAAGGGTTCAATGAATTGCTTTTGAGGATTTGGTGCTCTACTCAATGCCTAAACTATGGAGTTTCAAGTATTTTTCTGTGTTTTTCAGTTTCTTTTTCCTGTGTATGGCCCAGTACATGCCTCCCATGATTAGAAATTCATAAATCACTATGGCGGTAGGTCTTAACTTGGACTTCAATCTATTTTGAGACTCCTTTGGTTGTTTCAGTGAACGAAAAACTCCATTCTTCATGATTAGCCTGTACAGACCAGCAAGGTATGAGTTTTACTTTAATTTAAAGATCGAGCCTTTCCTCCTACTGTGGTGACCTGTGATTTAGAAGAAAGGCATGTAATATGTTGTTTTCAAGTTTCATGTTTCTTTTAATATTGGTAAGGAATCTATAGGGCTGGTGATGTTATCTTAGGCTGAGAATGTGAGTTTTTGGCATGAAAAGGAGGAACCAAAGGGGTGTTTTTGAGATCTAATGAGGCTAAAGGCCTAGTGAAAGTTTATTTTGTTTTTGCATACCTTGAAAAAATTGTTTGATGCTTTGGTGAGGCTTGGAAGGCCTTGGAGTTGTGAAATATAGAAAACCCTAGATATTTATGAGCAAATTGAGGGTTTTTGTATTGGAAACCTATTTGAGCATGCAAGGTCCTAAAAACTAGAAAATCTTTTATTTTGAGACCTAAGTAAAGACTATTTTTGGATTTGGAGGTCTACTAAGAAGTGAGAAGGTTGTGTGGGGAATTATACCCGATTGACTTTGATATGCTACAACCTGAACAATGTGAACTTGTTGAATGAAGAGGTCTTGATGAAATTGTAAATTGAAAATTTGTTTGTAGATTGGAGTTGTGTGTTTGTATGTTGCAAGCCTCTACCTATTGCATTAGGAGTATATTCCAATTTTTTAGAGAAATGTATGGAAATTTTGGTAGCATAGACAAGGAAATTAATTGGTTTGTATAATTTTTTGACAAAATACCTCAATGAAAGCTTTGGAAGAATACACAAAGAAAGTCAATTGTTAAATTTAACAAAATGCCTCAAAGAGATGTGGTTTAAAAATGTAATAGGAAAGTGTATAGAATTGTGTAATTAAAATTTCCATTGACAACCTAAGGTTGTAACATGACAAACAAACAATTTGATCAAAATGGAATAAGCAAAACAACAAAAATGAAAGCAAACCATAATAGAATGAAAGAAAATGTACAAATACTTCACATACCTTAAAAACCAAAGTTTCAAATGGAGGAGTTCTACCCAATTATGTAGCCTTTGCTTCTTCTTTCTTCAAACTCCTCAAAATTTTGACTTTTTCAAAAGCTTGTTCCCCTCCAAACTTCAATTGTATATCAGTTATCACTATAATTCAAACTTGAATTCATATTATATGCCTTTCAATGTGAAAACTTTGCTATTTCATCCAAAGGTGATGGAAATATCATGAAAAAGGTGGTGGAATCTAAAAATCATGCATGCACACTTCACTCAATCACCAAAAAGCTACTTTTTGTCAGAGCACAAATAGAACTAGGAGAATATGTAGAATGTGGGCTAACATCACAGGTATATTATGTTTTTTTACCATTTCTAGTGCAATAAAAAATGTGCTCGCATTATAATGTGAGTGTGTTATTTCTTGCTAAATGACCATGTCTATACTTATTCATAATGCACACACGTTATTATATAAAGTTGGTTTTTTAAAGATTTTATGTGGGTAGACTACATGGGTAGAGGGTCGAGAGATAGAGGGAGTGAGTGGGAGAGAGAGATACCTAAGAGAGAGAGAGAGAGAGGAAGGGAGTGGGAGATAGATAGAGGGGGGAAGGGCCAAGGGTAGAGGGTAGAGGATTTAAGGGTTTAGGTTCTAAGGGTTAAGAGTTTAAGGTTTAGGATTAAGGGTAGAGGGGAGAGAGAAAGAGGGAGTGACTTAGAGAGAGAGAGGCCTAAGA
>VDFB02358134.1:10776718-10802988 GCA_007258455.2 Sequoia sempervirens | reverse complement strand
CTCCCTCTCTTAGATCTCTCTATCTCTCTCACTCACTCCCTCTATCTCTCTCCCCTCTACACTTAACCCTCTACCATCTATCTCTCTCCCACTCCCACCCTCCCTCTCTTCCAATCACTTCCTCTATCTCTCTCCCCTCTACCCTTAAACCTTATACCCTCTACTCTCTCTCTCTATCAAGTATCTCCCTCCTACCCCCTCTCCCTCTCTCAGGTCTCTATCCCTCTCACTCACTCCTATATCTCTCCCTCTACCCTTAACCCTAAACCCTTAACCCTTAAACCCTAATAACTTAAACATCTACCCTATACCATTAACCTTATACCCTTTATCTATGTCTCACTCCCTCTCTCTCTCTCAAGTCTCTCCCTCCTACCCCCTCTCTCTATCTCTCCTTCCTACCCACTCTCCCTCTCTCAGGTCTCTCTCTCTCACTCACTCCCTCTATCTCTCTCCCCTATACCCCTAACCCTAAAACCTTAACCCTTAAACCCTAAACCCTTATAACCCTCTACCCTCTACCCTCTACCCTCTACCCTATACCCTCAATCTCTCTCTCTCAAGTGTCTCTCTCATACCCCCTCTCCCTCTCTCAGGTCTCTACTCTTTCACATCTACTCATACCTCTATTCTCTCTCCCCTCTACCCTTAACCATAAACCCTTAACCTTCAAACCCTCTACCCTCTACCCTTAACCCTCCATTCCTTTATCTCTCTCCCACTCTGTCCCTCTCTCTCTCAAGTCTCCCTCTATCTCTATCTCAAGTCTCCCACTCTCTCTTACTCACTTCCTCTATCTCTCTCACTCACTCCCTTTATATCTCTCCCTCTACCCTTAACTCTAAACCCTAAACCCTTAACCCTTAAACCCTCAACCCTCTACCCTCAACCCTCTCTCTCTCTCTTGGGTCTATGTGTGCCAAAATTGGATATCCAATTTGGATCAGATATTCGATTTATCACACCAAAATCTTACCATTACAATACATTTTCAAAGTAGCACAAATCAGATATCTGATTTGGATTGGATATCCATTTTGTGCTACTTTGGCTTGGTAATTACTTTGGAGCAATGTATTGACACCCAACCAAACAAAAATTAAACTCGAGATTTTTGCATTTTTTGGTGAATGAAAAATGCTACTTTTTTCATATCACCACTTTTTGGCCCATCATGATCCTGCACATGCCCATTCCCTTCATAAAAATACTTTTAGATTGCTCTTAAACATTTCAAATTTGAAAATACCAAGAGGAGGCTATGGATTAGGATTCCTAGAGGTTGTATAGGCCATAGCTAACCTTGAGGTCTTTAAGAGACCTAATTTTTTATTTAGATATTTTTAACTTTCCCCTTGTAGTGGGATTTGATGCGCTTTTTCCCTTCTATCTCACTTGATATGATAACTTGTACTCAAATATTTAAACACTTATTTAGCACATATTTTTGATGACCATGATTCAGACTAAACTACATATAGATGTAGTTGATGTGTTTTAGTTTTATTATTTATTATTCATATAGATGGTTAAAATATTTATGCTTAATTATTTCTTAATGCTTATTCTTATAAATCTATGAGTGTACACTCATATGATATTTGTAGATTTTATTTATATGGATGTAAATTGATATATATATCTTAAATACAATATAAATATATGAATTTTTCTATTTTATTTATTCCATTTTTTACGAAATTAATTATTGCTAATTTTTTAATTAAATGCATGTGGAACTAACATTATAGTTGCTCCTTAGTAGGAGTTTTGACCTATAGGATTTCTAGTTGACATTTTATAGAGTGACTCACTAAAATTGCAAAATATTATTTATTAGGGAATCAATAAGGAATGGGGGAGGAATAAAACACTTTTGATTAAGATGCAAAAGAAGCTAAAGAGTAATCCTTATATTTATTGAACACATATACTATTTAATGATATGGACAAGTAATAATATTTATGGGTACCTTCTAGACTTAGAACAAGAAATGAGTAATAGGTTAAACCATGGGTAAATTGATGAGCCTAGTTTTTGGTCTAGTTTTGGGTAGAATTTATAGTCTATTTGCTCATAGATTTCATGGAATTTAATGCTTAAGTGTTGGTATTGGCATAATGTTTCCCTCAAACCATTGAAATTTGACATTACCCTATCTCTACAAACTTTAATGATATTTGGCATAATATGTGGGTCATCTATATTTATTTTGCATGTGATTAATGAATGTTTTTTAGAGTGGTTATTGATGTGTAGTTACTAACCTTGGCTTGCAGACTTAATACACAAAGTTATGGAAGACACCGCCAGCTAGGCATGGACCATAACATCCAGCTGAGAAATCGCTCCAAGTCAAAGGCAACTGACAACAAAGATTCTTCATGCAACTGAATGTAACTGCCTTGTAGTGAACCTTAATGATCAAGCATGAATTTGTGTTACTATTGTGTTGGATTTGTGCTTGACTTGCATGTTTGACCAGATTCCATGCATGGATAACCATCATCACTCCACTTTCCCCTATTTCCCTAAATGGAATCCTTCCAGTCATGGAGTTGACTTCCTTGTTTAGTTGTAGTATACATAATAATTTGATTCTCCTTCTTCAGGAGGTTGCATGATTTTGCATTGAACTCTCATTTTCAGTGATACAAATACATTACTCTTTGTATGCATGATTTATAGTGAATCAAATAAAGTTATGAGTTCAAGCATCTGAGTTCGTGTTAGTTTAGAGGATACTTATCCAAGGAGGCCCACTTGGTGAGTAATCCATCTTCTTAGTTTATCATTATTTTAGTATTACTTGATGTTTGATACTTAGTTAGAAATTTGGCATCGACTGTTCCTGTAGCCACTAAAAGTCCATTCTGTGTTTGTTCCTCTGGCCAAAGAAAATAGAGTAGTTTCATGTTTTTCACCTAGATCTTTATTCTTGCACACATTTCAGCATAAGCATAGTTGTTGGTTGATATTCAACATTTTTTTTATTTCCTTTCGAGCAATTTAATTTTAGCATTGTGTTTCTTAGTTGTAGCGTGCAATGACTACTTGAACTCCTAGTGCACATACAGTGCTAGCCCATTTCAAGTTCACGTCCTTGGGTTGACAAGTTAAATGCACCTTCATGATGATTGAATGGCTATTCAGGTTAGATGTCTAGTCTCTGAATCATGGCTGTAAAGGCTTAGTTGTGAAATCATTGTAGGAGGCCAACATTTTTGTTATTGTTGCTAGGGATGGTGTCAAGCTAGGAAGTTTTTGGAGTCATTGGTAGTTTTTGCTATAGTGTTTTTGAAATTTTTTCTTAGCATATTCTTATTTAAGGAGTAATGACCCCCTGATTCTTTACCAATTCTTTGTGTGAGCTGACTGATAGTGAGTGATACCACATGCATAGAGGAAGGAGAAGGGATGCTTATGGGAGATTCCTTCCTAACAATCCTTATCCATTCCATCTAGTTGAGTACTAGAATCTAGCAGAAGAAGAAGAAGAAGAAGAAGAAGATCCACACCCCTTTGCAGATGCATATCCTGATCTGACAAGCTCTGAAGTCTCCTTGGAAGATCAAAATCAGCTTGAGAATCCCTTTGTCTTTGAGCCACATCAAGCAGGCATGGGTGATGCAAATAGGAACAGACAAAACCAACCAGCTTTTCCTTTCCCCATTGCCCATCAAAATGATGTTGACAACATCAAGAGCATCCCTACCTCAGCACTCCCCAAGTTTTAAGGATTTGTGATAAAATATCCAGATACCTTCTTATTTGAGTTTGACATACTCTATAGGAGTTATGATTATACTACTGATGCCCATAGGCTTAAGTTATTCCCCACCACTTTGAAAGAGGTTGCACTAAGATGGTTCATGAGCCTAGGTAGAGATACTATGGAAACTTGGGAAGACATGAAGACAAAATTCCTTGAGAAGTACAAGGAATATTGCTGGAGTAGTGACATGAGAGGAGGTGACATTTTTAGGATGCAGGATAAGGAAGATGAGAGCTTGGAATATTACATTGCAAGGTTTCTATTTTGCTTGCAAAAATCTCCACACCATGCACTTAATGAGGACTCACAAAATTTTCTTTTCCTAAGAGGAATCAATGATAGCTACATTGATGCTTTGGACCTCATGGAGGAGGAGATATCTCCTAAGTTCCTTGGGAGGATATCAATAAAATATGCCAGAATTACTCTAAGGAAGCTTCAAAGAAAGTGAGAGCTTATCAATCTTCCATGGGTAAGTTAGCTACTAATGGATTTTTAAGAATGTAGATCACTCATTTGCTAGTAGACTATAAGAAAGATATTATTAACAATCTAGCACTCAGCTAGATACACTTCAGGACAAAAAGAAGCAAGAGGAGGCATAAATGATATTGACAGAGTATTGTTCCCACTATAAACAAAATAAGAAAGATTTCAGATGTAAGATGGTAGCTAACCTGGAAAGCAAGGAGATTCCACCTGAGCTCAAGTCAATTCAGATTGAAGAACAAGTCTACAATGTTACACAAAGGAAGCCTTGGGCTCCAAGACAAGGTATGCCACCAGATCCACTATACTATGTTCGACCATATTTTAACTATTATTCATCTAGTAACCAATGATAGCTCCCATATCCACCCAGTTATGGAGGATATATACCAAAAGCTTGGAATAACCCTCCAAACACTTGGCCTAGCCATTAGAGTCCCCCACCTCAATGGTAGTAACCTTAGGGGAATTGGCAGCAATTTCAAGGGCACTGGCAACCATCTCTAGGAAATTGGCAGCAAACAAATCAATGGAGAGGAAGACAACAATGGCCTACCCAGAACACCAGCTACATGCAGCCACCTTCTCAGCCCCAAAAAACCTACTATAATGCCTCCACTTGCTAATCCAAGCTCAAATGCACCTAAACCAACTCAACTACTAGCTCAGTCCACACCCAACCCACAACATTAGCCTATATATTATGTTGATTTGAATCAATTCCCTGCATATGCTAGGAGTGTAAGTGATATCCACCTACATTCATGAACCAAGCTACCAACCCCTTCCAAGCCCATCATTACTGAGCTTCCTATGGAAGAGGAGGAGGAACCTCTAAATGATCCCATTTAGCCAAAAGCACCTAAAAATCCTAAACTAGTCCAAGCCAAGCAAACCGAGCAAGAACCACCATTTCCTTAGAGACTAGAAGTTTCCAAGAAGAAAGAAGAAAAAGAGGATACTACTTTGACATCTTGGACCATCTAAAGAATATATGTGTTCAAATACCCCTATTTTAGGCCATAAAAGATGTTCCAATCTATGACAAAGCTATTAAGGAAGCTTTTTTTAAGATGCCAAGAAGGAAGAAGAAAGACCCAACTACAGTCCATGTGGTGGGCCAGCTAGCTAATATCATGTTGGGAAAAGTGACTATTCCCAAGTCTAATGACCTAGGTAGTCTTATAGTAGCAGTTGTCATAAATGGGATTCAAATGAAGAATGCTTTGATTGATTTAGGGGAAACAATCAATGTAATGACTAAAGACATCCTACAACAACTAAATATTGCAAATATGAGATCTACTCCTACTATCTTGCAGCTTGTTGATAGCTCTAGTGTCAAGCCTGATGGTGTAGTGAAGGATCTCATTGTAGTACTAGACTCCTAGGAATATCCAATATATTTTATGATTCTTTCTCCTAAGGTTACATTGGGAGGGTATCCCATCATTCTTGGAAGGCCTTGGTTGGCAACTGCAAATTCCTACATTGGATGTCGCTCAAGTGACATGACCATTTTAGATGGAAGGAGTACTAATATTTTTATTCTTTATCCACCCGCTTAGCCACCTCATGATGAAGAAGATTTTGTATGGCCATAAGTTGGTGAAGAGGCCGAGGAAGTTAATTATGTGGCATAGCTTATGATGCTAGGAAGAAGCTCATTCATGCAGCTCCAAGATGAGGATGAAGTGTTGAATAATATCATTTATAACCATTATGAAGTGAGGGAAGCATCATCTTCTACTTATGTCATGACACTTCTGCTTGTTCTTCCTGCAACCACTATTCCTACATATATTTTTTTGTAGATGTTCTTCTTCCAGCCACTATTCCTGTAGACATTCCTACAGACAAACTTCCTGTAGCAATAGGTACATTCCATCCATTGTTGTCGTATGAACTAAAGGTACCATGTGTTAATGAGGCAGCCATAGTAGAGTTAACTACACAAGTACAGGTGTTAGAAGGAAAATATTTAAATGTTAATAGTAAATTGAATGAAGAGCAGTGACTATTGTTGGAAAATCTATTAAGCACCCATCAACATGCATTTGCAAGGGATTATCACAATATGAAGGGACTGGATCCTAAACTTTGTACCCACAAAATTTATATTAGAGATGATTGCACTCCTGTAAGACAGCCACAAAGAAGGATTAACCCTGCATGAAGAGAAATTGTGAAAGGAGAACGCAGAAATTACTAGATGTAGGATTTATCTATCCCATTTTGGATAGTCAATGGGTGTCTCCATTAGTGATTATTCCCAAGAAAGGAGGGAAGTGGCAAGTTTTTGTCGATTATAGAGAACTTAATGCTGCCACCAAGAAATATCACTTTCCTTTACCCTTCATTGATCAAGTTTTAGCCACACTTGTAGGAAAGCAATACTTCTCTTTTCTAGATGGATTCAACAGCTACAACCAGATCCAAATTGCACTAGAAGACTAGGAGAAGACCACATTTACTTGTCCATGGGGAACCTATGCCTATTTGGTACTCCCATTTGGCTTGTCCAATGCACCTGCAACTTTCCAGAGGGCAGTCATTAGTATATTTTTAGACATTTCTCATGTTTGCATGGAGATTTATATAGATGACTTCACCACTTATGGTGTTGATTTTGATAAAGCATTGGATAATCTCAAGAGACTCTTACATAGATGTGAGGATCAAAAATTTTCCTTAAATAGTGAAAAATACCTCATGATGATGCAAGAGGGTGTAGTTCTTGGCCACTACATCTCCCACAAGGGAATTCAAGTAGTCCTACAAAATTTGAGGTAATCACAAATCTTCCTACACCTACAAAACAAAAGGATGTTAGGAGTTTCTTGGGTCATGCAGGATATTATAGGTGATTTATCAAATATTTCAGCAAGGTAGCCACACCATTGTACACTAAGGATGCTAAATTTTAGTGGACTAAAGCTTGTGACTAGGTATTTTCTACCTTGAAGTCAACTTTGACAAATGCTCTTGTACTTAAGGGACCCAATTGGGAATTTCCTTTCCACATTCATGCTAATGCATTAGATTATGCCATAGGAGTAGTCTTAGGACAAAAAGTGGGAGCTATTCAAAATGCTATCTACTTTGTCAGCAAAAAATGCAAGGAGCTTAATTCAATTATACAATGACAGAGAAAGAGACGTTGGCAGTAGTCTATGCACTGAACAAATTTAGACATTACATAACGGGCTACCAAATCATTGTGCACAATGATCATGTAGCAATTAGATATCTCATGAATAAACCTTTGATCATAGGAAGATTGGCAAGATGGTTATTGTTGATGCGAGAGTTTGATAAAACCATTGAAGATAAGCCAGTGAAAGCTAATTTTGTTGCAAATTTTCTTTCAAGGCTAACTACATCAGAAGATAATCAGCCCATAGATGCCTCTTTTCTTGATGAGCATCTATTCTCTCTCAGTGTACAAATACCCTGGTATGCTAACATAGCCAACTACTTGGTTACAGGTAGAATTCCTTCTCACTTCTCCACAAAAGAGAAAAATGCACTCATTGAAAAATCCTTTCCTTTCTCTTGGATTGTTGGATGTTTGTTTTATGTTGGACCTGACCATGTCATGAGAAGATGTGTGAGAGAAGATGAGACATATGACATTTTTCATGCATTTCATAATGAACCTTGTGATAGATGTCAAAGAATGGGCAGACCAACTAGATTTGATGAGATGCCACTGTGCCCTCATATAGTAATCACTCCGTTTAACAAGTGGGGATTGGATTTTATGGGGCCAATTGACCCTCCATCAAATGGTAAGTCTTATATATTGGTATGCACTGATTATGTAACAAAATGGGTAGAAGTTAAGGCCATGAAGCATGCAAGAGATAACAAGGTTGCAGAGTTCTTTATGAGGATATTTTCATAAGATATGGAGTTCCAAGAGAAATAGTGACTAATCAAGGGCCACAATTCACATCAACTCTTGTTGAAGCACTAGTGAATGAGTACAATATCAAGAACAAAAAGTCTACTCCTTATCACCCCTAGGCTAATGCCCAAGTTGAGGTGACAAACAGAGAAATCAAAGCTATTCTGACTAAAATAGTATCTATCCATAGGAAATATTAGGAAAAAATATTACCCAAAGCTATTTGGGCCTATAGGACAACATGGAAAACAACTACAAGCTTCACCCCATTTGAGTTGTTGTATGAAAAGATAACTATGATGCCAATTGAATTTGGACATAAGACTTTGCAAATTACAGTGGATTTGGGGATGGACATTTTTGAAGCACAAAGAGAAAGAATCATGCAGCTAAATGCTTTGGATGAAATAAAGAGAGCAGCCCTGCAACATACAAAAGTAGTTCAAAATCAAAGAATCAAGTGGCATGACAAATTTATTAAGGAGAATAAATTCAAGATACCAGGAAAATGCAGGAAAATTGTAGACAAGGTGGCTAGGACCATACGAGGTTGCTGAGGTCTTTCCAAATGGAGTTGTTCAACTTACCACTATCGACCCTGTCAAGTTCAAATTACTTGTCACTATCAACGCCTCATATTATATCATAAGCCAACCTCTAAAGAAGAATTGCTCTAGAAATTCACCCAGCACTTAGAGCTTCTTGCAACTGAAGGCAGTGGACCTAGTGTCCCTCCTTCAGCCTAATTAAGGTACGTACTTTTCATAATAAATATTTCCACTCTAGTGGAAATCCATTTCTTCACCCATCTACCCAACCATCCATCTGTATCACCTTTTCTCTCTCTTCCATCATTTCATGCCGCCTCACTTCACTTTTCTTCAATTTCATTAATTTCTCAATTATTTCTAAAAAAGGAAAAATGATTCTTTCTCTCCATGATCTTTGTACTGCATCCTTCCCATGCTTAGGTATGTACGTGGTAATTCTCATCTCTTAATTACCTTCTAAGTGCATTAATATAATCATGACATGTTACTATAGGCGATTACATAATATGCTAGTACTTGTGAATTCACCACTCCTTCTCACCTGTGTGGACACATGTCCAAATTTAGGTTGGGGGGGAATAAAAAATGCAAATATACTACCCATATGTCAAAACATAATTTGGCTACATCAAAAAATTTAAATAATATGATTTGAAAATTTGGCTCGCATGTGTGAAGTGATGTTAACTGAGCTACCATTTTTGCTCTCATTTATCACCTCTTTTTTCACCATAATTCCTTAATTGCCCTGTCGTAGTCTTGAGTTATAAGCAGTAAATGGTAAAAAGCAGAGATAAAGAAGGAAATTCAGTTGACACTGGCAGTGAAAATTTAGAAGAAAGGTGTTGGATTTCAGACAAGAATTGTAGGAGAAAAGGAATTTTGCAAAGTGAGTGATTTCAGACAATGGGAGGTGGCTTAATTCAGAATGAGCCCTCAGTTCATGATGTTTTTTTGCAAGATGCATAATGCCAGGTAGAATTTCAATGATGTGGATGGTTTGATTATTTCATGAAGCTGGATGGATTTGACAAAGGCATTGCACTCAAATTTGCTCAAACATTCTCTAAAGGCAAGGCCATAGTAAAAGGGTTAGAAGTTGTGGCAACCAAGGAGAGAATTGTGAAAGTTTCAAGGTTACCTGCTAATGGAGAGCATTACCCTACCTCTAGGGTTGCAAGGTCGGCTAGAGCATAATTTATAGTACATGGTGACCCACCAATTAGCATAAACAAGCAGGGCGGAAAAATAATGTCTCTACCTAAACCATGGAAGCGTGTAGTTGTCTACATTATAAGGTATCTCACTTGTGAGGGACGTTTTTCAAAACTACATTCAGTACATTTCAAGCTCTTGAGCCACATGAGGCATGAAAGGAGGATGAATGTGCCCAATGTCCTATACAATCTTCTCTCCATCATGGCAGCTAAAACACAAAAGGGTAGGGATAATTATATTTCCCACCATTGCTTGATTAAATTGCTAGTTAATAAATCTTTGCATGATGCTTCTAGAATGACTTGGGAAGAATTTGTTAAAGTTAATCAAAATTACTGTCAAGAAGAGTTTTTCAATGTTGAGCATTTTCTACTTAGGGCTATACCTCAATCTCGTAGGTCTAGCAAAAGATTAAGCATAGCCGAAGCAACCCTTGGTGCTTAAAATTCTAGTGCTAGTTCTAGTATGAATCCCCTACAGCTATAGAAGGAGCCATAAACATTAGTTCCTCTAAAACAGAGCATCCAAAAAAAGAAAGCTCTTCATCTAATTATGATGATGATGTCCCCCTGCAAACCCTAATAAGAACTAGGGCACGAAAGAAAGAGGGTGAAACAAGAAAAGAAAAATAAAAAATCTCAAACACAACCTATAGAGAAAGAGGTTCTAAGTGCTAGGAAGAGAAAGGTTGAGCCTATTCATCCTGCAGCCAAGGGAAAATGTAAAAACACCTCTAGGAAGTCTAAACCAGCTCGGCCAACTTTTTGTACACCTTCATAGGAAAGCCCTGGGCATGATGAGACATCACATGGGGGCACTAAAGCTCCAATGGAACAAGAGCATGATGAAGAAAAAAGAGAGGATATATTTTGGAAGACAATGAAAGTAACACTGACAGACCTTGCTAATATTGTAGAGGAATTTGAGGATGAGTAGGGGTTCCTACAACAAAACAAAGAATAGGAGTAGTAGTTCCTATAGCAATAGCAGGAAGCATAGAAAGGGCCAAAGAAAATCCAAGAATAGAAATAAGAGGTCCTACAGCAAAAAGGGGGCGAAGAAATAGTACCCCTACAGCCATAGACAATTGGATAGCTCGAGTTCATGTAGATAGTACCATATGGGGAGCAGCCCTTGACAAAAAAATTGGTAGGAATTTATAATCCTCCTGATTTTACGATTCATGCAGCAATTTTAAATTTATGGAAATAAATATAAAGGAGGGAGGAGGAATGGAAACAGGAAAAAAAAACTAAAAAAAGAAATCCAAGAGAAGGATGAGGTTATTGAGGAGAAAAATGAGAAGATTGCTAATTTCAAGAAGAAAGTAGATGACATTGTGACCCTAGTACCACAAATTCTAGAATGCAGAGCTCCTCCAAGGGTTTATGCCTTGCACTTGAAAGAGAAATATCTCTCTTTCAAGTTGTCAAAAATTGTTTGACTTAAAACCCTCCATTGAAACTGCTACCGAATTCTTCAATGCCTACATGATTGCTTCCCCTGAGATGAAAACTTTGCTATGTGAATTCTATTTGCACAATTATGCTATCATAAAGGACCATGATTGGAACCTGTTGTTGTATGTTGGGGATGTTCAATTGAGATCATTCATATCTTGGGTATAAAATGAAATTAGTTGGGGATAACAACATGGTAATTATAAACAATTGGATTTTGATATCCCTCTACCTGTTAGAGATGAATCAAGTAAGCCAAGGGATATTTGCAGAGAATGGCATAGAATTTTTCTTAGACCAAGTTATGGCAATAGGATTATGCCTTGGATTGAGGCAGTTTACATTCAGTATGAAGTGAAAACAACAACAAAGGAGGAAACTATGAGGAGATGTTTATCCTAGAGATGGAATAGTTTGACTGATGATTTGAAACAGGCTGAGCCTCATTCCATCCACAATTATGTTGCAACATTAAAAATATTTGAGAGACATATTCAGATTGGGAGAACTTAGGGACGACATTGGCTTCCCCTGAATTTCTAGCTACCCATGCTGATGTGGCCTATTCCAAATTTTAGATTCTACCAAAGTGATATTACTATAGAAAACCAGAGATGGAACAAGTTTGACAGATTGGGAGGATTCTATTGGGATCCTAACTCACACACTGTAGCCACTCATGTTGGACAACTCTCAGTTGCGAATTTCAGAGCTTTGACCAGGCAAAAGAATAACCCTTCCCCTATTAGAGGACCAACAAAACATTAGGTTGGGTGGAGTGATGAGCCTAGTTCTTGGACTAGTTTTGGGTAGAATCTATAGTATGTTTTCTCATAGATGTCACAAACTTTAATTCTTAAGTGTTCGTATTGGCATAATGTTTCCCTCAAACCATTGACATTAGAAATTACCCTATCTCTACAAACTTTAATGATATTTGGGATAATATGTGGGTCATCTATATTAATTTTACATGTGATTAATGAATGTTTCTTAGAGTGGTTATTGATGTACAATTATTATTCCTACTAACCTTGGATTGTAGACTTAATATGCCAAGTTATGGAAGACACCGCTAGCTGAGCATACACCATAACGTCCAACTAAGAAATCACTCCAAGTCAAAGGTAGTCAACAAAAAAGATTCTTAATGCAACTAAATGTAACTTCCTTGCAGTGGACCTTAATGATCGAGCATGCATGGGCATTACTATTGTGTTGGATATGTGCTTGACTTGCATGCCTGACTAGATTCCATGCATGCGTAACCACTATCGCTCCACTTTCCCCCCATTTTCCCTAAATGGCATCCTACTAGTCATGGATTTGACGGCCTTGTTTAGTTGTAGTATAAATAATAATTTTATACTCCTTCTTCAGGAGGTTGCACGATTTTGCATTGTACTCTCATTTTCAGTGATACAGATACATTAATCTGTGTATGCACGATTTACAGTGAATCAAATAAAGCTCTAAGTTCAAGCATCTGAGTTCTTGTTAGTTTAGAGTATAGCTATCCAAAGGGGCCCACTTGGTGATTAATATGTCTTCTTCATTTAGCATTAGTTTAGTATTACCCTTTTTTTTGATACTTAGTTAGAAGTTTGGCATCGATTGTTCCTGCAGCCACTAGAAGTACATTTTGTGTTTGTTCCTGCAGCCAAAGAAAATAGAGTAGTTTCCTATTTGTTGCCTAGATCTTTATTCTTGCACACATTTTAGCATAAGCATAGTTGTTGGTTGATATTCACTATTTTCTTTATTTCCTTTCAAGCAATTTACTTTTAGCATTGTGTTTCTTAGTTGTAGCATGCAATGACTACTTGAGTCCCTAGTGCACATATAGTGCTGGCCCATTTCAAGTTCACATCCATGGGTTGACAAGTTAAATGCACCTTCATGATGATTGAGTGGATATTAAGGTTAGACATCCAATCTATGAATCATGGTTGTAAAGGCTTAGTTGTGAAATCATTGTAGGAGGCCAACATAAATGATTAGCTTCTCAACAAAAAATGGACCTAGAAAGTGAATTATACTCTTTATTTTTTGTGAAAGGTGTGTGTACATGTACATGTCATTTCCTTATTTTTTATTTCATCAATATTAAACTCATAGCTTTGAGGATATTTTTTTTTCTTTTAATTTTTTTCATCTTTTTACTTTTCTCTAAAAATATATATGTATGTATATACATGCACATATTTGTTGAAAGAATGAAGAATGTTGTCATTGGTTGTGATTACTGTGTTCTCATTTTTTTCAACACCAAAGCAGAGGATCCTTCTATCCAAAGCCAAATTGATGATCTGATGGAATCTCTTAATACTGTGGCAGAGGAAACCATCAATTTGAAATAGAACTTGGAAGGAATAATTTTATCCCTTGAGGATATAATTGATAAAATATGGAATGTTGTGATGAAGAGTGAAGATTCCCCTAAGGTTTTGACTATTTCTGATTCTGCTAAGGTGATCTCCCCTATGAATACTATGAAAAAAGAAAAAGGTTATTATGTCTGCTGATGATATTGCTACTGTAGGTAAGCTATTGGATGTGGATTGTGCTAGTGAGAAGGGTGGTGTTCAAGGTAATGTTTTGACTAGTGAGGTAAAAACTAGTGGGTTGGGGGCCAAAACTAGAAACAAATTGAAATCTCAGGGTGGGGCCTCTGCTTTAGAGGTGTCTAATACTGTGGATAATGTGCAGAAGATGGCTACTAGTGAAATGGAGACTGTTTATCTTTTGAACAATATGTAGTGGTTTTTAACTGGGTGCCTTCTTTTTGGCTACTTTTTTGTTGTTGGTTCACTGCAATTGGGCTGATTGCTACGTAATGTTGTTTTCTTTTTTAATCAGCTACTTTATTTTGTAAAGGGTTCTAGGCCCCTTCAAAACCCATTTTTTACCTCCAATCAAAACACCACATCCATACCACATGATTAATGTAAAATTAGTATGATGGATGTCTATAGAAAAGTATTTCACAAAGGCATTTTTGCTAAGTGTTCATACTGGTAGCTCTAGCACACAATTCCCTCTAGTATTTTGGTCCATATTTTTTCATCATTTTTGATATACCTATGTGGTTCTACTATGTATGTCATAGATAAATTTGGAATCTTAATTCAAAATTCTAGTTGTTTTGGTTAAGTGGTTAGAGAGTTGCAAGTAAAAAAAATTTAGCATATGGTTTACACAGTTTTTTGTGTATTGGACCTTACCTAATTGGTATGCATTCCTATGTGGATTTGAGTTATATGTTGTAGTTTTGAGGGAAGGTTTATAGGTTTTAGTAAATTGTATATCTCAGTTGGCATGACATTTTGTTGTATGTATACATCTTGGTATTAATCAATTGGAGTACTTTACCTTTCTTTTTTTTCTATGCTTGGTAGACTCAAGGTATGCGGAGTGTTCATAAGATTAAATACTTGATTCAAATGGAAAGGGTTTTTATAGATCCATTCCAACCTATATTGCTTATGTTTTGAGCATGAAGGAATTTTGATTCGAATTGGGTGCCTACAAATCACATTTTGCATAATTTGAGGCTACAACTAATTAGGCCAACCTAATTGATGTTTGCGGTGAAGAATGATATATATATAGAAGGTTGAGTTGAGTTGTCATAGAGAGAATAGATATTATATGATGAATACATGATCTGAATACAAGTAGTGATGAAAATTTGTAGAATTGTGTGAATAAGTTGCACATTAAGTGATTGAGGTGTGAAGATAGAGCAAAATAGAGACTGGTAATTTGAGTTGATTACAAAATGTGTAATGAGATTCAAAGGAACTAGATTTAGCATAAGTTAGATGCATTTATCTTAATTCAAACTCTGGTTGTGAAGTCACTTCTCTTGTATCTTTTCTTTCTCTATGAATAGTGAGTTCACTTAGACAATGAGTCCTCCTAGCAATGAGCCTTTCTATAATATCTTATAACTAGTTATAACATATTGCGAGTTAATCCTTCATCATGGGTTTTCCCTTTTCGGTTTTTCCACATAAAAAATATTGGTGTTCCTGTATTGTGTGTGTTATTAGTTATTTATGCTTACATTTCTTATAATTTTTAGATATGCTTTGGAAACTAGATGGTTGATAATTGGATGGTTTAGTAGAATACTAATTCATCTCCCCTCCCAATATTTCATGTTTTCATTAATTGGTATTAGAGCTTGCTTATTTGGAGGAAGCTTGACCACTTTGGGAAGATCTTGGAATTTGAACACATAGATCTAGAAGATTTTTTTGCAAATGGATACATAGAAGAAGATTTCATATTTGACATAGATGGAGAAATCGAGGTTTCCCTTGAAGATTTAGACAAGATTGAAATTGAAAATAGAGATCTGAAAGAAAATATTAAAGAAGCAAATGAGTGCATCAAAATATTTAGATAGCAAATAATTTTTTTTTGAGAAATACATAAGCAAGTCAATGAACAATTGAAACAAGAAAATGAAACATCACTGGAATAAAAGTGAAAATGGAAGAAAAGAAAATAATTGAGGAATGTCTAAATGCAATAGTAAAAAGAAAGATTGATGAATGAACAAGACTTGAACAAGAAGTGGTAAATTTGAGATCAAATCTAGAAAGTAAGATTTCATGACAATAAATTCACAACATGTTTCACAATTCTTGATGAACTAATTGTATGTTAGAAATCATCTAAGGATAAAGGAGGATTGGGACTTGAAAAAGGAGAAATCTCAAAAGGTCAGAAATATATTGCAAAGAAGATTAGTGCACTAGAGAAAGCTAAAGAAAAGAAGAACAATGAAATGCTTAGAAACAAAGAAGTAATGCTAGAAGACCCCCTATCATACAATCAAATACTCAAGTGTGCCCATATTTCAATCACTTTTGCTATTTTTGCAATAAATTTTGACATAGAGCAATGGAATGTAGAAGAAAAATTAATCATAATGTTCCATCCTTTACTAAACAATGTTTTACATTCAAAATATTTGGGCATAGGGCAAGTGAATGCATAAGTCAAATGATGAATGCATATAATAGTGGTAGAATGATTCAATCTTTTAATGGTTTTTGCTATACATGCTATGGATTTGGACATGTATAAGAGAAAATTTACACCCTAGGTGCAATTCCCCTTTTTTCCTTTATACACATTAGAAAACCAAAGTTGGAGGCTTAAATTTACTTAAGCCCACTGTTGGCGGTCCACGTGGAGCCTATTTTGTGTGTTAGTGGAGGTGTTTCTATCACAGATGCCCACACGATGCACAAATGTCTGTGTAGCATGCTTATGTCCCTGGAAGATTCTTGCGGTTGAGCCAGCAGAGGCATTACTCTTCCCATTGGTAGCAAAGTTGTAATGCCTCCTTCAGCCAACTGACTTGAATATGGCCATTTTCTTCCTCATTCCTTCATATTCACAACTTCACTTCAACTCTTCAACACTCTTCATTACAACAAGACTTCATTCTAGCACTCTCACAAGCTCACTTCCACTCACTTCCAAGCATTCCAAGCATTCCATTGCAGCAACATCACTCTCCATCAACTCGATAGAGCATGTTTGGGACAACACCATTTGCAACAAAGGCTTGAGTTCCTCTCATATCTCCCCCAAGCAGCCTTGAGTGCTCTTGGTGTAGGTGGTAAGCTTCCCTCTCCTCTCCTCTGTCATTTGGTGAGTAGCATAGTACCGCATTGTAGTGTTTGTTCTTTCATTACATTACTTCTTTATCTTATTCCTTTGGTTGTCCGTGGTGGTGGAAACACCTAAACAGGGGTCTGACTGAGGCATACCGCTATACAACCCCCCAACATTTTCTCTCTTGTTGTGTGTAGGTGGATGCACTTTGTGGAACTAGTTGGAAAATAGGCTCTTCTACGAGATCATCTTCATCACCTTGGCTCTGTTATATCTATTTTATCACTTCTGTTTGTATTTCTCTTATTTCATAGTATTGTTTTGTTCTCTTAGAAGTTGTTAAGCTAGGCCGTTAATTGTTTTAATGAGTTCAACCTTGCCTCGACTGTGTTTTGACCATATGAACTACAATGTGCTTTTGAGATGCCAACACACCACACTATCGTCCAAATTCCACGCTAACATCCTTGGGCAAAGAGCTCCCTGAGGTTTAGAGTTGGACCTAAAAAGTAACTCACCTAGCCCCACCTTAAAACTTGGGATTTACAAGTGGTCACAGGGTTCTATAATCTTCATCATTCTCATCCCCATACCCTAAACACTACACTTAGCTAAGGTAAGTTAGGGAAGCCTCTCACATCTTGACCCTCTATGACCTAGGGTCTTGCACATGGTGGTCCCCCTCTCTTACATTTTTTGGTGAACCCAACATGAACCAATGTCTATTCATATATTGGTGTTCAGGCTTCCCTCAGTTGCTTTTTGATTATTGTGTTCTCGAGTGGTGTGAAGGTTTATGAGCATCACAACCCAGTCCATAACTTCTGGGAATATCATAAGGAGAAGTGTAAGACACCTCTTGATGGATAGGGCAAAGGTCTCACTTGGTCTCTCTATGGGTCTCTTATCTAGTCCTGCCATTGGTTTGGTTGTGTAGGAGAAGGTGTCGAGGGGTGAGATGGGATTCACCGATGAAACCAATCACATCCCCACTCCTCCTACATCCCCTACACCATCATCAGTGGATGAGCATGAGGTCATTCAAATCCCTATTGAATATGTGTCCGCCCTTACAAAGGGGTTGGGTGATCTTGAAAACCATTTGGAAAGAAATCCGAAGATGGCTAGAGCTGCTTGGATTGTTAGTGAACTAAAAATATGATGGATAAAGACCGAACATGCGTAGAGCTTCTAAGTAGTCTCTTTATTATCACCAAAACATGTGCCCCTTCGAGAAACTCTAGTTTTGCACAAGGAGTCACCTTCGAAGAACACGAGAGACAGTTAAGAGTATCAATTCCTCCCACCTCTATCTACATGGCTGATGCGGTCCCTTGCATTATTATCCCTTCCATTCCTAATCAACCAAAATCTATCAAGGTGAATAAGGTCCCATTGGGCTTTAGCTTTACCCATTTTTTTTCCTCCATTGGTAGAGGTCTTGGAAGAATAGGTGGCGAAGGCTTTGGTAGTGGTGGTTGATTTGGTAGCAGAGGTGGTTCCGGTGGAGGTTGTCGTGGTGGTTCCAGTGGTGGCCCTATTGGTGGTGGTGCCTCTGGCTGAAGTCACACTAGTGGCAGTTCTAGAGGCAGAATTGGTGGTGGCACTGGAGGAGGTTCCTCTAGCCCTTTATCTTCTAATGACTCTATTATGAACACTCTACTTTAGAATATGGGTAAGATGTAGAGTCACTTAGCGAGCCTTTCCCAAGCCTCTGCCCAACCTATTTTCCTGCCCTTCTTTCAACATATCCCTTTGTTAGTTGCCATCTTGAACACTCCCTTCCCTTAGGGAATGGAGATTCCTAAATTTGAGAAGTTTGGTGGTAAGGGGGATCCGCAGACACACGTGTCTACCTTTAACACCCTATGCACCAACTTCTTCCATCATGATGCCTTGATGGCTAAACTATTTCCCTGATCTCTCAAGGACACAACACTCGAGTGGTACTATTCCTTGCCTGATAATTCTATTTTCTCATTTGACCAACTTGTTAATCAATTCCTTAGACAGTTCCAAGAAAACATCAGGTTGAAGATGAGCTTCTTGGATCTCATCTGATGTAAGCAAGGAGACAATGAAAAGATTACCGATTTTATAGAGTGCTACTAAGCACTTCTTTCACAAATCTCATACTAGCTGCTTGATCTAACATGCAAAAGGTGTTCATAGGGAGCTTACAAAGGCCTTGGCAAGATAATTTTTCCCCTATGAAATACCCTTCTTTCACGCATTTGTGTACAGCCTTATGAGAATACCAATAAAAGGTTGCTCAGTTTGGGGGATCTTCCTCGTGCTCTTGTTCTGAAGGGAAATCCATCATATCAATATTTGGGAAAGGAAAAGCCATTGTGAATGTAGTAGCCACTGTCGATGAAAATGACCTCAAATGCAACTAGAAATTCATGAAGTTGTCTAAATCTTACACTTCCATCTTACAAAAGTTGTTGAAAGATAAGATCATAACTTTGTCATCCCATAAGCTTGTTAAGGAACCTTACCCCAATTGGTATGATGGGAGCACAAATTTTCAGTACCATCATGTTGACGGACATGATACCAAACATTGTATGTGGTTGTGTCATGAGATATAAGACCACATCGAGGACGGTACATTCATCTCGATGGGAATAAACAAAATGCTAACAAATTAGTGGTGAAAGCTAACAGTGAATTGTAGATATACACAGACCCATTTCCCTCACATTCTACTAACATGATAATTGGTCCAACTAATTTTGTTCCTCAACATGAGTCCTATGTAAACATGGTCATGATAACTTCTACTATTCCACCTGCACCCAGTTCACCGGATATTACATTTACAACACAAGATCTACCCTTAAACAACAAACCTTCACATCTTTACATTCCCACTTCTGTCAGTGGTAACATTGTGACAGGAGTCTTGATAGACCCCACAAGATGTGTGAATGTTATTACTAAAGAGACATTAGTATTGAACTCATTGAAAAAATAAAAGTATGCAGAAACAAAATCTACCATCCATACCCACGATGGTATGAGTCTTCAATCTTATTGCTCGATCACTTTGTCCATCTTGATTGGACCTAGGACTATTGAAATGGTATTCAAAATTATTTCAGATTTGGACCTATTTTGAGTGAAGTTAGGCATCCCTTGGCTGGCTTCCACGAATGGGGTCACATCCATTATTCATAAGTGTTTAAAGTTTTCCCATGAGGGCGTTGTGCATGTAGTGCATGATATCAGATTTCAGCCTTTGGTATCTCATGGTGGATATTCACTAGATCACTTTTGGCCCTCCTCAGTTGGTCCACTTCCTCAGAGAATGGACCTAATTTACAAGAACTATGTGAAGTAAAAAACTGGGGGCAAAGGGGAGCCAAAGTTGACCCTTCATGTAATGGAAAAAATAATCGCCTCCTCTTCTCGAGATGAGAAGAAGGAGCTCGCACTTATGACTACTCCTTCTCCAAGAGAGGAAGAGAAGTCCATGCCGGCCCCTTCTCCTCCCCACAAAGGAAAAGAGAAGGCTATGTCATTTTCTCTCTCTTCCCTGAAGAAAGAGGAGAAGCCCATAATGACTCCCTCTCCTTCTTGTAAAGGTAAAGAAAAAATGACTTTCTCCTGAACTGACCTGTCCTCTCCCCTTTCCTGGGAAGAGTATTGGATGAGTAGACCCAATGGTTACCTACTGAGTCCAATGATTCCTCCTTGGTGTAGGCTCAAGATTAGAATTGCGGACCTTCCTAATGAATATCCAGGACCATGGTACTACTTATATGGTAGAAAGAAAGGTTCTCATAGAGAATTCGATCTGCGGCCTCCTACTGCTCCTACTCCTAAGACAGTGAGTGAAAAGAGGCATGCTTCTAAGGCTCTCAAGTCGACTCCTCCTATCTCTCCTCAACTTGCTCCCCCTACTCCTGTACAGGAACTTGTTCCTCTACCTAAAATGACCGTAGTAGACACTCCTATGGTCAAGCAGGAACCTCCCATCCCTTCGCAAGCTCCAACTTCTAACTCCAAAAGCCATAGAAACCACCTTGCACATGAACGCAAGCACTGGTGAAAGGTTCTCGTGGCCGAGCAGGCTGCCTCACAATAGAAGGAGGAAGAAATTACTGCTCCTATTTCAGGACCTCCTGTCACGTCTCCTTCCTCCCCTCCTGTTGTTTCTCTTCAACTTGATTTTCTCTCAGCTTTTATTGTGAGAACAAATGCGCCTGACCCTAAATAGGTATAGGTGTTTATCACTCCTTCAGTGGAGCCACCTTTGCTGATGTCCATCCTAGATATTCAGCCCTTCCCTAAGCCCATGGACATGGTTAACACTTCAGTCATGTCTGGTGTGGTTCTATCCCCCTCTTCCTCTACACCCCTAGCTTTGTCTGTGGGGAGTTCATCTCCTCCCATGAAGAAAGAGGCATAGGTTGGTCCTTCTAGAAATGGAGGACGTAAGAGGAGTCCACCTTCTTCGCAAGGTGGCCCCATGATGACTTGTTCTATCCTTGTGACATAACTAGTCCCAGCTTCCCCTAAGTTCATCACCACTCTTGAGTCATTTAGGGAGCTTAGTAGTGAACCTCAGGCACAACCTATGCTATTTGTGAAGAATAAGCATGATGCTCCTACGGGATGCATGTTTAATTATGTGGATGAAATCCCAGCCTTGTTGGTGATCTTCACAAAATCGTTGACTTTTACTCCACATGAGCTTGGTGGAGAGGACCTTGAAGGGCCCTCTTCCTTGGCCCTTGTTGTGGGAGGGTCAGATGCTCCTCCTCTTAACATTCCACCCTTACAAGATCATCCTCCTTCCCCTTATGAGGATCTACATTGGGAAGCAGATGACCTCTTGGATGATTAGTGTTAGAAGGAGGTCCCCTTTTCTTGATATTTTGTGTGTGTGTTTTGTGATGTGTTGCCCTGTACTCATGCTATGTGTTCCTGGATGACCCTCATCACCCCTGTCTGTGCTTGGATACAGGAATGGTTTTTGTGTTGTAAACCTTCTTCTATTTGTACCATCATTCTTCCATGTTTGTGCTTGATTTTTGATAAATTGGGGATGATGCAAAGCATTGGGGAATTTATGATTCCCTTCCATGTTGACCCAATTTTTTATTTTTACTTTGTTTTTCTTGTATTCTTCCTGATCTAGTTGGGGATTGTTGATCTTTTTCCTTGCATTGCGGTTACCTATTATCATATGAGCTTGGACATATTTGACCCCACTAAACCAGATCCCCCTATATCCTTTGTTTGTATTTTCTTTTTTGCTTTCCCTTTATCTTTCTCTCTTCTTTGCTTGAGTTGTCCCTCCTATGCATGACAACGTTCTCCACTTTAGCACTTTGATTTTCTGAAAATGAATTTGTTGCCAACAAAAATTTTCTTGAAAGTCTTCACAACAATTCTTTCCTTAGAATTGCATTGTCAACTTGGAACCCTAACAAAATGTGTTTCCTTCATCACGGGTTCATAAAGAAAGGAATTGAAGACCTTCCCTTGAGGTGGGAACTACTTTGACTTCCCCTTGCATGGGGGAATGACCTTCCTTTTGAATTCCTTGATGAAGTGAACATCTTTCGAAATGATTCCTTGATGATGAATCATTCTGAGAAAATAGTTTGTTTTGAATTGTGTGTTGCTTGAGTGGACCCCCTTTTTTCTTCACAGTGGGTTCCTTAGGGACCCTTTCTTCAAAATACTTTGTAACGAATGGAATTTTTCACATATAGCCTAGGGGAAGCTTGACTAAACTCATTCCATTTTCCCTTTTTCATCTAGCTCAAGGGCAGCCTAACTAGAACTTACTTTTCAAATAGTGCATCGCTTGAGTGGACCCCTCTTCTTTTGAAGGGCTCCCGAGGGATCCCTTTGAAAGTTTCACTATTTACGTGAATGGCCACTTTTAGACATGCTCTATTTGTAGGTAGAAGTGTTGCCACTTTTAGACATGCTCTATCTACAGGTAGCAGTGTCACTACTTTTAGACATGCTCTATCTATGGGTAGTTGTGTCACCACTTTAGACATGTTCTATCCGCAAGTAGATATGTCACCACTTTAGACACACTCTATTTGCAAGTAGACATGTCACCGCTTTAGACATGTTCTATCTATGGGTAGACATGTCACCCCTTTTGACATGTTCTATCTACGAGTAGACATGTCACTGCTTCTTGACTTTGTGGAGTCCACTTTCTTGGGGCTTCCTCCATGTGAGAGATCTTGGGGGTTGCCTCCTTGTAGGTCTGGGGGCTTGTAAGATGCTTTGTTCTAGCTTCATAGTTTTGAGCAGCTATGAAGTCCTTTGCATCTCCTGCACCTTCGGGTATGCCAAACCAAGTACTACTTCCTCGACAGTTCAGGTATAATTTTCTAACCCTACTCTCTTCTTGATTTACTTTATTGAGTACTCATCAGTACTCATGCTCGCTAAATTGGGGGAAAAATGTACAAGAATGAATTTACACCCTAGGCACAATTCCCCTTTTTTCCTTTATAAACTTTAGAAAACCAAAGTTGGAGGCTTAAATTTACTTAAGCCCACTATTGGTGGTCCACGTGGAGCCTATTTTGTGTGTCGATGGAGGCGTTTCTATTTGGGATGCCCACGTGACATGCAGACATTCACGCAATGTACTTACATCCCTGGAAGATTCCTGCAGCTGAGCTAGCAAAGGTGTTACTCTTCCCATTGGCAGCGAAGTTGTAATGCCTCCTTCAGCCAATTGACCCGAATATGGCCATTTTCTTCCTCATTCCTTCATATTCACTCCTTCAACTTGCATTTCAAATCTTCACAACTTCACTTCAACTCTTCGACACTCTTCATTACAACAAATGCTTCATTATAGCACTCTCACAAGCTCAATTCCACTCACTTCCTGTGAACCATTTGAATCTATACCTTGCACAAACACAATAAACATGCAAACAATTAGATCAAACACAAGATTAGAAACCAATAATTCCTCAAGAAATCCATTTGAAATTTGCAAAAGATAAGAAATGAAAATGAAGAACACAAATGAAACAATTAAATCCTATCTAATGCAAGCAAACTCTTGATCTCTTGAGGGAGTTGGTGCAAATAGGTGTGTGGAGATTTGCCCTTTCCCAACTCCTTGAATGCAAATGTTGATTGAAGATGATTGATCCACTTGATGAAGACTTTGAATGTATGCTCCAAGCTTAAAATCTGCAAAAAAACCTAGCTATGATTCAATGAGATGGATGAGGATTGCTAAGTATTTTAGCATGGTAACTTTGCTTGAGATGTGGATGCTAAAATGAATGGTGAAGCATTGTATTTATAGAATGATAAGTTGAAGAGATGTCCAAATTTGATCAATGTGGGACAAAGATTCAACCAATGATATAATGCCACTTGTCAACATGTGAGAGGATGAAGGTTGAGCAAGTTTTGAGGATTGTGCAAGTTTGAAATTTGAATTTGATGAGATGACATGTTTAGGGGGGATGAAAAATGAGTTAAATGCCAAGTGGGAGACATGTAAGAGACAATGTAAGAGCTTTAAATGCTTTGCTGGATGGACAAGTCCTTTTGGGGGGAGATTTCAAATTTGAGGAATATTCCCACTTAGATGCCTTTTTTGAATGAAAATAGGGAATTATTAAATCAAATAAATGATTTAATTGTGCAAGTTGCAAAATCTAGAGGATTTGAGTGATTAGGATTAAATTAATGGGATTTGATTAATTTAAGGATACTAGGATTTGACAATTTGATTTAGATTTTGGATTAATTTAAATCAAAAAGAGAGGAATATGATAAGAGGCTAATTAAATAAAGATTTTGTTTATTTATTAAAAGAGATATAGATTAAATTAAATAAGGTTTTAATTTATTTAATTTAAATGGAGCTTTAGAGATTTAATCAAATAAGTGATTATTTAATTAAATAGGGATAATTAGATCAAATGGATTGATTTAATTAACAAGGGAAAGTGACTTAATTAGACAAAATAATTTATTTAATTAAGAGACGAATATTGATGAATTTAATCAGATAGGGGAATTTGATTAAACAGTTAGACCGAGGGATGATTTAGGAAGAAACGATGTTAGTAGATCAAAGTTAGATGCGCAATGTCAACTTGTACATTTTGCATGTCTACATTTTGCCCCTCTTTGAAGCGATGTACTTGTTGCGTTGGTTCAAAGAATAATCTTGTCATGATCAAAATCAAAAAAATTCTGATTTTTTGGATGCCCCACTATTGCCCCAGTGAGAATAATTGCACTGGTATATTGCCCCCTCGAGATGTTGAATGGGAATGCCAATTGCCAATCAAGATCGCGATAAAATGCGAGAGGAGTGGTTGATGTAGATGAATGGACATTCATTAGCTGTGGGTAGCTTCATGTACCAATTGGGATAGAAATGTTAGTAAAGATAGAAGAATGAAAGAATGAGATGATCATGCAAATGGTGATGACTACTTGCCGTGGAGTTGGGATTTTCAAAGGGCGAATTTCCTTATATTTGATAATACACGCAGTACGATGCATCAAGGTATCGAGAACCAGGATGGCATTGTACCTAGTGTGATGGACTTTGACTCGACAAATCAGATAGGAGTATTCTTGTTCATACCTGACATACGGAACCCTGTCTAGAAAATAGTTCAGATATTTCAAATATCTCAGACCAAAACATAGGAAGGCAAGCCTTTCTATGTGGTCAACAAGAAACTTAAAACACCCTTGCTATAGACTAAACAAAAGCACGCATGACCAAGGTTATATTACAAAGATATCCAACAAGCACAGCAGACAAAAGATAATGATCGTTGCCCCATTCCTATCTCTCTAAATCCTTTGTTCAGACATCATCGAGAGGTCCTTGGAATGAGCACAATGAGATAAATCAAACAAGATAAAGTAAGTGAGCAGACAAACTAATGTTCTTCGTACCGTTAGCTAAGAGAAATGATGTTTCGAAAGATGGGGGCCAAAACTTATTGCCAAAAGATAATGTCCATTGTCGGAGCGGATCCTAGGACATGTTAATGACACGTCGTTTTGTTTACCCAAAGTGGTTGGTTTGATAAAAGTGCCCATTGTCGGAACGGATCCTAGGACAAGCTTTTATCAAACAATGATGAAATTGATTTATGATTTATATGCCATTGATAAGAAAAGAGTTGACCAACTTGCATGCTGACAGACCTATACTTGAGATTTTGACAGTTTTAGGTTTTCACGTTTG
>VDFB02358134.1:10755669-10776618 GCA_007258455.2 Sequoia sempervirens | reverse complement strand
AAATGGGTTGAATCAATGTACACCTTGATGTCTGATGAAGATTCTGGAATTTATGGAATGTTGTCTGGAATCACAAAAAATCAATAGTGGGACTCATTCACCCAGGGTGGAGAATTAGTCCTGCCTCTGGTGAAAACTATTGGGAACAAATTTCTGACTGTCGAGATCTAGAGTTTGACAAAACCTAGATTTTTAGTCTTTAGGTGGGACTCATTTGTCACTAGTGGAAAATAATTCCTTTCCCAAAATTTTGAGAAATTAGGAGACAACTCTGCAACACCAGATCTGAAGATATCTGCTTGTCAGGTTGCCGAAGTCAATTCTAAAGGAAACGAACACAATACCTTCTCCAAGCTTGAAAAATGATTGATTTGACTTGAAGCACCTAGTTGATTTGTTGAACACTCTTCAACACCTAAATGCTTGTTAAATCTATATACAAAGGTCTACAAACACACATGCAAGAAGGGAAAAATGGTTGAGGGTTAGCAAATAGGGGTTTGCCTTGGTCAAAACCTTAAATAAATAATGAAATGAAAGAGAATGATAAACAAATAAAATGAAAATGCTATCAACTCACCAAACCCTTATTGATGAAAATCTGAAGTTGTATCAATGGATGCTCCAAAATGCTTGAATAGTGCATGATTTGATGTTGTAAGATGCTTGAATGCTTGAATGTGATATGTGAATGTAGGAGATTTAATACCTCATCACAGGCTGACATCAAGTGATTTTGAATAAAAACCTGAAAGGAAATTTTAAAAAATTTGAATTTGGAGCCAAGGGGGACTCATTCACCACCCATGGCGAATGGATCCCACCTAGGACCTGAAAATGGGTGTCAGGAATTAAGTCATGTTTAATGTTATTTGTCAGGTTTACATTAAAAAATTCACTTAATTAAAGCTTATAAGGGCATAAAGGGGTCAAATAAAGCATAAGAAAGGTGAAAATAGTGAAATAACGCCTAGAAACATGTGAAAACTTGTAACAAGACTTTACAACACTTAAAAATAGGACTTGATTAGTGATGAAAAGGTGATTTTTAGGGGAATTATAATGATTAGAGTGTAGAAATTCTTTAAAACACTTCACAACATCTTCACAAGGCATCATAATTTGAAGTTTAGTACCTAAATATGCATGTTCAAGCCATGTTACAACATAAAATTAGAGAAAAATAGACCAAACATCATGAAACAAGGCCTAAAAGACGACAAAATCACAAGGGTCCATTTTTATACATTGCATTTAGTCCCCACTTTAGTGAGAGGATGAGCTTGGTTCAAACTCACACTACAGTAGCCACGAACATTGAGAGGAGGGTTCAAATGTACTTACATTAGCAAGATGGAATACAATGATCAAGAGGGATGATAAAGCCCCCAGGATGAAGATCCCATGGAAAAATAAGCATAAGAACAAAGGAACACACAAGTGTTGAAAAGAGAGATTTGGATGAAGCTTCAATCACTTGTCCAACTAGTTGTGGATTAGAACTAGGCTAATTGTGAGAAAAAGAGAATGCATGCTCACTTTGGGGCAACAAAACTCATGGTGGTTTACTGGGTGAGAAGGCCCAAGCATACTCACTCTAGGGCCACAAAACTTTTGGTTGTCTGTGGGGTGAGAAATCCCAAAAGGGGAGATACATATGCTAGTTGGTATGCACTCACAAACACAAAGGTGGCTATGAGGAAAGTCATGCTGCTAGATGGGCTTCCCGCTCAACCATATCAAAGTTATACCTCCTGATAAATTTAACAAGGTGCCAAAAGGAAAAATGTCAATTCATGCTTCATGAGACAAGAAAAGTTCCATATGCTTAGAACTCATGAACAAAAATGAAGGTACCACAGACATGCAAGTCGCGTTATGCAAGGTGGAAAAATTGCAAACTGTAAAAATGAAAAAATATCAAGTTCAAAGGAGTCTTGTTAAGTTCATGCAAGGTCAGTCACTTAGGGAACATTGTGGCCAATGTCTCCAAGAGAGGACCAATCAAAGAATAGTATATTCACAACTTAGGGGATGCAGTGCATCCCATCAGGCCACCAAGAGGAATGTAATATGCTAAGATAGATCACACTTATGAAGGACAACACACCCAATGTCATCCACAAAGTGACGAATGTGTCATATAAATGACAAGGCTACACTAGGAACCAAGAATGCAAATGAATTGATGGTAATTTATGGCCCCCACTTCAAAGGAATTGCTACACATCATTTTGTGAGAAATTACATTAAACTAGTGAAGGAAAGAAAATGAAAAAAGAAAACAATACATGAGAGTCAACTTGGAAAGCCCTATGCCAAGTCATATGTTTCCAAGTAAGGTTATGTCATGTCAATGAATAGGAACAACAAAAGAAAGGGAGTTTCCCCCAGAAAAGAACACACAAAACACAAAAGGGATCTATTGAGTTTGGGGTTAGTATGTTCATTGCTACAATGTTTTGATTAAAGAGCTCAAAACTATCATCATTCCCCAAAGCACATAGAACTAGAAGAATGACACAAAGATAGAAAAAAAGAAAGAAAAAGAAAGTCCAGTTTGGGTCAACATGGAAGAGACATTGCAATCTCAATGCCTTGTGTCATTCCCAAAATAAAAACACAAGCGAAAGGAAAATGAAAAGGTAAAAGAAAATAAAAAATCTTTTGGGTCAACATGAAGGAGACATTTTAGTCTCAATGCCTTTCATCATCCCCAAAAGGAAAACACAAAACAAAAAGAGAAAAAGTTAAAGGACCTTTTGGGGCAACATGGAAGTGACATTGATCATCTCTACACTTTGCATCATCCCAAAAAGGAGAACACAAAACAAAATTGAAAATGACAATGCACAACATATATAAGAATAGAGGTACAAATGGAAGAAATGTACAAAGAGAGAGAACATCAAACACACGTTATGGGGGAACATGATACACACGTGAAAGTGCAAAAGGACAAATAGAAAGAGAAATGAAAAAAGGCTAGCTAAGTGAATGCGATTCAACCATCTAACAAGTCATCCACCTCCCAATGATGTTCAGTATAATGCGAGGGCGGTTGACTGTCCAAAGGAAGAATTGCAAGTGCTGAACTAGGATTTGTACTAGGTTCTTCACTTGGTAGAGAGGATATCATTTAAGCTCATCGTAGATGAAAATAAAGAGTTTAAATCATTGGGCACTTCTTCATCTATTTTTTCTATCACCACATCATCATCATCATCATCAAGATTGATGACGATGGGAGGATGAAGGGTGATTTCCAAGGAAGGATGTATCAAAATTTGTGGTTGTTGGATTCATTGAGTTTGTTGTGAAGGTTGGACTGGACTATCTTGTGGCAGGTTAGGAGAAGGAGGTTTATTTTCTTTATTTTCTTCCATGTTAGACTGATGAGTGAGGAGATGATGATGAAACCTACATTCCCTAGCACCGCAATTTCGTTTAATTATGTTTTGAAGTTGTTGAGGTGTAAGAGTCGATTGAGTCATCATAGGTTCTTCTGCTTCTAAAGAGGGAAGAACAAAACAAATCAAATAGGATGGATCAATCACTTTCTCTTTGGCTTTATACACTTGTTTAATGCAAGGAGGCATGATAGGATTGGTTTCAATTTCTCTTGGTCTTTTAAACGATGGAGGCGAAGTGTGTAAGGGTGGTTGTATGATTTTCTCAATGTCGGACTTAGGCTGAAGCATGGTTTTGTCTATGATAGGAGGTGTGGAAGTGGATATGGGTGTGTTACAAAGAGACAATTCAGCGATTCATTTTTCTTTGAACTTTTGATAGGCTATGAAAAATAAGTCCTTTCGAGGGGTGATGGGTTCCATAGGTTCAAGCCAAAAGGATTATAAGGAAAAAATACCCTTAGAGGATAAAGGATTAAAGCCACTATGGTGTATGGTAAATATTTCATTGCCATGTGGAAACATCAAACATTTGTGAACCATTTATGGGACCACTTTCATTGAGCAAAGCCAAGGGTGGCCTAGCCACAAATGAAATTTATCTAATTGTGGAATAATAGAAAATGTTACATCTAAAGTTTTGGGTCCTTTCTGTAATGGGAGCACCATTGATCTGATCATAGGGCATGCAAAAATAGTATGTGTCTTAATCCATGTAGTTGGTTTATTATAATCATCTTGATAGAGATCGTTTAATACTATTTTTTTTCTATGATCACATTCTCACCACAGGAAAGATCTATTAATATCCCATTGGTGGGCTTATCATAGATTCTATCGGCTATGTAAAGAGGACCATCGATAATTTTTTGAAGTATATCTTTAGCAAAAAAAGTGATATCAAGAGATTTATTGGTTTGGTCCTTATGAGGGATAACGTCTATCGCACCCACAAGTTTATCCATAGGATTAACTTGGGTAATAGTTGGAGTTATATCATGTTGTTCACTATTTTTATCAATTAGATCAGTGTTTGAAGGTTCACTAGCCTTGACAAATGAAATATTGTGTTTAGGCATGGGTTGGTGAAAATTTGTAAATTTTGGTTAGGGGTGCAACAAAATTATTGCCTTGATCAGTAACACCCGCAATGGATAAATGACCCGAATCAATGAGGTCTTGAACTAAATATTTTAGACACTTACAATGTTCGGTGTCATGTCCATTTTGGCAATGAAAATGAAAATAAGGATTTGGTTTAAAGGTAGGTGGTAAGGGTTGGGTGGTATCAAGTGGTTTAATGGTTGGAAAAGCTTGATCATGTGTTGTTGAAGCAATTGGTTCATTGTGTTATGGAGGGTATTGGGTAAGGGGGTAAATTGTCTCCTCAGGTCCCCATAGGTATAAGGCACCATTGCTTTAACAACTGCCACTTGATTTGGAACTAGTTGGGTTGGTGTTTGTGGTTGAGGAGGCAGATTGAACTGCAAAAATCCTCTATTTGTTTTGAAAAAAATTTGTGTGTTGTTTTGGTTTTGTGGTTAAGATTTGTCAGCTAGGTTAGAAGTGGACTTTGAGTCTTGACTAGAAATTGAGTTGTGATAGTCACATAAGGTTGTGCGTAAATGCATAAATGAAGGGAATTTCATCATAGTTAATTTATCCTAAAGGTTTGTGTGCAAGTTTTTGATAAACATATTTTGCAGTTGTTCATCATGAATCTTGACATCAATTTGAGCGTACAAGGACTAGTATCGTGAGATAAAATTAGTTACTTTTTTGTTTGTGTTTTTTCTACATTTCACGAGGTTAGCCATCATCTTTTTTGGAGTCATGTGAACTTGAAAGTGACTTATGAAAGCATCCACCAATTCATTGAATGATTGGTAAAGTTGGAAAACCATTCTAATGCAATATCTTTCAAGGTCCTTGGAAAAAGTTTGGCTAAGAGTTTATCATCAAGGAAAAAATCACTGCATAAAGTTGTATAAGCATTAACATGGTTGATAGGGTCTCCTTTACCTATGTATTTCTTAAACCAAGGCATTTCTATCCCTTGTGGCATCGGGGTTCATAATATTTCTAAGGATAAGGGGCTGCTATGGACATCATATGTGGGTGGAGTGTTTTGACATTGGGTAATGGTGGAAAGTTGTTGCATGGATGAAATGGTGTTAAGAAGTTGTGTAAGAATAGGGTCAGGGTAAGTGGTTTGAGGTAGAAGGGAAAATGGTGATGGACTGTAGGTGATGTTAGGGGAAGTGAAAGGAATAATAAGGGGTGTGAAGGTGGTGGAGGGGACTTGTGATGCCACAAGAGAACTAGGAATTCTAGTTGTAATTGTGAAAGAAGGAGCCATATGACTAACCTGTTGCATAGTTGTGGTGACATGAGGAGTGGTATAAGTTGGTATGGATTCTATGGTTGAAGGGGGAGGAACTTGAGGTCCTCCTTGGCTTACATGAATTTTTGCAGATTGGGTATTAGAAGAGGCATGTTTATTGTAAATATCGACAATCCTCTTCATAACTTGCAATCCATCATCACTTTCAATCAAGCGATGAAGGTTTTTGATTGCGGTTATGGCGGTGGTGGAAATGATTTCAAGGGGAAATTCTTGTTGAAAATGTGCAAAATCCTCATGAGTATTAATGACATTTTCTTGTGGGATGGACTTTTCTTGGGTGTCAACATTCATTGGATGGAAAGGTGAAGGCATAGAAGTGGTATTGTCAATGCCTAATGCACCATTTTCAATACTAGGAGTAGGAGCTCTTGAGATCCCAAGGTCCACAACAAAAGTGCTGTCATAGGAAGCCATGAGTCTAGAACTTCATCTCACTAAAGTATTATCAATTGGGCACCAAACACTCATACAAGTACCACAAAAGATGGGGTAAATGTAAATGCAAGGAAATCTAGGAGTTCTAAATGAAAATAATAGAAAGTCTGCTAATTGTAATAGAGAAGTGACTATAGAAAATAGAAATGCAGGAAAATGCAAGAAAAATGCCAGAAATGGTGTTTAAAAAGTGTAGGTGCACCGATTTTCCCAGGGTGGCGAATGAGTCCAACTATGAGTTTTTTTGTGTTTTTTAGAAATTTTAATGTGATTCTAATGCTTTTCATAATGCAATGAAGGATGCAAAATGCATATTTTCAATTTTTTCAATGATATGCAATGCAAAAATGAAATCTAAACAAAGCTTTCATTAATGTAATATGAGATGTCCTAGAATGCAAGAACAAAATAATACCCTAATTGAATGTTGATGCAAGTGTAATCTAGGATGTACTATGCAAATGAAATTAAAAAATGAAAAGTGTTCAAAATGCAGGTTCACCAAAATGAACCATAAATTTTTGGCACCACACAAGAATCCCTAACTCTTCTAGGGATTTTCACCTAAAAGGAGAGAGGTAGGCCAAAAATGCTAAAGGGTTCATTCAAATTGTGTTATGTATGATGTTATTTAGGCTAAACAAAATGAACTAAATGCAATTAAGTGATCTATATGAATGAATTTGAATGCAAAACTAAAGATTTAAGCTATGCTTGAAATCATAATGTGATATGCAAATAATTAAGTAATAATGAATAAACAAAATAGAAGGAAATGGATTGAACCAATGTGCACCTAAAGGTCTAATGAAGATTCTAGAATTTGTGGAATTTTGTCTGGAATCATAAAAAATCAACAGCGGGACTCATTCACCCAGGGTGGTGAATTAGTCCCACTTCTAGTGAAAATTGTCGAGAACAAGTTTCTGACTGTCAGGATCCAGAATATGAAAAAATCTAGATTTTTAGTCGTAAGGTGGGACTCATTCACCACTGGTGGAAAATTAGTCCTCTCCCAAAATTCTAAGAAATCAAGAGACAACTCTACAACACCAGATCTGGAGATATCTGCTTGTTGGGTTGCCAAAGTCAATCCTGCATGAAACAAAAAAAATATCTTCTCCAAGCTTGAAATATGATTGATTTGATTTCAAGCACCTAGTTGATTTGTTGAACACTCTTCAACACCTAAATTCTTGTTAAATCTGCATACAAAGTTCTACAAACACACATGCAAGAAAGGAAAAATGGTTGAAGGTTAGTAAATAGGGGTTTTCCTTGATCAAACCCCACTTTGATAATCAAAGCCTTAAAAAAATATTGAAATGCAAGAGAATGATAAACAAATAACATGCAAATGCTATCAACTTACCAAACCCTTGTTGATGAAAATATGAAATTGTATCAATAGATGCTCCAAAATGTTTGAATAGTGCTTGATTTGATGTTGTAAGATGCTTGAATGCTTGAATGTGATATGTGAATGTAGGAGATTGAATGCTTGAATGAATGGGGGTTGAAATGGATGTAAAAAAACTTATTTATACAATCTTGTGCCTTAGTAACCTGTTAATACCTCATCACAAGCCGACATCAAGTGATTTTGAATAAAAACCCGAAAGAAATTTAAAAAAAAATTTAATTTGGAGCCAAGGGGGACTCATTCACCACTCATGGTGAATGGGTTCCACCTAAGACCTGAAAAATGGGTGTCAGGAATTAAGTTATGTTTAATGTTAGTTGTTGGGTTTGCATTAAAAAATGAACTTAATTAAATCTTATAAGGGCATAAAGGGGTCAAATAAAGCATAAGAAAGGTGTAATAGTGAAGTTATGCCTAGAAAAGTGTGAAACCTTGTTACAAGACTTTACAACACTTCAAAATAGGACTTGATTAGTGATGAAAAGGTGATTTTTAGGTGAATTTTAATGAATAGAGTCTAGAAGTGTGTAGAAATGATTTACAACACCTTCACAAGACGTCATAATTTGAATTTTAGTACATAAATATGAATGTTCAATCCATGTTACAACATAAAATCAGAGCAAAATAGACCAAACACCATGAAACAAGGCCCTAAAGACCATGAAAATTACAAGGGTCCATTTTTCTATCATGCAGTTAGCAACATTCTTAGGCTGACCATTCAGGTCCACACATTCACCCTCCAAAGCATCCTCAACAGGAGAATCCTCCAAATCAACAACTTCAACCTCCACCCGTTGTTTACTAGATTCCACCATCGAGTTTTCCAATAGCTCCAAAAGCCCTTTCTTATCCTCAAACTTCATGAAACCCTTATATTCAGGGTGTTAGGAAATATTGCATTCAACCCACAATCTTAATCCATTTCCTCCATAACCCATTAGAGATAAACATGCATACAAGTAACCACAATGCATAGATCAAATAGAAAAGCCACAAGATAACACAATATATACCTTGCAAAAGCCCTTGAGAGGGAAAAACCCATTCTCCAAAAGCATCTATACTCCATCATATTATTTAGTAATAAAGAAATACAAGAGTTGCAATGAATACCTCTAAAGAATCAAGCATTCCAAATCATTCTCATGTGTCCAAGAATGAATCCACACATCCTATGCCATGCTTCAGAAATGCACTCCTGAAAAAGACTCAATAATGACAACCAACCCACTCAGCCAACCTAAACCACTACACATGTGTTTTCTTTTATAGACACCAGCTCACACAAAATACTAGTGGTAAGGTGAAACCATGTACCACAAAACCATGTGAATAAAAAAACACTAACCCCTTATTTAATATTGGGTACTAAGAAATCACATTATTTAATATTTCCCCATAGTAAATTATTATCATATGTCTCCCACATATTAAATAATAATACAATGTTACAATACAACATCAAGTGGACCCCAAATATTTACCTAGTGTGATAAACAACACCACCAAGGTGTATCACAACTAGATAATTATTTAATTACAACAATATAATCAATCATTTTATGCAATGGTGTAAAAAACCATATCCCAACATTCTCCCACTTGTTATACACATTACATATGGAATCAATTAATGAAATACATCACCATAGCCATACAAGAAATCTCATGAATATCCAACATGCTCTCATGCTCCATCAAGATACATGCAATAAGAAAAAATTGACCACCATCTCAAGCAAGAACTCCTCTCATTCTCCAATGTGCCATCTATGGAAGAAAAGGAACATGTCAAGGTGAAGATGCACTAGTCTATGAGAAAATGCATCAAATACAAGTGATAACAAAGGCTCCAAACAAGATGCTACCAACTGAAAAACCCACACGATTAGAACTAGTATCCACAAAAAATGCTAATGCATCCAACCATCCATACCTCCAAGGTATCAATACATTAGAAAACTCATTCCCAGAACATATGTATCCTATAAACTACAACCAAGCTCCCTGTATAAGATGTATCAATGAAGAACATACATATCAAGGAACTCACCCTACATAGCTAATGTCAAAGTATATCAAGTCTACCAATCAACACTATACATCAAGGTGTGATAATTAAATCAAAGCATGAAGTACCAAGAAAAATAACAGTGATCCACAGGTGCAACCCAAATAGCTACAAAATCTATCACAACATGTCACCACCATCCTCCACAAATGAACATCTAGGAAGAAACCATGAAGAAGAGAAAACCTATAAACCATAATTTCCTTCTACCAACACCACAAAAGTGTATTGTTGTGTCAAGTATGATCTCCTAATAAACCTAAATGGAAAGCCTCAACAACATACATAACACAACCTCATAGATAAAGTACAACATATGAATGAATGTAACAATGCCAACATGGATGTAAGCCTCTCTAATCAAGAAGATAATACTCAAAGTAACCATTGTCAATACTAGAAATTAGCCCATAAACCATCTCCTAATAATCGTCATCAAAGAATGATATCATGAACTCAAATGCACAAGGAGATAACCATGCCATATCATCCCTCAAAATGAATCCTCCAGAACTAACTATACATAGCCCAAGATCCATATCTATGAAATATAAAGCATATAAACTCATGTTAAATAATCCTCAAATGAGTCTCCATAATGAATCACCATGAATCAACTCAATCCCATGAGAATCAAAACATGAAACATAACAAATATGCAAGATATAATGGGAAAATACCTCTCAAACAATACACTACCAAGTAGATCAAGATTGGGGAATGAGAATGCTCCTCCAAGATAACCAAGCCATCATGACTCACTCCAAGAACAATCTCCTCTATTGATCCATCATGAACTCACATCCATATGTAAATTAAAGCTCCTCGGTCTTCTTTTTGAAACCTCCAAAGAGTAACTATCTTAAGAAAATGTCTCTAATCACAAGATAACTCCAACCATCACCTACATCTCTAAGTATCCGTAAGCACCTATAACCAATCAATACATTCCAATCTCCAAATGCAACATAGCACCAGCACGAAGAAATTAAGAAAATGATCAATGTATTCAATACAAAGAGAATCACACATGATCAGTGTCAAAGCTCCACCCGTAGAATCAACAACCTATCATGATAACATGATCTAAGCATCTCCTCCTAGGAGATCACATGCACAATAACATACATTCGAGTATCAAGAGAATGTGTAATATTCCAAACTCTAATATAGAATCAAGAGTATATCATGACATAATAAAAAACTCACTCTAAACCAAGAATACATATCCCCAATCTCATGAAGATAATCATACCCAATAATGTGTCCATGTCACTACCAACAATTCCCACTAAACCATGATATGAGCTACAAATGGCATCATGACAACCATCCTCTCCAAGAAGATCATTGAGGGCTACACACACTTAATTGTAATGTCATTAACATATAATTAAAACAAGATCTTCAAGCCAAGAAGATACATACAACCACCATCAAAACATCACAAACCAATCCAACATCATCAAGTTATCACTATCCAAAGCTCCCATTGAAAGTGTATAGCCAATGAATGTAACAAGCTATCATGACATCATGATCAAATGACATGCTACAAGTCCCATCACCTGATTAATTAAGTACTTTAACCAATCATCCTCTCAATCCTAAAACAACATACCAATGCACAAATGATGACAAATAAGGCCAACTAATGAAATCTGCAACAACAATGAATCAAACTTGGTGGATATAGATAGTCCAGATTTGAGTCATCACACTCTAAATGAATGAGTGGTAAAACCACACACATGCATAACTCATAGATCCAACCACTGAAACATGCAAACTCATCATCACATTAGTAACTAAAAAATGAGATATGAAAGAACATAACCATGTAGACCACATGACTCAAACATGAAATCAACCTCAGATTTGATTTTCCAAACATGTCCACAAATGAGTAATGATAGTCAAAGAGCCAAATAAGCACTAGGAAGATAAGAAAAAAATGTTAACATCAAACCATATCACCACCAAACACCACATACATGATCATGTCATGCCAATGCATCAAATGTACCTACATATCCATGACACCATAATCGTAGCAATGTTGTACCTGCACTCAACTCTCACCCATACAAGACTCCAAGTCTCAAACCTTGTCCAACCATGTCCTCAAAACTAAAGACAACCTACGTAACTTTCTCCATCAAAGTCCCAAATATAAAAGAGACCCATAAACCTATACCAAAAGGAAACAAACTAATAATCAATTGTACCATCATAAAAATCATATAAAAAATGCACTTCCTCAAGGTTTTGCCACTTGACTCATCTCGATGCTCACACAATCACACCTTGAATCTCAAGTACCTACAAGTGATCAAACAAGTAAAATGATCATCCCACTCCTTAAACTGATGAATAATATGAACCATTGTGTAGTACACTACAAATTCTCTCCAATTCCTCTTTGAAATAAAAAATCTGACTTCATATGCCTAATTTATCTTCAAAACTGTGCAACAAATAACATCTGACTTCCAAAACTAGAGAGCATGTAAATATAGAAAAATCATGGAACTGTACTTAGACCACTGTGTAGAGCTCAGAATCATATTTCCAACAAATACAAGAAGTCGAGAAATAGATATACTGGGAAAAAGTTATGCTTCCCAATATAAAAGTTGTCCAATCTAACTATAGGGGCAAATTAAGGTGGAACCCACTCCAAATTTTTTTTTTTTCACTTTATTAAACCGGGAAAAAAATTAATTAAATTTTTAATTTCAAAGGTATTAGTTGGAAAATGGTTTAAAAAATTTAAAAGGTTTCAAATAATAAATATTTAAAAATTATACCTTCGGGGCCCATTGTTCCTTTCCAAATCACTACAAATTTTTACTTTTTTTAAAACTTTGAATGGGGCACTTTTAAAGGGAGTCGACTAACTCATAGAAAAACACACCTATATACAAATAAAGATGTATGAAAACATACATAGCAACATGCATAGCATGATGCCATCAGAGCAGGGGCCCACCAAAATTAAGAGCAATAGAAATGAAAAACTAAGGGACAATGAAAACAGACAATAGACAAACTAACGAAAAATAGTAGATGCATCAATACTGTTATCAGCTTGGACACCTAAATTAAATTCAAAAACCACCTACTTTTCCCTCCTCCCAAGTTTCCTCACATACACATTTGTAATCTCTATAGGTGATTATGAGTTCATTGATGTCATTAAGGGGGCACTATGCCGTAGAGATCAGAGTTCCTACCAGAATATGAAGTTTGGATTAACACTTTCAGTACCCCTGAGGAAGTCACCAAGGATTATGATGTTGTGGAAATTTTCTTGAGAGGTTCGAGGGACAAAATTAATTTCTCTTATTTCTCCTCCTTTACCGAGAAAAACAACACACTAGAGGTCCAAGCCTACTAAGTTGTCAAGTATGGTGCCTCCTTTTCTATTTTCCATCGTTGTCACGCTTCACTTGATAAGGAGCCTTTCTTGTTTTTTGGTGCCCAAGGGGATATCGTGAGTGTCATGAGAAACACCTTCTTCTTATACAATTCACTCATGTGTAACTAATGAAACATTATTTGCTATTCCATAGACACCCATTTTGGTGCAGGCATGGAGTATGTTAAGAGACATGGAGAGATGATTCATGAATGACAATGCCATTTTATGAATCATTATTTTTTGTTTTATTTTCGGTATTCTTTGAAAAGTTCACATTCCTAGTCTATGCTTCCACATTTTGGATAGATTTAGTAGAGAATTTCCAACTTTTAATCCTTGGTAGGTGAAATGGTTGAAGATTTCTCTTGCTACTATTGTATGAAGAGCAATTCAAAGGCCCCTTAGCTGGAGATCAGAAATATAAGTTGCCTGGGTTTCAAACCTGAGATGAACATTGAAACTTTTCTGAACTCCTCAAATTTTTCCTTTTCAAGTCTATTTATAATTTTTATCCAATTTATACTTCTCCAATTTGCTTCACTCATAAGGTTGTATCAAAGTTTTTTCTTTGTAAGGATATGATTGTCATTATCAGAATTCACAAGTTCTTATTTTGTTCTCTTTCTCTTGTCTTAAATGCAAGTATCTCAAAGCAATTATGTATATGTACAAATCTTGCATTTTTTTAATGATAGATCAATTTAAATTGTAAAAAGGGTCATAAAAGGTCAATTGAACATTGCATTACCTTGTTAATTGGTATAATTCAAATTAATTTCTTGAACTCTACATAAATGTCAAGGGTCCTTACTCAAAGAAGGTTATTTTTGTAGTGATAGTGTTTGCTAATATTGGTGAAGTTTAGAAGCAAATTGTGAAGAGCATTGTATCACATATCAACTCAAAAGATTATAATTTATAACACTAGAGGGTCTTACAATAGTAGAGGGTTTTATAACAATATGCAGGTTTCAGGTTTCATAACACTCAGTGTTTTCCAACCTATAACTTTTTTAATGAAAACCTTTTAGTATTTAGATAATATGAATATAATAAAAGAAACTTTCAAAATTTACCACAACTCTTACTTAGAGTAAAAAATTGTGTTTCAATTTATTCATATGATCGAAAAAGAAATTCCCAAAATAAGCATAGGTTAGAAAATACAGTGGGTTGTGAGTGATTGCATTATTCTTGTTCTAAGCTCAAGGGTGGAGAGCTTGGAGAGGATTCCTAGATGGGGGATACATAAAATGAATCAAATTGACTTGAGGGGTGAATAACCAATTGGGTTGTTATGTGTAGATGGTTTTACATTAATATGTGGGTTACAAGTTTCATAACACCTAGCATTTTACAAAATGAAATTATTGTAATGAAAACCTTTTCTTATTTAGAGAGTATGAATGTAATGAAAGGAACTTTCAAAATTTACCACAACTATTACTGATCTCTCATATATTGTGATCTGTTGATCTTTGTATTACATCATTCCTCACAACAAGAGTCTACAAATAGAATCATTCACCCTTCATTATCATCAACACATTTTCTAGTAGGTGTGTGCTACCATTTTTCTATTAAAAATCATTTAACTATAGCTTGAGATTATGTTCGTTTAAAGAGAAATCTACATTCCATTCATAGTATCCAATCAAGCATCTAAGAGACCATATAAAATAGAGTAAGGATATTGTTGTGTGTTCTCACAACACGCCCCAAGACTGTAAGACTTGGGGACCCCAGTGAAAAATAATAACTCTTATGGAAGGAGCTAGCAAGTTGAAAAGATCACCAGAAGTGAAAAGTAAAGAGAAATTTTTAATCGAAGAGTGCTTCGTAATGTAAGTGATTCAAGTATCAGATACCAAGAACTGGAAATGCTTGAAAGGTAAAAGGTGGTGCAAGTATTGGGCAGAGTGTTGCGGTTCGATATTTGGAGTCCGATAAAATGGAAGCTATGGTAAAATCGAAGTCTAGGGAAAGTTCATGAGTAAAGCTGAATACTGGGTACTGGGTATTGGGAAATGATGTGAAATGATTTTTTTAAATATTAAGGTTATCTAATGATTCATATAGTCCGATAAGCCGGTATATGTAGACAATAATTATGCACGGATTTATGATATTCTAGAAAGCATGTTATTTATGAGATTTATGTACTAACATTTGAATAATGGTTTTATTTACATGAGATGTTTATAAATGTTTTTATTTAAAAGGGATTTAATGTGTGGAATTTGTGATTACAAGAGTTGTAGATTGTGATGCAAAATTTAGGTATGGAGGGTCAAGAAAATCGTATTTGTGAACAAATTTGATGGTGTTGCTAGGTTCAATGATGCACTTTGAAAGCTCATGCTGGAATAGAGTTCATTGCAAAGATGTGCCAGATACCAGGATCCTAGGATGCTAGAGTTCAAGCATGTGGCAAAGAAGTGTACCTATTTCGGGGGTGGCTCATTCCTAGAATATTCAAATTGAGGAAGAACCTAAAGTGTAGGTGCAAAAATTCCACTTGATCATTTTGATTTTGTGGTTAGTTCCTACATTTTGTTTGGAAAGATTTGTTTGGTTCCAAGAAGGAACCCTCATGATTAAAGATTAAAACTTGAAGAGCTTCAATGTGCAATTGGAGTTGACCTCCATTGACTTCGATTGTAATTCTCTTATCAGTCACTACATTCCATGTGCTATGATGTGATTGGTCCCTTGGATTTCCTCTCATGTATTTTTCATATCCTACTTGTGCCTTGTGTTCTATAAAAGGCTAGATGATCTTTCTTTTTAAGTTAACTTCAGAATTTATGGATATTGGAAGAGCCAAAACTTCTTTAAGTTTTATTCTTTTTCCCTATTTTCTGAATCATATTTGTGTAAAAATTTGTATGCATGTAGAAATTAATTAATATCAGAGCCAATTAGATAGCTACCTATCTCATGAAACTTTTGTAGTTGGTTTTGATAGTTCAGTTGAACAAGACTATGTGTTACAATGTATAAGGGTGTATGCAGAACCTACTCAGTGTCCAAACTAAAACCCCTCTTTTTAAAATATCACACCATTTTATATGTAGCTATGAAGCAATTTGGTGAAGTATAAAGTAGTTTTCTCTATTTTAGTTAATTCTTTGGGGCATGCATGGAGAATAAACAGGAGAAAATTTTAATTTTCAATATTTTTTATGCTTTATTTTAGAATAGATGTTTAAATTCCTTGAAAATGTTCCAAAAAATAAGTGAATGGATGGAGATTTATTGAAAATCTTACATTTTCTATGAAATTGTTGAATGCTTAATGCTAAATCTACTTAAGTGATAGCAAAGAAATTGTTGATGTTCATGAAATATTATTTCAAATCTTTCAGTTTCATGATATTTGTTCTAAGTTCCAATTGAAAACTCAGTGTATGATATATATGATTTCAATCAACCATGTCCCTTTGAGATTAACAACAATATCATGTTATACCCGAGAGTGAACCTAGTACAATCAAGACCTGATTACCAGAGACTTGGGATTGAACTAAGTCAGTCTTTTCCTGTTAAAGCAGAATCCCCTTTAGATTGTCTGTGTCTCATATCTTTCAAGAAGGATAGGTTCTTTGTAGTTTATCTGTGAAGAATTTATTCACCCTGTTGTTACAAGTAAAATCATCATCAATAGAAATTGGTGCTAGAGGGAGGGCTATCTTTGAATTTTAGGCAGGTATATATTTGAATTTTATATTAGTTCTGAGTTTTGGAAGGAAGCTTGTAAAGTGAAATTGAGTGCAAGCTAGTTTTTCAATATGGAAGTCAAGAAACTTTGGAAAAATTTTAACCAGAGGTTACATCCTTTGAGTTTATTCACCTTTAGTAGAGTCGCCGAGTGTAGAATTCATGATACAACTAATCATGGTGAATTTGAGTGTGAAATTTTTTTAACTAGGGTAAGCTTGGCCATGTGTAAACTGATTCCATTGACAAAAGAAGTTCTAACTACTAGAAGGAAATAACCATTAGTGAGAAAAATGTTTAACCCTAGTGAAATTGGAAACGTTAAAAAATTAATTGATACATCAAGAAATTTTAAAAATTGCAATTATTATAAAGAAAATCCTCACATTTTGTAGGAAAATGGGCAAGAATTCCAAGATTCAGAGACATCACATCAGAAAAGAGGAAACAGTATTGATGAGTCATCATTCTCCTTATACGTGGAAAATACAAATGAGGGAAAGGAGTGGAAAAATTGAGCGGGAGACACATGTATTTTTCTCCAATTTGAAAATTGACAAGTTAAAAAAGGAAAGTTCCCTGATTTTATGCAAGATATAGAGTATCAAACTTTTAATTTTTCTCTCTCTGATAACAATCTAAATTGTGATACATCTTGGTCTAATCAAATGCAAAGTGAAGGCAGGACCAAAGACTTGAAGATTTCAAGAGGATAAAGTCAAGAAATGGACACAACCGTTCATGGAAATGAACTAGGGCTAGAAGAAGGTAGAGTATGGTTGCATTAGATGAAGTGTGTATAATCGGCCTTTAATGAGGTCATTTTCATAGATATGATCCAATTCATTGTTAAGTACATCTTTGAATTTATGATTATTAAACACAAAAAATTTAAGATAATGCATTATTATAGTAGAGTGGTTGAAATTTTTCTGAATGAATTTAAAGATAAACCTGTTGCAATTAATACCAAAACAACAATAGAAATAGTCATAGAAATTAAAATAATTTGTTTTGTTAATGTTAATCGCTTGTTAGATTAGAAGTGTGGTTAGTTAGGGTTAGTTTACTTTTTGTAGGGTTTTTTGTGTTATTTTTTGTTTTGTTTTCTTTCTTTTTGTTTCTTTTCTTTTTCGTTTAGCCTTTGCATTAGCAAATTTTGCTTATCTTATGCATGAGAGTTAATTCAAACATTTATAAAATTGAACTCTGAAATGAAAAATGATAAAACCATACAAAGTAAAACATGCTTTAAGATGTACTAAAAGCTATATATGTGTGTGTGTATCACGTATGTACATGAAGTATTGAAATTCTTGCTTGAAAAAGATTAAAAAACCCAAAAAGAGTGAGTAAAGTTGTAGGTCATTTTCGCCATTTAGTCGATATGGGACACCTCATTATCAAGGCTAAATACTCAATGTAGGTGAGTTCCCTATGAACTTAAAAGTCATGAATATGGAGGTCAATGAGGAAAGGTCAGAGTGGAACCACCTCCTCATGTTCCAGGAACCAAGGAATATCATCCATGGAAGGGATTCCAATGGTTGGGTGTGCAACTGACAAAATCGTATCTAGATTCTCCAAAATATTCAGGCCTTACTATCAAATTGGAAGCCAAGAAAACATCTTCAATAGGTATCCCAATATCCAGAAGTGATGCTACACAATGAGAAGCCACGTCAGAGTAAAAGAAAAAGTAGCAGCTCGATTCCACATACTTTTCCCCAAGAACAAAGCACAAATTTGGTATAGTGAAACTAAAATTGTGTATGAAGAAAACCTTTTCCGAAGTAGAAAAACATTCTGCTGGTGAGAGCGGCTTAAGTAAATTTGATTATCCATGGACTAGAAGCAAGAGAAAATAAATAGAACAAAATGTAGAACAAGAGAAGAAAGCTAAGAGAAAGTGTGGAGAATTCCAAAAGAAATGAAAAATATATAGAAATTCGTGAGGAAGTTGTGGTACATAGTTGTTTTGAGTGAAGTCTTTGAAATCGTAAGCAAGGTGGCAACTAGACAATTATCTTTAGAGAGGAATGTTAAATCAAATTAATTCTTTGCACATAGTTGGTGATAAATTGCTTCAAATTTGAGTAGTATGAAGATTACGAATCAAGCAAGTTGAAGATTTTGAAGTAAAGGGTGGTCGTTTCATATATCTTTTGAGCCATATTAATTATGGAGGTGGTTTTGCATATGGAGTAGAAAGGAAAATGAAGCCGACAAGGAAACACACGTCATCACCTGGGTAAGCTGAAATAAATAATGCGTGTGAAATAAGGCATTTGAATTTAATGTAGAATAATGTGATCATGCTTCAATGTAATCATGAAATTTTTGATCCATTAATGAGGTGTAGTGTCATCAAATTGGGAATGCTAGCCAAATATTTAGCAATTGCCATATAATATAATTGGAAGGGTGGTAACTGATGTTCCTAAATTTAGATTTAAATTTGGTGATTAAATTGTTCGTTGCTAAATTTTAATTTATGCATACTTTTTAACACATAGTGAGTTGTAGTTAGATAGGATTTGGCATAAAGTAGTAAAATTTAGCTAGAAATATGCACCAACAGGGAATTATTAAATGATTTTTTGGAAAATGGTGAATTGATAAAGAGATTTGTATTGAATGAAAAATCAAAAGGTAATCTTCACTACCTTTGTAATTCCCAACCTAATAGTGGGCTTCATTGCTTGTAAGTTGAAAATGAGCTATCATTGAAATATCAAAAGATAAAATGAGCTATTATTCCAATATCTATTTAAAAAAAAAACTCAACTCTTTAGGCTATCCAAATAACTCTACTAGGGCTATAGATGTTTGGCTAGTAGTAGAGCTATGTTTGGGGGGAATTATAGAGATAACCTTGTCAGGACTATGGGTACTTGACTGGAAGTAAGGCTCTATCCATGGTTTGCTTTAGAGGATTACCATATTATGTAGTTCAATGTCAATGAACTGATTCTTTTCACTAAATTCCAAAAAAAGGAATTAATTAAAGCACACAAAAATGTTTCCAGTTGAGTTCTACTTTTTTATGCCAAAATATAGATAAAGGTGAAAGTTATTGTTTTAAAATATGTATAAATTATAATTTACAATTGGTGATTTAATTTCAAGTTTGGTTTAAATTTGGTTTTATTGGTTGCAAGTTGTATGTTCTCACAATATGGCCCAAGACTGTAAGACTTGGGGACCCCAATGAAAAATAATAACTCTTATGGCAGGAGCTAGCAAGTTGAAAAGATCACCAGAAGTGAAAAGTAAAGAGAAATTTTTAATTAAAGAGTACTTCATAATGTAAGTGTGTTGGGTACTAGATACTGGGAACCAGAAACGTTTGAGAGGTAAATGGTGGTGTAAATATTGAGCAAAGTGTTCCAGTCCAATAGTTGGAGTCTGGTAAAATGGAAGTTCCTGTAAAACTGAAGTTTGAGGAAAGTTCATGGGTAAAGTTGAATACTAGGTACTGGGTACCGAGAAACCATGTGAAATAATTTTTAAAAAAATATTAATGTTATTTAATGAATCTGATAGTCTGGTAGTTCGATATATGTAGAAGATAATTATGAAAGGATTTATGATATGCTAGAAAGCATGTTATTTATGAGATTTATGTACTAACATTTGAATAATGGATTTATTTACATGAGGTGTTTATAAATTTTTTTCTTTAAAAGGGATTTAATGTGTGGAATTTATGATTGTAGGAGATGTAGATTGTGATGTAAAATTCTGGTATGGATGGTCAGGCAAATCATATTTGTGAAAAAGTTCGATAGTGTCGCCAAGTTCAATGATGTACTTTAAAAGCTCATGTTGGATTACAGTTGATTGCAAAGATGTGCTAGATACCGGGATCTAGGGATGTTGGAGCTCAAGCATGCGGAAAATAAGTGTAGCTATTTCAGGGGTGGCTCATTCTTGGAATGTTCAAATCAAGGAAGAACCTGAATTATAGGGGTGAAAATTCCACCTGATCACTTCGATTTTGTGGGAAGTTCCTACATTTTTTTTTTAGCTGATTTGTTTGGTTCCAAGAAG
>VDFB02358134.1:10714308-10748336 GCA_007258455.2 Sequoia sempervirens | reverse complement strand
GGAGGGGGATGGTGAAAAACTATTTGGAAGAGTGTTAATACATAATTAATGTATTGAACCAAGATATTCTTTCTTCACTTGAGAATTTGAGGAAGGAGCATGTGCACTATGTGCAATGGGAAAATGGAAATCTAGAACTAGAGGAAACATGTACTAGAATGTATAAAATGAAAAAGGAATATGCTCTAAAAACACATGAAAAGAAGTAGACCAAATTGAATGAGATAGATAATGTATTGAATGAATAGATTCTTCTGATTCTTGAGAAGTTGAGGAAGGCATGTGTGCAGTATATGCAATGGGAAAATGGTAATGCAAAAGACGATAAATTGAAGAGGTTTTGTATTGCGTGTCAATTTGTGCAAGAAGAGAAAGTGAGTGATGATTGTATAAGTTGAGTTGAACAAATGAAGTCAAAGATTCTTGAACATAGGAATTTCATGGAACAAATACAATTGGAAATAAATAATAAGGAAAAGGACAAATTAGATCTAAGTGAGGATAAAGAAATAGTTGGAAGTTTTGAAACTCTAGCAAAACAATAGAGGACTAAAATTAACCACTTATAAAAGGAAGTATAAGATAAGAAGAATATTTTATCATCAAAAGAAAAGGAGGTTCATGTTGTTGAGAGAGAGTTGCAATCTAAAAGACATGAAGTTGAGAAAATAAAGACAACAATGTACAAGGTGTTCCTTATGAAGAAGGGTGAATGTAGACATTAGAAAAAAGAGTGTTTGCAAGAATTTGAGGTAGTTCAAAAGCTGAAGACTGATATTAAGCACCTCGAGGCTCAATTAGGAAATGTTCAATTTAGCTATAATGATCTTGTAAAGCATTTTGATAAGTCAAAATTCAAAGGTGTTGTTGCACAACATATAAAAGATTAAACTACATAAAATGTAAATTTGGAAGGTGACTTTCATTATGGTCTCAAAAATGCAGGTTTTTAGACCATAAGAGGGTTCTAGTCTCTTAATATGTTTTTCAATAATGAATGAGGCCAGTATAATTCATAACCCCCTTCTCTTTAGGCTCTACTAGACCTAGGCAGGTGTACCTGAGTGACAAGGCAGATTTGAAAGTATTGAATGTGATATCTAATCTGGGAAATCTACTCACTATGGCACAAAGGTGTGAAATAGATGCAAAGATTGCTTACTATTTCCTAATGGAAGTGTTTGAATAATCAAGAGTGTGAATTGAATTTGCACAAAAATGTTCTAAAGTTGACCAGTGCCTAATCTATTGGGTGAATAGATTTAATGGGTCGATTATGATGACGGAGATAGATTTTTATGATAGGTGGATCTACTCCTCTATTTAACTCTAACTGTTGGGAACTTCTAAATGTTTTTACCTTGTACAAACATGCAAGTTAACCAGCTATTGTACTCTTCTTTATAAATCCTAGTGTATCCCCCTAAATTACTGTGAAAGCATGAAATATTATTAATTCTTAGTTTGAGGGAAACCAATAATAACAACCACTTTAAAGGCATTTTAGTCCTTGGTAGGAACCAATTAAAGTAAATTATTTGAAAGGATTTTAATTCACACCAACCAGAAACCAATCAAAGCAACCACATAGCAAAAAAAATGTGTCCTAGAAAATTATATGAATTTGAATAACTTAGGAGAACAACTTTGGAGACAACACAACAACATTTAAGCATGAAAATCAACACAGCTATTGAACACTTGAAAATAGATCACCAATTATAAGTAGTCTTATTCATTATATTGCTTTAAATGATATACATTGATAATATAAGTCTTTGAAATACGGAAATGGATGGATGGAATATGCAACCTATCAACTTCTACTCATGGTGATGATAATGATTATGATATCTCAAAACTGGGCCTTGGTTTCCCATCTTATATGGAAAGCAACAAGCTACAAGTCCATTCACAAAAGGTTACATCATTTTCTAACTAAAACTTAATTAACATAAACATAAAGACTTCAAAATTTTGTTGGTGGATGCATCCTAATCCATTAATCTCCAACAAGCACCTATGATAAAAAAAGACCTATTCAAGGCTCATGCACCATGATAATTCATCCACAACTGCCAAACTTTGACACCCTATTACTCTTCTCTACTTGGCTCGTTCAATGAATAAGTTGATCTTCGACAAATGTTTGATATATCAAATCTTGGCATAAGTGTCTATGTTGTGTATGATATCCTTCATTGCGTATTCAAGTTCGAAGATCCACCCTAGCTACACATGTGTTCTCTCAATCACCTTACCTTGATCATTAATATCATCAAGAGCTATTGGAAAATAATGAGTTATCTCATCCTTCCACACATCCCAGTCCTTTAAATATGTTTCCTCAAAGAAATTAGGAAGAGCCATACTTAGTGACTAATTGAAGTCACTCAATTCCTATGTTAAGATGTTATGGAATTTTTCATGTGAATTCATAAGCTCTTGATATTCTTGGAGCATATTTTTGTTATCTCCTTTCTTTTCGTTGATTTGTAGTCCCACCTCCTTCTTTTGTCATTTAACCGATTGTGTTCCTATAAGGCTGCATATGTTTTGTCATCGATTATTTAGAATTTATCAACAATTCTAATCATATCATCAAATATTTTACATACTAGCTTAGATGCTATTTCAAATGCAGTGGTTTTTAGTTTTTTCTGCAATTCTTCTTTTCCTTTCTTGATCTTTTCATACTTTTTCTTCCAATAGGTGGTCTTAGACATTACTACGAGCATCTTTCTTTCATTTTCAATAAATGGTGAGTAAATCCTTGAGGAGGAAGGAAATCTATCTCTGTAATTGATCACATCTTGCTTCAATCTCTCATTCTCCTCCATCAACCCCTTATTATCTCTAACCAATTTTTGAATTTGATCCTTTGTAAACTTGGATGCATTTACATTCAGGTCAGTAGTCTCCATAGGGTTCATATCCCCTACTCTTTGTACTAGAAGGTGTCCAAAAATATAATTATGATTACTAATAAGGGAAGGCCTCTTTCCTAGTGGGTAAACTGCCCACATCTATAAAGTAGTATTATCAGGGTTATACCCTGATCCAGTATATATCTCATCATTGGCCTCATTTGTTAATTGCAGGGCCTTATTTTCCCTTTTTAGAAATCTATCAAACATAATGGCTAAGCTGATGTCCCACCCTAGAAGAAGAATGACCCTAGCTTCTTGTAATATTTTTCTTCCTCTTTTAGGGGTCATATTATTCATCTCTTCATCAACCTTGAATGTTGGAGCTCCTTGAAGGAATCTACTTCGTTCTCAAGGTTGATGTCTTTTATCTTTTCTCTTGTTATCCTTCCTTTATACTCATAAATAAAAGCCTTAAACTTAGAGGTTTTATCAAATGTGTCATCTGTAATGAATTCTTAGCTAGCACGATGTCTCACACCATCAGATAACTCATTTGAAGCTTCAAAAGTGATCACATTCCTCTCTGGTGGCTTTTGATACTAGGGAAGAGTAGGGATGGTGATCTATGTGACTTCCTCCTCCTCTTCAATGTCATTTTCTATTATAGTAGGAGTGTCATTTGATAAGCTCACCTTTGGATTAGGCTGTTGTGACAAATGACTTAATGGTGCTACATTCTCAGCTTGTCTGCTAAAACTAATGTCTCTTCTCCTTTCAAAAGCTATAAGGGGTATATCTTTTATCAATTCTTCTTCATGTAGAATCATCTACTCAATCCTTTCCATAGGATCTTTCATTTCATGAATAGCCTCCACATACAATGGATTATTATTTCTTCTCCAAGCCTCGACCATGACAATTTTATTGTAGAATTCCTTCCTCATCATTACTTGATACTCATCACAATTCCTAAAAACATCATCTGCAAAAAAATCATGTTCATACTCCTTCAGTCTTTGTGAGATCTTGAAATCATTAATAAAATGTTCAAGATCAAATTTCTCTTTTTTTTCCCACTGACAAGCCATAATAATCTAGCTTGCTGCCAACCGATTCATACCCTGTATCTGCAATGATAGTGAAGTCACTGAAGCATAGAGTAGAAGGCATAAAATTCTACATTTCATATATTTTTAGATGCATGAAGGACAAATAAGAAAATTTCCTTATAATCTCAAGGTATGCAACTCTTTTTGGTAGAGTTTTGAGTAGTAAGAATGGGGCTTCCTTGAAACCATACACTTTGATCATTGTGCAATCCTCAAATGCATACCAATCTCCCAAATTATGGTTTACCTTTCCCTAATGGTTTTTCTCTTTTGGCTTATGGAATCTTTGTATCTTCAGGGAAAAATTGTAGTCACATTTGTTGCCAAGTAACTTATACAAAGGTTTTACAAAAATGCTCTTCAAAATATATATAGTGGGACCTCCCACATCTACAATCCCATATGGACGTCCACATCTACACTAGTCTATAATTTTCATCACTGTCCAAGTCCTTGATTCTTAACTCTTCTCCCCATATTCCCATCACTTGCCTTTCATATAATATCATATGCATAAGCAATGAATAATGCTTGAAATAGATGGCATCATTATTGTTCTTAATGGCAACAAGGGAAGTGTTAATGACCATAGAAAGGTATTCTACATAATCATGGGGCCTAGCATCTTGGATTTGGATTTCTATAGTGAAAACTATGGGAGCTATAGTCATGTCGGCATAGGAATCAATCCCTAAGACCTGGCCAACTGAATAGTAGGTATATTGGTAATATTCCTCAAATGTATCAATAGAAAATAGGGGTTTCTCATTACTAGAAAACCTTTTGAGTTAGTTTCTTGGGTCGTTGGGTCTGTGTAGCAATAATTTCCACCTCTTGTAACTTGCATCCATGGTCCTATACTCCTCTAATAGGTCCATTATCCTTAATTGTGTCTCAAGGGATGTGTCTAATTGAAATAACATGTAGATATAATCCCATGTTATGATAAAAAATTGTGAGCCATTGTGTGAGTGGATTTCCCTCATTTTGGGGTTGTAGTTTCTAGCTAGTGCTTTAATCAATTCTACTTTAACAAATACATTGGGCATTATAGGCTTTGATAAATTCATGTTCCAAGGATTTGAAACTGGCCTATGTCTGTATTTCTTTCTATAATGGTATATGAACAAATTATAACCTCTATGTGGAGTTCATACATCTCCTAGGTTTTGTTTTTATCTTCCAATGTTTCACATGAAAGATTTAATTGAGCTATTCTTCTAGCCTTTGGTCAAAACCTAGGACACTGATCTATAAAATCTTGGTTTAATGGCCTGGCCTCTATTTTTTTCTTTTAATTTCAATTTTTTTGAGGTTTTGTCCATCTTAAGTCCCTACTTGTACAATACTTCAAGAAAACTCTTATAAAACAAGTTCATCTGAGCCAAGAGCACTTACTTGGATGAGCGTTGCAACCTTTGAGCTGCTCGCCATTGTCCAACTCTGTCTTGTTGACATTGAGCCACAATTCATAGTAATTTTGATTTCTTAGGAGTTGGATTTATCAAAATTCAGCATGCTTGAATCAGTTCTATTTCATAAATGGTCTCACACCACCTTTCTAATCAGCTTGCAACACTAATGGAAGTTGTCTCTTTGATGAGTTTATTAGTCACATCAATCAGGTGAAACATCATTTCATAATGTCTAAGATACATTTGAGTTTCTCTCTTCAATCCTGCATGGTATCCTCAATGGTTGCATTTCAAGTTCTTCCCTCTTTCATCACTTGACATCAAATTGTCAATGAGATAGGTGAATATTTCTCTCTAACAAGCTTGTCTCCTCAACATACCCATGTTCCTTCCTTTAGCGATATTTCTTTCAATAACCTTTATCTAACTTTGAAATGTCGAAGAGACTTGTGGTTATCTCTCCTTGATGTCCCTTAGTCTCATTGATAATGTATGTTCATAGCTGTGCTGGAATGTCAAAGAGACTTTCAAAAAGGTCTGCTCGATGTTCAGTTGTCTCTTCAATGTGTTATTGTTAGAATGTCGAAGGGAGTTCTATTAATATTTGTTCAATGCCTTCATGTCTCGCCAACATTTTGTTCTCACTTGCTCTTACAATGTCAAAGAGAATTCTTCATTTCTCCCTCTGGTGTACTAATGTCTCTTAAATATTTTCATTTGTTTGACCTTGTTCTCGCCAGCAATTTACCATTTATTTTATAGTAATCTCTCAATGTATGATAGATGTTTTTCTATTTCCTGAATGTAAAATAATTCCATATTCTTAGAGTATCATTGTCACTGTGTCCTTTTTGGTGAGACATGTTAATTTTCCTCCTTGATGTATCAAAGTCTCCTAGATATATTGATCTTTGGTTTGTCAGGGAAACATTTGAGGATGTCTCCTCAAAGCTCGAGAGTCTCCTCAATATCTTCATCGGCCTTCTTCTGACTTTTTCAGGGAGACATTGGTACAACTCTCTTTGATGTGGTACTATCTTGGCGACATACCTCATGTTGTTAAGGAAGCACTCTAAAGGAGGGATTTATTTCAAAGTTATAATGAGAGAGTTTATTTTATGAGTTATGCACATGGAAAAATTTAATATTTAATATTCAAATATAGTAAAATCAAGGGAAATGGGGTTTTATGATTGAAATGGAATGCAGGAAATGTGTAGAAACCAAGGTGGAAATTTTAGGTCCAATAGTGGCTCTGATTGGGGATGAATGAACATGAGGTCATTGCAAGAATCCATAAATGATATTTGGGAAGTAGACCATGAGTGAATGTGATTGAATGGGGTGGGGAATGGGATGGGAACCTAAAACTACTATGCATGAAAAATTATTTTAAGAAAAGGAGTGCTTCAGGAATTGTCAATGCACTTGTGATTCCTGATCTTTTCCTGACATATTTTGAAGATAATAAGAATCTTCACCATCCTTTCCTATAACAATAAATGGTCCTATCAAAAGAGCCTCAAAATTTCCATGTTTCCCTTTATCTTAGCACCTAGCATTCCACAACAGGACCATACCATTCACCTCAAACTTTCTATCTTTCACCCTTTTGTCAAACAAGTACTTCATTTGTGATTGCATTTTTGTGTTATGCTCTTGAGCCAAGCTCCTAATTTCATCTAGCTCTACCAATTGCTCCATCCTATCTTCCATAGGTTCAAGGATATCCAAGTCTTCCTCAAGAATTAACTTATATATAGGAAATATGTTTTGCCTAGGCATCCTTGCTTGTGTCCCATAGACTAATTCAAAAGGTGATTTGTCATTTGATTTCTTCACTATGATTCTATCTGCCCAAATTTCCATCCTTAATTTGGAATCCCAAGCTTTTTTGTTCTTGTCCAACATCCTCTTAATGATTTTTAGGATACTCTTGCTACTTGATTCAACCTACCCATTTGCTTGTGGATGATATGGAGATGCATATGAATTTGGTATGCCATATGTTTCATAGAATCCTTTGAACTCCTCCAAGCTAAAGCACATACAATTATCTATTATTATCCTTACAGGTGTCCCAAATATTGTGATGATGTTCTCCATCAGGAAATTTATCACAACCTTACTAGTGGCTTGCTTTGTTGGGATGGCTTCTTTCCATTTTGTAAAGTAATAAGTTACTACTAGTATCCATTTGTGACCTCTGCTAGATTTATCTTGTATTTCTCTAATGAAATCTATCCCGCAATAATGGAATGGGGCCTCAACTTGCATTGGTCTGAGTGGCAGTGCTCCTTGGTATTTCATTTTTCCAAAAAAAAATTGGTAGGCTTTGCACCTTCATACATAAGCAAAAGAGTCATTGAAAACCTTGGTCCAGTAGTCTCCAGCTCTTAAGATCTTGTGGAAAGTAGTTTTGGCCAAAAAAATTTCTCCACAAACTCCTTCATGCATCTCCTTCAATACATGCTTTACTTCTGACTCATCGATGCATAACAACAATACTCTATCTTTGTTCTTCTAGTACAAGCCTCCATCCATGAAGACATATTTTGAGGCATGCAGCTTCAAGGTCCTATTTTTATTTTCATTCAAGTCTTTAGGACATTTATGCTTTTTTAGGTAATACATTATGTCAGTATACTGTGAGGTGTTCTCTATGCTTGTAATCATACCTTCTTCCTCCCCTGTGTTGTAGATTTGAGATGCCTCGATATTTGATTCAGTCATGAGCTTGGCAAGCCCTTGTGGGTATGTGTAGGATAATCATGGAGAAAATAGGCCCTTAAGTGGCAAAAAATTCAAAATGATATGAGTTAGGCAACTTGACATAAACATTTGAATAAGTTGTCTATATTATTTCAAAAATATGTAAGAATAGAATCTATAGCAAATTGAATGTAGTTTCTAAACTACTAGGTTTATTGAAAAAAAAAACTATTTGGTGAAAATTTGAAATTTGAATGTAGTAGTACTTAAATTTCAGGGAAAAAATAAGTACGTGTATGTCTGACCACCCTAACCACAATAAAATGATAATATTTTTTTATAAGATTTCATATATTAGTAGAGGACTCATGTCCTGATGTGATGCATATTTTTTTGTAATTTTTTTCCTAGTAAATAATTAATTGTGAGTTTTTTATTACAACTTTTAAAAATTATAAAAAACTCATATGTTTGACCACCTTAACTTGGTCAAAAATTTATGAATTTTTTTTTTTAATCCTATAGTATACAAAGCATAGAATGTGGTGCATGTTTTAGATTCAACAAATGCGATACTATTTGAAAGTTATAGATGTTTTTCAATTAGCCTATCAATCAAGACTTTAGTCATATTTCAAATAGAAATTGAATAATAACTATTTATTAAATTCAAAGTAAAGCATAATTTATATTGGTGGAAAGCTGAGAATCTCCTTTAAAAACCCTTTTTGTTTCATCAATTTTGGGTAAAAAAAATTCATCAACCACATACCCATAATATTGCCACTTTTTGGCCCATCATGATCTTGCACATACGCTTGTCCTTTTACCAACTTAGTGATTTTGATTTCAATATCAAACTCTTGAATTCTATTAATCCATCTACACCTTCTCCCTGTGATCTGAATCTGCATAAATACATCCTTTACTGCAACATTAGGGACATAGGCAACTATCTTTGCACCTACCAAATAAGGTCTGAAAGCTTTTACTATCTTGACAAGTGCATATGCTTGCTTGTTTGGGATTTCATATTTCAATTCTGCTCCTTGAAGGGATTTTCTAAAAAATGATACTGGTTGCTCATACCCTTCATCATTCTTCTACAACATTACTGCTACAATTGTGTGGTAAGATGCAAATGAGAAATGGAAAGGTTTTCTAAAGTCTAGTGACATTAATATTAGGGCCTCCTTGATTTCTCTTTTGATGGATGTGAATGCATTGATTACTTCTGCAATCAAATCAATCTTGGATCCTTTCTTCAACATTTTTGAAATGGGTTTGACAATTTCAACAAAATTTGATATAAACCTTCTTACAAAGTTTATTTGTCCAAAGAAAGACTAAATGAATTTTACTATTTTAGTGATATGAATCTTATCTATAGCTTCTACCCTTTTTGGATCAATTCTGACTCCATCTTTGGACACTATGTAGCTCAAAAACTTTCTCTTAGTTACAACAAAATGACACTTCTTAGGGTTTAAGGAAATACCATACTTCAGAGCTTTGAGGAAGATCTTTTCTAGATGTTCAACATGGTCTTTTTCTTTTTTAGAATATGTTGTGAGATCATCTTGATACACCACCATTATTGAATTCATCAAGTTACCAAAGGAAATGTCCATAGCTCTTTGAAAGGTGGCCCTGACATTTGTGGGGAAAAGTGGCATCCTTACATATACATATGTTCCCCAAGGTGTGGTAAACATAGTCTTTCTAATTATTTTACATTCACTTGGTTGTGCCATGAAAATACATACATCATGGAAAATAATTCACACCCAATTACCTTTTGTAATATAGCCTCCATGTTTAGGAGTGGGTAATTGTCTTTAAGAGGAGACATTTAAATTTTGAAAATATACACACAACCTTATGTCGCCATTCTTCTTCTTGATAGGCACCATGTTGAAAACCCAAGTAGAATGTCTGATAGGTTTAATAATAACCCCTCCCTGAGCTTCATGTGTTCTTCATGCATCTTGGCCTTTAGGGTAGGATTTATTGGCCTTTGTTTTTGTCTAAAGGGATTTGCATCAGACTTCAATGGGATTTCATGTTCAAACAAATCTTCTCTATATGCTTTAAGGTCATCATATGACCATGTAAAAACATGCTTGTACTTTCTCAACAATGTGATCAACATCTTTCTGATTGTAGGGCTTATCTTCTTTCCAATGTACACCTTTTTTGGAGCCAATTTAGTCCCAAGATCAATTTCCTCAATATCTTCCATTCCTATTGGTGTTTTTTTCATAATTTCTCTATCATTCCCATCAAACACCATTTCTATCACTATTGGTCCCTTAGGGATCTTGTTTGTCTTGAGCTACATAGCCTCCTATCCAAACATAGTCTTTTTTCCATCAACTTCCTCAACAAATGCATTGAAATCAATATATTGGGCTTCATACTAATCAATGTAGTGTAAGAATTTGATCAAACCCGTATCATCATTAAAGACCTTCCAACTATAAATTTTATTAGGGATTGCATGTCTAGTCTTGAATTCCACTTGTGAGATACCTACGAAGGTAATGCCATCTCTTTTCAAGGCCATGTTTTCTAAGAAGTCAACCATCAAGTTTTTTGATCTGTCCACCCACTCAATAGAGAAGGATTCAAAGAGCTCTATAGTATCCCATAATACATTTCTATATTTCTTCAATCTTTTGTTTTTTGTGGAGTAATTTGACCTTACTTGTGAAACAACCAATTCGGAATCCCCTAGAGAAGTTAACACTTTGATCCCATATTTTTTGGCCATGTTTAGACCTATTAGCAAGGCCTCATATTTTTCTATATTATTTTTGCATACAAATGTTAGCAAGAATGAGTGTTTAAATGTTCTTCCATATATTGAAATGAAAAAAATTCCAACTCCATTTCCTTCTCTACTACAGGCTCCATCAAAATATGTCCACCATATGCCATGTTCATTTTTAGAGACATCCCTAGCAATTGGATATGTGTTTATTAATTTAGGGTTTGAATGTTCAATTCTAAAACTCCCCAAGTATACATCACAAAACCAATTCATTTTATTGAGGTAAAAAAGCTCAATGATATGTTCAGAACTATGATCTTTGTATAACTTGACTTTCCTTCCATTCACAGGTATTGTGGCATTAGACAAGTCCAGCTAGACATTCCCACCTACTGCTATAGTGCATTGTCTTGATAATAACATTCCATAGTAAGGGGGAGTGTCAACCATAGTAATTTTTTTCCTATATGTTGCTTCAGGGTATGATGCCAACTTTTATTCTACGTCCCATATCACTCCAACTACTGGGTCTGATCTATTATCCATGGCATAACACTTTCCATAGGTGGTGTTCACCAATAGACCTAATTCTTGCATGACAGCTAGAGGCATGATAGTGATTGTTGCCCCTAAGTCAAAAATATAGTTCTTAACCAATTTGTTGTTAATCACTAATGTGGTATAAAATTGATCTATTTGAGAGGGGTTTTTGGTAAGGGTGTCTCCCAAATAGACCTCCAGTGCCTTTGTAGTCTCCTACTTAACTGCATTGACCTCTTTGCTTCGATCTTGTTTCTTGTGAGATGTGTTGGCAATAAACTTGAGGGTTGTGTCTCTATACTCATCAATTTTCATCAATTCAATCAAGGGTACTATCATCTTTGTTTGAGTTAGTGCTTAGGAAATTTCAAATATAAGGGCAGTTATCTCCTGTTCAACCTTCTCTATTTTAGCAACCTTTTTCATTCAGTTTGAACTTTTCTATTGCTTAGTGTTTTCTCAAATTCAACATTTGCAGCCTCCTTCTGAATAGTCTTATTTGCCGCACTCTTCTTTTGATCAGATGAGACATTCTCCTTATTTTTCTTTCCTTTTATAAACATGTCTCTAGGTGTTCCTTGGTCCCTGTCTATGGGTTTACTTCTTAGGTTGTATCTTCTTCCTTTTTCTTCAGCCACAACTTTTGTTGTGATGGAATTATTTTCTTCAGTTGGTGTTCTCAATTGAAATTGTGTTGTATTGTATGAATAGGATGATTCTTGTGTATTTTCTTCCTAATCAAAGAACACTTCTTGCCCCATATTTACATTATCATTTTGTTTTTTGACATCATATTCATTCCCATCCTCAGAGGATGAATATCCATCATTAATCTGATGGGACCCCCATCTTAACATGTTCACGGTATGGCCATTTCCATCTTGTTCTTCTCACCATTCATCATCTTAGAAAGCTTGAGCCACTACACAATGTTCTAAGGAATGGGGTCTATGACATGGCATACACCATGGTGTAGTATCCGCTACATGTGCTCCATGTTTCTTCAAAGGATCAGGAGTTTCTTTCCAATTTGGTTTACCCACTAGGCACCCATCCTTCTAAATGGTATTATAGGGAATGTTATGCAATCTTGGCCTTTCATTTCTATACTGATTTTCTTGTCTATTTTGGGAATTGTTGGGATTTTATGGGATCCTAAGGTTATCCCTTTTTCCAATCATGCAAATAACTTTCCTATTATTTTCAATGGTTAAGGCTACCTTTTGTGCTTGAGTTGGACTTCTAGGGCATCTATTTCTGAGTTCATACCCTATTTTAGGACCAAAGGATTTTAAATGGATACTTAAAGTTGTTGAGTCAGCTAATATGGATCCATGTGGTATCTTTCTATTGAGCTTGGAGAATCTCTCATTAAAATCATAAATTGATTCATTATGATGTTTCTAAATTCCTATTAACTCATGCGAGGCAAATTCAAGAGCACATTGATTCCCATACTATTCTAAGAATTAATATTTAAAGTCTACTACAGAGGTAATTGAGGCATCTGGTAAGCTATTGAACCTATCACTTGCTTCTTCAGTTAGAGACATCATGAACAACCTCATAAGGAAATCATCCTATTCCATTCCAAAATCTTGCACAAAATCATTGAAGTTTCTTACGTGTTTTGTTGTAGTTGTGCTATTCCCTATGAATCTAGGGACAATATTTCTCTAGTTATTATCAATGGGAAATAGGTATATTTGATGTCCTATCAAGTTAAATTGTCTGCTCATACTTGTGAAGTTTTGTGGATAAGGATTTTGAGGTGGCAAATTGGGGTAATATTGGAATCCATGTTGGGACTAATGCACATTTTGTTGAATGTTTTGGTGAGAATATATATTTTGTTGTGGCACATGATGTTGATAGTGGGGAACATATTGTTGTCTTGGTGGTGGGTTGGATTGTGGAATGTTGTTGGTGTTTTTTGGTTGGGATCTATGTGGTGGCACTTATGCTAGGCATGTTGCTTTGGGTTACCAATCATATTGTAAGGTGCTTTTGAAGTACCCAGGGCTCTTATATTTTGAGATGACCCTTGTGGATTGATGTTACCTCCCTGCTTATGGGGAGGGACATATTTTATTGTTTTTGATGTATGGACATTCAATTGAGACATTTGTTGGATTAGTTATTGACTTTCTTTTATCAACTATTGTCTCCTCCCAAGGTCCTCTCTATATTTTTCTAAATATTCTCCCAATTCTTGAGTGGTTATTTCATCATAATTCTCAATAGGGGAAGAGTGATCCATAGATCCATACTTGTTTTCTTCTCCCTGCTAAAATGACATCATATGATCTTACTCTTTTTTCCTTTGAATTTGTTCTTCATCAAGTTGGGTGAAGAATTCTTTCATTTTCTAAGGATCTTCCTTCCATCGAAGAACATGACAACTAGTGTTTTCTTTCTCACATGGGGAACAAGGATCTCTGGATGGATCATCATTATGATACTTTAATTCATGCAATCGGTCGAAGCTATTGTGCAATGTAGGAGGTTGTTCCAAGATATTCTCCTGATTATTGAACATAGTCTCTAGTTGTTTAGATGTTTCCTTGTTCTTATTTATATCAGACCTTGAAGGGGGAGATCCATGCTTGGCTATCCACCTACTATTGTTCTTCTCAGGGATTTCTTGGTGTAGATATCTTCTACCCTTCATTTCATAAGATACTTTAATTATTTGAACTCTAGGATTTTTTCTTCTTGATGTGTATTTTAACTTCTTAGTCAAGCACTCATTGCTACAAGCTTGATACAGTCACCACTCACTTTTGTGAAAAGTCAAAAAAGGTTTACAACTTCTTCATATTTTTTCCCAGTAGAGTCTTCTGATATGATGGCTTTAAATTACTCTATGATGAAGGGCCTAGATTCAGAATTGTATAGGTTTTCCCCAAGAGAGTTACCAATCTATTAGGTCTCACAAACATAGTTTTTTAGACCATAACAGGGTGCTAGTCTCTTAATACATTTTTGGCTAATGAATGAGGTGAGTATGGTTGATCACCCCCTACTCTTTAGGCTCTGCTAGACCTTGGCGGGTGTACTTGACTCACAAGGTAGATTTCAAAGTCTTAAATGTGATTTCTAATGTGGGAAATCATCTCACTATGGAACATGGGTGTGAAGTAGATGCAAATCTTACGTACTAGTTCCTAATGAAAGTGTTTTGAATAATCAAGACTGTGAATTGAATTTGTATAGAAATGTTCTAAATTTGATGAGTTCCTAATCTATTGGGTGAATGGGTTGATGGATGGATTATGATGATGGAGAAAAATTTGTATGATAGGTGGATCTACTCCTCATCTTAACTCTAATTGTCAGGCACTTCTAAATGTTTGTACCTTGTACAAATGTGCATGTTAACCAACTACTATACTCTTCTTTATAAATCCTAGTGTATCCCCCTAAATTACTATGAAAGCGTGAAAGGATTTTTAATTCTTAGTTGGAGGGAAACCAATCAAAAAAACCTCTTTAAAAGGATTTTAATCCTTGATAGGAACCAATTAAAGTAAATTATTTGAAAGAATTTTAATTCACACCAATTAGAAACCAATCAAAGCAACCACAAAGTAGCAAAAAATGTGTCTTGAAAAATTATATGAATTTGAATAACTTAGGAGAACCACTTTGGAGACAACACAACAACATATAAGCATGAAAATCATCAAAATAGCTAAACACTTGAAAAGAGATCACCAATTATAAGCAGTCTTCTCCATTATATTGCTTTAAGTGATATACATTGATAACATAAGTCTTTGAAATATGGAAATGGATAGATGGAATATGTAACCTATCTAATTCTATTGATGGCACTGATAATGATTATGATATCTTAAAACTAGGCCTTGGTTTCCCTTCTTATATAGAAATAAAAAAGCTACATACCCATTTATTAAAGGTTACATCATTTGCTAATTAAAACTTAATTAACATAAACATAAAAACTTCAAAAAAAAAATGTTGATCAATCTTGATCTGTTAATCTCTAGCAAGTTCCCATGATCACCAAAGACCTATTCAAGGCTCATGCACATGATAATGCATCCACAACCACCAAAATTTGATACCTTGTTACTCTTCTCTACCTGGCCCATGCAATGAATAAGTTGATCTTCAAGAAATTTTTGATATATCCACTCTTGGCATAAGTGTATGCATTATGTATGATATCCTTCATTATGTATTCAAGTTCGAAGATCTACCCTAGCTACACATGTGTTCTCTCAAGTGCCTTATCTTCATCATTAATATCATCAAGATCCATTGGAAAATAAAGAGTTATCTCATCCTTCCACACATCTCGATCCTTTAAATATATTTCCTCAAAGAAATTAGGTAGAGCCATACTTAGAGATTGACTAAAGTCACTCAATTGCTGTGTTAAGATGTTATGGAAATTTTCATGCGCATTCATAAGCTCTTGATATTCTTGGAGCACATTTTTGTTATCTTCATTCTTTTCCTTGATCTGTAGTCCCACCTCCTTCATTTTGTCATTCATTTGATTGTGTTCTTGTAAGGATACATATGTTTTTTCATGGATGATCTATACTTTATCATCAAGTCTAATAATATCATCAAATATTTTACATACTAGCTTAGATGCTATTTCAAATGTAGTGTTTTTTAGTTTTTTCTTCAATTCTTCTTGTCCTTTATGGATCTTTTCATACTTTTTCTTCCAATAGGTGGTCTCATACATTGCTTTGAGCATCTTTCTTTCATGTTCAATCAATGGTGAGTAAAGCCTGAAGGAGGAAGGCAATATATTTCTATAATTGATCACATCTTGTTTCAACCTCTCATTCTCCTCCATCAGCCCCTTATTATCTTTGACCAATTCTTTGAATTTGAGCCTTGGTAAACTTGGCCACATTTACATTTAGGCCAGCATTCTCCATAGGATCCATATCCCTTGCTCTCTATACCGGAAGGTGTGCAAAAATATGATTATGATTACTGATAAGGGAAGGCCTCTTTCCTGGTTGGTAAAGTGCCCACATCTATAAAGTAGTATTATTAGGGTTTTACCCTGATATAGTATATATCTTATCACTGGCCTCATCTGTTAATTGCATGGCCTTATTTTTTGTTTTCAAAATGTTGTCAAACATAATGGCTTAGTTGATGTCCCACCCTCAAAGAAGCATGACCTCGACTTCTTGTAATATTGATCTTCCTTTTTCAGGAGTCATATTATTCATCTCTTCATCAGTCCCATGTTGGAGCTCCTTCAAGGAATCTACTTCTTTCTGAGGGTTGATGTCTTTTAGATTTTCTCTTATTATTCTTCCTTTATACTCATAAATAAAAGCCTTAAACTCAGAGGTTTGAACAAATGTGTCATCTATAATGAATTCTTAGCTAGCACGATGTCTCACATCATCAAACAACTCATTAGAAGCTTCAAAAGTGATCACATTCCTCTCTCGTGGCTCTTGATACTAGGGAATAGTAGGAATGGTGATCTGTGTGACGTCCTCCTCCTCTTCAATGTCATCTTCAATTATAATAGGAGTGTCAGCTAAGAAGCTCACCTTTGGAGTAGGCTGTAGTGAAAAATGACTTAATGGTGCTACATTCTCATCTTTTCTACTAAAACTAGTATCTCTTATCTTTTCAAAACCTATAAGTGGTACATCTTTTATCAATTCTTCTTAATGTAGAATCATCTTCTCAATCCTTTCCATAGGATCCTACATTTCTTGAAAGGCCTCCACATACAATGGATTATTATTTCTTCTCTAAGCCTTGGCCATGAAATTCTACTGTAGGAAGCCTTCATCATCATTACTCAATCCTCATCACAATTCCTAGTAAAATCATCCACAAAAAACTCATGTTCATACTCCTTCAGTCTTTGTGAGATCTTGGCATCATAAATAAAATATTCAGGATCAAATTTCTCTCTTTTGTTTCCCACTAGTATGCCACAATAATCTAGCTTGCTACTAACCAACCAATTCATAAAATGTATCTGCAATGATAGTGAAGTCATTGAAGCATAGATTAGAAGGCATAAAATTCTACCTTCCATAGCTTTTTAGATGCATGAAGGCTAGATAAACTAGTTTCCTTATAATCTCAAGGTATGCAACTCTGTTTGTCATAGTTTTAGGTACTAAAAATAGGGCTTCCTCGAATCCATACACTTTAATCATAGTGTAATCCTTGAATGCATACCAATCCCCCCAATTATGATTTACCTTTTCCTTAGGGATTTTCTCTTTTGTCTTGAGGAATCTTTGTATCTCCGAGGAAAAATTGTAGTCATGTCTATGCACAAGTAATTAATACAGAGGTTTTACAAAATAATATTCAAAATATAAATATTTGGACCTCCCACATCTACTGTCCCATGTGGACATCCAGATCTGCACTGGTCTATCATTTTCATCACTCTTCAGGTCCTTGATTCTTAACACTTCTCCCCATATTCCCATTATGTGCCCTTTGCATAATATCATATGCAAAAGAAACGGATAATGCTTGAAATATATGGCATCATTATTGTTCTTAATGGTAGGAAGGGAAGTTTTAATGAGCTTAGAGAGGTATTCTTCATAATCATAGGTCCTAGCATCTTGGATTTGGATGTCTATAGCTAGAACCATGGGAGCTATAGTCATGTCAGTAGGGGCATCAATTGCTAAGACCTGGTCAGCTGAATAGTAGGTATATTGGTAATATACCTTAAATGTATCAACAAAAAGTAAGGGTTTCTCATTATTGGAAAACCTTCTGAGTTGGTTTCCTGGGACCTTGGGTCTATGTAGCAACAATTTCCACCTCTTGTAACTTCCATCCATGGTCCTATAGTCCTCTAATAGGTCCCTTATCCTTAATTTTTTCTCAAGGGTTGTGTCTAATTGAAAGACCATGAAAATATAATCTCATGTTATTATAAAAAACTGTGAGCCATCGTGCAAGTGGATTTCCCTTGTTTTGGGGTTGTAGATTCTAGCTAGTGCTTTAATCAATTATATGTTAACAAATACATTTGGCATTACAAGCTTTTCCAAATTCATGTTCCAGGGATTCAATACTGACCTATGTCTATATTTATTTCTTTAATGGTATATGAACAAATCATAACCTCTCTATGGGGTCCATACATCTCCTATGTTTTTGTGTTTATCTTCCAATGTTCACATGAAGGATTTAATTGAGTTGTTATTCTAGCCTTTAGTTTAGACCTAAGACATTGATCTATCAAATCTTGGTTTAATGGCATGGCCTCTATTTTTTTCATTTCTATTTTTCAAAATTTCTAGGGTTTTATCCATCTTAAGGCTCTACTTGTATAGTACTTCAAGCAAGTTCTTATAGAACACGTTCATCTGAGCCAAGATCACTTACTTGGATGAACACAACAACCTTTGAGTTTCTTGCCATCATCCAACTCCATCTTCTTGATATTCAACCATAATTCATATTAATTCTAATTTAGTAGGAGTTGGATTTATCAAAATTCGGCATGCTTGAATTAGGGTATGTGCAAGATCATCATGGAGAAAACAGGCCCTTAAGTGGCAAAAAATTTAGAAAAATCAGAGTTAGGAAACTTGATCTAAAAAATTGAGTAAGTTATCTATATTATTTCAAAAATATGTAAGAATAGAATCTATAGCAAATTGAATGTAGTTGCTAAACTACTAGGTTTTTAAAAAAAATATATATATATATTTGGTGAAAATGTAAAATTTCAATGCAGTAGTACTTAAATTTCAGGGGAAAAATAAGAAGTAGGTGTCTATCTGACCACCCTAACCACAATAAAATTATAATATTTTTTACAAGATATTAGATATATGTAGAGGACTCATGTCTCGATGTGATGCATATTTTTTTGTAATTTTTTTCCTAGTAAATAATTAATTGTGATTTTTTTATTACAACTTTTAAAAAATATAAAAACTTGTATGTCTGACCACCTTAACTTGGTCAAAAATTCATGAAATTCAAGTTTTCTTTTTTTAATCTTATAGTATGTGAAGCATAGAATGTGACACATGTTTTGGATTCAAAAAATGTGATACCATTTGAAAGTTGTAGATGTTTTTCAATCAGCCTATCAATTAGGACTTTAGTCGTAATTCAAATAGAAAATGAATAATAATTACTTATTAAATTCAAAGTAAAGCATAATTTATATTGGTGCAAAGCTGGGAATCTCCTTTAAAAACCCTTTTCATTTCATCAATTTTGGGTTAAAAAAAAGTCTTTAGCCACATACCCATCATATTGCAACTTTTTGGCCCATCATGATCCTGCACATACCCATCAGTTCTAGTTCATAAATTGAACTCTTGCACCTTTATAATCAACTTGCAACACTAATGGAAGTTGTCTCTTCAATAAGCTTATTAGTCACATCAACTAGGTGAGACATCATTTCATAGTGTCTAAGAGACATTTGAGTTTCTCTCTTTGATCCTATGTGGTCTCCTCAATGGTTGCATTTCAAGTTCTTCCATCTCTGATCCCTTGGCATCAGATTGTTGATGAGACAGGTGAATATTTTTCTCCAACAAGCTTATGTCTCCTCGACATAGCCATGTTCCTTCCTTCAGCAATATTTCTTTCGATAATCTGTATGTGATTTTGAAATGCTGAAGAGACGCGTGGTTATCTCTCTTCGATGTCCCTTAGTCTCATCGATAATGTATGTTCATAGCTGCACCAGAATGTCGAAGAGACTTTCAAAAATCTTTGCTTGATGTTCACTTGTATCTTTGATGTGTTATTGTTAGAATGTCAAAGAGACTTCTATTAATGTCTATTTGATGCCTTCATGTCTCTCTGACATTTTGTTCTCACTTTATCTTAAAATTTCAAAGAGAATTCTTCATTCTGCCTCTGACATACTGATGTCTCTTCGATATTTCCATTTATTTTATAGTAATCTCTTAATTTTTGAGAGATGTTTTTCTATTTCCTGAATGTAAAATAATTCCATATTCTTATAGTATCGTTGTCACTATGACTTGTCAGTGAGACATGTTAATTTTTCTCTTTGGGTTGTCAGGGAGACATTTGAGGATGTCTCCTCGAAGCATGAGAGTCTCCTTGATATCTTCATTGAACTTCTCTGACTTTTTTGGGGAGACATTGGCACATCTCTCTTCGATGTGGTACTATCTTGGAAAAATACCTCATGCTATCGAGGAAGCACTCTAAAGGAGGGATTTATTTTAAAGTGATAATGGGAGAGTTTATTTTATGAGCTATGCACATGGGGAAATTTTATATTTAATATTCAAATATAGTAAAGTCAATAGTAATGGGGTTTTATGATGGAAATGGAATGCAAGAAATGTGTAGAAACCAAGGTGGAAATTTTAGGTCCAACACATTACACTCATGATGTGTTAATAACAAAGGGTTTTAATTACATTAATACTATTTTCTAAAATTGGAGGTTGGAAAACACTAGGTGTTATAATATTGACAACCCACATATTGTTGTAAAACCCTCTACATGTAACATCCCAATTGGTTAGTCACCCCTCAGGTTAATTTTGTTAGTTTTATGTATCCCCCAACTATAACTCCTCCTTGATCTCTCCACCCTTGAATGTTGAACAACCACAATGAAATAAATCACAACCCACTATGTTTCCCAACATGCCATTATTTTTAACATTTATTTTTCAATTATATGAAAAAATTCAAATTCAAATTTTACTCAAACTATTAGTTTTGATACATTTTTATGGTAACTTTAATTGCATTAATATTGTTTAAATAACTAAAGTTTTTTATTACATTCATAATGTTTTTTTCTCAATTAGGAAATATGCAATTTACCTTAATGATCTTTTACAACATTTTTATATATAAAAAGTGAAAGGTGTTGTTGCATAAATTATAAAAGTCTAAACTACATTAATGGTAAATTTTGAAGGTTCCTTTCATTACACTCGTGTTGTGTAAATTATAAAGGTCTTATTACATTAATATTGTTTTCTAAAATTGGAGGTTAGAAAACACTAGGTGTTATCAAACTTGAAACACACATAACAACCTAATTGATTAGTCACCCATCAGGTCAATTTTATTAGTTTTATCTATCCCTCACCTAGAAAAATACAAAGGAAAGGTTTTCATTACAATAATTATAGGTTAGAAAACAATGGGTGTTATGAAAACTACAACCCATATATAGTTATAAAACCCTCTTCACGGAACAACCCAATTAGTTAGTCACCCATTAGTTCAATTTGGTTAGTTTTATGTATCACCCACCTACAACTCCTCCCAGAGCTCTCCACCATTGAGCTTAGAATACGTAGAATGCAATCACTCACAACCCACTATATTTTCTAACCTATGATTATTTTGTGCATTTCATTTTCCATCATATGAGGAAATTGAAATGTAATTTTTACTCTTAGTAATAGTTGTGGTAAATTTTGAAAGTGTCTTTCATTACATTCATACTCTCTAAATAAGAGAATGTTTTCATCACAACAATTGCAAGTTGGAAAACACTGGGTGTTATGAAACATACAACCCACATGCTATTATAAAACCCTCTACAGGTAACAAACCAATAGGTTAGAAACCCCTCAAGTCAATTTGATTAGTTTTATGTATCCCCTGCATAGAAATTCTCCCCAAGCTCTCCACCCTTAAGCTTAGATCAAAATGTTTTCAATTACATTCTTTTTATTTTATAAAATTGCGGGATAGAAAACACTGTGTTTTATGAAACTTGCAACCCATGTACTATTGTAAAACCATCTACGTGTAACAACCCAATTGGTTAGTGAAACCTCATGTCAGTTTGATTAGTTTTATGTATCCCCCACCTAGAAATCCTCCCCAAGCTCTTCACCCTTGAACTTAAAACAAGTAGAATGCAATCACTCACAACCCACTCATAATCTCTCCCTCCTTCCCACACGACCTCTCTCCACCTACCTCTCTCTCCATCCCTCCATCCATGATTCCCACTCTCAGTCTCTCTATACCTACATGTCACACCTTACTTCTCCCTCTCTCTCCCTACCTCAAGTTTCCTCTCTCTCTCTCTCCCTAACACACACAACCTCTCTCACCTACCCCTCCCATTATCTCACCCTTCCTCCCTCCCTCCTTCCCTCTCTCTCACTCTCTCTATGCATACCTCTCCCACCCTCTCTATATGTACCTCTATCCCTCCCACCTTACCACTCCCTATCTCCCTCATTTCTCCTCTCTCCCTCACACACACAACCTCTCACCACCTATCCCTCCCTCTCTCCTTAACTCCATCCCATTAACCAAATAATATTAAATCCAAAAGCTTTATTTTAGATGGAAATGATTCTTGTACCTATTCAACCATATTATTTTTATCTACATACATTTTCAAATGGAACCAAAAGTATTTTATTTTCTTTTGGGTATCACTACCATTAAAATATATTCATTCATTTTTCTAGTCTAAAGATGAGAAAATGAAATAAGGAAATAAACATAGAGATAAAGAAAATAGACAATACATTTTACTTTAAATAAACCTGCTCCTTAGATAGAGTTAAAATGGAGTGTACCCTTGCTCTATTTGATATGGTCTCTTAGATGGTTGATTGAACACTACTAATGGAATTTGGATTTCTCTTTATTTAACCAACATAATTTTAGTATAGTTGGACTATTTTTAATAAAAAAAAGGTATAACACACCTATTATAAAATGTATTGATTATAACAAAGGGTAAAGGATTCTATTTGTAGACTCTTGTTGTTAGGAATGATGCAATTCAAATATCAAGGGATCACAATATATGATAGATATCAAGAAAGAGGAAATAACCAAGTGTCAAGGTGAATTTCATTGCATTCCTACTATGTGTAGAGAAGGGAGACTCACTACTCATGAGTTCTCTTCACTTAGAGAGCCTCATGGGGTGAACTACCCTAAACTACCTCAAGGAATAGTATGAGAGTTCTAGAATAAAAAAGAGCAAGTCATAGAGATTTTCCAGACAAACTGACAAGGTCTCAGCTAAAGGATGTCAACACAGGTTTGGGACAAAAGCGCGACATGACAAAGTCTCTCAAGAATGCTAGCATTCATATGAACCAAAATGCAAGAATGTCATGAAAAATAGCTTAGCCACTACTAGAAATCTAATTACTGAGAACTTCAAAAGTACTGGAAAATAATAGAATGTGATAAAGATGAAATAAATTGAAACAAAAATGATAAAGAGAATAGGAGGTAGAAAGGAAATGCTCACAATCACACATGTCATGAAACCTCCAACACATTAATGTCTTTAATACCTACATGCATAAGATCTGGAGAAAGTTTCGGGGCTATATAGGGGTTTTCCCCAGTCAAAGGGTATGTGTAGGATCATGATGGGCCAAAAAGTGGCAATATGATGGGTATGTGGCTGACGACTTTTTTTTACCCAAAACTGATGAAACGAAAAGGGTTTTTAAAGGAGATTCTCAAATTTCCACCAATATAAATTATGCTTTACTTTGAATTTAATAAGTAATTATTATTCATTTTCTATTCAAATTACAGCTAAAGTCTTGATTAATAAACTGACTGAAAAACATCTATAGCTTTCAAACGATATAACATTTTTTGAATCCAAAACATGCGTCACATTCTATACTTCACATACTATAGGATTAAAAAATGAAAAAATGAATTTCATGAAGTTTTTACCAAGTTAAGGTGGTCAGACACATGAGTTTTTTATATTTTTTAGAAGTTGTAATAAAAAATTCATAATTAATTATTTACTTGAAAAAATTTACAAAAAATATGCATCACATTAGGACATGAGTCCTCTACTTATATCTAAAATATTATAAAAAAATATTATCATTTTATTGTGGTTAGGGTGGTGGACAAACACTTCTTATTTTTTCCTTGAAATTTAAGTACTACTGCATTGAAATTTCAAATTTTCACCAAATAGATTTAAAAAAAAAAAAAACCTAGTAGTTTAGAAACTACATTCAATTTGCTACAGATTCTATTCTTGCATATTTTGGAAATAATATTGATAACTTATACAAATTTTTACGTCAAGTTTCCTAACTCTGATTTTTCTAATTTTTTTACCACTTAAGGGCTTGTTTTTTCCATGATGATCCTGCACATACCCCAAACCCCCATTTTGGTGTTCCCACTTCTATGGACAACCAAAATGAGAGAGTGAGAGAAGTAAGCTAATGCGATGTGATAAAAGCAATCCCCGCTCGAGGAGGAGAACCTGTATCATGAAGTATAAATGCAATAGATAGGGGATGTGTGAAATCCCAAGATGCTCAAGGGCATAAGATAAGTGAAGTATCAATTGCAAGGCTAAAAAAGGAGGGATAGATGTTAGATCCAAGAGCTGCAAAGAGTTTTGTGAGAATGTGATAGCTTGAAGCCACTGCAACAAGTTGTATAGAGATGTGCAAGAAATAACAAGAGATAAAATGCTAGAGTGAAGGCTAGAAAGAAGCGAGAGACTGGAATGAAGCTAGAAGGCCAAGTCAATTAAAAAGATAACATTAAAGGGTAGAAGAGAAGAAAAAAGAAGCTTCTTGGGTGGTTACAAGGTTTCTTGAGCTATTACCACCAACAAAGGTAGGTGACAAGTGGAAAATATGAAAAAAAAGGTCATTTGAACAATGAAAAATTGTAGGATGATAGCTGGTTGCATGGATGTCTGCAAGTGTGCACTAGTGTCTGGACACATCATGCTACAAAATGACATGAACGAGAAAAGCACAAGGTTTGATGCAAATCTAATACCCAAAGGTAGCTATTGAAAAGGGGTGCTAAGCATCCTAAGAGGGGAAAAAAGGATGATGCATGGGATAAAATGAGCCTAAACAAGATGCTAAGGGAGTGGAAACTAAAGTAGATGCAAGAATGTACATGAAATTGCAAGGAGTGCAATTTTACGACATTATATTTCACCACCACTTTATTAGGCATATGAATCTACACTAATATGCACGCTAAAGCAAATATACTAAACATAAATAACATCATTATATACCAAAAGGATACTTTAGAGGAAGAAAAAAATTCTTCCAACCAAGGAATCATGCCCCAAGCTGAAGACCTACAAAAAAAATGCATTAGACATGAAAAACCTACACCAAACAACAATGTTAGTACAAATAAAACTAAACAATTTGAGTCACTAAAGTGAAAGAGACCTCGATTTAGAAGTTTGCCTCAGTACCATGTGTCATCCCCAAATTAAAAAATAACACACTTAGAATTATTATAATATGAAGAGAAGAATGTAAGGATCGATCTCTTCAAGACAAGAATGCACCCAAAAGTGAGCAAAACAATCAATGTCAAAGAGAGAAAAAGCATATAATTAGGATGAGAAGATGCAGATCTTCGATCTAGTATACACAATTGAGAAGAAAGAGAGAAGATAATTTAGGAGAAAGATGGAGAAGCTAGAAAGGAATGAAAATTACAAGAGAGATGTCTCTACAAGTACTCTTTCCCAAGGAGGTTCGAACAAAAGGACTCTATAGTTCTACGAAACTACAAAATTGCACAAAGCACACCAATGATGGAAAAATACCGCAAGATAAAAGTGTCTTAAAGGCCCACAAAATTTCAAGGAGGTAGCCTCCAAGATCTCTCACATGAGGGAATCCCCCATGAAGTATGCACCTTATAGGCCCACAAACCTACAAGAAGGTATCCCCCAAGATCACTCACATGAAGGAAACCTAGAAAAAATTTCCTTACAGGCCTGTAAACCTACAAGGAGGCATCCCCCAAGATCTCTTTCATGGAGGAAACCCAAAGGAGGGGACTCTACAGAGTCAAATTGGAAAGTGGCTTTACAGGTGCACGTGTAAAGTGACATGTTAATCTACAGATTAAACATGTCAGGAAATAAAAAGTAGCCATGTAGGAAAATAAGCTGACAGTCACATAAACCGTTGACAAGTTGGAAATATTTGAAATGGGTCCCTCAAAAACCCTTCAAAAGAAAAGGGGTCCACTCAAGGGATGCACTATTTGAAAAGCGAGGTCTAGTTAGGTTGCCCCCAAGCTAGATGCCAAAAAATTCATTCAAGAGAAAATATTTCAAAGGGGGTCCCTTAGGAACCCTTTAAAAGAACAAGGGGTCCACTCAAGGGACGCTTCATTTGAAAGACACAAAGAAGAGATGGGGTCCTTAAAAAGGATGCACATCTCCAAAACAAGTTATCACTACCCCCAACATATATGGGAAGAGAACTATTCAAGATACATAGAACACATAGGATAGAGGTAAACCTCAGTATCACTTGTTATTTGAAGGAGAGGAAGGTACATCTACAAATAAATGGGTGATGGCACCTAAATCAAGAAGTTTTTGTATTTTATCCTTCAAGGCTTTACATTTACTAGTGGAATGACCAAGCACTTGATGGTATGCATAGAAATAATTTTTTTCTTTATCATTCTTTTTCGATTTCTTACATGTAGGAGAAGGAAGAGTAATTAAGAAATATTTTAGAAGCCTCAACAAGACATGCTCTTGCTTAGATAAAGGATGAGGATTTGGAAGCAACCCTTTCTCTTGTGGAGAAAGACTCAATTTCTCACAAGAAGAATACATGAAGATAGAAGACAATGGAGGAGGATCCCCATAGAGAGCATTATTCCAACAATGGGGATTACACTCTTCTATGGGATCACTATCAAACTTCTTGATAGGACTACCAAAATTAACCTCTTTAATAGAGGTGTGATCATCTTCCTCAGAAGGAGGATTGACATTAAGAATATTACAATTATTTCTCACATCATCCCATGATATAGAAGAATAATCTTTGGCAACAGGTTTGGATGAGGTTATAGTACGGCTAAGTGGATTGGGTCAACTTTACATTATCCAACAAAGGATTCTATAAAGTATAAAGAAACTCAATCGTCACCAAGACATGCATTTTCTTGAAAAGAGGTACAAGGAGAAAACTTAATATTTCTTTCTTCAAAAAGATCTTCTTTAGGGACATCTATCTCAAGAGTACCCTTTGTAGTAGGTACCACTAGAGTAAACATCGACACATTGGAAGAAACTGAAGGAATAAGAGTAGGAATAACTGAAACCAGACTAGCAGCTACCATCTCACATAAGTGCATAGCCTTAGGGTCAGCCTTGACTATGACTACTTTATTTTTATAAATGAACATAATCAATTTATGCAAGGTAGATGAGATTGCACTCGTAGCGTGAATCCATGGTCTACCAAGAAGAAGGTTATATGGTAATTTTTTTGACATAACATATACATGGGTGGATACAATAATGGGTCCCAACCTCAAAGGAAAGATTATTGTGCCTAGGGCTTGTCAACCAACATTATCAAACCCACAAATGTCAACAAAAGAAGCATTAAGAGAATATGAACCAATATTAATCTTAGGAAATAGATCAATGGCTCATACATTAAGTGTCGAACTAACATCAACAAGAGTACTTCTAATGTCAATATTATTAATATTAACTTTAATCATTAGATGGTCCACTTGCTTCTATAATACTAGAGGTGGGAGTTCCTACAGATAGAATGTAATATTCTATAAATCCACATGAATATACGTCATCAACATATTAGCATCTGTCATCCTAGTGGAAGAAGGCAAGAGGATCTTTTGCAAGGCTTCCTGAAGCATACCTTGGTAAACCAAAGTAGACTGAAGCAAGTCCCATAGTGAGATCTTAGCTAGAATAACTCAAAGTTGCTCAACAAGATCTTAATCACAAGGTGCTTTAATTGTAGGTTTAGGAGCTTGAAGAAGGCTTGGTTGTTTATTCACTCTATTATTATAATTATGGGCTACCTCTCTATAAGAGGGAGTTGTAGAAATATTAGAAGAATCACTAGCATATGGGACACCATCAATAGAACAAATCCTTTTAGTAGAAGGACTAGTTGGAGTCACATAAATGACTAATCTCTTAGGCTTTTGAGGGGCAACAAAGACATATATAACATTTATAGATTCACCACAACTAGTAGAATGATTATTTAAAGAAATATACTCAACATCAATCGAGGGAGGATCATATGTGGAAGGAGAATCATAATTTACTAATACATCACCTCTAGAAAGAGTGCATAAAAAAAGAAGATGAAATTCATCATTCACAAATGCAATGTCTCTAGAAGAGAGTGCATTGGAATGAATAGAAGGTAGAGTAACATTAAGAAAGGTATCAATGATTTCATCTTCTTGCAACAAAATATCCTTCAACACAAGAGGAATTTCATGAGAAGGATCAAAGATACTGAGTGACATGGGTAAATCCAAGTCACCATCACATGCATGAAATGGGATATCATCAAAATTTTGAACATAATTAGATACTGAGCTAATAAAAGAAGATATTAAATTCATTTTGGAGAGAAAAACCAAAAATCCAAATTTTTGGATTTTTTGGTATTTTCTAGGTTCTAGTAATTTGCATTTTTGGAGGTCTTTAGAGTAGAGTTTGCAGTCAAAACTTGCATTGGTACATAAAATTTGATAGTCAAAGGCATGGTATTTTAGGGGCTGACCTAGTTCTCTTGGAGACCTTTCCAATGGTGTAAATGGTTTTGAATTATGAGTACCGAGTCAAAAGTTATGACCCCACCAAGTTGGGGTAAATAAATTCCTAGTTTTTTTAAAAAATACTATGGTTCATGTCAGGTTCACCAAAATTTATAGAAGGTTGATTCACTACTCATGAGTTCTCTTCACTCAGAGAGCCTTATGGAGAAAACTTCCCTAAACTACCTTAAGTAACAACACGAGAGTTATAGAATAAAAAGAGCAAGTCGCAAAGATTTTTTGGACAAACTAACAAGCTCTCTACTAAAGAACATTAGTGCAGGTTTGGGATGATAGTACGAGACACTAGCATCCATATAGACTAGAAGTGAGAATGTCACAGAAAATAGCATAGTGACTACTAGCAATCTAATTACTAGGAACTTCAAAAGTACTAGAAAATAGCAAAATGTGATAACACTGAAATAAAGTGAAACAAAAATGATAAAGAGAATAGGAGGTAGAAAGCACATGAATTTGTTCAATACATGCATGCATAAGATTTGGAGAAATTGTTGGGGTTGTATAGGGGTTTTCCTCATTCAAACCCCCGTTTTGGTGTTCCCACCTCCGTGGAAAGCCAAAAAGATAGAGAGAGTGAGAGAAATAAGAAAATGTGATGTGATAAAAGCAATCCCCACTCGAGGAGGAGAACCTATATCATGAAGTATAAATGCAATAGATAGGGGAGGTGTGAAATCCAAAGATGTTCAAGGGAACAAGATAAGTGAAGTATCAATTGTAAGGCTTAAAAAAGAGGGATAACTATGAGAGCAAAGAGCTACAAAGAGTTTTCTAAGAATGTGAGAGCTTTAAGCTACTTTAGCAAGTTGTATAGAGTTGTGCAAGAAATAACAAGAGAGAAAATGCTAGAGTGAAGGCTGAAATGAAGCTAGAAGGCCAAGTTAATTGAAAAGATATAATTTAAGGGGAGAAGAGAAGCAAAAAGAAGCTTACCAAGTGGTTACAAAGTGTCCTGAGCCATTACCACTAACAAAGGCATGCAACAAGTGGGAAACATGCTCGAAAATGATCGTTTGAATGTTGAAACATCGTAGGATGCTAGAACGGTGCACAAACATCCACATGGGGCACTAGTATCTGACATGTCATGCAACAAAAAAAAGCAAATGGGAAAAACACAAAGTTTGATACAAAGCTAATAAGCAAAGGTAGTTGTTGAAAATGGGTGTTGAGCATCCTAAGAGGGGAAAAAAGGTTGATGGAAGGGCCAAAATGATCTTACACCGTAAGATGCTAAGGGAGTGGACACTAAATCATATGCAAGAATGTAAGTGAAACCGCAACGGGTGCAATTTTACAACATTACACTATGTAAATAATTTTTTTTTCATTACATGCTTATTATTTTGTAAAATTATGGGTTGGAAAACACTGTGTGTTATAAAACCTATAACTCACATATATCCTTTAACATGATGCAATACTTCCTCTTGAAATGTTCCTATCTTAATTTTTTTTTTTAAATCATCACTTACTAGTACCTTATGTTGTTTGATTAGTTTTTTGTATCCCCCACCTACAACTCCTCCCTAATCTCTCCACCCTTGAGCTTAGAATAAGAAAAATGCAATCACTCATAACCCACAATTTTTTTCAACTTACAACCCACATATTATTGTAAAACCCTCTACACCTAAAAAACAAATTGGTTAGTCACCCTTCGGGAAAATTTAAATTTTTTCTGTATCCCCCACCTAGAAATCCTCCCCAAGATCTCCACCCTTGAGCTTAGAAAAAGGAGAATGCAATCACTCACAACTCACTATGTTTTCCAACCTACAATTATTTTGTGTTTTCTAGAACATAGATTTTTGGCACCCTAAAACCTTTCTAGCTCTTCTAGGGTTTCACCTAAAAGGAGAGAGGTAGGCCACAAATGCTAGCTAGGTTCACTCAATCTGAGATATGTATGATGTTATTTAGGCTAAATGAGATGATATAAATGCAACTAAGCTATGTAATTGATTAAATATGAATGCAAACCCTAAGAAACAAGTGATGCTTGAAAACACATTGTGTAATGCAAAATCACCTAGAAATGTGAACAAAACTGAATAGAAATGGATGAGACTGAAAATGTGCACCTAGAATATGGATGGAGAATGGAAATTATTTTCAGAATGTTGCTAATGTTGATTTTTAGGCCTAGTGGGACTCATTCACCATTCTGGCCAAATCAGTCCTAGTTCTGCAAAACTGAATCATAACCTGTTTCTGACAAAAGGGTATCTAAAAATGAAAAACACACAAAACTAACCTTGGAGTGGGACACATTCACCACCCATGGTGAATGAGTCCACTTTTTAATTTTTGAATTTTCAAAAGTGGAATCTGGAGCTTCCGATCTACACTTTGACTTCCTACAAGTGTCCACTTCTAAAACTCTGATTTATGGGTCTGAAAATGAGTTTTTGTTGATATTTTGACTTTTTTGATGAAGAGAAGACCTAAACAACTTTACAACTTTATTCTTAATGATTTCCAAGCTTCCAAGAGTCCTAAATTTGTAAACACACAAGGTAAGAGAGAGAAAAGTTGGATGTTAGGGCATGGGGGTTTGCCTTGGTCAAACCCCTTTTAGGTAATTAAACCAAAATGATGAAATAATGGAATTGATTACCTTTCCATTATTTTTGATCTTGAAAATCTACAACAAAACATGAAGGATCTTCCCTTGAATGTCTTAAGAAGCTTTATGGATGACTTGCAATGATGAAGCCCTAAGTTGCTTGACTTGAGATGAAAGATTAGTGAATGAATAATGAAGAATGGATATGAATTGAGTTAATGGATATGAAAATTAGTTTAGAGAGGTGATTTTATAGGAAATTCACCCATTTTACCCATTAACAACTCATCATAGGCCGACATGATGCAATATTAAACTTAAATTTCTCTTTTTTCCCGCTTAAAGGTCAAAATTGAGCCAAATGGGACTCATTTTCCACCCATGGTGAATGGATCCCACCTGGATGGGACTGATTCACCATGCATGGCAAATTGGTCCAACGGGGGTCAATTTGATAGCTAAGATGCCAAGACATAAGGAAATAAGGTTTAAATTATAACTGTGTCAGGTATTTGATAAATTTAAGCCTCAGGATGCACAATATGGGTTAATAGAGACCTATTAGTGATGATGCAAATGGTAATTAGGGATTGGGACACAAAATTCAATGTGAAAGTGTGATTAAATACAATTTACAACACTAAAATGAGGTCCTCATAGCATAGGAAGGCACAAGAACGAATGTGAATGTGTGAGACACATTACAACACTAGTTTAGCATTAAGTTTATTTTACAAACCTTATAGATTGATGTGATAATGTTATTAAACAAATTTTATAATGTTTAATTAAGGAGAAATGAGCTATTTAAGTCTAGAAAAGCATGAAATTATCTTATAACGGTTTTCAACACCTTCACAAGCCATCATTAAAAGCATGTTATTCAATTTGCAAGGGTCCAAGACCTAGTGTGGATGCATAAAATACCTCATAATACTAGATTAAGACCTCATTATCTCTAGTTAATCCCATGTCAAGCAAAGGGTACTTTTTTCTATGACACATTTTCCAACTTTAAAAATAATGTGAGCATTATTTTCTTGGTGTGTACAAAACAAAAACTTTTCATAAGGAAATAAATGATAAGGGAAAGTGTGTGTGATGGAGAGAGAGGAGGAAGGAGGGAGATATGGAGTGGTAATGTGGGATGGATAAAGCTACATATAGAGAGAGTGTAGGAAAGGTATGTACATAGAGATAGAGGGAGGGATAATGGGAGGGATAGGTGGAGAGATCTTGTGTGTGTAGTATAGAGAGAGGAATATAGGTATGGTGGGGGAGGTAGAAAAATATGGTGTGTGTGAGAAAGAGAGATGAGGGGAGGGAGATGTAGAGAGAGAGGGGTAGGTAGAGTGAGGGAGATGTGGGGTGAGAGGGATAGAGGGAGGGAGAGAAAGGGAAGGAGGGAGTGAGAAATAAAGGGTGGGGTAGGTGGAAAGAGGGACAAAGAAAGGGAGAGGAAGGTTAGAATGGATAGAGAGAAGTATAGAGGAATGGTGAGGGGGAGAGGCCTAGCAAGATAGAAGAAGAGGGATAAAGGGAAGGAGATGAAATGAGGGAGACACAAAGAGGTAGGTAGAGAGGTAAGGTTTAAGGAATAGAGGTAGAGATAGAGGGGAGAGTGAGGGGAGATAAGGAAATTAGAGAGGGAAGGGGAGAGAAGGAGATAGAGGGGGTAAGTTGGGAAGGAGGGAGAGATAGGTAGAAAGAGAGGTGGGGTGGGATGGATTGAGGGAATGGTAGGTAGAGAGGGATAGGATCAGTGAAGTATCTTTAGAAATATATATAAGACTAAATATAAGTATCTTTAGAATATCAAAATCAATATAAAAACTCACAATTGTAGAAATAACATAAGGTACTAGTAAGTGAGCAATGCTAAATTTTAAGATAGGTACATATCACAAGGAATTATTGCATCATGTTAAAGGATATATGTCATTTATTTAAATGTTAAAGTGAATGAGATATATAATGTATTGACTGAAGAGATTCTTCTCGCTCTTGAGAAGTTAAGGAAGGTGCATGTGTAGCATGTGCAATAGGAGAAATCCCAATAAATAAGTTAGAAAGAAGTGAGCCATTGATCATGAAAATAGTTTTGTTAAATAGTGATGGTATCGATAAAGAACTAGTACAAATGAGAAGTCTCTTTAGAAATATATAAAAGACTATATATAAGTTCTATATATTCAACATGAACAATGTTAAGTTCTATACATACCTCTCCCACCCTCTCTCTATATGTACCTCTATCCCTCCCACCTTACCACTATATATTTCTCTCCTCCCCACTCTCTCCTTCACACACACACAACCTCTCTCCATCTACCCATCCCTCTCTCCCTAACCCTCTCTATACCTACCTCACTTTCCCTACTTCTATATATCTCCCTCCTTGCCTCTTTCTTTGAAAACACTTGG
>VDFB02358134.1:10684846-10714208 GCA_007258455.2 Sequoia sempervirens | reverse complement strand
TAACGAGTTTGACTGCTGATACGAAGGATACTAAGATGACAAGTCCTAGTTGGGGAAGTTAATGTCGTAGTTGGGATTATATTTCCAATCGACCATACCAAATTAAAATCTATAATTATTAGATCATCTCCCCTACACAATTTATGTCAAAATTGTACATCAAGACCATCCATGTGGTGTTACATAACAAAGGATTTCTATTTTTTTTTAACTTTCAGCCATTATTTATAAAGACAAGGACAATAGTCACTATATTTGTAAATAAAAAATATGTATAAGTATAATTTTTAAAAATTACATGAAAGAAAAATCAATCATATAGTAACACATTAAATGTACAATATATTTTAGGGTGTGGGCCATAGTTTGGTTGGTTAAATCTTTCCAGGAGGTTGGTCATGAGGTCTAGTCCCCCACCCACGTGGTGTCGGAGGGCGTGTTGCATCAGCGCTGCCGGTCACGTTAAAATGTTTACCAAGCGCACTGCAGTTTATGGGGGGTCGTGCTACCCGATTCCTACAGTCTAAAAAATGTACAATATATTTTACTCTAATTTTTTCAGATTTTTTTAAAATTTCAACAAAATCATATGATATAATAAAAAAATAAAAAAACATAACTTTAAACTCTTAACTTAGACAATAATTAATTGGAATCAAATAAAACAAATGTACCAATTTCCCGCCTTTCGCTAAATATTCAAGAAATCATTTAGTATCATCAATAATGGTGATATGCACTATCTCTATCAATCTCTGGATATTTGTAGACACAAGAGTGTTTTTTTCTGGATTTAATTGTCTGCAGTTTATTTGCATCAACGTTTCGGATCACAGTCCATGATCCATCAGCATGATTTTTCTCCTGCACCTCTCTTTCATCCTGATGATCACATAGTGTTATCCGAAACATTGGTGCAAATAAATTGCACACAATCAAATCCAGAAAAAAAAAAACTTGTAAAAATCTGATATCTCTAATTTATAAACAAGCTATCATACATATTTTATACATATTTTATGCGAAGATGGAGTATCTAATTGGAATTTAACATTACATCCCTCAAGCTTGTAAATACCAGCAACTTAAATTATAACTCAAATCTTTAGCACATTTCTCTATGTGAGCGTCTTATCTATCCAGTAAGTTGTAACTTCAGATCAAAATAAATTCGACTCGAAATCATTTACATTTATACGGGCATGAAGAACTGAATTAATTGAATCTGTCTGGTCGAAAAAGAAAAAGACACGGTCAAATGCTTCTGCTGTACCGGTACGAAAGCTTGTGGACTGTCTGTCACAAGCGATTGTCTCCGCTCCCACAATAACCACGTGGTTACAGTACTGCTGCTCACAAATTTCTACTGTGTTACAATTAATTTCTAGATACAATGCATAAGTCAAATGAACTCACAACAGTGCCAGTTAATGTACATAGGACAGTCTTACAAGTTTCTTCATGTTGCACTTTACCGCTATAATTCCTTCTCATCTTCAAAATTATATGAAGTTTCATTCCTTACAGTACCATCTAATATTATTTCATTTTCTTACAGTAACTCTTTCTTTTTGTGCGGACAAGCTCTCAGGTAAGGAAGAATTCCATGTAGAAGTACATGACATGACAGAGAGTGAAAGAGAGTACAGTCAAGAGCAATGCTTCCTGACCTCTTCTGTACACCATGGAAGACCTAATGTGTTCCATCACATTCGCAATAAGCTAAAAGAATGGGTAAAGTGAAGTAAATTGTAATGATCTTTTTAATTGTAAAGTGATGCTGGTAAAGCATTTTATCACAGGTATTAATTTATTGTCTCTATGGGTAATAGAGGCATTAAAGGAACTGGAAGAGGCAATGGACCCATGTCATCTAGAATGCACAAGTAGAGGAAATTGGTGGGGGGTCAATAAGTTTTGCCTACATTGTTTATTACATATATATTTATATAAACCTTTCATGTACTCTCTTTCGCTCTCTATCGTGTAATGCATTTTTTTTTTTTTGTTGAAACATGGCTTTCTTCCTTACCTGAGTTGTCCGCACAAAGAGAGTACGGTAAGGATTATTTCTAGGATGTAACACGAGGAAACCCATATCACCAAGATAATATTCACTTGCAAAATTGTTTTTATCAGCTTATTATTTCATGTAACTTTCACATACATGGAGATTATCATGAAGGATTTAAAGAATTCTATCACATGTGGTAAGGGTAGTATCCATCACGCGTTGATTGGAGAATTGACATAAATGTAAGGGAGAAGGAATTGCGGTTTGTGTGATGGTTAGAATCAACTTAAGATCCATGTAAATGAGCCAAAATCTCAATAGCACACATGGTGTACCCTTGTAAAGAGCCACCTATTGATTGAATCTAATTTCTGAGTTGTTTCATTAATATGGAAGTAAAATACATGGCAATGTTGTTGTGATGGTCAATTAGTTTTAATGAGAAGTTTGAGGTATCTACTGATTGAATTTAACTCTCATCGCAAGGAATTGTTTCTTTCATATGAAAGTAAAATTGTGTACATGATAATGTTGTGGTGGTCAATTAGTTTTAATGAGATGTTGGAGTGCAATGTTGATGGATGGTTTGGTTGTTGTTATCAAAGTTCATATGATGCAATTGTGTAGTGAACTTTTGTAGTAGGTCATAGTTTACATTTTATGTATAACAAATGATACTTAATTATTGTCTCTTGTCTATAAGAATGTTGTTTACAGGTTAATATTGAATCTAAAAGATTCTTTTTGTAAATGTTTATTTGTTCATTCACTTTACTTTAGTTGGAGTCTGATCGATAGAGAAAATTTCCCTTTTCTATTTAGAATTTCCTTCAATCATACCTTCTAGGACACAATAAGCATGAAATTTGTGTGAGGGAATACATTTTGGCAAAGAGAGACAACATCAATTTTGTTCATTTTGTGATTTGTTGAGTGACATGTAGAATTATCAAGAGATTCTAATTTCATTTTGTTTGGTTTTAGTATTTTATAAGGATGCATATTGATATGTTAGAGTAAAAGGTATTTCCTAATTAATTATTTACTTTATTATTAGGTCCATTTTCCTCTAATTATTTAAGCTTACTTAGGTCATGTTATTTTTATGTCTCATGTCATAGGACGAAGACACATGTCAAGATCTTGTTTTATCCTCACCTAGGGTTTCTAGGTTGATTATCCTTTTATAAGGATTCTTTATTGTATCAAATTAAAATAATCAAACCCTTTTTAAAAGGGCGACAAAGGATGTTTTCTATTTTAAGATAATATATATAAAAAATGAAATGGGGGGTGCTTGAAGGAGTATCGTCCCTTTCCATTGACAAGGTAGCGGTCCCTCGAGCCCATCCTCGATATGGGGGGTACCATGTGTAGTATCACCCCCTGCCACAATGTGAGGGTGGCAACCCCTCCAGCCCTGCCCAAGCATAGCATGGGTGGGCTGAAGCACTCGTGCTACCCCTTTTTAAATATATTTATTTAAAAACCTTTATATATATATATATTTCTTTTAAAAGAAAATATATTAGGATTTTTACTATTTTTTACTTTAAAATTAAAAAAAAATTAATAAATCAACCTATATTTGTATTTGGAGGACTTTTTTTCTTAAAGTTCTACTTATGGCATATCTCCAAATTTGGAGATTGTGTTTGCTAAATTTGGTGGAGGTGATTTTTTTCTTGGCCCAACCCCTCTCTCTTGGGATTTTCAATTTTGCAAGTTTCATCTTCTAGAAGTGATATCTTTTCCATACACTGGTCTTTTTTAGTGCAATTTATTTTGAAATGTGGAAGAATTTATAGATCTTTGCAATGGTGCAAATATTTTTTAGTTTTGGCTTCTGATTTTTTAGAAATTAGTTTTTAGTTTTGTTGTTGTGCAATCCTTGTTTTGGAGACTTTGATGGGCCATATCTTTTGCATACAAACTCCTCTCTTAGTGTCATCTTTTTTAAAGTGTATTATTTTTCATGTACGCCATCATGGTGCTATCAATTCCCTCTTTTTCTATCAAAAAAAATATTTTCATAATGTTCTCCTTTTTATGGACATTATGAGCTTCCATGTAAGAAATTCTCATTATATAAATGTATTGAAATAAAATTCTTCAACATTGTACATGTATTAGGAAGAAGGATGGAGTTGTTGTTGGGTGGTGCTACACTCTCTCTAGGTGGTGGTGAGGTTTTTGCAAATTCCTTAAAGGTGGGAAACCCTATTTCTTAGGGTGGTGTTAATGGTGGTGGTCTTGCTGATGTTAAGGGTGTGTCAGATGGTTTTCTAACAAATGGGACTACTAGTGGGTCCTTTTTGTTGGATACTTTGAAGGTGCTTCTAGTCTCTTCATATCTGGTTTTTGATGGTCCTTCCCTTGGTAAGGTGGGGTCTCTTTATGTTTCTCCTAAGGTTCTTGTTTCTAGGAATGTTGCACGTGGTCGAAGGGGTGATGATGTCTCTTTGGACAATAAAATTTGGTCAAAGCTTTTTGGTTCAAAGCCTAAGGAAAAGAGTTCATCTCATCTAGTGGACTTCTTTGCTAACCCCTTGGCTAGTGAGTATTCTATCTTTGTGCCTGATTGTATTATTGAGAAGTGTGTTCAATCAATGGATTTTTTGCTGGTGGGTAAGTTTTTGGGCCCTCATCCAAATATTGATCTGGTTCACAACCTGTCCTTTAATCGTTGGCATCTAAAGGGCTAGGTTGAGGTGGTTGCTCTTGTTAAAGGTTTCTTCTTGTTTTCTTTTACCTGTGGGGAAGACCTTTTGAAGGTTCTTGTTGGGGGTTTGTGGTTGATTGGAAAATCTACTTTGGTCTTGAAGAAATGGGAAGCTAGTTTCAACTCAAGCTCTTGCTCTTTGATTCAATGCTTGTGTGGGTATGTTTTCCTGGACTTCCTCTAGAATTTTGGGATGAGTAGGTATTCAAAGGTATTGCTAGCACCTTTGGGCATCTGTTATCCATTGGCCATTTGTCTGCTTTGAGGAAACATCTAGTGTATGCTCAGTTTTGTGTGATTATGGATCAATCTACCATTTTTTAGATTTTGTCAAGATTAATTCAAAGTTGAGTGTGTGAGACGAAGCTGTTGAGTTTGAATCTATTCCTTTTGCCTATTTTCATAGTAAGAATGTGGTTCATTGGGAAAAAAATATATGTTGAAGCCTAAGAAGCCTCCTCAAAAGGTCTCGAATCCTCAGAAGGATCCCATTCCTTCTTCAAAGGTGTGGACGGAGGTGGGGAAGGGTCTCGATTTAGGTGTTTCAAGCACTCAAATTAATAGGTTGATAGAAAATATTCTGATGCCAAGAAGTACACATCTTGAAGACAGATTTGATAGATTTTATGTTGATTCAGGAAAGACATATCCTAAATGAATTAGTTGATAGAAAAGAGTCTGACGTCAAGAAGGACACATCTTGAAAACTCTTAAGTGACTGATTTGATAGATTTGATGTTGATTCAGGAAAGACATATCCTTAATAAATTGGTTGACAGAAAGAGTCTGATGTCAAGGACACATCTTGAAGACTCTTAAATGATTGATTTGATAGATTTGATGTTGATTCAAGAAAGACATATCCTGAATAAATTGGTTTGATTGTGTGTCATTTTGGACCTTGTGTTCAAGTTGTTCAGTGTATGACCATGTGATATGACCAACATGACAAAACCCTAAGGGGATTTAAATCTAAGGCCTCAAGGACTGTTAAGCCTTTCCTACATTGTACATGTAGAGACCACGTAGTTCGATAATACTTTGACCAAAAATATTGTCTAAAAAAGATTTGTTTTATTTGAAGATATCTGATGTGTGTGATAGTGAATGTGATGAACTATAAATGACTGACCTAGTGTGGCCTTGGGGGCTCATCGATTGATGGCCTTTCCTATGTTATACATGCAAAGACCTTGTAGTTCGACACAACTTGACTTTGCCTTATTTGACAAAGAGTAAGTCATGATTTTCATTCTAACAAACCTAAAAAGACTGACCTAATTCCTTGGGGATGCATTGACAGATGACCTTACCTACATCAGTCATAGAGGCAATGTAGTTCAACTATGACAAAGATTGACATAACAAATGTTGAATTTGTTTTTTTAGTTTTCTGATTATTTGGGATTTTTTTCGGATTTTGACATTTTTCAAATGTTTTTTATGTTTTTGACACATTTTCTGAATGTTTTCATGTTTTTGACATGTTTTCTAAATGTTTTTGTACTTTTCAAGTTGTTAGGTCCTGAAGTTCTAGAGGTTTGTTCCACCAAGAATGGGTGTTAGATATTTTCCTTCAATCAGGTATTGTGTGGGATTGGATGGTAAGAATGATATTGCACAATATGTTGTGAGCATCAACCAATATCAAGGCATAGGACTAGCAACTACTTTCATTATGGGTGTCATGGAATGGAGGGACAATTAGAGGAATATGGTTGAAGGTGAAAAGACCCTGTGAAGTGAAAATAGACGATAGAGTGAAGATTGTCTACACATGACACCTGTTTTCCAAGTTTTCACAATGGTACTTATCCAACATGCCATTGAGATGGTTTTCACTATTGGATGGATTATTTCTCTTTACTCTTTTTTGTTTTTTTGTATCTTGTGGTTTTGACTGAGCTTTTTGAAGCTATGTAAAACTTGTGTAGGTGCAAGCTATTTATAGGCTCAGATAATGGTTCTCCCTCTAGAGTAGACAACTAATATGTGTCAGAACAAAAGGAAGTTGTGATGACATAAGGGCCTAGCCAATTAGGCTCAAACTTTCCAATTTAATCTTGTTTTGCTTGGTTTTTAGGATTCTACATTAGTACTGGGTCACCGATGTCAAAATGTCTGACCAGGACCCTCTTGTTGTAACTTTTACAAAGACAATTCTGATATGCTTGTATGTGGGTCAGTGTTTTCTGTCTTCGCTCATCCAGTAATTCTATCTCATGCAACCTAGATATCATGTACTCTTCATCATTGATTAACCCTTTCATGGAAACTTGGAGAGAGTGGACTTCAACCTCAATGGGGAGAATAGCCTTCAAACCAAAAACTAGGGAAAATTGGGAAGCTCTTGTGGGAGTATGAATGTTGGTTTGATATGCCCATAAGGCAGGGTTGAGTTGGATGTGTCAATCACGACCAACAGAATTGACAATTTTCTTAAGGATTTTAATGATGGTTTTATCTAACGCCTCGGCTTGACTATTGCCCTGTGAGTAGTAGGGAGTGGAAAAATTATGTTGGATGTGGAATTGTTTGTACAGTTCATGGACATCTTGGATTTTGAAGGGACGACCATTGTTTGTGACATGTTGTTAGTTATGTCCAAGAGTGATCTTATGGTTAACAAAGAAAGCTTGAAGCTATCGATCATTTTCTGATAGGGAGTCAAATTCTCATCCTTTGAATCATAGTCATCATTGGCCTAATTGATGACTAACTATGAATCTCTGAAGACCTATATAATTTTGATCTTCCACTTGATCACTATATGCAATCCTTTTAATAGGGCCTCATACTCTGTAATATTATTTGTACAAGGGAATGTTATTCAAAATGATTTCAATATCATGTCACCTTGTGGGGTGACAAAGTGTTTTCCAACACCTGATCCATGATTGGTATAGGAGCCATCAAAGTACATTCTCCATATAGATCACCTATCTCAAGATTGAAAAGTGACTTGAATCTAAAAAATTAGTAATGAGGGGATGTTTTGCTTGCGTTGGAGCATCTATGAGTTGATCTGCAATTACCTGTCCCTCGATTTCCTTACGCTCGACATGTTGGATGTCATATTCACTAAGGACCATGACCCATTTTTCTAATTTCCTTGTTAACACTACTCTGCTGAGAAGATACTTGATTGGATCAATTTTCACTACCAGCTTTGTTTGGTGGTTCAACATGTAATGCCTTAATTTCTATGCTATAAAGACCATTGCAAGGAAGGCCCTTTCGATGAGTGTAGTTGAGTTCATACCCTACCAAGGTCCTACTAATATAGTAAATTTCCCTTTCCTTTTCCTCGTCATAATTTTGAGCAAGTAGTTCCCCCAGTGTTGTGGTTGTAGATACATATAATATGAGGGGCTTCCCATCTATTGGTGGCATCAACATGAGTGGTATTAGGAGATACTCCTTTATTTGTTGAAAGGCTTATTGGAATTTTTTGGTCCATATGAAAGGGATCCCTTTACGTAATAGGTATTGAAACTAATGGAATTTGTTGGTGAGTTGAGAAATGAATCCCTTAATGGGAGGTGATGTATCCCAATAATTTTCTAGAATTTACCCCAAAGACACACTTCTTCGGGTTGAGACAGACCTTATACTCTTCTATTCATTGAAATATATTATCTAAAACCTTAAGGTGATCAGATCTAGTTAAGGACTTTTCTAGGAGATCATCAACATATTCCTCCATTAGTGTATGCATTAGGTCATGAAATATTGTAGTCATTGCCTACTAGTATGTAGCTCTACATTTTTCAGCCCAAAGGGCATGATGTTCTAGCAATAGGTACCCCATGGACAAGTGAAAGCTATTTTGTGTTGGTCTTATAGAGCATTAAAAATTTGATTATAGCTAGAGAAACCATCCATAAAGGACAACACCTCATATCCTACTGTAACATCCACAATCATGTTGATGCTCGGGAGAGGAAAGTCATCCTCAGGGCACACCTTGTTTAAATCTTTGAAGTCAGTACATATGCAGATTTTCCCATTTGGTTTTGTGATAGGTACAAAATTGGAGATCTAGTCTACATAATCAATAGACCTAATGAATCCAACATCCTAGAGTTTCTTTAGTTCTATCTTGACCAACAAGGCGATTTATGGATGCATTTTCTAGAGTTTTTTCTTTACCGATTTAACATCTGGACTCAATGGCAAGTGATGTAAGACTAGATCATGGTCCAACCTAGGCATGTTAGCATATGACCAGGAAAAAATAACCTTGTGTTGTGGGAAGAATGCTCGAAAGTTGGGTTTTTCTTATTCTGACAAGGAAGCTGCTAGTAACACTATCTTAGGATCTTCAAGTGCTGCAATGTTGATCTCTTGTGTATCTTTAATTAGCATCAATGGTCGCTTGTGTGTGATAAGGAGAAATTCCAACCCTCCATCCTTAGGCAGCTTAGGGAGGTTTTCACCTTTGGATATATCCTTTGTTTTCACCTTTCTTTTTTCTCTTTATTATTATTTTTACGACTAGAGGGTGATATAGTCTCCCCAAAGTATGCTACCACATCAAGTTCTATCATGAATCTAACTTTATGGTCTCCATGTGGCATTCTTTCTCTCATTCCTATAAACTCAATAGTAGCTTCTTCATTCTCAAAGGTATCTAAAATGATAGGACCTTGTTGGTCCCAGTCAACCAATTGTGGGTAGACTAAGGAAATTCCATCACTAGTATTTGCAAAAGGTGGGGAAGAATTTGATAAGATAAGGATTAAGGTATTGTCTTGGATGTTGAAATTCATAAATTTGGTTACCTTAGGGCTAGGCGTATCTAAATTAGGGAAAATGTTACCCAATTCGTAAGCACTAGAGGCATAGGATTCCCATTCCTAGTTGTTGGAATCATTGTTGTCATAAAATTCATCATTGGAATCCTTTAATGTCTCGACACATTTAGAAGCACATACTTCCTTATTTGAAGGAAATTTAGTTTTAGTGGTACACGCCTTCAGTCATTTCCATCCTAACTCCAGATTCTTCCCCCATTTAGCAGGTATGTAGGGTTCTCTTCTTCCATTTTTTTTATGCCCAAACCATTGGTTCCATGAAGGGATGTTGTAATCTTTGCATCCCTTGTATTGGATTTGGTAGCGAAAGTAGAGTGTGTGGAAACAGATGATTGAGGGATAACAGATGTCCTGGTAAGTGTTGAGGAATCAATGTAATTGGACAAGTTTGACATTGAGGTGTCACGATTAAGTGACACATGACTTTCAAAAACTTCTTACAGTTTAGTGCAATACTGACAGGGATCAGGGTCACCCTTGATAGTAATTTTGGTGCCATGGTAGGGAAACTTTAGGAATTGATGATACATGGAGGGAATGACCTTCATCACACAAATCCATGGTTGACCAAGGAGAAGATTATAAGGGATTTCTAGATCCAATACTTGGAAAGTTGTCTCCAACATTATGGGTCCCACTCAAAGTGGATGCATTATTGTACCTTGGGAGGAACTTTCATTATCATCATAACCTTTTATGGCTATGCTTCAATGTGTAGTGAGCCATTTTGGTTCGTCTTTTCAGTTGACTAGTCTTTGTCAAAGAATGTAACATGGTGAGAGCTTGCAAGGAATCCAACCATGGCTTGAAATCAGTCGATGTTGAAGTTGTTTGGGATAGAGGTTTATTTTAGCATCTTATCTAGGATGGCCCTATGCTCGGTTGATGTGCATAGCAGTTCCAATATGGATATTTGTGTTGGGGTTTTCCCTAGATGATCTAGCAAGTTAAAATGTCCTTTAGCTTGGGACTACTTCGGAGGTGAAGGGGAAAGTATGGTTATTTTAGTTCTACAAATTTTTATAGCGCACTTTGAAATCTTCTTGATGGTAATGGTGTCCATATGTCCATCTACAACATGAAGATGGGGGATTTTGGGGTTATTTTAGTTCTACGAATGTTTATAGCGCACTCTAGAATATTCTTGATGGTAATGGTGTCCATATGTCCATCTACAACATGAAGATGGGGGATTTTGGTGTAATTATAGCTAGTAGCCATATAATTGGATGAGTTAAGGTTATTAGTACCTGAACTGGAGGCTTTCTCCTAACTGTGGTCTTGAAGGGGAGTCTTTTAGATCGTGTGATCTTGATTAGAAGTGTGTTGTTGTTGTCCCTCTACCTCGATTACTTTGTCTTTGATAAGGTCATGAATAATATTTTTTAGTTGTATACAAGTAGATGTTTTATGTCCTTTACCTTGGTGATATTTAGAAAAGGAATTATCATCCCACCAAGAGGGTTTAAAATCAAACACATAAGATGTGGGTTCCCGCAATTGTATGACAACTAATTGAACAGATTTCTTTAGTACCATTTCAATGGGTTCCCCAAGGGGAGTGTATTCACATTTAATGTATTGCCTAGGTGGTCTTTATTGTCCTAGTCCTTGATTGTTTTATAGGGAATTTTCCTTTGGTGTAGAGATTTGTGGTGTATTCATTGAGGCTTTTGGTCCTCTTAGAGTGACAACAATACCAGTTTTGTTTACAACTTTGGTATCCACAACCCCGTCCTTCATGACATTTTTTTTTTTAGACCAGTATTTGTTTTTTTCATTGCACGTGTGTTAATTGTTATTATTCTTAGAGAGCCTAAGCGTGCCCTTAGTGACAAGTGATTTCTCAATCATTGTTCCTTTTTCTACTAGGTCTAAAAAGTGTGCACAACAATGAACTTGTAAGGGATCTTTTAAAGAATCTAGGAGGTTTTTGACAAACATGTCCACCTTTTGTTTTTCAGGGATCTCTACTTGGCCTTAGCTTGCTAAGTTTCTCAATCTTTGGAAGAATTTGATAAAGGACTCTCCCTCTTCTTGTTTCAAGGTACACAACGTGGCTAATGTGATATCATTTTCAATGTTAAGGCATAGTTATCTACAAATTTGTTTGCTAATTTGGACCATGTTGTTATGCCCCTAGGTATTCATGAAAACCACTCAAGTGCAAGACATGGTAATTTGGACCATGTTTTTATGCTCCAATTTGTTACTTGCATGTTCTCAACTTGTTTATGTAAAGCAAGAATTTGTGTAGTTAAAGCATCCACATGTGGGTTTGGTAATTCATTTGTCTCGTGTGGTCTCACATTTTATGTAGGTACATGGTAGGTGTATGAAGGTGTCTATTATTGTACCTGAGGTATATGTGTATATGGGGTGTTTATGTTGAGTTACCCTTGTGTGTTCTAACTTCTAGTTTGTGCATGGGTAACTTGTTGTGATGTGTTTGATGTAAAGATATTTGATCAAAATCCTAGTTGTGTTGGATTCCCCTGAGATGATGTATGTGTACCCTATTGTCGTTGTGTAGTATTATTTTGGGGGATAACATGAATATATGTGGTACCCTTGACATTAACCATGGGTGTGGGTCCTGAACCTAAAATTTTTGTTCTCTTTCATCCATAAGGATTGTTTGAGGAAGTATTCATGGTGTTTATTGAGGTTTGAAATGGATTAGTGCATGTCGGTTGTGATGTTGACTATGTTACAAGAGTTGATGTAGATTGGGTCACAACTTGTTTCATCGACTATGTAACAGATGATGCTATAGGTGGAGCTATGAAGGGAATCCCAAAAATGGGAGTAGTGTGAATCGTTGAAGGACTCTATGAAATATGTGTCATATGACCCTAGTTTTGATTTGATACATTTCTAGGAAAAGGCACCACTTTTAGCATGTTTATGTCAAATCCAAGTGATAATTTAACTCCATCCTCTAGGAATTTGGCTAAAAATCTCTATGGGTTCAGCATGATGAGCTCATCAAAGAATTCAACAACCTCAGCATCCTGGGTTGCTACCTCAATTTCCTCAATAGTGATACGACCTTGATCATCTCTTATCAGGTAGTTTTCAAATGGGTTGACATATGATTTAGACCTTAGAGGTTCTTGTGATGTTGACCCAATGTGTGTGGTATTTTTTATTGACCTGGTGAGGTGTAGGATTGAGGTTCATTTTGCTAGTAAGATTGTAAAGGTCTTCATGCTGTCATGAAGGGTCCATTTCTAATTGTCTCTTTTGCAATCTGGTCTGGACCATAAGATAAGACTTGCTTAAAGAAGGATGACACATAAATGTGAACCATAAGGTATGCAACTACCTATGATGTGAGAGTATAAGCTATGTTTTTTGTTTTTTGGCATAAATTTATGACATGCAATGACTAAGGTACAACTTAAGATAATGTCTAAAATGCAAATATCTAGGATATGAAAGTTAAGATATGATTTTTGGTCTTTTTGGCATAAATTATGACATGCAAAGACTAGGGTATCATGCAAAATATATGTCAATATCTTTGGATAAGTAGTGGATGAGTCACTAACTAACCAAGTTTGATGCAAGTTTCCAACTAGGATTGCTAATGATGTTTTAAGATCAATACCAGAATGACTAAGTGATAGGTTGACTAGGTGGAGTTCAAACTAGCCTAGTGAGTTTGAGGCATTCCACTAAGATGACAAAGGAAAATTTGTAAAATGATATTTCAAGGGAAATCATATTTGAATTACTATTTTCAATCAAGGTAAGACAGTTTATCTACCTTAAGGTTTGCAAAGTGTTATGCATAAGGATTGTCCTAGGTATGCTAAGGATGATCTAAGCAATACAATGATGAAACTATCTAGGGAAAATGAGGATAAACCTAAATATGATAAATTCATAGGTATGGATTGAGTTTACTATAGAGGGTAAATCAAATAATGATATCCTACAATAATTTTTTTGAGTTTCTAGTTTGTTAAATGAAATATTTTTTGTGATAGATAGATGCATCGTTCAAGACTGCAAATGTGGTTTCAAAGAACATATGCATCATAGAAACTCATGGATGCATTTTACAATATTAGATGTGGTTTATTGGTAAAATTGTTAATTGAAATATTTTCTATGATAGGCAGATGCATCGTTCCAAACTGCAAATATGGTTTCGTAGATTAGATGCATCACAAAAAGTCACGGATGTAGTTAATAGTATCAAATGTGGTTTATTGGTAAAATCATCTAATTAGAAAAATAGAGGATAAACCTAAATACGAACAAGTCTCAAGTTTGGATCCAAATTTTTAGCAAAGGATAGATTAGATAATGAGCTCCTATAGGGTTTCCTATGAGTTTTCATTCTATTAAGTGTAAGATTTTTGGTGACAGGAAGATGCGTCATTCCAGACTACAAATGCAGTTTAGAAAATTATATGCATCATAGAAGCTCACAGATGCAGTTTACAGTATCATATGTTGTTTTAGACTATAGCAATTGTGGCTTATTTTTTCAGATGCATTGTAGGTTTTAGAATTTTGACTCAGAATGTCATATGCATTTTCTGTTGAAATAGTTGTGACTCAAAATGTCAAATGCAGGTTTCTGTGTAATAGATGAGTTGAATAGTGAATTAGTCCTCAGTTTTGACAAATTTTTGACTTGTTTAAGACTGAATCTTGGATATTTTTGTTTGATTAAATATGACTGAACACACATGTAAGACATGCTAAGCAGAGTATTTGAATTAAATAAATAGATAATTACAAATCTTAAGGCTGGCAAGGACAATATCTGTTGGAGTCCCACTTAGAGTTTCCTCCAACTACACTATCTAGAGTGTATGACTTAGGATCTTAGTAGCACAGGATCCCCCTTACAGTGCACTCACTTCTTGGGCTTAACAAGATTTGGATTCCTAAGTAGTGACATTCCAAGAATTTTTCATCTCTACTACTAGACTGAATGTATAATATGGGTCAGCTTGGGAACAACCGTTCCTGCACCAGTAGATAGTAGGTTTTTGGAAATCTAAACAAATAGTTTTTAATTAGGATGCCCATTCAAGTGGTTATACACAAGGAAAGATTAGCTCTGATAAGGAGGTTTACCAACTTGTAGAGGTTATGCTCTATAGGTTTTAATAGAACATGCAAGTACTGAGGGAATCACTTGTTTGTATAACACATCCACACCTATAATGCTAAGTTTTCTAGTATCATTCACATTTATATATCGGTTGGGAGTAACTTGGATTTAGCTCATTGCTAGTTTGGGTTGTCCTTTTGGGTGAGTACCTTTTTCCCACCAAGGCAGGCCCTCTAGAGTTAGTAACAATTTCTCCTACACCAAAGATCACACAAGTGCGCAAGGGGAGAGGATACTCTTGTTATTAAATTGGGATTTAATCTAAACAAAAGTGTGAAAAAGCACCAAGCACAGTAAGCAATTGCTTATTTTTGACATCAAATGAAATATGATCTAAGCTACATAGACAATTACTTTCAAAATCCATTCTTCGACGAATTTTCTAGAAAACCAAGCATTAGAAGTTTGAAAGTTTTTATTTTTTCTTCTATCAGTCATCCTGCAAAAACCAAGTTAACTCCAATAGATCATATTCTATAAACTCTAAATTAGTAATAACAAACTTTAACTATTAAAATCAAAACTCAGAATTTTAGAATTCAGAAATTTATTTTCACCAATTAGATGTGTTACAAGAAGCCATAGATGCATCGCTTGAAGTTAGATGTGATGTTTCCCTCTTCAAGATGTGGTTCATGATGTCAAATGTGTCGTTTTGTGCCACAAATGCATCGATCCATACCTATTCCTACAAAAAATGAAAATTTCTACGAATTTTCTCAAATTTTGTGACTTCACATTAGGTTCACCAAATGTGATAAGGAAAAATAAATAGAAACAACTAAAGCATAACAATGACAACAATCACAAATTTCCTAGATCATGCTAAGATCACCAAATCAATAATGAAGTACAATTCAACAAAAGAGTTCATTAAAAAAGAACAATATCATCTAATTCCCATGCTCACTTACTCATCTCCATTATTCTTCTCAAATTTGCTTGAAAAAGCTCAAATGCCCTCAGATTGTGAGTGTGCAATATTAGCTATAAGTATTTTGACAACAAAAATTTGAATATTGTGATTACCCATGAATAGAATTTAAAAACTTATTTTATAGAAACTTCACAGATTCAACAATCAAGATTGATTTGCATTTGAATGGTCCAGATAGAGTGTGGGGATTTGATTGAATAGCTAAGTGACCTAATTGATTAGTTTGATTGGATAGTTAAGTGATTTGATTGAAAGATTGACTGAATAGTTAGCTAATTTGATTGATTAGTCATGAGATGTAACTAAAAAAGTGTGAGTCAAAAGAAGATGACAGATCAATTAGGTGAGTGAACTAAGAGAGAGTGTTAGTCAAGAATGGAGATAATTATGCATGAGATATTAGATTGAAAATGTAGGAGACGTGCTCAGATAGAAGAATTAATTATAAAATTAATTCCTTTCTTTGTGGAAGAAGTTGTGTGTACGTGATTCCAAAATCAATTAAATAAATTATTCAATTTATGGAGTCACTTTAGATGAGAAGGTAGAATAATTAATTTATGGAGGAACCATAGATGATAAGGCAGAATAATAAATAAATATTATTCATTTAATTAAATGTGGGAGAATATGAATTAATTTAAATGTGTAATTAAATAAATTTAGAAAACTTATTTAATTAGTAAGAATAAGGGATTTAATTTAAATGAAGTAATTAAATAAATTTGGGAAACTTATTTAATTAATCAAAAGAAGAGATTAGAATTAATTAGCGATGTAATTTACTTAATTAACCAAATTTGGAAGAATAATGAAAATAAATTAATTAAATGTTTAAAACTATTTAATTAATTTAGAGGAAATGCAATGTTAGATTATAATTAAATGATCAAATCATTTAATCATAACTTGAATTGATGATGAAAATGCAGTCACAGGCCTAAGCCATTTTTTAGTGTCTACACAAATAATGTGAGCAATTTTTTGTTCCAATCAGATGAAGTGAAATGGCATTTTTACTATACCAAAGAGTTGTTCTAAATTTTGAAGGTTGATTTCATTACATTCTTAGTGTGTACTAAACAAAAACCTTTTTATAAGGATATAATTGAAAGGGGGAAGTGTGCTTTCCAACACTACAATAATATGAGCATTTTTTGTTCCAATCAGATGAAGAAAGTGAAATTCAATTTTTACTATACCAAAGAGTTCTAAAATTTGAGGGTGGACTTCATGACATTCTTGTTGTGTATGAAACAAAAAACCTTTCATAAGGAAATAATTGACACAAGATGGTGTGTTTTCCAACTCTACAAATAATGTGAGCATTTTTTTTTCCAATCATATGAAGAAAGTGAAAGTGACTTGAGGGGTGACTAACCAATTGATTTGTTATGTGTTGAGGGTTTTACAATAGTATGTGGGTTGCAGTTTTCATAACACCCAGTGTTTTCCAACACACAATTATAGTAATGAAAACCTTTTCTTTATTAGAGAGTATGAATGTAACAAAACAAACCTTAAAAATTAACCTCCTTTTATTTTTATGATAAAATATTTTTCTTATCTTTTACTTCCTTTTCTAAGTAGGACCCAAAATGGACTTAGTAGGAGGGGGAGATGTGATGGTGGATTGTGGAAAATAGGCACAAAAATGGATTTAGGAGGGATAAGGATAATGTGTTTGGGTCAGTATGATGGAGGTGCAAGGAATAAATAGTGATGTAGGTAAAGCTAGATGCAAAGGTAGGGTGGGAGAGGTACAAAGAGAGAGAGATCTAGTGTGAGAGAGAGAGTGGAGGGGAGAGAGAGGGGGAGAGAGGGGTGGGTAGAGAGAGGGATTATTATTGAATACAACCCATGTATATTATAATTGTTATTATATAGTTTTTCATCATAATTATATCAAATGTTCTTAATAATTTTTATAGGATTAAAATTCTAATTCTACCTTATTGATTGTAACATATTTTTGGTAATTTATCAAAACTAAAAGATCTAATTATATCTCAATTGTTCAAATATAGTGTAAATATGGATAAAATTAATCAATTGAGCCTTCTTCATATTTTAATTAATCAATTATAGTGTAAATATGGACAAAATTAATTATTTATAGTTTCATCAGTTTCATGTAGTAGTTAGTTATATCAATCAAATAACTTACTTTATTTGAGTTTTTTTTTATTGTATTCATCTTCACCATAATCTCATTATGTACCTTCTATTGCACTATGTGGTAAATTTAATTACTTTTCATTCCTATCTCACTCATATCTATTATCATGAAGGATTTTTTAAATAACATGCACTAGAACCATATACCTAGCCTTTATGTTTTAGGGGAGGTGATAATTTCATGAAAGCATTGGTTGCATCAATTCAAGATATGAGAGATGATGTTGTAAGTGGAGTTGAACAAATGAATTCAAAGATTCATCAACTCAAGAATTCCATGGAACAAATAAAATTTGAAATAGATGATGCTATAAGTGGAGAGAGAGAGGGTGTGTTGGAAGTCCGGGGAGAAGTAAAGTGTTCCTCGAGGTAGGTACAAGGGTCGAAAGGGGAAAGATGCGATAGAAGGTTAATGAAGCGAAGAAGGAAGATCGGGAAGTCAGTCGGGAGGATCGGATCAGACCAAATGGGAGGGAGAATATGCTAGTGGATTGTGGGACATAGGAACAAAATTAAGTGAATAAAGTGAATTAGATAGATAATTTATTGATTGAAGAGATTCTTCTTGCTCTTGAGAAGTTGAGGAAGGTGCATGTGCAGTATGCCTAATGAGAAAATGATAATACAGAACTTGAGCAACATGTACTAGAATGTATGAAATGAAAAAGGAAGCTAAAGAATCAAATGAAAGTAGAGTGAGGGAGATGTGGGGTGGGAGGGAGGGAAATGGGAGGGAGAAAGAGAGAAGGATGAATTTAGGGTAGCTAATACAATGAATTAAGGGGTACTAAGAGGATGGCTTAAGGGGGTATACAAGATCCTTGAATCAAATTATGTGTCATGAGAGAAAATTGGTTTTATAAATAGGAGATGGATTAAAAGGGTAGATAATTTTACATAAGTGGTCTAAAATATTTGGATTTTAAAATATAAGGCTCTTTGTATGGATTAAAGTAGTCAATTTGGTTACTTTTATGTTTCCATAAAATGTAACTCCCCCCAATACTCTCCAATTGTATTTGTTCCATGGAATTCTTAAGTTCAAGAATTTTTTAGCTCATTTTTTCAACTCCACTTATAGGATCATCTCACTTTGTTTACTTGCACAAATTCATATGCAATACAAAACCTATTGACTTTATCCATTTCTACATTGCCATTTTCCCATTGCACATAGTGCACATGCACCTTCCTCAACTTCTCAAGTGTGGGAAGAATCTCTTCAGTCAATACACTAGCTATCTCATTCACTTTGGTCTACTTCTTCAAATTCATTTTCCATTTCATACATTCTAGTACTTGTTTTCCAACCTCCAATTTTAGAAAATAATATTGATGTAATTAAAACCTTTTTTTATTTACACAATATGAGTGTAATAAAAGTCACGTTCAAAATTTAACTTTAATGTAGTTTAAACTTTCATATGTTATGCAATAACACCTTTGAGCATCTCTCACCATCCCTCATAACCTTCCTCACCAATAAACCTCCTCTTGATACTTGGTTATTTCTACTTTCTTGATATCTCTCATTTATTATCATCCCTTGACCTTTCAATTACATCATTCCTCACAACAAGAGTCTACAAATAGAAGGCTTTAAGCTTCATTATAATCAGTACATTTTCTAGTAGGTGTATGCTACCATTTTTCTATTAAAAATTATCAAACTATACCAAGATTATGTTGGTTTAAAGAGAAATCCACATTCCATTAGTAGAATTCAGTCAACCATTATTAAGGGCACACTTCATTTTAACTCTATCTAAGGAAAAAGGTTGTTTAAGGTAAAAGGTATTCACTATTTTCTTTATCTTTATGTCTATTTCCTTATTTCATTTTCTTGTCTTTAGACTAGAAAAATGAATGAATATATTTTTATGGTAGTGATCCCCAAAAGAAAATAAAATACCTTTGGTTCCTTGTGAAAATTTATGTAGATCAAAATAATATGGTTGAATAGGTACAAGAATCATTTCCATCCAAAAAAAATCTTTTGGATTTAATATTATTTGGTTAATGGGATGACTAACATATATCTAGTGTAATGATCCTCTCCCTATGATATAATTGTATAGTCAATATGGTAGGTAGGGGCAAGAAATTTTGTATGTTATCTTGTTGTTGATGGAATCCTTCCATCCACTAGTATCATATCAAAAGCATTAAAAGGAATGTATATCATCATAGTTTGACTCTACATTAATGCAATTTGATTCCTCAAATCTAGCCATTGGTTTTTATGATACTTCATCCAATAGTTGATGTAATATCTTGGTGTCTATGTATTTTTTTATCTTTAACAATGTTAAATTTCTTGAATTGGTTTCATATTAAGAATCTTTTCATTTCATTTTCTACATAAAAATGCTTGCTACACATTATGTTATAATTCAAAATAATTTCTTGCACTCTAAAAAAATATCATTGGTCATGACTCAAAGTTGATTTTTTAATAGCTCCAAAAATTATTTTTTTTAATATTGGTGAAGTTTAGTAGCACACTGTGAAGAATATTATATCACATATCAACTCAAAATATTATATTCTATATAGTGGTTGTGTATGCCATTCATTAAAGGTTGAGGTCTCATGTTGTAAGCCCTTAATACAATGTAGTAAATCCAATTATATGAATTAATAATTCATATTTTTGTTAATTTATTATGTCATCGAATTCTACTATGAGTTTTTGTGTAATTGGTTGTATGGTGGATAATCCTTAACTATATCCTCTGGTCACAATTTTATCATGTGGTATTGAAGTAGTGGTTTTAAATCCCAAAGGAAATCCATTGGAAATATATTTTAAGTTATATCTTCTAGTATTTTTAATTAGGTAGATGTTAAGATCATTATGCTTATAAATAGATTATTGAACCTAATATAGTTTGAAAAGGAATGCTTTAAATATACCATCAAATTTGAGGTAATTTACAAGGGAATTTAGAGTATATTCCTTTTTCATTTCATATATTATAGTACCTATTGCCTCCACTTTTGTATTTTCATTTTCCCATAGAAAATAGTGCACATGCTTCTCACAAACTTCTTAATAGTAGAAAGGATCTCTTCGATAAATACATTATCCATCTCATTCACTTTGGTTTGCTTATTCCCAAGTGTTTTCAAAGAAAGAGGCAAGGAGGGAGATAGATAGAAGTAGGGAAAGTAAGGTAGGTATAGAGAGGGTTAGGGAGAGAGGGATGGGTAGATGGAGAGAGGTTGTGTGTGTTTGAAGGAGAGAGTGGGGAGAAGAGAGATATAGAGTGGTAAGGTAGGCGAGATAGAGGTACATATAGAGAGAGGGCGGGAGAGGTATGTATAGAACTTAACATTGTTCATGTTGAATATATAGAACTTATATTTAGTCTTTTATAAATTTCTAAAGAGACTTCTCCTTTGTACTAGTTATTTATCGATACCATCACTATTTAAAAAAACTATTTTCATGATCAATGGCTCACTTCTCTCTAACTTATTTATTGGGATTTTTCCTATTGCACATGCTACACATGCACCTTCCTTAACTTCTCAGGAGTGAGAAGAATCTCTCTAGTCAATACATTATATATCTCATTCACTTTAACATTTAAATAAAGGACATATATCCTTTAACATGATGCAATAATTCCTCGTAATATGTACCTATCTTAAAATTTAGCATCGCTCACTTACTAGTACCTTATGTTATTTCTACAATTGTGAGTTTTTATATTGATTTGGATATGCTAAAGATACTTATATTTAGTCTTGTATATATTTCTAAAGATACTTCACTGATCCTATCCCTCTCTACCTACCATTCCCTCAATCCATCCCACCCCACCTCTCTTTCTACCTACCTCTCCCTCCTTCCCAACTTACCCCCACTATCTACTTCTCTCGTCTTCCCTCTCTAATTTCCTTATCTCCCCCCTCCACCCCCATTCCCCCCTCTTCCTCCATTCCTTCCTTCCCTTCTTCCTGGGCCTCTCCATTCCTTCCATTCCTTATTCCTTCCCTCTTCCTTCCATTCCTCCTCCCTTTCTCTCCCTCTCCATCTCTCCACCTTTTCATCTTTGTCTACCTCCCTCACCATACCTATATTCCTCTCTCCATACATACACACACAAGATCTCTCCACCTATCCCTCCCATTATCCGTCCCTTTATCTCTATGTACATACCTTTCCTACACTCTCTCTATATGTAGCTCTATCCATCCCACATTACCACTCCATATCTCCCTCCTTCCTCCTCTCTCTCTGTCACACACACTTTCCCTTATTATTTATTTCCTTATGAAAATTTTTTGTTTTGTACACACCAAGAAAATAATGCTCACATTATTTTTAGAGTTGGAAAACGTGTCATAGAAAAAAGTACCATTTGCTTGACATGGGATTAACTGGAGATAATGAGGTCTTAATCTAGTGTTATGAGGTATTTTATGCATCCACACTAGGTCTTGGACTCTTGCAAATTGAGTAACATGCTTTTAATGATGGCTTGTAAAGGTGTTGAAAACCATTATAAGATACTTTCACGCTTTTCTAGACTTAAATAGCTCATTTCTCCTTAATTCAACATTATAAAATGTGTTTAATAACATTATCACATCAATCTATAAGGCTTGTAAAATAAAATTAATGCTAAACTAGTGTTGTAATGTGTCTCACACATTCACATTCGTTCTTGTGCCTTCCTATGCTATGAGAACCTCATTTTAGTGTTGTAAATTGTATTTAATCACACTTTCACATTGAATTTTGTGTCCCAAGCCCTAATTAACATTTTCATCATAATTAATAGGCACCTATTAACCCATATTGTGCATCCCGAGGCTTAAATTTATCAAATACCCGACAAAGTTGCAATTTAAACCTTATTTCCTTATGTCTTGGCATCTTAGCTATCAAATTGACCCCTGTGGGACCCATTCACCATGCATGGTGAATTAGTCCCATCCAGGTGGGACCCATTCACCATGGGTGGCAAATGAGTCCCATTTGGCTCAATTTTGACCTTTGAGCGGGAAAAAAGAGAAATTTAAGTTTAATATTGCCTCATGTCAGCCTGTGATGAGGTGTTAATGGGTAAAATGGGTGAATTTCCTATAAAATCACCTCTCTAAACTCATTTTCATATCCATTAACTCAATTCACATCCATTCTTCACTATTCATTTACCAATCTTTCATCTCAAGTCAAGCAACTTAGGGCTTCATCATTGCAAGTCATCCATAAAGCTTCTTAAGACATTCAAGGGGAGATCCTTCATGTTTTGTTGTAGAATTTCAAGATCAAAAATAATGGCAAGGTAATCAATTCCATTATTTCATGTTTCATTCCATTATTTCATCATTTTGGTTTAATTACCTAAAAGGGGTTTGACCAAGGCAAACCCCCATGCCCTAACATCCAACTTTTCTCTCTCCTACCTTGTGTGTTTGCAAATTTAGGACTCTTGGAAGCTTGGAAATCATTAAGAATAAATTTGTAAAGTTGTTTACATCTTCTCTTCATCAAAAAAGTCAAAATATCAACAAAAAATCATTTTCAGACCCATAAATCAAAGTTTTAGAAGTGGACACTTGTAGGAAGTCAAAGTGTAGATCGGAAGCTCTAGATTCCACTTTTGAAAATTCAAAAATTCAAAAGTGGAATTATTCACCATGGGTGGTGAATGTGTCCCACTCCAAGGTTAGTTTTGTGTGTTTTGCATTTTTAGATACCCTTTTGTCAGAAATGGGTTCTGATTCAGTTTTGCAGAACTAGGACTGATTTGGCCAAAATGGTGAATGAGTCCCACTAGGCCTAAAAATCAACATCAGCAGCATTCTGAAAATAATTTCCATTCTCCATCCATATTCTAGGTGCACATTTTCAGTCTCATCCATTTCTGTTCAATTTTGTTCACATTTCTAGGTGATTTTGCATTACACAATGTGTTTTCAAGCATCACTTGTTTCTTAGGGTTTGCATTCATATTTAATCAATTACAAAGCTTAGTTGCATTTATATCATCTCATTTAGCCTAAATAACATCATACATATCTCAGACTGAGTGAACCTAGCTAGCATTTGTGGCCTACCTCTCTCCTTTTAAGTGAAACCCTAGAAGAGCTAGAAAGATTTTAGGGTGCCAAAAATTTATGTTCTAGAGAACACAAAATAATTGTAGGTTGGAAAACATAGTGAGTTGTGAGTGATTGCATTCTCCTTTTTCTAAGCTCAAGGGTGGAGATCTTGGGGAGGATTTCTAGGTGGGGGATACAAAAAAAAAAAAAAATTTACCTAAAGGGTGACTAACCAATTTGTTTAATTAGGTGTAGAGGGTTTTACAATAATATGTGGGTTGTAGGTTGAAAAACATTGTGGGTTATGAGTGATTTCATTTTTCTTATTCTAAGCTCAAGGGTGGAGATATTAGGGAGGATTTGTAGGTGGGGGATACAAAAAACTAATCAAACAACATAAGGTACTAGTAAGTGATGATTTAAAAAAAAAAATTAAGATAGGACCATTTCAAGAGGAAGTATTGCATCATGTTAAAGGATATATGTGGGTTATAGGTTTTATAACACACAGTGTTTTCCAACCCATAATTTTACAAAATAATAAGAATGTAATGAAAAAAATTTGTTATTTACATAGTGTAATGTTGTAAAATTGCCCCGTTGCGGTTTCACTTACATTCTTGCATCTGCTTTAGTGTCCACTCCCTTAGCATCTTGTGTAAGCTCATTTTGGCCCTTCCATCAACCTTTTTTCCCCTCTTAGGATGCTCAACACCCCTTTTCAACAACTACCTTTGCGTATCAGCTTTGTATCAAACTTTGTGTTTTTTGCATTTGTTTTTTTTTTTGTAGCATGACATGTCAAACACTAGTGCCCCATGTGGATGTTTGTAAACTGTTCTAGCATCCTACAATGTTTCAACATTCAAACGATCATTTTCGAGCATGTTTCCCACTTGTTTCCTACCTTTGTTAGTGGTAATGGCTCAGGACACTTTGTAACCGCTTGGTAAGCTTCTTTTTGCTTCTCTTCTCCCCTTAAATTATATCTTTTCAATTAACTTGGCCTTCTAACTTCATTTCAGCCTTCACTCTAGCATTTTCTCTCTTGTTATTTCTTGCACAACTCTATACAACTTGCTATAGTGGCTTCAAGCTCTCACATTCTTAGAAAACTCTTTGTAGCTCTTTGCTCTCATAGTTATCCCTCTTTTTTAAGCCTTACAATTGATACTTCACTTATCTTGTTCCCTTGAACATCTTTGGATTTCACACCTCCCCTATTTATTGCATTTATACCTCATGATATAGGTTCTCCTCCTCGAGTGGGGATTGCTTTTATCACATCACATTTTCTTACTTCTCTCACTCTCTCTATCTTTTTGGCTTTCCATGGAGGTGGGAACACCAAAATGGGGGTTTGAATGAGGCAAACCCCTATACAACCCCAACACTTTCTCCAAATATTATGCATGCATGTATTGAAGAAATTCATGTGCTTTCTACCTCGTATTCTCTTTATCATTTTTGTTTCACTTTATTTCAGCTTTATCACATTTTGTTATTTTCTAGTACTTTTGAAGTTCTTAGTAATTAGATTGCTAGTAGTCACTATGCTATTTTATGTGACATTCTCGCTTTCTAGTCTATATGGATGATAGCATGTCGTACTATCATCCCAAACCTGCACTAATGTTCTTTAGCAGAGATCTTGTTAGTTTGTCCAAAAAATCATTGTGACTTGCTCGTTTTATTCTAGAACTCTCGTGTTGTTCCTTAAGGTAATTTAGGGCAGTTTCTCCATAAGGCTCTCTGAGTGAAGAGAACTCATGAGTAGTGAATCAACCTTCTATAAATTTTGGTGAACCTGACATGAACCATAGTATTTTTTTTTTAAAACTAGGAATTTATTTACCCCAACTTGGTGGGGTCATAACTTTTGACTCGGTACTCGGAATTCAAAACCATTTACACCATTGGAAAGGTCTCCAAGAGAAATAGGTCAGCCCCTAAAATACCATGCCTTTGACTATCAAATTTTATGGACCAATGCAAGTTTTGACCTCAAACTCTACTCCAAAGACCTCCAAAAATGCAAATTACTAGAACCTTGAAAATACCAAAAAAATCTGAAAATTTGGATTTTTGGTTTTTCTCTCCAAAATGAATTTAATATCTTCTTTTATTAGCTCAGTATCTAATTATGTTCAAATTTTTAATGATATCCCATTTCATGCATGTGATGGTGACTTGGCTTTACCCATGTCACTCGGTATCTTTGATCCTTCTCATGAAATTCCTCTTGTGTTGAAGGATATTTTGTTGCAAGAAGATGAAATCATTGATACCTTTCTTAATGTTACTCTACCTTCTATTCATTCCAATGCACTCTCTTCTAGAGACATTGCATTTGTGAATGATGAATTTCATCTTTTTTTTATGCACTCTCTTCTAGAGGTGATGTATTAGTAAATTATGATTCTCCTTCCACATATGATCCTCCCTCGATTGATGTTGAGAATATTTCTTTAAATAATCATTCTACTAGTTGTGATGAATCTATAAATGTTATCTATGTCTTTGTTGCCCCTCAAAAGCCTAAGAGATTATTCATTTATGTGACTCCAACTAGTCCTTCTACTAAAAGGATTTGTTCTATTGATGGTGTCCCATATGCTAGTGATTCTTTTGATATTTCTACAACTCCCTCTTATAGAGAGGTAGCCCATAATTATAATAATAGAGTGGATAAACAACCAAGTCTTCTTCAAGCTCCTAAACCTACAATTAAAGCACCTTGTGATTAAGATCTTATTGAGCAACTTCAAGTTATTTTGGCTAAGATCTCACTATGGGACTTGTTGCAGTCTGCTCTGGTTTACCAAGGTATGCTTCAGGAATCCTTGCAAAAGATTCTCTTGCCTTCTTCCACTAGGATGACAGATGCTAATACATTGATGACGTATATTCATGTGGATTTATAGAATATTACGTTCTATCTGCAGGAACTCCCACCTCTAGTATTATAGAAGCAAGTGGAACCTCTAATGATTAAAGTTAATATTAATAATATTGACATTAGAAGTACTCTTGTTGATGTCAGTTCGGCACTTAATGTATGAGCTATTGATCTATTTCCTATGATTAATATTGATTCATATTCTCTTAATGCTTCTTTTGTTGACATTCGTGGGTTTGATAATGTTGGTTGACAAGCCCTAGGCACAATAATCTTTCCTTTGAGGTTGGGACCCATTACCATATCCACGCATGTATATGTTATGTCAAAAAAATTACCATATAACCTTCTTCTTGGTAGACCATGGATTCATGCTACGGGTGCAGTCTTGTCTACCTTGCATAAATTGATTATGTTCATTTATAATAATAAAGTAGTCATAGTCAAGGCTGACCCGAAGGCTATGCACTTATGTGAGATGGTAGCTGCTAGTCTAGTTTCAGTTATGCCTACTCTTATTCCTTTAGTGTCTTCCAATGTGTTGATGTTTACTCTAGTGGTACCTACTACAAAGTGTACTCTTGAGATAGATGTCCCTAAAGAAGATCTTTTTGAAGAAAGAAATATTAAGTTTTCTCCTTGTACCTCTTTTCAAGGAAATGCATGTCTTGGTGACAATTGAGGTTCTCTATACTTTATAGAATCCTTTGTTGGATAATGTAAAGTTGACCCAATCCACTTAGCCCTCATATAACCTCATCCAAACCTGTCGTCAAAGATTATTCTTCTATATCACAAGTTGATGTGAGAAATAATTATAATATTCTTAATATCAATCCTCCTCCTTCTGAGGAAGATGATCACACCTCTATTAAAGAGGTTAATTTCGGTAGTCCTATCAAGAAGTTTGATAGTGATCCCATAGAAGAGTGTAATCCCCATTGATGGAATAATGCTCTCTATGGGGATCTTCCTCCATTGTCTTCTATCTTCATGTATTCTTCTTGTGAGAAATCAAGTCTTTCTCCACAAGAGAAAGGGTTGCTTCCTACTCCTCATCCTTTATCTAAGCAAGAGCATGTCTTGTTGAGGCTTCTAAAATCTTGCTTAATTACTCTTCCTTCTCCTACATGTAAGAAATCTCAAAAGAATGATAAAGAAAAAATTATTTCTATACATACCATCGAGTGCTTGGTCATTCCACTAGTAAATGTAAAGCCTTGAAGGATAAAATACAAAAACTTCTTGATTTAGGTGCCATCACCCATTTATTTTTTGATGTACCTTCTTCTCCTTCAAATGACAAGTGATATTGAGGTTTACCTCTATCCTACGTGTTCTAAGTATCTTGCATAGTTCTCTTCCCATATATGTTAAGGGTAGTGATAACTTGTTTTGGAGATGTGCATCCTTTTTAAGGACCCCATCTCTTCTTTGTGTCTTTCAAATGAAGCATCCCTTGAGTGGACCCCTTGTTCTTTTAAAGGGTTCCCAAGGGACGCCCTTTGAAATATTTTCTCTTGAATGAATTTTTTGGCATCTAGCTTGGGGGCAACCTAACTAGACCTCGCTTTTCAAATAGTGCATCCCTTGAGTGGACCCCTTTTCTTTTGAAGGGTTCTTGAGGGACCCCTTTCAAAGATTTCCAACTTGTCAAATTTGGTCTACGTGACTGTCTGCTTATTTTCCTACATGGCTGATTTTTGTTTCCTGACATGTTTAATCTATAGATTAACATGTCGCTTTACAGGTGCACCTGTAAAGCCACTTTCCAATTTGACTCTGTAGAGTCCCCTCCTTTGGGTTTCCTCCATGAAAGAGATCTTGGCGGATGCCTCCTTGTAGGTTTACAGGCTTGTAAGGAAATTTTTTCTAGGTTTCCTTCATGTGAGAGATCTTGGGGGATACCTTCTTGTAGGTTTGCGATCCTATAAGGCACATACTTCATGGGGGATTCCCTCATGTGAGAGATCTTGGAGGCTACCTCCTTGCAATTTTGTGGGCCTTTAAGACACTTTTATCTTGCGGTATTTTTCCATCATTGGTGTGAGGGCCTTTGGTGCGCTTTGTAAAATTTCATAGTTTCGTAGAACTACAGAGTCCTTTTGTTCAAACCTCCTCAAGAAAGATTACTTGTAGAGCCATCTCTCTTGTAATTTTCATTCCTTTCTAGCTTCTCCATCTTTCTCCTAAATTATCTTCTCTCTTTCTTCTCAATCGTGTATACTAGATCAAAGATCTACATCTTCTCATCCTAAGTATATGCTTTTTCTCTCTTTGTCATTGATTTTTTTGCTCACTTTTGGGTGCATTCTTGTCTTGAAGAGATCAATCCTTACATTCTTCTCTTCATATTATAATAATTCTAAGTGTGTTATTTTTTAATTTGGGGATGACACATGGTACTGAGACAACCTTCTAAATCAAGGTCTCTTTCACTTTAGTGACTCAAATTGTTTAGTTTTATTTGTACTAACATTGTTGTTTGGTGTAGGTTTTTCATGTCTAATGCATTTTTTTTGTAGGTCTTCAGCCTAGGGCATGATTCCTTGGTTGGAAGATTTTTTTTCTTCCTCTATAGTATCCTTTTGGTATATA
>VDFB02358134.1:10419225-10684746 GCA_007258455.2 Sequoia sempervirens | reverse complement strand
GTCTTCCTTTGTTCATTATTCTCCCTTTTCAAACCCTAATCCTTCTTTTTCCTTAGAAGCCTTTTGAATAGCAAACATATCATCGAGCAAGGTGGATCTCTTCTTAAATTTATCTTCTTGACTATTTCCTTTCTCCAAATCTTTCCTTAGAGACACAACTTCTTATTCAAACTTTGAGAATTCTTTAGATTTGTCTTTGAACTTGGCATTCAAGCAGTCTTCGACTCTTTTTCCTTCTTCAAATTATACTTTTAGATTACTAGTTGTCTCATTTGATTTTTTAAGTCTCTCATTTGTCTCTTTGAGTTGCTCTTTAACTTTATTTACTTGATTCCTTAGCTTTTCTATGCATTCATTTACTTCCTTAATAGTCTCTTTCAAATTTCTATTCTCACATTCTACCTTATCTAGGTCATCAAGAGCACATTTGAGTTCTCCTTCCAAATCAACTTCATATTATTGTTTAGAAAACCCTTTCATAATAATTTCTTCCAAAGGGATGGGATACCTCCTAGTTTTCATGTGTTTAAAATCCAAGATCTAAATTAGTTGTTAATCAAATTGAAGGAACCATGCTCTATTACTAATTGTTGAACACTCAAAATACTGAGAGGAGGGATGAACCTAGAGTTCATTAACTTAAAAGTGCATTCAAATCATCTCAATGAACTTGTAGAAATGGAAAGGAACAATTAAAGAATGTATCACAAAAATAAACACAAGAACACTATATTTATGTGGAAAAACTTGAAATGGAAAAATTACAATGAGGATTAGCTCACAATATATCATAACTAATTACAACTATGTCTCTTCTTAGCCCAATACTCTATCATCAATATCTTCTACTGTGAAAGACATAAAAAACTAAAAATTTGGATATAGACACCTTCAACATGTACCATTATCACCTCAAAACAACATGACAAGATATTACAATGTAGATAAATTTGGACCACAAAACTAATGCTCTGTTACATCACTATCTTAGTCAAACACAATTTCCCCAAAAAACTTGGTCTATTTCAGAATATATACATATTGATGAACCATCACTTCTACAGTGGGTTTACATCAATGAAAATACCATAAATCATCATGCTCATGTTTCCAACAATAGAGAATCTAGAAATCTTGAAAACCAACAAGATACTCAAAAGAAAAGGGAAACAAAGAGATTAAGGGAAAGAAGGGAAAAGAGAGAAAGAAGAAAAGGAAAAGGAAATGAAATGTAAAAATGGCCAGGGAAAGAAGGAAAAAGATAATAAATAAAAGAAAAAAGGTAGGAATGAGAGAGAACAACACAAAAAGAAAGAAGGGAAACTTTTTCAAGAAAAAAATGTGGTGTCAATGCAATGCACAACAGTTACCAATGGAATAAGAGTATACATTCTTCCATTTTTTTCCAAAGTGTAAGTATTTTCTCTTCGATCATGGATTTCCTTCCTACCAAACTATCATGTCCTTCCTAAGAGTGAGTGGCATACATCCAAAAGCATGGTACCACACTGCACCTCATCTTTGTAAGTGCCTATTCAAAAATTCACTACGAGTTTTTGAGAAACCAAGACTTGGTGTCCTTTTCTATAACCCTGAGACCTTGTAAGGGGTACAATGAGTTGTCCTCTTTAACCTCAAATTATCCATCATTTCAACTAGAACCAAATTATTAATGCTTCCACTATATATGATAACATTACAACATTTTCCACCTAACTTGTACATATTGTTCTATTTTTATTTTTTTCTTTAGCTAGCTTCATATTCTCTTTTTTATAGTTTCAACAATGTCTTCTTAATCATAAGTTTTTCTCTTCTCTTAGGTTCATCTAGTTGACTAATACTTTGTAGACTTGGTATCTCCCTTTTCTATATGTGCACTTGCTACCCCTATTCTCCTTGATCCTTCTAGTCTATGTTGTGAGCATTCATAAAATCTATGGTCTCACTATCCACAAGTAAAACATGTGCCTTCAAAGCTTCTACCTTGGCATCTTCCATATCCATCTCTACCTCTCATGGGGTATGGAATTGATCATGTTTCATCCTTCTCCTTTTGAATCTTTGAAGGACTAGCCTCCTTACCAAGAGTGTAATTTTTATGTCACTACACTTTTCCTTTGCTAAATCCACCTCTACCTTTGTTTGTTCCTTTCTTTCTTACCAATTTATCCTTAGCCTTTAGAGCTTACTGGAATGCTTCTTCCACATTTCATAGCCTTATTATGCTTAGTACATCTTGTATGTTCGACCTCAATCCATTAAAATATATTGCTACCTTTTCATGGTCCAATTCATTATAGCAAAATCTGATGGAAATTTTATAAAAATCCATTGCATAGGCCTTCAAGCTATTTTTTGAAACCTTCACTTTTTTGGGGTCCTCTACTTCATCATATTCAAAGTATTCCTTCATCTCTATTATCAAATCAATTGATTCATCTAGTTCTAAACTTCTTGAGAATCATGGTATTTCTACCCTTGTTCCTTTCCCAATGTTAGAAATATCTCTTACAAGCCTTCCCTCACCTGCATCCATATCCTCACATGCATTTTCAACTTATTTTCTAGCCATATCTACTCTTTATTCATCATATTCACTATCACTATCTTCATGTTCTCTACATCTTCACATACCACATTCTATTGCATCCATTTCTACTTTTACTCCCCTTAGAGTCTCTAACACCTCATCTATTCTTCCTAAGACTTGTATAGCTACAACCTCTACCATCCTTCTCCTTGATATCATCATACTACTCTAACTCTCCTTTTTTTATTTTTTTCTTCTTATTGTAGCCTTCGAAAGCCACATTTTCAATTCATAGCCCTAGCTCCTCCCAATCCCACTATCAAGCTACTAACTTTCTTCCTAGAGCTATAGTTATGGTCTAATACCATGTTGATGGAACCCAGCCTCTATAGGTGCTTAAAACCCACTTAAAAATGATCTAACAAGTGGAAAGAAAGAGTTTTTGTTGTTGTAAGCAACTCCACACAAGATTTACAAAGGTATACACATGTGTTGTATGTCAAATAAAAGGTCTAAGAGGCATAAAATTAACTACAAAGATAATAACTACATGTTGCTATAAAAAATAAACAGTTGTTATAGATAGCTATAACAATGGTTGTAGGGGACTTTCAATAATTTGAGACTCATAATGTAATGCCCCGCCGTGCGAACCCCAAAGGACAAATAAACAATAATCACTACACAATTTTTTTTTTTAAAGTAAACATAACATACGTGTAATACACATTAAGTCATAACATGAATTTCATTTAAATAGATTCATTAACACATACATCCCTTGGGGTACACGAGGAGTCATTACGCGACTTAGATCCGCACAACGACAATAAAGAATAAAATCCAAAAATATAATCCATAACAAAGTAAACATTAACATATATAACACATACATGAAAATTCATTAATAAGAAACCATCTGTGTACGCAAATATAACATATACATGATTAAATCAACACATTGAATAACAACTGCCATGGCCATTAGCCACTAAAGGTTTAACATTTCATTACAATACAATGCTTAAGAAGTACAATAATACAAAAGTGTTTCCAAACATAAATGGAATCCATACACAAGATAACATGATACAAATAAATAGATGAATACAAAGTATCATAACTGGCTCCAAGATGGATACAACACTGGAGTCGCTGCAACAGCACCAACCCGCACCTCTCGATCCTCAACTGGGGACCCAATGGGGTGCTTAGCACGTTCCACCCAACCATGTGAGTCCGAAGACCCACCCCCCATGCTAGGAGCTAACAAGAAAGAGACCTCAACCAAGAACATCCAACAGGGAACCACAAGGCCCAACATTATACAAAAGTATCATAACACTCAGGAATTACAATGACATAATCGACCACATCCAAGAGTCATAAATCTCATCACATAAATCAAAGCAATGACCAGTAAACAAGTAACCAAAGGAAGATCATGAAACCCTTCCAAATCAACTGAATTAATAAACATAATACAACCCCAAATTGCAATTAAACAATACAATAACATCATATCACAGTACCATAAGAGTACAAGGTCAAAACCCAAACATCAACAAGATTTATACAAGAAAATAGAATACACCAAAGATAAAATAGGGTAAAACTATGAATCAATTCAAACAACTATGTTTCATCAATTCAAGACAAAGGACTACTTCCAGAGGATTTCCAAAGAAGCAACATAATAATGAGTGTTAGAGGAGAGTATCATCGCATGGCTTAACATGGATTCTCCAGGCTACCTATTGCAAGGTACCGCCTCCATCTACTGACGGATTATCTAGGCAACCAAACACTAGGAACCGCCTCCATCTATGGTTATCCAGGCTACCTATCTCAAGGAACCGCCCCATAGGGTTGCTCATACGGAACCGTTAACCTTTCATGAAGACAAGGCAACGATCTTGCCAACCACGGCCTTCTCAATCCCCTTTAGCCTGTGATAGCACTAAAAAGGTGGATGAGGCAACAATTATCATTTTAATGTGTTACTACCCATCCCCTAGTTAATTATTTAAATTATCACTTCTTAAATTCACTCTAACGAGGGCTATCCTAGCGCCCCTTTGTGCGCCGACCACCCACTTAGAGCCACTCTCTCTCTAGACACTCAAAGCATAAAAACCAAACTCCAAGGGTTGTACAACATAACAAGAACATTACATCACAACAGAGAAGCATGCGAGGCATTACCCATCTCGCTATAAATACATAATCAAAATCTCAATGATTCCCGTACAACCTTTTCAAAATCATGAAACCAAAACACTTGCCACATCAAGGGCACATTAAAAGAGAACATTGCCCAACCATAAAAAAAACAAGCCTCTAGAAGACTTCTCAAAAATTTTACACTAGGGTTTCCCCATTAAAAAACTGACAACAATAATAGCAAGGCCACAAGAACTATTTTCAATTCAAATATAATGAGTGAATAAACCAAAATGAGATCAAAAACTCCCTCCAGACTACATAATCAACTTCGATACGAAATATAACGAAAATTCAAGAAGATCAACTATAAACAAAACACTAGTTCCCAATTATATTGCAACGCAAATCAAATGAAAAGGATTCCATAAACCAAAATTAGTCTCCAAAAGCATTCATACCGATACGGAAATAGCAGAAACAATCCTTAAACAACAAAGGTAAAAGCATGCCACCAGGCATCCAAGGGAGGCCTCAATTTCCTCCCCACAAGATACCCGTGTAGCTGGTAAACAAATGACCTTTGACAAAATCATCAAATATAACAAAAATATAATTTAATGTTTCACCAAACTAATACAAGTGGAAAGATTGCATACAACAAGAAGCATAAACTTATCACAACCAAGCATCACATTAGTATCCAAATTACTCCACCACAAAATCAATTAATAAGACCCCCACAACTCAAAACAAACCAAGAATTCACCATGTAAGGTTAAACGAATATCAACACAATTTAACTTTAAGAAGATCCCCAACTCACGTCAACTCAAGAAAAGTCATAACAAAAGGGTATGTCAAATCACTCATACAAAAAAGGACATGAACCCAATGGAATGAACTCACTTCTGGAGCCAAACAGTTCCAAAGAGGCACCACAAATAGGATACACCAAATTACCCTTAATGGTCATTCAATTACAATTTATCCATTCATTTAATAAGAATTAATTTAAAATAAATAAGGAACTATATAATCACATATCGTAATTATCTCAAGGCATATTTTATCACACTCAGAATACTAACCCAACTAATCAAAAGCAATAAACTTCAGAGAACAATAGAACTATCGTCTACGATTTAACTCTACACTTGACAAGGAATCGTTTTAACTCATTAAAGGCTATATTCACAACCTTACTAACATCTCACTATACTCAACATAAAGTTGCATTAAATAAAATAAGTTATAAAGCATTCCAACAAATTTATTTTATTCCAATTCAGGACTTATAAGCATTCCTATAACTATATACATTTATATAAATATAATGAGCCAATTTATACTCTAAATGTATTTAAAAGGATAACTAATCTCATGAACACTACATTACAATGCCAATTATCTTCCTAACTAAAACTATATGGCCATCTAATTACACTATGAAGTAAGAACTTATTCAATTATAAAAAAGGCATAACTCTTTTCCCTAATGTTCTAATGTTTACCAATTCACATTATTAATATAATCATTTAGTTTTAAAATCAAAGAAATTGTTCTTTTCTAATGTTTGAAATATGCAAGTAACTATCCTCTATTCGATTTTAAGCTAGGAGGTGAACCATTCTTAGATTTCCTCTATACATACCCTTTTAAAATAATAAAGTTGAAATCCTTCCACTACCTGAAATCTTTCTTTCTTTTTTTAAAAAGTGCAGTAAACTAAAAAAAAAAAAAAAAAAAGTATATATCTTTAACCCAAATCACAAATTGTTTAACAAACATGGATACTACTAAACATTGAATTTTTATTTCAATCAAAGTAAATTAAATTAATACCAATGGCACTTCCAAGTACTAATCCTGATTGACAGTGGACTCCTAGAGTGATACCAAGGAGAATAAGGATGGTAATACTCTAAAGAATATAGAATACACTACAGGAGTTGTGATAGCTAATGATCACCCAAGAGGGCTTACCAACCCATCTAATCAATGAGTTTGACAGAAATACGGAGAGATATAATAGTGCAGAACAATGCTAACTAGGTTTACATAATGCTCAAAGGAACTAGCTGCTCGTTTATAAAAATAAATAAATAAGATATTCCTTTCACACGCATGGAGTATGAAGTGAGACAAGGTAAGCATAACGACAAGCTTATTCCAAGGAAAGATAGGAAACATAAAAGCTCAAAATCAAGAGACTGATAAACGATGATTTGAGTTTTGAGATTCAAACCACCCCAATTAAAGAAGATAATTGACAGTAATTGAGGATTAGTTACTATACATGTCTCTCCTGGATCTAGATCACTAATATGAATTAGAGAATAATTTTGTATAATGCCTCAACTCTAAATGTTGTAACAGTGACATATTGCCAAGTATATTAGAAAGTGAATATTGGAATTTGGAAGTAATGCCATCTACTTGCATTATTATCAAATCCCAAATGTTCTCCTGAAGACCGAAGGAAGAAGACAAGTGAGGTACAAATACGTGGCTTGAGAGGAGGAGAAATGATGTTCAACTTTTCTTTTTCTTTTTTTGAACTTGATGCATAACTGATTGGTGGCGAGTTTCTAGAGATGCGCCAGTTTGGAAAATAACTTCACCAGGATCAAAGGAAACTCTTGTTAAGATAGTAATGGATAATATTTTAATTTCAAGTGCTGCAACTGTGACAAATTGACAGAGGAAGATAACCAGAGATGAAGGAGGGGCCTCCATCGAAGTATAATAGCAACATTATGAAGTTTCGAGTGCCCAAGGAGATATACAAGATAAAGAGGAAGCAAAGGTAATGCACGCCAAACAAAATCTAAGGGTTGACGCTGGATGCCAAAAATAAATGGCTACATGCAACTACCAACTGCCATACACTCATACCCATCGAAGTACAAGCAAACGCATTACAATTATAGTTGGTTATTGAGTGTGCAGGGAGACATGCATTTGAATGATATGATGACACCACAGAATTGAGAACACGACATTTGATTTGATTTTAACCATGATAAGACTGATCTGACACCATAGATAACTGATGGATTTACACTGATTAATATATTATACTGAGTACTATGATTTGAGGAAACCGTCAAATAGGATAAAAGTATTGGTTAATAAACATGCAGACTTCACATGGGTTTGAACTTCCAAAATCTAAAACCAAAGCTTGAACAATTTGTACAAACAAGCCATGGGTTTCAATAAACAAACTTAGCACATATACATATTCATATCCAAAAGGAAAGGAATTATATGAGGCAAGTTTATAATACAGTATCGTCTAGTTTATCATACTTTAGAAACAAAGTATTATTTATTATCTATGGATTCAACAATGCAGTGGCTCAACACAAGAAATGTAAAACTACTATTTTCTTCTATTGCTTTTTTTTTGTAGAATCTTTCTAAGAATTCTTTAATTCAAAATTAATTAAGCATATAGTTAATGATTTACTAGGTATACAAACTAGCATTCATTTCCTGAAACAGAATGTAGACGAGAGGGAAAATGAAGAACCTGAAACTAATCTATGCCTCTAAACTTAAATTTGTTTTCGGAATCAAAAGCCCCAGTTGCAGCTTTTGCTTATTCCCACGAGCTACAATCCTCCAAAAATTCACCACTTCAATGCAAAGCCTCCAAAACGGTATAAATTCCAACCCTTGAAGCTACATAAGCAAATTTCTAGATCCAAAACCCAGAACACGAAATCTTTGAATACAAAATGCAAGAATTAGTTTACAAGAAAATCCCCAAAAGTCTCTCAGGGAAAGAAAAATAGATTCAATTTTAATTTCCTCAAAAACCCCAACAACTTTTTTTTGCAGCAACTTCCATTCTACACCCCCAAATAACAATCCCCCCTTATTTTCTTCCTTGGTTAGTTACAATTAAGAACGAATTCCTAACCTCCTCCATTCACCAACTAATATAGTTAGTATTTATTTTATGAATATGTCGTAGATAACTCTTTCCCTATTAAACATTCTAGTTTATGGACCAGCTTAATTAATTAATCACCTAAAATAAAATTACACTTTTACTTAATTCACTATAAATCCAATAATTAAGGACGTAGTCGCCATTCCCTAGAATATTGCAATATTTATAATTAATTTATTAAGCAAATAATCTAATAACTAATCTCTTATCAGTAAAAAGGAAACCAGTGAGATTATTTAATTTACTCCACCTTTGCAATATTCTAGTTTTATTTATTTCTATTGACAATGTAATTTTATTCTTTCATAACCTCTAATTATATTAAAACATTTATTTAATTATTTATTTTCTTTTAATTAACCACTATACCAACAATAACTTACTTGACATCAACAACGACCAAAATAGAGGGCACTACATCCTCCCCCCCTTAGGCATCGACTTACTCCTAGAAGTCGATCTCAAGCATAATCCATAAACTAACAATAATATTAACAAACATAAGCACATCAACACCACAAGTCAAATCATCAATTAAACGTCATCAAGTAAGCAACGAAAATTAAACAAACCAAAAATAAGGAAATGATACCAAAATGAAAATAGTGACGGGGTTGCAACTAGGCCAATTTGTGAAACACTAGAATAGAAGATGAACTAGGTTGGGAAAACTTTCTTGTCAGCTCCTATGTTCAACATCAAATCCATTGGGTGTATATAATGCTCGCCCTGTCCTAACAATGCAGGTGGAATCGAGACTTAGTTCCTGCAATCCTGCATGCAAACAAACATTGTGCGCAATACATATATATCACAAATACATCATGAGGGGTACTCTCAGCATAGTAGGGCACTCACGAGCGAGTGATACCACACTGTCCCTCCCACCAAACCACACATAATAGTCAAAACAATTCTAGTAACTTGTAAACAATTTGCTTCTTATTAGTTAGGCATAAACTTAATTCATCTACTATAACAAAATTAATTACTACTTGATATTATAAGTATCTATACCTACATATTACAATTACATTACCTTCGTCACTATGCTTTCTGAAGCCAACTTCCTATAAATCAAAAGCTACCATAGAACATTGCACATTTGTATAAATAATTCAAGTTGCATCTTAACCTCAAGATACTATATTCTATTAAAATTCATAGAATAATTATCCACAAAACATCACATCTCCGTTAAAACTCATAATTTTCACACAAAGAACTCTACTTTAACCATTATTCAACACCAAATCTCACATCAATTTCAATAAAAAGGGTAAACTTTTACACCTTCACAGATTCTAGAAAACATAATTCATCCTTCAAGGATAACAAAATCACAAATTCCACGCACACTTGACATATTCACACACATAAAACACATCACACTAAAACTCAAGGGTCCATAGAGCATCCCCGACAGGAAGGATATCGGTGCATTGCGCACTACACCGAGGGTCCTATCCTTTCCCATCAGTTTCCTGCACCATCGACCCGACACCGGTTAATAGCAGAAACTTAAGTTCACAACAATCACAAAATAAAAGTGAAACTCAAGATGCACGGGTCTAAGCGCAAGGTTACATAGTGAGCACACATAGTGCCCAGTGTATGAACCTATGCTCTAATACCATGTTCTAACGCCCCGCCGTGCGAACCCCAAAGGACAAATAAACAATAATCACTACACAATTTTTTTTTTTTTAAAGTAAACATAACATACATGTAATACACATTAAGTCATAACATGAATTTCATTTAAATAGATTCATTAACACATACATCCCTTGGGGTACACGAGGAGTCATTACGCGACTTAGATCCGCACAACGACAATAAAGAATAAAATCCAAAAATATAATCCATAACAAAGTAAACATTAACATATATAACACATACATGAAAATTCATTGATAAGAAACCATCTGTGTACGCAAATATAACATATACATGATTAACTCAACACATTGAATAACAACTGCCATGGCCATTAGCCACTAAAGGTTTAACGTTACATTACAATACAATGCTTAAGAAGTACAATAATACAAAAGTGTTTCCAAACATAAATGGAATCCATACACAAGATAACATGATACAAATAAATAGATGAATACAAAGTATCATAACTGGCTCCAAGACGGATACAACACTGGAGTCGCTGCAACAGCACCAACCCGCACCTCTCGATCCTCAATTGGGGACCCAATGGGGTGCTTAGCACGTTCCACCCAACCATGTGAGTTTGAAGACCCACCCCCTGTGCTAGGAGCTAACAAGAAAGAGACCTCAACCAAGAACATCCAACAGGGAACCACAGGACCCAACATTATACAAAAGTATCATAACACTCAGGAATTACAATGACATAATCAACCACATCCAAGAGTCATAAATCTCATCACATAAATCAAAGCAATGACCAGTAAACAAGTAACCAAAGGATGATCATGAAACCCTTCCAAATCAACTAAATTAATAAACATAATACAACTCCAAATTGCAATTAAACAATACAATAACATCATATCACAGTACCATAAGAGTACAAGGTCAAAACCCAAACATCAACAAGATTTATACAAGACCATAGAATACACCAAAGATAAAATAGGGTAAAACTATGAATCAATTCAAACAACTATGTTTCATCAATTCAAGACAAAGGACTACTTCCAAAGGATTTCCAAAGAAGCAACATAATAATGAGTGTTAGAGGAGAGTGTCATCGCATGGCTTAACATGGATTCTCCAGGCTACCTGTTGCAAGGTACCGCCTCCATCTACTGACATATTATCCAGGCAAACAAGCACTAGGAACCACCTCCATCTATGGTTATCCAGGCTACCTATCTCAAGGAACCGCCCCATAGGGTTGCTCATGCGGAACCGTTAACCTTTCGTGAAGACAAGGCAACAATCTTGCCAACCACGGCCTTCTCAATCCCCTTTAGCCTATGATAGCACTAAAAAGGCGGATGAGGCAACAATTATCTTTTTAATGTGTTACTACCCATCCCCTAGTTAATTATTTAAATTATCACTTCTTAAATTCACTCTAACGAGGGCTATCCTGGCACCCCTTTGTGTGCCGACCACCCACTTAGAGCCACTCTCTCTCTAGACACTCAAAGCATAAAAACCAAACTCCAAGGGTTGTACAACATAACAAGAACATTACATCACAATAGAGAAGCATGGGAGGCATTACCCATCTCGCTATAAATACATAATCAAAATCTCAATGATTCCCATACAACCCTTTCAAAATCATGAAACCAAAACACTTGCCACATCAAGGGCACATTAAAAGAGAACATTGCCCAACCATAAAAAAAACAAGCCTCTAGAAGACTTCTCAAAAATTTTACACTAGGGTTTCCCCATTAAAGAACTGACAACAATAATAGCAAGGCCACAAGAACTATTTTCAATTCAAATATAATGAGTGAATAAACCAAAATAAGATCAAAAACTCCCTCCAGACTACATAATCAACTTCGATACGAAATATAACAAAAATTCAAGAAGATCAACTATAAACAAAACACTAGTTCCCAATTATATTGCAATGCAAATCAAATGAAAAGGATTCCATAAATCAAAATTAGTCTCCAAAAGCATTCATACCGATACGGAAACAGCAAAAACAATCCTTAAACAACAAAGGTAAAAGCATGCCACCAGGCATCCAAGGGAGGCCTCAATTTCCTCCCTACAAGATACCCGTGCAGCTGGTAAACAAATGACCTTTGACAAAATCATCAAATATAACAACAATATAATTTAATGTTTCACCAAACTAATACAAGTGGAAAGATTGCATACAACAAGAAGCATAAACTTATCACAACCAAGCATCACATTAGTATCCAAATTACTCCACCACAAAATCAATTAATAAGACCCCCACAACTCAAAACAAACCAAGAATTCACCATGTAAGGTTAAACGAATATCAACACAATTTAACTTTAAGAAGATCCCCAACTCATGTCAACTCAAGAAAAGTCATAAAAAAAGGGTATGTCAAATCACTCATACAAAAAAGGACATGAACCCAATGGAATGAACTCACTTCTAGAGCCAAACAGTTCCAAAGAGGCACCACAAATAGGATACACCAAATTACCCTTAATGGTCATTCAATTACAATTTATCCATTCATTTAATAAGAATTAATTTAAAATAAATAAGGAACTATATAATCACATATCGTAATTATCTCAAGGCATATTTTATCACACTCAGAATACTAACCCAACTAATCAAAAGCAATAAACTTCAGAGAACAATAGAACTATCGTCTACGATTTAACTCTACACTTGATAAGGAATCGTTTTAACTCATTAAAGGCTATATTCACAACCTTACTAACATCTCACTATACTCAACATAAAGTTGCATTAAATAAAAGAAGTTATAAAAGCATTCCAACCAATTTATTTTATTCCAATTCAGGATTTATAAGCATTCCTATAACTATATACATTTATATAAATATAATGAGCCAATTTATACTCTAAATGTATTTAAAAGGATAACTAATCTCATGAACACTACATTACAATGCCAATTATCTTCCTAACTAAAACTATATGGCCATCTAATTACTCTATGAAGTAAGAACTTATTCAATTATAAAAAAGGCATAACTCTTTTCCCTAATGTTCTAATGTTTACCAATTCCAATTATTAATATAATCATTTAGTTTTAAAATCAAAGAAATTGTTCTTTTCTAATGTTTTAAATATGCAAGTAACTATCCTCTATTCAATTTTAAGCTAGGAGGTGAACCATTCTTAGATTTCCTCTATACATATTATTTTAAAATAATAAAGCTGAAATCCTTCCACTACCTGAAATCTTTCTTTTTTTAAAAAAAAGTGCAGTAAACAAAAAAAGAAGTATATATCTTTAACCCAAATCACAAATTGTTTAACAAACATGGATACTACTAAACATTGAATTTTTATTTCAATCAAAGTAAATTAAATTAATACCAATGGCACTTCCAAGTACTAATCCTGATTGACAATGGACTCCAAGAGTGATACCAAGGAGAATAAGGATGGTAATACTCTAAAGAATATAGAATACACTACAGGAGTTGTGATAGCTAATGAGCACCCAAGAGGGCTTACCAACCCATCTAATCAATGAGTTTGACGGAAATACTGAGAGATATAATAGTGCAGAACAATGCTAACTGGCTTTACATAATGCTCAAAGGAACTAGCTGCTCGTTTATAAAAATAAATAAATAAGATATTTCTTTCACACGCATGGAGTATGAAGTGAGACAAGGTAAGCATAACGACAAGCTTATTCCAAGGAAAGATAGGAAACATAAAAGCTCAAAATCAAGAGACTGATAAACGATGATTCGAGTTTTGAGATTGAAACCACGCCAATTAAAGAAGATAATTGACAGTAATTGAGGAATTAGTTACTATACATGTCTCTCCTGGATCTAGATCACTAATATGAATTAGAGAATAATTCTGTACAACGCCTCAACTCTAAATGCTGTAACAGTGACAGATTGCCAAGTATATTAGAAAGTGAATATTGGAATTTGGAAGTAACGCCATCTACTTGCATTATTTTCAAATCCCAAATGTTCTCCTGAAGAATGAAGGAAGAAGACAGGTGAGGTACAAATACGTGGCTTGAGAGGAGGAGAAATGATGTTCAACTTTTCTTTTTCTTTTTTTGAACTTGATGCATAACTGATTGGTGGCGAGTTTCCAGAGATGCGCCAGTTTGGAAAATAACTTCACCAGGATCAAAGGAAACTCTTGTTAAGATAGTAATGGATAATATTTTAATTTCAAGTGCTGCAACTGTGACAGATTGACAGAGGAAGATAACCAGAGATGAAGAAGGGGCCTCCGTCGAAGTATAAGAACAACATTATGAAGTTTTGAGTGCCCAAGGAGATATACAAGATAAAGAGGAAGCAAAGGTAATGCACACCAAACAAAATCTAAGGGTTGACGCTAGACGCCAAAAATAAATGGCTACATGCAACTACCAACTGCCATACACTCATACCCATCGAAGTACAAGAAAACGCATTACAATTATAGTTGGTCATTGAGTGTGCAGGGAGACATGCATTTGAAATGTCAAGGCATGACAGAACATGCGAATCTGCTGACAGAGTGCCGCCACACAAGATATACATAAATTAAATTTTATAGAAACTTATTATTGACAAATCAATGAGACACAATTTTGACGATGCTTTGGCTTTAACTATAGACAAAAGTCTTGCTATAATATGAAGATTTGTGATGCCCAAAGAAATTAAGGCTGCAGTATAAGATATTAGATACTAGATAAAGAACAATGGAAGAACAGGGGCGATGCCCCTTTTAAAAGTTTCCAAACTGTTATAAGATAGAATATGTGCCTATCACAACTTAGCATGATGGAATTGTACGTCGAGCCATACTGGGAGTTTTTTAAAGCTTAAGAGATAAACAGGATTAAGCACATTATATTGGGTGTCTATACTATGATTTGAGGAAACCGTCAAATAGGATAAAAGTATTGGTTAATAAACATGCAGACTTCACATGGGTTTGAACTTCCAAAATCTGAAACCAAAGCTTGAACAATTTGTACAAACAAGCCATGGGTTTCAATAAATAAACTTAGCACATATACATATTCATATCCAAAAGGCAAGGAATTATATGAGGCCAGTTTATAATACAGTATCGTCTAGTTTATCATACTTTAGAAACAAAGTATTATTTATTATCTATGGATTCAACAATGCAGTGGCTCAACACAAGAAATGTAAAACTACTATTTTCTTCTATTGCTTTTTTTTGTAGAATCTTTCTAAGAATTCTTTAATTCAAAATTAATTAAGCATAGAGTTAATGATTTACTAGGTATACAAACTAGCATTCATTTCCTGAAACAAAATGTAGACGAGAGGGAAAATGAAGAACCTGAAACTAATCTATGCCTCTGAACTTAAATTTGTTTTCGGAATCAAAAGCCCTAGTTGCAGCTTTTGCTTATTCCCATGAGCTACAATCCTCCAAAAATTCACCATTTCAATGCAAAGCCTCCAAAACGGTATAAATTCCAACCCTTGAAGCTACAGAAGCAAATTTCTAGATCCAAAACCCAGAACATGAAATCTTTGAATACAGAATGCAAGAATTAGTTTACAAGAAAATCCCCAAAAGTCTCTCAGGGAAAGAAAAACAGATTCAGTTTTAATTTCCTCAAAAACCCCAACAACTTTTTTTTGTAGCAACTTCCATTCTACATCCCCCAAATAATAATCCCCCCTTATTTTCTTCCTTGGTTAGTTACAATTAAGAACGAATTCCTAACCTCCTCCATTCACCAGCTAATATAGTTAGTATTTATTTTATGAATATGTCGTAGATAACTCTTTCCCTATTAAACATTCTAGTTTATGGACCAGCTTAATTAATTAATCACCTAAAATAAAATTACACTTTTACTTAATTCACTATAAATCCAATAATTAAGGATGTAGTCCCCATTCCCTAGAATATTGCAATATTTATAATTAATTTATTAAGCAAATAATCTAATAACTAATCTCTTATCAGTAAAAAGGAAACCAGTGAGATTATTTAATTTACTCCACCTTTGCAATATTCTAGTTTTATTTATTTCTATTAACAATGTAATTTTATTCTTTCATAACCTCTAATTATATTAAAACATTTATTTAATTATTTATTTTCTTTTAATTAAACACTATACCAAAAACAACTTACTTAACATCAACAACGACCGAAACGGAGGGCACTACACATAAAACACTCTAAAACTGCAAAAAAAATCATACTTTTAGAAAAACTTCCACACATTTAACTATCACAAGCATACTATGAGATCTAGTAGACAAAAAACTTCAGAAGAATAATAAGTATTATTTTCATTAAATTCAAAATATAATGATAGTTACAATAACTTTATACATTTACAATTATTTCAATAAATATTTTAGGCCTCCAATCTTCCTCTTTCTTCCTTCTTATTTGCTATGGCCCTCTCTAGTTTCTTTCAAGATATTCCTTTTTTTGACCTCCATTACTCTCTACTTCTCTCCTCTATTCCCTTTTTTTATGTTGTTCTGACCTTTCTTTCTCCGCATTGTCCTCCTCTTCTTTGTTGTTATCTTTCTCCTCTCAAAAATCCCCTAAAATTATGGAAACTTTACCAAAAATCCCACCTAGACTAGTGAAACATCTAGGTATGTGCAGGATCATCATGGAAAAAGTAGGCCCTTGAGTGGCAAAAAAATCAAAAAAATCAAAGTTAGGAAACTTGATGTAAAAATTTGAATAAGTTATCTATATTATTTTTAAAATATGTAAGAATAGAAGCTATAGAAAATTGAATGTAGTTTCTAAACTACTAGGTTTTTTTTTTTTTAAATAAATCTATTTGGTGAAAAATTGAAATTTCAATGCAATAGTACTTAAATTTCGGGGAAAAAATAAGAAGTAGGTGTTTGTCTAACCACCCTAACCATACTAAGTGATAATATTTTTTTATAAGATTTTAGATATAAGTAGAGGATTCATGTCCCGATGTGATACATATTTTTTTGTAATTTTTTCCCGAGTAAAGAATTAATTATGATTTTTTTTTTACAACTTTTAAAAAATATAAAAAACTCATATGTCTGACCACCTTAACATGGTCAAAACTTCATGAAATTCAATTTTATTTTTTTAATCCTATAGTATGCAAAGCATAGAATGTTACACATGTTTTGGTTTCAAAAAATGTGATATTGTTTGAAAGCTATAGATGTTTTTTATTCAGTCTATCAATTAGGACTTTAGTTGTAATTTGAATAGAAAATGAATAATAATTACTTATTAAATTCAAAGTAAAGAGTAATTTATATTGGTGGAAATCTGAAAATCTCCTTTAAAAACCCTTTTCGTTTCATCAATTTTGGGTTAAAAAAATGTTGTCAACCACATACCCATCATATTGCCACTTTTTGGCCCCTCATGATCCTACACATACCCATCCAAAATCTATCATAAATTTTCCTAACTAATCATTTCTCAATTAAAAATTATTGCTCACTTTTCCCCTTTTTCATGCCTCTTATCGTTTCTCATTAAATGAGCTTACAAGCATGTATTTTTTGTCCTCATAAATAAGAAATTATAAAGTTTAAAATTTCCAACAACTACCACGTGGTAAAAATTGAGGGAAAATGCAAAAAGATATTTTAACAAAATTGTGATGCTCATGCATCATGATGGTGTTGGTAGTTTTTGTTAGAAACCAATATCAGATTTGCAAACCAAAATATCCTTCCACAGAAGAGAAAAACAAAAAAAGTAGAGCTATTGCAAAAAGATGTGCAACATAATATTATTCAGGAATTCAATAATTACATGATAATGATTTGCTTTATAAAAGAAAAGATGCCTAAACCTAATCTTATCTTGAGCAACAAGATAGCTCAAAAGATAAAGATAAAAACCTAAAAATTAGGAATTAAATATGCCTAAGTAAAATTATGCAAATGTGTAATTAATAATTAATTACACCAACACCCCCCCATAAGTGCAACTTAGGGAGAAGAAAAATTATTATGCAAAGATGAGTCCCGGTAACAAGGCCGGATCAGGTTCTCATGTACAAATGCAAGATGAGGTAGAGAAGGAAAACCCAGTGGGACAAAACCCCCCTACAATGAGATGACTGCTGCAAAGAAGCACTGGAAGAACGCTATGGAGTAACATTGGAACCACAATCTGACAAGCAAGGAAAGATACTTCTGTCTACAACTGAAACCAAAATCAGAATCATGATAATGTGATAGTAGACCCGATGCTAGGGAACACTCGAAAACTCACAAACTAGAACAACCCTAGAATCTGTGAAGCAATAGGAGATGAAATGATGACAAAATCTGGAAGCTGTGTATCTCGATGCCGATGCCAAATTGAGACTAAAACTCTTCCATAGGAAGGAGTACCATGAAGACTCTGGAACATTAACCATAAAAACATGGCCCTCAAACTGAGATGGATCCAATGTGGATCATTAACCATAGGCTCTCAATCTAAAGTGTGAACCGAATGTGAATCTGATATGTGTCAAGCTAAAGCAAGAATGTGGCCAAAATAAACTAAGAGACTAGATAACCCATACGAGTTGCCATCAAAATAAAGTAGATATGGAGATCAAAGTGAAAACTACACTCTAATCAGATTTATTATGCAAGAAACCCCCCTAATGGAACTTTATCATAGTTCATTTATTACACTAACCCAACGATTGTAAAAGGAGAGTATGCTAATGCATGCATAAACAGAAAATAACATGAAGTGGTATTGAAATGAAGTAAAAATGTTCAATCTTCACCTTTCCAACTGCCAAAACATCCAAGTAATCTCTAAAACACCCATCGGGACAAATCTGGAATAAAGAAAAAATTGGGATAGATACAGAAAAAATTGAATGGATGGCAAGATAGATCTCATGAATATCTTTCCAACGCCATAAAGAAGACGAAAAATGGAGATTGTGGCAAAGAGTTATGAGCTCGGAAGCCCAAAATACACATCTGACTTCAAACAGAAAACATAGTAGATAAACAGAAAAATACTATAAAATAACCTATACTAGTGGAAAGTGCTCGGAACCAGCTTTCCAGCAATATTTTGTTTTCAAAAATCCGAGTTCGGACACAAAAGTTATGCCCAAAATACCAAAACTCCTCCAAAAGGGTTTGGAGTTAAGCCTCGCGGCTAGGCTAACCACTAGCATTAGCCGCTAGCATTAACCACTAGTGGTTAACTGATGACGGTGCCCATTAACTCTGGTTTTCTTAATTTTTTTCTTGGATTGCGTGTCATACTAGGCTGTACGACCTAGAAATGAAAAAAATTTACCTCCCGGAGTCACTATGTCCGATTTTGACGATTTGACAGTCGATTTTGGGGTTTTTGGGTGCTTTGAATGTGATGGTGAGATCCGTTTGGGCTGAAAATGCTCCAAAATTTTAGATACACTCTAGATCTGGAAACCCTCATAAACTTCAAATCCTTGTAGATCCGACAAACGAAGGCCTTTTTTGATGAAACGAAAGGAAAAATTGACTGTTCCAATAGCTCTAGATTCAATGGAATGCTCAGATCTAATCCAAAATGCTTCATAAATAAGCTCAAGGTATGAAACCCTTGAGGAACCCCGAATGAAGTCTGCAATGATTTTCCCAAAAATCTGAGAAGGGGCTGTAAATCATGGCTGTGATACCATGTTAGAAACCAAGATCAGATTTGCAAAGCAGAATAACCTTCCAAAGAAGAGAAAAGTCAGAAAAGGCAGAGATATTGCAAAAAGATGTGCAACATTATTATTCGAGAATTCAATAATTACATGATAATGATTTGCTTTATAAAAGAAAAGATGCCTAAACCTAATTTTATCTTGAGCAACAAGATAGCTCAAAAGATAAAGATAATAACCTAAAAATTAGGAATTAAATATTCCTAAGTAAACTTATGCAAATGTGTAATTAATAATTAATTACACCAAGAGTTTTTCCAATGCACTTAAATGAACTTCTAACAAACAGCCACCTCCTATATTCAAAACTCCTGAAAATCACTGGCCAATTGATAAGATCTAGTCATAGACTGAGATCTTCTGCACTTTAGGCTCTATGGGGCCAAGGAGGCTATTCCAATTGGTGTTCATTTAAATTGTACTTGATAAAACACATCACTTGCACAGATCATTTTATCTGAAAGGAAAATGTGCAAAGCTTACTATGAAATTGGCTTGTTTCTAAGAAACTTGCTACCATTATAGCAAATGCTATCCCACATGACAATGAACATAAAAATTTGTGTAAAGATTTAGGAAATTTTAAAGGAAATTCAAATTCTAACTTTAGGTTGGCTGCCATACAACAGTTTTATCAACCCATTAGGTAAATCTTTAAGGAAATAGATTACTGCCTTATCCAATTGGGCTATGGAGTCATAAACACAATAATCAATAATACAAAAATGACTTTAAATCCTAATAGAATGAACTACCCACATAACAACTTTGCATTATGGAGCTCACCACAACTGCTTATCAAATCCCCAACAAATAATTGTAAATCTATGATTCCATTTGTGCATTTAACTGATTACTTGAATCAAAGTAGGAAACACAGACATACATTTGAACTGATGTTTAAAAGAAAAATGAAACTATTATTAACAATTCCATTCAATATTTACTCAAATCCACATAAAGAGACAAAATGCATAAGAACTAGACTTTTATTTATATTCATGAGACAAATATGCATAAAAATTTAATACAATATGTATATGTTCTTCCAAAGAAAGCTCAAAATAGAACCCCTTCTCTATTCCCATTGTGAAATTCATATACACCCTGACCTAAACCTAACCATAATTTTTTTTATCTATCTTTTCTCCTCCCTTTTGGAAATGAGCCTTGAATTCCCTTTTAAGGGAGAGACAAGCTTTGAGCTCAGATATAATTCCATTACTGATTTTCATTTCATCAAAATTTCAACTGCATTTTACTTGCATTTCAAAACTTGCACATGTTGAAAATGCAAAACATGGTGTAACTAGGGAAAGCCAAAATGTAATTTCCACTAGAGAAGGGAAATGCAAAGTGTCACCAAAATTCCCTTTGTCACCATTTGAGCTGTAATGAACTAGGTATCAAGAATGCCACAAGGGCACACAACCAACTTCAAATACAAAAATGTGCCACGCACGCAAAAAAAAAGGACCACCAAAGTAAATTGCATCAACACAAAAAATTTAGACCCCACACACAGCAAATTCTTATTTACCCATTGCCCCACCTTTACCAATGCCACACCCACGATACACATGACCACTAATAGTTGTTTCCAAAGGAGGAGAGGAAGCCTTGGATTCCTCCTCTTTCTTTTGTTTTCCTAACACACTTCCATTATACCCACTTAGGGTTTTGACTGCCAATGGCACAACATATATCACTTCCTCATCAGAGCTTGGCAGACCATCATTCAAGAGAGCTAAATACCGATAGTAGTTGGAGTCGGTCTCAGTTTCAGAGGAGCTGCTCATAGGGTCAATAGGTGAATGTTGGTGTCTAATGGAGCCACACCTGTACCTTATCTTCCTTTTTGCTATTGTGGGAGACTGCAATGGACTCTTTCCTTTATCATCCACTTTTCTTGCAGTATCACCTTGGAATTGTAACCTTGGACGACACCTACTAGATGTGAGTCTAGGATTTTCAGTGGAAATATTAGCCTCCATGGCTGGAGTAGCTTCTAGTGCATCAGAACAAGACCTCTGAGAACTCAAGCGAGCATACTTCCTCCCTGGTATTCTCATTTTTCTTCTTTGATAATTTCTCACACTACCTTACCTTAATCAATCACACTTGTAACTGCTAACTGTAGATGACATGAATAGCAACTATTCCTTCCATATTTATCATGTGGAGTGATGAAAATTAGATTCAATGTCTAACACACATGTGTAACCCAAGTAGCTCATTGGAAAATGTACCATCACCATTTAATTCCCCATTTGCATGGAAATTCGTAGACTATTCTTCATGATTACTAACATTTATTTCTCCACGCAAATTGAGATCAACTCAATCTCTCTATAGGATGTTAGCCATTAATGCGAGATGGTTATATAGAGTAAAAATGGCCATCACATGTTATTTTCCAATTTTGAATGCTATCCATTGATCTTTTTCATTGGTGGATGATCTAACAGGAAACTTTTGTTTGACCACCTTTGATTTCTAGTGGCACCTTGCCAAAATTTTCACAACCAATGGAGTTCATCCATGTCAGATGACACCTTCACAATGTGCAGGCTCCATGGTCTGAGTAGGTCAAGATAGGTTTTGAGATCTCACTGATCTCACTAGTCATAACCACCTTTCATTATAATCTAGAGAGCCAATGGGGAAAGATGAAGATTGTTCCACCAGATTGATCTCAACCACTCATTGAAGATGTCGAGCCATGGGAGCAGTAGTGGGGAGTGGGTCCTACACTGTACATGGACATGCATCTGCATCTCACCAACCTTGTTGCATTTATCTTGTTGGCACTTAACTCTTACGAGTTGGCAGGGTACGGTCCAGATCTTCTCCCCAATCTTCGAATCTTGAAATTTGCACATCAAGTGTTGTTAGCATTTAATAGATGATACTTGGTCTAGCCAACAATGAGATGACTACTAGGGATAATGACTTAAGCTTTAAGTCATCAGGTAATAATTTGAAACCTGACTTTAGGAAAAGACTTGATATGGTGGGAAAAATAGTGACTAGTTCTTCGGGCTAATGGGGTTGGTAGATTGACATGCCAAATGGCTCAAGAGATGACTTAAGGGGTCAATGACCGACCGAGCAAGTTAACCTAAAATTATAATGTTTGCATGCTTTTGAATAAAACCCTACTCACTTTGGGGACAAGGGTTTAAAATGGAAACCAAGTTCATGGGATTTGAGATGGAATTCCTTAGAATTTTATAAGCTTCATCAAATGGAGCAACTAACAAATGAAGGGTATCTGCAGGATCATGATGGGCCAAAAACTGGTGATATGATGGGTATGTGTAGGGTATGTGGCTGATGACATTTTTTTTACCCAAAATTGATGAAATTAAAAGGGTTTTTAAAGGGGATTCTCAAATTTCCACCAATAAAAATTATGCTTTATTTTGAATTTAATAAATAATTATTATTCCTTTTTTATTTGAATTATGACTAAAGTCTTGATTGATAGGCTGATTGAAAAATATTTACAGCTTTCAAATGGTATCACATCTTTTAATCCAAAACATGTGTCATATTCTATGATTCACATAATATAAGATTAAAGAAAAAGAAATGAATTTCATGAAGTGTTGACCAAGTTAAGGTGGTCAAACATACGATTTTTTATATTTTTTATAAGTTGTAATAAAAAATTCATAATTAATTATTTACTTGGAAAAAAATTACAAAAAAATATGCATCACATCGAGACATGAGTCATCTACTTATATATTAAATAATATAAAAAAAATATTATCATTTTATTGTGGTTAGGGTGGTCAGACAGACACCTACTTCTTATTTTTCCCTAAAATTTAAGTGCTCTTGCATTGAAATTTCAAATTTTCACAAAATAGATTTTTGTTTTTTAAATAAACCTAGTAGTTTAGAAACTACATTCAATTTCTAAATATTATATTCTTTAATTTTTGAAATAACATAGATAACTTATTCATTTTTTTACGTAAAGTTTGGGTATGTGCAGGATCATCATAGAAAAAATAGGCCCTTAAGTGGCAAAAATTTAGAAAAATTAGTGTTAAGAAACTTGACATAAAAAATTGAATAAGTTATCTATATTATTTCAAAAACATGTAAGAATAGAATCTATAGAAAATTGAATTTAGTTCCTAAACTACTAGGTTTATTTAAAAATAAATAAAATCTATTTGGTAAAAATTTGAAATTTCAATGGAGTAGTACTTAAATTTCATGGAAAAAATAAGGTGTCTGTCGACCACCCTAACCATAATAAAATTATAATTTTTTTCTATAATATTTTACATATAATTAGAGGACTCATGTGTGGATGTGATACACATTTTCCTATAATTTTTTTGCAAGTAAATAATTAATTATGAATTTTTTTATTACAACTTTTAAAAATATAAAAACTCGTATGTCCGACCACCTTAACCTGCAAAAATTCATGAAATTTATTTTTTCTTTTTTAATCCTATAGTATGTGAAGGTAGAATGTGATGCATGTTTTAGATTAAAAAATGTGATCCGTTTGAAAGTTATAGATGTTTTTTAATCAGCCTATCGATTAAGACTTTAGTCGTAATTCTAATAGAAAATAATTAATAATTATTTATTAAATTAAAATTAAAAAATAATTCATATTGGTGAAAAGCTGAGAATATCCTCTAAAAACCCTTTTTGTTTCATCAATTTTGGGTTAAAAAAAGTCATCAGCCACATACCCTACAAATACTTATAATATTTCCACTTTTTGGCCCATCATGATCTTGCACATACCCATTTCCTAACTCTAATTTTTTTGAGATTTTCACTACTTAAGGGCCTATTTTTTCTATGATGGTCCTGTACATACTCTGAGAGAAGTTAAGTAGAAACCAATTTGAATACTTGCCAAGATCTAGCTTCAATGTTTTTCTTTAATACTAAGTTTGCCTGAGATTGACTATTGATAGGGAGGATATGGATGAAAGGTTTTAGTTAGGGAAGTTAATGTCATAGTTGGAATTATATGTCTAATACTCCCACTTAATGACAACTACAAATTCCAATTACTCTTTTAAAAATTTGTTTCAGCATCTAGAATCTTAAGGTTCTCAACAATGACATCTTCCTTTTGACGACCTTTTTTCTAATGGTAATGAACCCTTAAAGGATTGGAATATCTACCTTTTCTTTTCAATAACTATTTACTTGTTTCTTGTGGCTTCCTCCAACTAATATTCCATTCATTCAAACAATTGATTTTTACTTTGAGATTGCCAGCTTTCTTCAATGATCTTCTTTGTACTTAGCAATAGTTATCTTTATTTTTTTATTCTTTTCCTCTTCTTAAACAACACACATTTTAATAACTATGGTTGTGTTGAGTCTTTTTTTTCTAGTGCTTCTATTAGTGGAGACTTAATTCTTGACTATGAACTATTCCTTTCATTAATGTGATGGTCTCTCTCTAAACCATAATTTATTTTCTTGCACTTTCCCTTATCCATTAGCTTCACATGCCTCTTATTTTTTCAAAGGACATCCTTCAAACAATGACTAAAATAGTGGTCAAAGCTCTAGATTTTATTTTACTACTACAACATCCTCCCATGAAAAAATATTTAATAGTTGTCATCTAGGAAAAAAATTCCTTTCCCTGGTGATAAACTGTGAATTCAAAAAATATAACTTGTCTAAATACATTACACATCAAAAACCTCATATAATACTATTTTCTAGTGGCTACATCCAAACCTTCAAACTTGTTTGATTACTTTCCTTGGAAACTTCCTCTAGGATCCTTTCTTCTTTTTTTAATAATAAAATATAGTAAGCTCTTATCTTCTCTAAATTGACATCCAATCCAAGTCTTATAATTCTTCTATTAACTAACTCCAATTCCCCCTTTCAAGGAGATGGATTTAAACATTAAAATTTTGTTATTTATTTGAATTTTTCTTGTTGCAACTTCTTACCAAATAAATCAATGATATCTTTTCTCTCCAAATTCCTCTAAAAACCTCAACAACTTCTTGCTTCTACATAAGATTTTCCTTTGTCGACCCCTTCTTTTGTCAATAGGAAACCTATAGGCAATATTCTTTGGATAATACTTTCTTTCTCATTCCACCACACAAAAAATTCTATTGTAGATTAGCTCTCAAATCTCTTAATCTCTTACATGCATATTTTCCCTCTACAATGACAATGATCTCTAATCTTCTTCTATCATAATTGTTGGAATAAATGCTTCAAAATAAATATGTAGATGTGCCCAAGTGTCCATTTTGTTATCTGATAATTTTAGATTGTTTTCTTTAGTTCACTTTGGTGCCAAACAACTACAATTAGCTATCAATATATTTAGCTATTTTATAGGAAGATTGTTAATCTTCTACATCTATAAAATTGTAACTTATTCATAAATAACTCTATCAATATATAGTTTGCAATTCTATTTTTCTTCTTTGTTCTCTATTTTTTAATTTAGTATCAAATCCATGTGCTCCTTCATTTTTTTTTGTTTAAACAATGTGAGCATGAGCCTCCAATAGTTTCAAAGTAAGATCAAATCTCAACAATAGAGCACATAACTTGTGATGTATTCTATATAGAGGGTCTCAAGAAGAACAACATAGATTTGGAGATGTTGCTACCAGTGTGAGGGTGTAAATCTACTACTGCAATTCTTTTTGCTATGAAACATTCACAAAGGTATTTTTCTATTTTCCATCATAGAAGTATCTAAAAATTGGAACACCTTTAGAAAAATTTAATGGTCATAATTTTCACACATGGAAGGTGAAAATACAAATGCAATTGATCAATAAACATTTATGGGGTATAGTGAATGAAATAGAAGTAGTACCTACATATAGTAAAAATAAGATTGATTGGGAAAGTAGAGATGAAAAAGCCAAGTCCAGTATTGGCCTTGCCCTTTAAATTTAGAATTACATCATGTTGATTTGGAAAAATTATCTAAAGAAATATGGGATGAATTAAACAAGTTGTTTCGAGCAAAATAAACAAATAAAAAGTTCTCTCTAAATCTATAGTTATTTAGATTCAAGATATTTGATGATATTACTATGTCTAACAACATAAAAAATCTCAGTCCTCTCATTAAACAACTAGTAGGAGTTGGTGTTGTTGTAGATAAAGAGGATTCCAAAGCTATTTTGTTAAATAGTTTTCCTTCAAAACATAGAAATGTTGTCTTTTCTCTTAGTCAAATATCTTCACAAACTTTAGAAGATGTGATTTATGTTCTCTTAGTTGAAGAAAAGAGAGCAACTACAATAGATTTAGGAGAAGATACTCAACAAGAGGTTGTATTATACTAGAAGAAAAGGGTGGGAAAGAGAATTTCAAGAAAGAATGAGATTGGGTGTTAATATAAGAAAATAGGTCATACTGCAATTAATTGTTAAATTCATGCAAGCAACATTCTCAAAGGTAAAATTACAGAATCAATCAGCATAGCTATTTTTGAAGAACCATTAGATGTTTATAGTGCTGATGAATTCATTGAAGATGAGTCAATTTTTTTATTTTTAAGAGGCCAATAGTTTGAAGATAAGGAGGGATGCAATAGTGGATAGATATTTTCTCAATAGTTTGAGGTTCTAGTGGATCAAAAATGCTATATCTAATTGGGGTTATGAGACATATATGTGAGGATTGGTGTCCAATAGTTCAAAGGGCGATCCCAAATCGGGAAGTTCAATATCATACATTTACAAAGGTGATTAAACATTTCATGTGCAAATGATTTCCAATGATGTGGGGGACTTGGGTTATAGCTAGGGGACTATACTTGGGGCCAACTTGAAGAATTATTACCGATCAAAGAACTATTTTCAAAGTACAACTTCTTCATAATGTATTTCCTTTTTTTTTGTGACTAGTAAGTTTAATGTTGTAGCATTAAGAGGGGGTGTTGGAATAAATTATCCAAATAAACATTTAGATGTGCCTAAGTGTCCAAGTTGTTATCTATAAAGTCTATTTTATTGTCTTTAGTTCAATTTGATGTCAAACAACTACAATTAGCTATCAACATATTTAACTATTTTATAGGAAGATTGTAAATCTTTTGCACCTATAAAATTGTGGGTGGGCTTAAGTATCGCACACTAAGCTCTTTGACTAGTCAAAAGCCTGTCTTTCATTTCCATTTTTGTTTGATTAGTCGCTGGCATGATTATCGGTCACTGTCAGGTTGTTACTTTTTTAAAAACCCTCTCCTTCCAAACCACCAGTCATAGTCAGTTAAAAGTCACATAATTAAGTTTTGGGAGGGTTTTCTTACAGTGTGCATTTTGCATGGAAAATCAATCGATCACTAAGTATTTTGTTGAAATTGAAATTTAAAACTTGGAAATTTTTATTTTTTTTTAAATTTAATAAATATTATTTTCATAGAAACATATTTAACAATTTTAGAATATAATTATAATCTTGTTAGACTAAAATAATTTATATTAATCTAATCTTTATTATTTTTAAAAATTATTTTTTTAATATTATTAAATATTATATTATTTAATTTGTATAATTTATTATGATTTCTACTTTAAAAGAATATTAACTTTTTTATACATCTATAAATTAATGTTACAAATAATGAAAAATTATATTAAACATGATCATTTTTTTATATAATTTTATATAAGATTATCCCTTCAACAAATTTAGTATTTTATGTACTTTTTTCTCTAAACAAGATTCATGATGTCATCATACATATTACTATTGATTATATCTAGTAAAATAAATTTTATAACAAATTTTAAAATATCACTTAAACACCAACACTTATTATCTATTATTGGGGAGAGTGGCCCATAATGGAGTAGGGTTCAATACTAGGGATAGAAGTAGTCCTCATTGGATCTTATAGTGGAGCACCTTAATATCCATTTGTAAAACATTTTTTATCCATTAAGTACACAAATTGACAAATAATGTGATGCCACATTAGTGCACCATCGTCTGTCTCACTTTTTTATTGGGCCTCTTTGGATACCTCAACAAAAACCATGTTGATGTGGTATCGTTTTTGATGATGTGGCCCTGAAATAAAATATAGAAGCACATAAGTTACCAAATAAACTATTGTACAAAATTGGGAGTGATTTGAAATTTCCACATAGTATTTTGAGAAACACGAAGTTAGGGTCCTCCACTATAGACCCCTCTCCCCTAGATGTAATATGTTTTATCTCTTTTCAAAAAATATTAATAATAAATGATTATTTAGCACTAGTTTGTGATCCATCACTTTTTATAATGTATTTTATAATATCTTCCTCAAATATTTTTTCTTTCTTTGTATATGCTCTCTTATTCTATAAATTTCAGAGCTAAATAACTTATTTTTATTAAAAATTTGCATTCTTAAAAATAGAATTATAATTTATAAAATTATACTATAAAAGCCTATTTCCTCGCATAGAAATTCTTATGTAACTAATTCTTCATAGTGTATTATCAAATAGTATGATTAACTAATCAATTGACCTCATAAGTATAAGAAATCCCTCTAAAATTATTTGCAATCAATTAGTGAAAATTGGTGACCAATTAGTGTACATTGCTTGCTTGATCAAACTAATATAGTGCTAAATTCAATAGGTTTGTATTTGGGAATAAATAGATTATTTCTGAACATATTTCAATTTATTAAAATATGTTGGGTACCAATTAATAGTATCAATAATGTAGGACTAGTTTTCTTCATAAATTTTCACAACATTTAAATAAACTAGGTTAAACTAATAGAAAATTCAATAAGTACCTAATGTATATCAATTAGTCATTATTTAGGTACTTTATTAGTGCATGACCATTCAATTGTAGAATAGGAAGCTCTAAGGTAGATTAAGGCACACGCATAATAGCATAAATACATTAAGGGATTTTATTATGCATTGGTGGCATGCAAATGTGTGAAGAGTTTTGTGCACTTAGCTTGCAATAGAATTAATTGCATGATGAGAATGATATTATTTGTCATTATTTTATCTTAATCCATATTTTCATATAAATTTGTATGGGTGGATGATGTGTCACCTATTTAGCTAATTATTCTTTATAACCAATTTTTAGTTTATCAAATCAATTAAAAATATATTGGTTGTTAATTACATGATGCAATTGATTGGTGGGAAATTTTAAAATATTGCAATTAACAAAGATAACACATGGTTGATGAATTTGAACATTGAGGAAAATGACATTAAATATGATTGGATTTTTTTTGGCATCAAAGCGAGTTGTATGAAAAAATAACATGTACATATAGAGATTTAGTTTTTTGGGAGTTAAATTTTGGGGAAGAAAAAGAGGTGGGGGGAGAGGGAGAGGTCTTTCTAGGTATATATTTTTCTAGAGTCTCTAAGTGTGAGAGCTAAAATGTGATAGTTAGAGTGTGAGATAAGCTAATAAGTTCATTGTATTTGTTGTTATTGTATGCATATCATTAATTCAAACATTATATTCATAAGCATTACACTCTATAAACTTTCCATTAACATTGTAATAAAATCTATTGCTTCCACATGTTTTGTGATGTTTCATCTTTATCTGTGTGTATGCCACTATGTAACTCTATGGGTTGTGTGGTGTAAGGATTTTATTTAAAATGAAACATAGCTACATCATTATGGTAGTAGAGTCAGACCATTGTCCTTGTAGATAGTTAAACTATTAGAGACATCATCTAGAATTAGTGAATATTTTTCACTTTTGAGTGAGCCACATCTTTCACATTGGGAGGTGTGTATAAGGCAGTAAAAAAATTCTTCAATGTAGACATTGTTTGGTATAAGGTATAGTGAGTGTTCCTATTGTAGAGGGTTTTTCAATGAAATAAAATAGAAAATATAGTAAGGGCTGGTAGAGCTAGAGAACACGATGACTGGCATCTAGGTGAGATGTGAAGCTATCGAGAAGTCTTAACAAAAGGATGAGGATGCATATTTAAGTGATGAAAAGGAACCTTGAGTTTGCATGAATGTGATGGAAAATCCTAGTAGAGATAAATTATTAATATTCATCTCCAAGATAGGTGGCAAGCCACACATGGACATTTCCAATTGTTTAGGTCCTTTTCTTAATATATTTAGTTGAGTAATTATGAAGCTTGAGAATTAATTAAGCATGATTTTATTAAATTTTGTAAGAGATTGATATTTACATGCACCAAGATAAAGTGGAATGCATTATTGTGGCAAGATTATATTTGTAAGGATAAGTGGTACAAGGGAAGGGGAAGATATGAACATAGAAAAAATATGGTTTCAATGTTGAAGGTGAAGTTCTTACTTGAGGATTATGAGATGAGATTATTCAAGAAGTTTCACAACCTAAGGTAGAAGCAAATGAGTGGCAAGGGCTACATAAAGGAGTTAGATTGGTTGACCATTCATGTTGGAAACATGGTAGATGGCGTGGAAAGGGGTTCAAGTTATGTGAATGGACTACACATTTCCATGTAAGATGAATTTAGAATTATATATCTTAATTTCATGGAGGGGGGGTATCAATATGTTGTGATCACCATGTGAGGAAAAAGCAAATAATTGTTTTTTTTAGTAAAATAGAAAATTTGACACAAGAATGTAGATAAATTGTAAGCAATCATAGGGTGAATCACATACATAAAGAGAAAGAAGATCCTATTAAGAAAGAATATGTCAATAATCTAGAAGAGATTTCTCTAAAAATGTGTTAAATGTAGAGAAACATTATGCATATTAAATTTTTCATGCATAGAATGGAGACTTGAGTAACTATGTTGCTCAAGGTAATACAAGAAATAATACATTAAGAAATGGTGCAAAAGGAATAGAGTTTGGGGAAGCTTTTGTGATGAAAATAATACTAATAAAGTTAGTGAAGCTAGTGAAGATGGAGGAAATGTGCCAAAATAGAGGAAAAATATATTTAACTATCTCTTAAAATTAAAGTGAATGTGTTGTCCAAGATCAATTCAGACCAGTAGCATAGGTAAAAAAAAAAATTGTGAAGATGGTAGATAACTTGGATTAGAGAGGAATGAACATATTATTCCATATAAGGTTTCATAGTTGTTGAAGGGAAACTAATTACTAGTTAATGAGCAATGTAAGGTCATGTTCAAGAAAGAAAATGTGAGGATGGATCACTATATGAAATCATTTCAATAGACTATTTCTATTTGTTTTTGGGTTCATCTTGGTTATATCATAAAAGAGAATTTCATGATGGTTGAAAAAATACATACAACTTATAAAAGGGCGGTCAAAAGTAAAATTTGGTTCTCTAAATTATATGGGTGTGGAGATGAAAATAAATATGATATGATATTAGTGGAAATAAAAAAATTATAGGATGTGAAGAAGTGTTTGTATGTCTAGTGCTCATGCCAAACCAAGAAAAACTTGATAGCATGCAAAGTGTAGAAAGGGAGATATTAGGTGAGAAAAATGACATTGTGTCAAATGATATGATTGATAGTTTACCACTCTCTCTCTCACACACACATACACACATTCTTATGTTTTGGATCTAAATATTAGATCCAAATTGCTAAATAAGGTAGCATATAGAATGGCATTGATAAAGAGAATGAAGATAAGGAGGAAAGTGGATGAGATACTTTTGAAGGAGTTGATCAAAGAGATTTTGAGCCTACATATAATTACTATAATGTTAGTGCTAAAGAAGGATGGAGAATGGAAGATATGCACTAATTTTAGGGCCATAAAAAAATCACAAACAAGTATAGATATTCATTACCATGTATGGATGACTTATGAGTGGGAATGATTTTTTATTATGATAGAAATAAAAATATGGCATCACCATATTAGGAACAAAGAAGGAAATTAGTGGAAGACTATGTTCAAGATGAAATGAAGTCTAAATGAATATAGGAGTTGGGATTCAAGAAAATTTTGACACAATGAATGTTGGAACCAATAACTTCAATATGGACCTATTGTGATGATTATGCTCCATTACAAAAATAATATCATACCTCACATTTGATCCACTCACTAGTGAATAATCTAATAGGTATTTCCCACCTAATATTTAGATACCTTCTTATTTGTGTCTTTTCTTGTCTTGTATTTTAAGTCTTGAGCCATTCATGTTAGTTCTAAAGATTTGTTTTGAGAAATAAATGCATGACTATGGTTCCTATCATCTTCTTATATTTGAACCTTGAATTGTATTTTTAGCTTTGAGTTCATTACATGTTCTAAATAGTATATGTGATGGTTGGTGACTTTAGGCATATCTCTTGTTGTAAAAACAATGAAATATGATAGTTGAACTCAATACTAGATAGCATGAAGGAGATAGTACTAGTCCTAGCACCTCAACCATGTCACTACATAGTCTACACCCTATTTTTGTCAAAATTATGATTACCCATGTTATGGTTTTGATTGCACATCCACTTCAAGGGTTTTTGTAGAAGAGTCATTCTTAACTTCTTGCTTGCTCCTCATACATATGTATGCCACATTTTATGTATATTAATTTTATTTTTTTAAATCTATTTTAAAATCATTAATTCAATTTATGTAATGAACTATACTATCTTGTTTGATGTAGATGACTAGAACATCATTTAAGTTAGTTCATCTAATGTTGGAAAATATTCATTTTGATACACCTTAAATGATAGAACGATAAATTACCCTTAACAATCTATAATAGAATGAATATGTTTAATTAACTTTTTAAAATTTCACAGGTAATGCCTTCTTCCATTGTGGGATGAGAGAACAACACACAGAAGAAACACTTCAGAGAAGTTTACTTGGTATCCCTGCCTACCAACATAAAATCAACAATCATATTTCTCAGAAATAGATCGGATTTCTCAGTTAGGACAACTGTCTCTTCGATTTCAGCCGAATAGTGACTGGCTGTGCCAAAAGTTGGCATGAATCTAGAAAGAAGGTCATCTTTGAGCGAACCAACTTTCCTACTTTGCATCTCTTCAAATTCCGTCGATCTGGATTGATTAATACCCAGTACAAATTCATCCACCAAACTGTTCACTTCGCACAGGCGCCTTTCAGAGCTAATGTCGAGCATCTGTTTGATTTTCCATGTAAAGCGCACGCTGTGAAGAAAGGGCTCCTCCCCAATCTTAATTCCGTGACATCGTAAGTAAAACTTTTAACTGACTGTGACTGGTGGTTGGGCGGGAGAGGGTTTTTTAAAAGTTACAAACTTAACCATGAGTGATAATCGTGACAGTGACGGACCAAATGGAAAACAGAAAAGAAAGACAGACTTTTGACTGGTCAGAGCTTAGTGTATGACACTTAAGCCCAGTGTAAAATTGCAACTTATTCATGAATAAATCAGTCAAAATGTATTTGCAGTTCTGTTGTTCTATTCTATTCTCTATTTTTTAATTATAATATTGATGCTTTGATCTTAACTCCCTTTTAAATTCTGTAGCTTGAGTTGACATGCTTGGCATCTCCTTTGGAAGCAACTAGACTTTACATGATAATTTCAATCGTTTCAAACAAATACTTCGATGCTTTCCTCCTATGATTTCCCATGATCTTCATCAACTCTTTTCCAACAACTATTTATATTTAGCTCTAGCTGTGTTTCTTCATTCTTCGATCTCTTCTAGTTCTTTTCATATTTTAAGTTATATTTTGATTCTTTTGCAATCACAACCTAGATCTTGTTCTCCTTGGATTCTACCCGATGAATGCTAGCTCCAATACCAATTTGAAGCATAGAACCGGGAGGAGAAAAAAATTAAAAGAAAAAAAAGAAACATACATGAAAATTTGTATTGATCAAAATGAAATTTTACATAGAATGAGCTTTAGCACTTTCATACATATATTACTATATTTTTCTGTTACACAACTTTGTAGAGCTGGGTTCTTTCGAGAGAGTGCCCGGCAAAATGCAAACTCAAACAATATATATAGAAGATTAAGCATTTCTGAAGGAGAGAACATAATGTAAAATAATGCATTTCTTGCTACCCACAAAGCATGGTAAACCTGCTGATGGAACAACGAATGGATAGGAGAAGTTAAGATGAAATCTATTTGAACCTTTGCCAGATCTCTCTTTGACGTGTCTTTAATAACGAGTTTGACTGCTGATACAAAGGATACTAAGATGACAAGTCCTAGTTGGGGAAGTTAATGTCGTAGTTGGAATTATATTTCCAATCGACCATACCAAATTAAAATCTATAATTATTAGATCATCTCCCCTACACAATTTATGTCAAAATTGTACATCAAGACCATCCATGTGGTGTTACATAACAAAGGATTTCTATTTTTTTTTAACTTTCAGCCATTATTTATAAAGACAAGGACAATAGTCACTATATTTGTAAATAAAAAATATGTAAAAGTATAATTTTTAAAAATTACATGAAAGAAAAATCAATCATATAGTAACACATTAAATGTACAATATATTTTAGGGTGTGGGCCATAGTTTGGTTGGTTAAATCTTTCCAGGAGGTTGGTCATGAGGTCTAGTCCCCCACCCACATGGTGTCGGAGGGAGGTTGGTCATGAGGTCTAGTCCCCCACCCACGTGGTGTCGGAGGGCGTGTTGCATCAGCGCTGCCGGTCACGTTAAAATGTTTACCAAGCGCACTGCAGTTTATGGGGGGGTCGTGCTACCCGATTCCTACAGTCTAAAAAATGTACAATATATTTTAGTCTAATTTTTTCAGATTTTTTTAAAATTTCAACAAAATCATATGATATAATAAAAAATTAAAAAACATAACTTTAAACTCTTAACTTAGACAATAATTAATTGGAATCAAATAAAACAAATGTACCATTTTCCCGCCTTTTGCTAAATATTCAAGAAATCATATAGTATCATCAATAATGGTGATATGCACTATCTCTATCAATCTCTGGATATTTGTAGACATAAGAGTGTTTTTTTCTGGATTTAATTGTCTGCAGTTTATTTGCATCAACGTTTCGGATCACAGTCCATGATCCATCAGCATGATTTTTCTCCTGCACCTCTCTTTCATCCTGATGATCACATAGTGTTATCCGAAACATTGGTGCAAATAAATTGCACACAATCAAATCCAGAAAAAAAAAAAACTTGTAAAAATCTGATATCTCTAATTTATAAACAAGCTATCATACATATTTTATACATATTTTATGCGAAGATGGAGTATCTAATTGGAATTTAACATTACATCCCTCAAGCCTGTAAATACCAGCAACTTAAATTATAACTCAAATCTTTAGCACATTTCTCTATGTGAGCGTCTTATCTATCCAGTAAGTTGTAACTTCAGATCAAAATAAATTCGACTCGAAATCATTTACATTTATACGGGCATGAAGAACTGAATTAATTGGATCTGTCTAGTCGAAAAAGAAAAAGACACGGTCAAATGCTTCTGCTGAACCGGTACGAAAGCTTGTGGACTGTCTGACTAAGGTCACAAGCGATTGTCTCCGCTCCCACAATAACCACGTGGTTACAGTACTGCTGCTCACAAATTTCTACTGTGTTACAATTAATTTCTAGATACAATGCATAAGTCAAATGAACTCACAACAGTGCCAGTTAATGTACATAGGACAGTCTTACAAGTTTCTTCATGTTGCACTTTACCGCTATAATTCCTTCTCATCTTCAAAATTATATGAAGTTTCATTCCTTACAGTACCATCTAATATTATTTCATTTTCTTACAGTAACTCTTTCTTTTTGTGTGGACAAACTCTCAGGTAAGGAAGAATGCCATGTAGAAGTACATGACATGATAGAGAGCGAAAGAGAGTACGGTCAAGAGCAATGCTTCCTGACCTCTTCTGTACACCATGGAAGACCTAATGTGTTCTATCACATTCGCAATAAGCTAAAAGAATGGGTAAAGTGAAGTAAATTACAGGTAATGATCTTTTTAATTGTAAAGTGATGCTGGTAAAGCATTTTATCACATGTATTAATTTATTGTCTCTATGGGTAATAGAGGCATTAAAGGAACTGGAAGAGGCAATGGACCCATGTCATCTAGAATGCACAAGTAGAGGAAATTGGTGGGGGGTCAGTAAGTTTTGCCTACATTGTTTATTACATATATATTTATATAAACCTTTCATGTACTCTCTTTTGCTCTCTATCGTGTCATGCATTTTTTTTTTTATTGAAACGTGGCTTTCTTCCTTACCTGAGTTGTCCGCACAAAGAGAGTACGGTAAGGATTATTTCTAGGATGTAACACGAGGAAACCCATATCACCAAGATAATATTCACTTGCAAAATTGTTTTTATCAGCTTATTATTTCATGTAACTTTCACATACATGGAGGTTATCATGAAGGATTTGAAGAATTCTATCACAGGTGGTAAGGGTAGTATCCATCACGCGTTGATTGGAGAATTGACATAAATGTAAGAGAGACGGAATTGCGGTTTGTGTGATGGTTAGAATCAACTTAAGATCCATGTAAATGAGCCAAAATCTCAATAGCACACATGGTGTACCCTTGTAAAGAGCCACCTTTTGATTGAATCTAATTTCTGAGTTGTTTCATTAATATGGAAGTAAAATTTTGTACATGGCAATGTTGTTGTGGTGGTCAATTAGTTTTAATGAGAAGTTTGAGGTATCTATTGATTGAATTTAACTCTCATCGCAAGGAATTGTTTCTTTCATATGAAAGTAAAATTGTGTACATGATAATGTTGTGGTGGTCAATTAGTTTTAATGAGAAGTTTGAGTGCAATGTTGATGGATGATTTGGTTGTTGTTATCAAAGTTCATATGATGCAATTGTGTAGTGAACTTTTGTAGTAGGTCATAGTTTACATTTTATGTATAACAAATGATACTTAATTATTGTCTCTTGTCTATAAGAATGTTGTTTACAGGTTAAAATTGAATCTAAAAGATTCTTTTTGTAAATGTTTATTTGTTCATTCACTCTACTTTAGTTGGAGTCTGATCGATAGAGAAAATTTCCCTTTTCTATTTAGAATTTCCTTCAATCATACCTTCTAGGACACAATAAGCATGAAATTTGTGTGAGGGAATACATTTTGGCAAAGAGAGACAACCTCAATTTTGTTCATTTTGTGATTTGTTGAGTGACATGTCGAATTATCAAGAGATTCTAATTTCATTTTGTTTGGTTTTAGTATTTTATAAGGATGCATATTGATATGTTAGAGTAAAAGGTATTTCCTAATTAATTATTTACTTAATTATTAGGTCCATTTTAATCTAATTACTTAAGCTTACTTAGGTCATGTTATTTTTATGTCTCATGTCATAGGACGAAGACACATGTCATGATCTTGTTTTATCCTCACCTAGGGTTTCTAGGTTAATTATCCTCTTATAAGGATTCGTTATTGTATCAAATTAAAATAATCAAACCCTTTTTAAAAGGGCGACAAAGGATGTTTTCTATTTTAAGATAATATATATTAAAAAATGAAATGGGGGGTGCTCAAAGGAGTATCGTCCCTTTCCATTGACAGGGTAGCGGCCCCTCGAGCCCCTCCTCGATATGGGGGTACCATGTGTAGTATCACCCCCTGCCACAATGTGAGGGTGGCAACCCCTCCAGCCCTGCCTAAGCATATCATGGGTGGGCTGAAGCACTCGTGCTACCCCCTTTTAAATATATTTCTTTAAAAACCTTTTATATATATATATATATATATATATATTTGTTTTTTCTTTTAAAAGAAAATATATTAGGATTTTTACTATTTTTCACTTTAAAATTTAAAAAAAATTGATAAATCAACCTATATTTGTATTTGGAGGACTTTTTGTCTTAAAGTTCTACTTATGGCATATCTCCAAATTTGGAGATTGTGTTTGCTAAATTTGGTGGAGGTGATTTTTTGCTTGGCCCAACCCCTCTCTCTTGGGATTTTCAATTTTGCAAGTTTCATCTTCTAGAAGTGATATCTTTTCCATACACTGGTCTTTTTGAGTGCAATTTCTTTTGAAATGTGGAAGAATTTATAGATCTTTGCAATGGTGCAAATATTTTTTAGTTTTGGCTTCTGATTTTTTAGAAATTAGTTTTTAGTTTTGTTGTTTTGCAATCCTTGTTTTGGGGACTTTGATGGGCCATATCTTTTGCATACAAACTCCATTCTTAGTGTCATCTTTTTTAAAGTGTATTATTTTTCATGTACGCCATCATGGTGCTATCAATTCCCTCTTTTTCTATCAAAAAAGATATTTTTAGAATGTTCTCCTTTTTATGGACATTATGAGATTCCATGTAAGAACTTCTCATTATATAAATGTATTGAAATTAAATTCTTCAACATTGTACATGTATTAGGAAGAAGGATGGAGTTGTTGTTGGGAGGTGCTACACTCTCTCCAGGTGGTGGTGAGGTTTTTGCAAATTCCTTAAAGGTGGGAAACCCTATTTCTTAGGGTGGTGTTAATGGTGGTGGTCTTGCTGATGTTAAGGGTGTGTCAGATGATTTTCTAACAAATGGGACTACTTGTGGGTCCTTTTCGTTGGATACTTTGAAGGTGCTTCTAGTCTCTTCATGTCTGGTTTTTGATGGTCCTTCCCTTGGTAAGGTGGGGTCTCTTTATGTTTCTCCTAAGGTTCTCATTCTAGCGATGTTGCACATGGTCGAAGGGGTGATGATGTCTCTTTGGACAAGAAAATTTGGTCAAAGCTTTTTGGTTCAAAGCCTAAGGAAAAGAGTTCATCTCCTCTAGTGGACTTCTTTGCTAACCCCTTGGCTAGTGAGTATTCTATCTTTATGCCTGATTGTATTATTGAGAAGTGTGTTCAATCAATGGATTTTTTGCTGGTGGGTAAGTTTTTGGGCCCTCATCCAAATATTGATCTAGTTCACAACCTGTCCTTGAATCATTGGCATCTGAAGGGCTAGGTTGAAGTGGTTGCTCTTGTTAAAGGTTTCTTCTTGTTTTCTTTTACCTGTGGGGAAGACCTTTTGAAGGTTCTTTTTGGGGTTCTGTGGTTGATTGGAAAATCTACTTTGGTCTTGAAGAAATGGGAAGCTAGTTTCAACTCGAGCTCTTGCTCTTTGATTCAATGCTTGTGTGGGTATGTTTTCCTAACTTCCTCTAGAATTTTGGGATGAGTAGGTATTCAAAGGTATTGCTAGCACCTTTGGGCATCTGTTATCCATCAACCATTTGTCTGCTTCGAGGAAACATCTAGTGTATGCTTAGTTTTGTGTGATTATGGATCAATCTACCATTTTTTAGATTTTGTCAAGATTAATTCAAAGTTGGGTGTGTGAGACCAAGCTGTTGAGTTTGAATCTATTCCTTTTTCCTATTTTCATAGTAAGAATGTGGTTCATTGGGAAAAAAATATATGTTGAAGCCTAAGAAGCCTCCTCAAAAGGTATTGACTCCTCAGAAGGATCCCATTCCTTCTTCAAAGGTGTGGAGGGAGGTGGGGAAGGGTCCCGATTCAGGTGTTTCAAGCACTCAAATTAATAGGTTGATAGAAAATATTCTGATGTCAAGAACTACACATCTTGAAGACTCTTAGATGACAGATTTGATAGATTTTATGTTGATTCAGGAAAGACATATCTTGAATAAATTAGTTGATAGAAAAGAGTCTGACGTCAAGAAGGACACATCTTGAAAACTCTTAAGTGACTGATTTGATAGATTTGATGTTGATTCAAGAAAGACATATCCTGAATAAATTGGTTGACAAAAAAGAGTCTGATGTCAAGGACACATCTTGAAGACTCTTAAATGATTGATTTGATAGATTTGATGTTGATTCAAGAAAGACATATCCTGAATAAATTGGTTTGATTGTGTGTCATTTTTTACCTTGTGTTCAAGTTGTTCAGTGTATGACCATGTGATATGACCAACATGAAAAAACCCTAAGGGGATTGAAATCTAAGGTCTCAAGGACTGTTAAGCCTTTCCTACATTGTACATGTAGAGACCACGTAGTTCGACAATACTTTGACCAAAAATATTGTCTGAAAAAGATTTGTTTTATTTGAAGATATCTGATGTGTGTGATAGTGAATGTGATGAACCCTAAAGGACTGAACTAGTGTGGCCTTGGGGGCTCATCGATTGATGGCCTTTCCTATGTTATACATGCAAAGACATTGTAGTTCAACACAACTTGACTTTTCCTTATTTGACAAAGAGTAAGTCATTATTTTCATTCTAACAAACCTAAAAAGACTGACCTAATTCCTTGGGGGTGCATTGACAGATGACCTTGCCTACATTAGTCATAGAGGCAATATAGTTCAACTATGTCAAAGATTGACATAACAAACGTTGAATTTGTTTTTTTAGTTTTCTGATTATTTGGAAAAAAATTTGGATTTTGACATTTTTCAAATGTTTTTTATGTTTTTGACACATTTTCTGAATGTTTTCATCTTTTTGACATGTTTTTTGAATGTTTTTGTACTTTTCAAGTGTGTTAGGTCCTGAAGATCTAGAGGTTTGTTCTGCCAAGAATGGGTGTTAAATATTTTCCTTTAGTAAGGTATTGTGTGGGATTGGATGGTAAGAATGATTTTGCACAATATGTTGTGAGCATCAACCGATCTCAAGTCATAGGACTAGCAACTACTTTCATTGTGGGTGTCATGGAATGGAGGGACAATTAGAGGAATATGGCTGAAGGTGAAAAGACCTTGTGAAGTGAAAATATATGATAGAGTGAAGATTGTCTACACATGACACCTGTTTTCCATGTTTTCACAATGGTACTTATCCAATGCGCCATTGAGATGGTTTTCACTATTGGATGATTTATTTATCTTTACTCTTTTTTGTTATCTTTTTAATTTTTTTGTATTTTGCGGTTTTTGACTTAGCTTTCTGAAGCTATGTGTAAAACTTGTGTAGGTGCAAGCTATTTATAGGCTCAGATAATGGTTCTCCCTCTGGAGTAGACAACTAATATGTGTCAAAACTAAAGGAAGTTGCGATGACATAAGGGCCTAGCCAATTAGGCTCAAACTTTCCAATTTTATCTTGTTCTGCTTGGTTTTTAGGATTCTACATTAGTACTGGGTCACCAATGTCAAAATGTCTGACTAGGACCCTCTTGTTGTAACTTTTACAAAGACAGTTCTGATATGCTTGTATGTGGGTCAGTGTTTTCTATCTTCGCTCATCCAGCAATTCTATCTCATGCAACCTAGATATCATGTACTCTTCATCATTGATTAACCCTTTCATGGAAACTTGGAGAGAGGGGACTTCAACCTCAACGGGGAGAATATCCTTCAAACCAAAAACTAGGGAAAATTGGACAGCTCTTGTGGGAGTATGAATGTTGGTTCGATATGCCCATAAGGCAGGGTTGAGTTGGATGTGTCAATCATGACCAACAGAATTGATAGTTTTCTAAAGGATTTTAATGATGGTTTTATCTAACGCCTCGGCTTGACTATTGCCCTACGAGTAGTAGGGAGTGGAAAAATTGTGTTGGATGTGGAATTGTTTGTACAATTCATAGATGTCTTGGATTTTGAAGGGACGACCATTGTTTGTGACATGGTATTTATGTCCAAGAGTGATCTTATGGTTGACAAAGAAAGCTTGAAGTTATTGATCATTTTCTGATAGGGAGTCAATTTCTCATCCTTTGAATCATAATCATTGGCCTAATTGATGACTAACTGTGAATATCTGAAGACCTATATAATTTTGATCTTCCACTTGATCACTATATGCAATCCTGTTAATAGGGCCTCATACTCTGTAATATTTTTTGTACAAGGGAATGTTATTCAGAATGATTTCAATATCATGTCACCTTGTGGGGTGAAAAACTATATTCCAACACCTAATCCATGATTGGTATAGGAGCCATCAAAGTACATTCTCCATATAGATCACCTATCTCAAGATTAAAAAGTGACTCATCTAAAAAATTAGTAATGAGGGGATGTTTTGCTTGTGTTGGAGCATCTATGAGTTGATCTGCAATTACCTGTCCCTCGATTTACTTACACTCAACATGTTGGATGTCATATTCGCTAAGGACCATGACCCATTTCTCTAATTTCCCTGTTAACACTACTCTGCTGAGAAGATACTTGAGTGGACCAATTTTCGCTACCAGCTTTGTTTGGTGGTTCAACATGTAATGCCTTAATTTCTATGCTATAAAGACCATTGCAAGGAAGGCCCTTTCGATGAGTGTAGTTGAGTTCATACCCTACCAAGGTCCTGCTAATATAGTAAATTTCCCTTTCCTTTTCCTCATCATCATTTTGAGCAAGTAGTTCCCCTAGTGTTGTGGTTGTAGATACATATAATATGAGGGGCTTCCCATCTATTGGTGGCATCAACATTAGTGGTGTTAGGAGATACTCCTTTATTTGTTGAAAGGATTATTGGAATTTTTTAGTCCATATGAAAGGGATCCCTTTACAGAATTTGTTGGTGAGTTGAGAAATGAATCCCTCAATGTGAGGTGATGTATCCTAATAATTTTCTAGAATTTACCCCAAAGACACACTTCTTCGGGTTGAGATAGGCCTTATACTCTTCTATTCGTTGAAATATCTTATCTAAAACCTTTAGGTGATCAGATCTAGTTAATGACTTTTCTAGGAGATCATCAACATATTCCTCCATTAGTGTATGCATTAGGTCATGAAATATTGTAGTCATTGCCTACTAGTATGTAGCTCCTACATTTTTCAGCCCAAAGGGCATGACGTTCTAGCAATAGGTACCCCATGGAAAAGTGAAAACTATTTTATGTTGGTCTTCTAGAGCATTAAAAATTTGATTATAGCTAGAGAAACCATCCATAAAGGAAAACACCTCATATCCTGCTGTAACATCCACGATCATGTTGATGCTCAGGAGAGGAAAGTCATCCTCAGGGCACACCTTGTTTAAATCTTTGAAGTCAGTACATATGTAGATTTTCCCATTTGGTTTTGTGATAGGTACAAAATTGGAGATCTAGTCTACATAATCAATAGACCTGATGAAGCCAACATCCTAGAGTTTCTTTAGTTCTATCTTGACCAACAAGGCGATTTGTGGATGCATTTTCTAGAGTTTTTTCTTTACCAATTTAACATCTCGACTCAATGGCAAGTGATGTAAGACTAGATCATGGTCCAACCTAGGCATGTTAGCATATGACTAGGAAAAAATAACCTTGTGTTGTGTGAAGAATGCTTGAAAGTTGGGTTTTTCTTATTCTGACAAGGAAGCTGCTAGTAACACTATCTTAGGATCTTCAAGTGCTACAATGTTGACCTCTTGTGTATCTTTAATTAGCATCAATGATCACTCTTGTGTGATGAGGATAAATTCCAATCCTCCATCCTTAGGTACCTTAGGGAGGTTTTCACCTTTGGATACATCCTTTGTTTTCACCTTTCATTTTTCTCTTTATTATTATTTTTGCGACTAGACGGTGATACAGTCTCCCCGAAGTATGCTACCACATCAAGTTCTATCATGAATCTAACTTTATGGTCTCCATGTGGCATTCTTTCTCTCATTCCTATGAATTCAACAATAGCTTCTTCATTCTCAAAGGTATCTAAAATGGTAGGACCTTGTTGGTCCCAGTCAACCAATTGTGGGTAGACTAAGGAAATTCCATCACTAGTATTTGAAAAAGGTGGGGAAGAATTTGATAAGATAAGGATTAAGGTATTTTCTTGGATGTTGACATTCATAAATTTGGTTACCTTAGGGCTAGGTGTATCTAAATTGGGGAAAATGTTACCCAATTCGTAAGCGCTAGAGGCATAGGATTCCCATTCCTAGTTGTTGGAATCCTTTGATGTCTCGACACATTCAAAAGCACATACTTCCTTATTTGAAGGAAATTTAGTTTTAGTAGTACATGCCTTCAGTCATTTCCATCCTAACTCTAGATTCTTCCCCCATTTAGCAGGTATGTAGGGTTCTCTTCTTCCATTTTTTTTATGCCCAAACCACTGGTTCCATGAAGGGATGTTGTAATCTTTGCATCCCTTGTATTGGATTTGGTAGCGAAAGTAGAGTATGTGGATACAAATGATTGAGGGATAACAGATGTCTTGGTAAGTGTTGAGGAATCAATGTAATTGGACAAGTTTGACATCTAGGTGTCACGGTTAAGTGACACATGATGTTCAAAGACTTCTTACAGTTTAGTGCAATACTGAAAGGGATCAGGGTCACCCTTGATAGTAATTTTGGTGCCATGGTAGGGAAACTTTAGGCATTGATGATACATGGAGGGAATGACCTTCATCACATGAATCCATGGTTGACCAAGGAGAAGATTATAAGGGATTTCTAGATCCAATACATGGAAAGTCGTCTCCAACATTATGGGTCCCACTCAGAGTGGATGCATTATTGTGCCTTGGGAGGATCTTTCATCATCATCATAACCTTTTATGGCTATGCTTCAATGTGCAGTGAACCATTTTGGTTCATCTTTTCAGTTGATTAGTCTTTGTCAAAGAATGTAACATGGTGAGAGCTTGCAAGGAATCCAACCATGGCTTGAAATCAGTCAACGTTGAAGTTGTTTGGGATAGAGGTTTCTTTCAGCATCTTATCTAGGATGGACCTATGCTCAGTTGATGTGCATAGCAGTTCCAATATGGATATTTGTGTTGGGGTTTTCCCTAGACGATCTAGCAAGTTAAAATGTCCTTTAGCTTGGGACTGCTTGGGAGGTGAAGGGGAAAGTATGGTTATTTTAGTTCTACAAATTTTTATAGCACACTTTGGAATCTTCTTGATGGTAATGGTGTCCATATGTCCATCTACAACATGAAGATGGGGGATTTTGGGGTTATTTTAGTTCTACGAATGTTTATAGCGAACTCTGGAATCTTCTTGATGGTAATGGTGTCCATATGTCCATCTACAACATGAAGATGGGGGGTTTTGGGTTATTTAAGTTCTACGAATGTTTATAGTGCACTCTGGAATCTTCTTTATGGTAATGGTGTCCATATGTCCATCTATAACATGAAGATGGGGGATTTTGGTGTAATTATAGCCAGTAGCCATATAATTGGATGAGTTGAGATTATTAGTACCTGAACTGGAGGCTTTCCCCAAACTGTGGTCTTGAAGGGGAGTCTTTTAGATCATGTGATCTTGATTAGAACTGTGTTGTTGTTGTCCCTCTACCTTGATTACTTTGTCTTTGATAAGGTCATGAATAATATTTTTTAGTTGTATACAAGCAGATGTTTTGTCCTTTACCTTGGTGATATTCAGAAAAGGCATTATCATCCCACCAAGAGGGTTTAAAATTGAACACGTAAGATGTGGGTTCCCGCAATTGTATGACAACTAATTTAACAGGTTTCTTTAGTACCATTTCAATGGGTTCCCTGAGGGGAGTGTATTCACATTTAATGTATTGCCTAGGTGGTCTTTGTTGTCCTAGTCCCTGATTGTTTCGTAGGGAATTTTCCTTTGGTGTAGAGATTTGTGGTGTATTCATTGAGGCTTTTAGTCCTCTTAGAGTGACAACAATACTAGTTTTGTTTACAACTTTGGTATCCACAACCCCATCCTTCATGACATTTTTTTTTGAGACCAGTGCTTTTTTTTTCATTGCACGTGTGTTAATTTTTATTATTCTTAGAGAGCCTAAGTGTGCCCTTAGTGACAACTGATTTCTCAATCATTGTTCCTTTTTCTACTAGGTCTAAAAAAGTGTGCACAACAATGAACTTGTAAGGGATCTTTTAAAGAAAGTCCACCTTTTGTTTTTCAGGGACCTCTACTTGGCCTTAGCTTGCTAAGTTTCTCAATCTTTGGAAGTATTTGATAAAGGACTCTCCCTCTTCTTGTTTAAAGGTACACAAGGTGGCTAATGTGATATCATTTTCAATGTTAAAGGCATAGTTATCTACAAATTTGTTGGCTAATTTGGACCATGTTGTTATGCCCCTAGGTATTCATGAAAACCACTCAAGTGCAAGACATGGTAATTCGGACCATGTTTTTATGCTCCAATTTGTTACTTGCATGTTCTCAACTAATTTATGTAAAGCATCCACATGTGGGTTTGGTAATTCATTTGTCTCGTGTGGTCTCACATTTTGTGTAGGTACATGGTAGGTGTATGAAGGTGTCTATTGTTGTACCTGAGGTATATGTGTATATGGGGTGTTTATGTTGAGTTACCCTTGTGTGTTCTAACTTCTGGTTTGTGCATGGGTACCTTGTTGTGATGTGTTTGATGTAAAGATATTTGACCAAAATCCTAGTTGTGTTGGATTCCCCTTAGATGATGTATGTGTACCCTATTATCGTTGTGTAGTATTATTTTGGGGGATAACATGAATATATGTGGTACCCTTGACATTAACCATGGGTGTGGGTCTTGAACCTAAAATTTTTATTCTCTTTCATCCATAAGGATTGTTTGAGGAAGTATTCATGGTGTTTATTGAGGTTTGAAATGGATTAGTGCCTGTCGGTTGTGATGTTGACTATGCTACAAGTGTTGATGTAGATTAGGTCACAACTTTTGTCATCGACTATGTAACAGATGATGCTATAGGTGGAGCTATGAAGGAAATCCCAAAAATGGGAGTAGTGTGAATCATTGAAGGACTTTATGGAATATGTGTCGTATGACCCTAGTTTTGATTTGATACATTTCTAGGCAAAGGCACCACTTGTAGCATGTTTATGTCAAATCCAGGTGATAATTTAACTCCATCCTCTAGGAATTTGGCTAAAAATCTCTGTGGGTTGAGCATGATGAGCTCATTGAATAATTCAACAACCTCAGCATCCTAGGTTGTTGCCTCAATTTCCTCAATAGTGATATGACCTTGATCATCTCTTATGAGGTAGTTTTCAAATGGGTTGACATATGATTTAGACCTAAGAGGTTCTTGTGATGTTGACCCAATGTGTGTGGTATTTTTTATTGACCTGGTGAGGTGTAGGATTGAGGTTCATTTTGCTAGTAAGATTGTAAAGGTCTTCATGCTATCATGAAGGGTCCATTTCTAATCGTCTCTTTTGCAATATGGTCTGGACCATAAGATAAGACTTGCTTAAAGAAGGATGACACATAAATGTGAACCATAAGGTATGAAAATACCTATGATGTGAGAGTATAAGCTATGTTTTTTGGTTTTTTGGCATAAATTTATGACATGCAATGACTAAGGTACAACTTAAGATAATGTCTAAAATGCAAATATCTAGGATATGAAAGTTAAGATATGATTTTGGGTCTTTTTGGCATAAATTATGACATGCAAAGACTAGGGTATAATGCAAAATATATGTCAATATCTTTGGATAACTAGTGGATGAGTCACTAACTGACCAAGTTTGATGCAAGTTTCCAACTAGGATTGTTAATGATGTTTTAAGATCAATACCAGAATGACTAAGTGACAGGTTGACTAGGTGGAGTTCAAACTAGCCTAGTGAGTTTGAGGCATTCCACTAAGATGACAAAGGAAAAATTGTAAAATGATATTTCAAGGGAAATCATATTTGAATTACTATTTTCAATCAAGGTAAGACAGTTTATCTACCCTAAGGTTTGCAAAGTGTTATGCATAAGGATTGTCCTAGGTATGGTAAGGATGATCTAAGTAATACAATGATGAAACTATCTAGGGAAAATGAGGATAAACCTAAATATGAGAAAGTCATAGGTATGGATTGAGTTTACAATAGAGGGTAAATCAAATAATGAGATCCTACAATAATTTTTTTGAGTTTCTAGTTTGTTAAATGAAATATTTTCTATGATAGATAGATGCATCGTTCAAGACTGCAAATGTGGTTTCGAAGAACATATGCGTTATAGAAACTCATGGATGCATTTTATAGTATTAGATGTGGTTTACTGGTAAAATTGTTAATTGAAATATTTTCTATGATAGGAAGATGCATTGTTCCAAACTGCAAATGTGGTTTTGTAGATTAAATGCATCAGAAAAAGTCACAGATGTAGTTTATAGTATCAAATGTGGTTTATTGGTAAAACCATCTAATTAGAAAAATAGAGGATAAACCTAAATACGAACAAGTCTCAAGTTTGGATCCATTTTTTTAGCAAAGGATAGATCAGATAATGAGCTCCTCTAGGGTTTCCTATTGGTTTTCATTCTATTAAGTGTAATATTTTTGGTGATAGGAAGATGTGTCATTCCAGACTACAAATGCAGTTTAGAAGATTATATGCATCATAGAAGCTCACAGATGTAGTTTACAGTATCATATGTTGTTTTAGACTATAGCAATTGTGGCTCATTTTGTCAGATGCATTGTAGGTTTTAGAATTTTGACTCAGAATGTCATATGCATTTTTTGTTGAAATAGTTGTGACTCAAAATGTTAAATGCAGGTTTCTTTGTAATAGATGAGTTGAATAGTGAACTAGTCCTAGGTTTTGACAAATTTTTGACTTGTTTAAGACTAAATCTTGGATGTTTTTGTTTTATTAAATATGACTGAACACACATGTAAGACATGCTAAGTAGAGTGTTTGAATTAAATAAATAGATAATTACAAATCTCAAGGCTGGCAAGGACAATATCTATTGGAATCCCACTTAGAGTTTCCTCCAACCGCACTATCTAGAGTGGATGACTTAGGATCTTGGTAGCACAGGATCCCCCTTACAGTGCACTCACTTCTTGGGCTTAACAAGATCTGGATTCCTAGGTAGTGATATTCCAGGAATTTTTCATCTCTACTACTAGACTGAATGTATAATATGGGTCAGCTTGGGAACAACCGTTCCTACACCAGTAGATAGTAGGTTTTTGGAAATATAAACAAATAGTTTTTAATTAGGACACCCATTCAAGTGGTTATACACAAGGAAATATTAGCTCTGATAAGGAGGTTTACCAACTTGTAGAGGTTATGCTCTATAGGTTTTAATAGAAAATGCAAGTACTGAGGGAATCACTGTTTTGTATAACACATCCACACCTGTAATGATAAGTTTACTAGTAGCATTCACATTTATATATCAGTTGGGAGTAACTTGGCTTTAGCTCGTTGCTATTTTGGGTCGTCCTTTGGGGTGAGTACTTTTTTCCCACCAAGGCAGGCCCTCTAGAGTTAGTAACAATTTCTCTTACACCCAAGATCACACAAGTGCGCAAGGGGAGAGGATACTCTTGTTATTAAATTGGGATTTAATCTAAAAAAAAGTGTGCAAAAGCACCAAGCACAGTAAGCAATTGCTTATTTTTGACATCAAATGAAATATGATCTAAGCTACATAGACAATTACTTTCAAAATCCATTCTTTGACGAATTTCCTAGAAAACCACACATTAGAAGTTTGAAAGTTTTTATTTTTTCTTCTATCAGTCATCCTGGAAAAACCAAGTTAACTCCAATAGATCATATTCTATAAACTCTGAATTAGTAATAACAAACTTTAACTATTAAAATCAAAACTCAGAATTTTAGAATTCAGAAATTTATTTTCACCAATTAGATTTGTTACAAGAAGCCATAGATGCATCGCTTGAAGTTAGATGTGATGTTTCCCTCTTCAATATGTGGTTCATGATGTCATATGTGTTGTTTTTTCCCACAAATGCGTCGATCCATACCTATTCCTACAAAAAATGAAAAATTCTACAAATTTTCTCAAAGTTTGTGACTTCACATTAGGTTCACCAAATGTGATAAGGAAAAATAAATGGAAACAATTAAAGCATAACAATGACAACAATCACAAATTTCCTAGATCATGCTAAGATCCCCAAATCAATAATGAAGTACAATTCAACAAAAGAGTTCATTAAATAAGAACAATGTCATCTAATTCCCATGCTCGCTTGACTCATCTCCATTATTCTTCTCAAATTTTCTTTGAAAAAGCTCAAATGCCCTCAGATTGTGAGTGTGCAATATTAGCTATAAGTATTTTGACAACAAAAATTTGAATATTGTGATTACCTGTTAATAGAATTTAAAAACTTATTTTATAGAAACTTCACAGATTCAACAATCAAGATTGATTTGCATTTGAATGGTCCAGATCGAGTGTGGGGATCTGATTGAATAGCTAAGTGACCTGATTGATTAGTTTGATTGGATAGTTAAGTGATTTGATTGAAAGATTGACTGAATAGTTAGCTAATTTGATTGATTAGTCATGAGATGTAACTAAAAAAGTGTGTGAGTCAAAAGAAGATGACAGATCAATTAGGTGAGTGAACTAGGAGAGAGTGTTAGTCAAGAATGGAGATAATTATGCATGAGATATTAGATTCAAAATGTAGGAGACGTGCTCAGATAGAAGAATTAATTATAAAATTAATTCCTTTCTTTGTGGAAGAAGTTGTGTGTACGTGATTCCAAAATCAATTAAATGAATTATTCAATTTATGGAGTCACTTTAGATGAGAAGGTAGAATAATTAATTTATGGAGGCACCTTAGATGATAAGGCAGAATAATAAATAATTATTATTCATTTAATTAAATGTGGGAGAATATGAATTAATTTAAATGTGTAATTAAATAAATTTAGAAAACTTATTTAATTAGTAAGAAGAAGGGATTTAATTTAAATGAAGTAATTAAATAAATTTGGGAAACTTATTTAATTAATCAAAAGAAGAGATTAGAATTAATTAGCGATGTAATTTACTTAATTAACCAAATTTGGAAGAATAATGAAAATAAATTAATTAAATGTTTAAAACTATTTAATTAATTTAGAGGAAATGCAATGTTAGATTATAATTAAATGATCAAATCATTTAATCATATCTTGAATTGATGATGAAAATGCAGTCACAGGCCTAAGCCATTTTTCAGTGTCTACACAAATAATGTGAGCAATTTTTTGTTCCAATCAGATGAAGTGAAATGGCATTTTTACTATACCAAAGAGTTGTTCTAAATTTTGAAGGTTGATTTCATTACATTCTTAGTGTGTACTAAACAAAAACCTTTTTATAAGGATATAATTGAAAGGGGGAAGTGTGCTTTCCAACACTACAATAATATGAGCATTTTTTGTTCCAATCAGATGAAGAAAGTGAAATTCAATTTTTACTATACCAAAGAGTTCTAAAATTTGAGGGTGGACTTCATGACATTCTTGTTGTGTATGAAACAAAAAACCTTTCATAAGGAAATAATTGACACAAGATGGTGTGTTTTCCAACTCTACAAATAATGTGAGCATTTTTTTTTCCAATCATATGAAGAAAGTGAAAGTGACTTGAGGGGTGACTAACCAATTGATTTGTTATGTGTTGAGGGTTTTACAATAGTATGTGGGTTGCAGTTTTCATAACACCCAGTGTTTTCCAACACACAATTATAGTAATGAAAACCTTTTCTTTATTAGAGAGTATGAATGTAACAAAACAAACCTTAAAAATTAACCTCCTTTTATTTTTATGATAAAATATTTTTCTTATCTTTTACTTCCTTTTCTAAGTAGGACCCAAAATGGACTTAGTAGGAGGGGGAGATGTGATGGTGGATTGTGGAAAATAGGCACAAAAATGGATTTAGGAGGGATAAGGATAATGTGTTTGGGTCAGTATGATGGAGGTGCAAGGAATAAATAGTGATGTAGGTAAAGCTAGATGCAAAGGTAGGGTGGGAGAGGTACAAAGAGAGAGAGATCTAGTGTGAGAGAGAGAGTGGAGGGGAGAGAGAGGGGGAGAGAGGGGTGGGTAGAGAGAGGGATTATTATTGAATACAACCCATGTATATTATAATTGTTATTATATAGTTTTTCATCATAATTATATCAAATGTTCTTAATAATTTTTATAGGATTAAAATTCTAATTCTACCTTATTGATTGTAACATATTTTTGGTAATTTATCAAAACTAAAAGATCTAATTATATCTCAATTGTTCAAATATAGTGTAAATATGGATAAAATTAATCAATTGAGCCTTCTTCATATTTTAATTAATCAATTATAGTGTAAATATGGACAAAATTAATTATTTATAGTTTCATCAGTTTCATGTAGTAGTTAGTTATATCAATCAAATAACTTACTTTATTTGAGTTTTTTTTTATTGTATTCATCTTCACCATAATCTCATTATGTACCTTCTATTGCACTATGTGGTAAATTTAATTACTTTTCATTCCTATCTCACTCATATCTATTATCATGAAGGATTTTTTAAATAACATGCACTAGAACCATATACCTAGCCTTTATGTTTTAGGGGAGGTGATAATTTCATGAAAGCATTGGTTGCATCAATTCAAGATATGAGAGATGATGTTGTAAGTGGAGTTGAACAAATGAATTCAAAGATTCATCAACTCAAGAATTCCATGGAACAAATAAAATTTGAAATAGATGATGCTATAAGTGGAGAGAGAGAGAGGGTGTGTTGGAAGGAGGGAGATAGGGAGAGGTAGATACAAAAGTAAGGTGAACACAATAGAGAGAGGTTGGTAGATAGATATCTATGTAGGGTGGGAGAGGTAGGTATAGAGAGAGTTAGAAAGAGAGGGAAGGGTAGGTAGAGAGAGATTGTATGTGTGAGGGAGAGAGAGGGGGAAGGAGGGAGATAGGGAGTAGTAGAGTGGGAGGGATAGAAGGACCCAAAATGGACTTATTAGGAGAGGGAGATATGCTAGTGGATTGTGGGACATAGGGACCCAAAAAAACTTGAAAATAATTAGACCAAAGTGAATGAGATAGATAATTTATTGACTGAAGAGATTCTTCTTGATCTTGAGAAGTTGAGGAAGGTGCATGTGCAATATGTCTAATGAGAAAATGATAATACAAAACTTGAGCAACATGTACTAGAATGTATGAAATGAAAAAGGAAGCTAAAGAATCAAATGAAAGTAGAGTGAGGGAGATGTGTGGTGGGAGGGATGGAAGTGGGAGGGAGATAGAGGGAAGGATGAATAATTTAGGGTAGCTAAGACAATGAATTAGGGGGTACTAAGAGGATAGCTTAAGGGGGTATACAAGATCCTTGAATCAAATTATGTGTCATGAGAGAAAATTAATTTTATAAATAGGAGATGGATTAAAATGGTACATAATTTTAGATAAGGGGTATATAATATTTGGATTTTAAACTATAGTTCCATTGAATTCTTAAGTTCAACAATTTTTGAGTTCATTTTTTAAACTCCACTTATAGCATCATCTCTCACTTTCTTTACTTGCACAAATTCATATGCAATACAAAACCTCTTGACTTTATCCATTTGTACATTGCCATTTTCCCATTGCACATACTGCACATGCACCTTCCTCAACTTCTCAAGTGTGGGAAGAATCTCTTCAGTCAATACACTATCTATCACATTCACTTTGGTCTACCTCTTCAAATTCCTTTTCCATTTCATACATTCTAGTACTTCTTTTCCAGCCTCCAATTTTAGAAAATAGTATTCATGTAATTAAAACCTTTTGTTATTTACACAATATGAGTGTAATAAAAGTCACATTCAAAATTTAACTTTAATGTAGTTTAAACTTTCATATGTTATGCAACAACACCTTTTAGCATCTCTCACCATCCCTCCTAACCTTCCTCACCAATAAACCTCCTCTTGGTACTTGGTTATTTCTTCTTTCTTGATATCTCTCATATATTGTGATCCCTTGACCTTTCAATTACATCATTCCTCGCAACAAGAGTCTACAAATAGAAGGCTTTACCCTTCATTATAATCAATACATTTTCTAGTAGGTGTATGCTACCATTTTTCTATTAAAAATTGTCAAACTATAGGATGATTATGTTGGTTTACAGAGAAATCCACATTCCATTAGTATAATTCAATCAACCATCTGAGAGACCATATCAAATAGAGCAAGGGCTCACTTCATTTTAACTCTATCTAAGGAGAAAGGTTGTTTAAGGTAAAATTTATTCGCTATTTTCTTTATCTTTATGTCAATTGCCTTATTTCATTTTCATGTCTTTAGACTAGAAAGATGAATGAATATATTTTTATGGTAGTGATCCCCAAAAGAAAATAAAATACCTTTGGTTCCTTGTGAAAATGTATGTAGATCAAAATAATATTGTTGAATAGGTACAAGAATCATTTCCATCCAAAACAAATCTTTTGGATTTAATATTAATTATTTGGTTAATGGGATGACTAACATCTATTTGGTGTAATGATCCTCTCCCTATGATATAATTGTATAGTCAATATGTTAGGTAGGGGCAAAATTTTTTGTATGTTAGCTTGTTGTTGATGGAATCCTTGCATCCACTAGTATCATATCAAAAGCATTAAAAGGCATGTAGATCATCATAGTTTGACTCTACATTAATGCAATTTGATTCCTCAAATCTAGCCATTGGTTGTTATGATACTTCATCCAATAGTTGATGTAATATCTTGGTGTCTTTATGTATTTTTCTATCTTTAACAATGTTAGAGTTCTTGAATTGGTTTCATATTAATAATCTTTTCATTTCATTTTCTACATAAAAATTCTTGTTGCACATTACGTTATAATTCAAAATAATTTATTGCACTCTATATAAATATCATTGGTCATGACTCAAAGTTGATTTTTTAATAGCTCCAAAAATTATTTTTTGTTAATATTGGTGAAGTTTAGTAGCACATTGTGAAGACTATTATATCACATATACACTCAAAAGATTATATTCTATATAGTGGTTGTGTATGTCATTCATTAAAGGTTGTGGTCTCATTTTGTAAGCCCTTGAGACAATATAGTAAATGCAATTATATGAATTAATAATTCATATTTTTGTTAATTTATTATGTCATCAAATTCTACTATGAGTGTTTGTGTAATTGGTTGTAATGTTGGATAATCCTTAACTATATTCTCTGGTCACAATTTTATCACGTGGTATCGAAGTAGTGGTTTTAAATCCCAAAGGAAATCAATTGGAATTATATTTTAAGTTATATCTTCTAGTATTTTTAATTAGGTAGGTTTTAAGATAATTATTCTTATAAATAGATTATTGACCCTAATATAGTTTGAAAAGGAATGCTTTAAATATACCATCAAATTTGAGGTAATTTACAAGGGAATTTAGAGTAGATTCTTTTTTCATTTCATATATTATAGTACTTGTTGCCTCCACTTTTGTACTCCTCATAAACTTCTCAAGAGTAGGAAGGATATCTTTAATCAATACATTATCCATCTCATTCACTTTGGTTTGCTTCTTTCCAAGTGTTTTCAAAGAAAGAGGCAAGGAGGGAGATATATAGAAGTAGGGAAAGTGAGGTAGGTATAGAGAGGGTTAGGGAGAGAGGGATGGGTAGATGGAGAGAGGTTGTGTGTGTGTGAAGGAGAGAGTGGGGAGGAGAGAAATATATAGTGGTAAGGTGGGAGGGATAGAGGTACATATAGAGAGAGGGTGGGAGAGGTATGTATAGAACTTAACATTGTTCATGTTGAATATATAGAACTTATATATAGTCTTTTATATATTTCTAAAGAGACTTCTCATTTGTACTAGTTCTTTATCGATACCATCACTATTTAACAAAACTATTTTCATGATCAATGGCTCACTTCTTTCTAACTTATTTATTGGGATTTCTCCTATTGCACATGCTACACATGCACCTTCCTTAACTTCTCAAGAGCGAGAAGAATCTCTTCAGTCAATACATTATATATCTCATTCACTTTAACATTTAAATAAATGACATATATCCTTTAACATGATGCAATAATTCCTTGTGATATGTACCTATCTTAAAATTTAGCATTGCTCACTTACTAGTACCTTATGTTATTTCTACAATTGTGAGTTTTTATATTGATTTTGATATTCTAAAGATACTTATATTTAGTCTTATATATATTTCTAAAGATACTTCACTGATCCTATCCCTCTCTACCTACCATTCCCTCAATCCATCCCACCCCACCTCTCTTTCTACCTATCTCTCCCTCCTTCCCAACTTACCCCCTCTATCTCCTTCTCTCCCCTTCCCTCTCTAATTTCCTTATCTCCCCTCACTCTCCCCTCTATCTCTACCTCTATTCCTTAAACCTTACCTCTCTACCTACCTCTTTGTGTCTCCCTCATTTCATCTCCTTCCCTTTATCCCTCTTCTTCTATCTTGCTAGGCCTCTCCCCCTCACCATTCCTCTATACTTCTCTCTATCCATTCTAACCTTCCTCTCCCTTTCTTTGTCCCTCTTTCCACCTACCCCACCCTTTATTTCTCACTCCCTCCTTCCCTTTCTCTCCCTCCCTCTATCCCTCTCACCCCACATCTCCCTCACTCTACCTACCCCTCTCTCTCTACATCTCCCTCCCCTCATCTCTCTTTCTCACACACACCATATTTTTCTACCTCCCCCACCATACCTATATTCCTCTCTCTATACTACACACACAAGATCTCTCCACCTATCCCTCCCATTATCCCTCCCTCTATCTCTATGTACATACCTTTCCTACACTCTCTCTATATGTAGCTTTATCCATCCCACATTACCACTCCATATCTCCCTCCTTCCTCCTCTCTCTCCATCACACACACTTTCCCTTATCATTTATTTCCTTATGAAAAGTTTTTGTTTTGTACACACCAAGAAAATAATGCTCACATTATTTTTAAAGTTGGAAAATGTGTCATAGAAAAAAGTACCCTTTGCTTGACATGGGATTAACTAGAGATAATGAGGTCTTAATCTAGTATTATGAGGTATTTTATGCATCCACACTAGGTCTTGGACCCTTGCAAATTGAATAACATGCTTTTAATGATGGCTTGTGAAGGTGTTGAAAACCGTTATAAGATAATTTCATGCTTTTCTAGACTTAAATAGCTCATTTCTCCTTAATTAAACATTATAAAATTTGTTTAATAACATTATCACATCAATCTATAAGGTTTGTAAAATAAACTTAATGCTAAACTAGTGTTGTAATGTGTCTCACACATTCACATTCGTTCTTGTGCCTTCCTATGCTATGAGGACCTCATTTTAGTGTTGTAAATTGTATTTAATCACACTTTCACATTGAATTTTGTGTCCCAATCCCTAATTACCATTTGCATCATCACTAATAGGTCTCTATTAACCCATATTGTGCATCCTGAGGCTTAAATTTATCAAATACCTGACACAGTTATAATTTAAACCTTATTTCCTTATGTCTTGGCATCTTAGCTATCAAATTGACCCCCGTTGGACCAATTTGCCATGCATGGTGAATCAGTCCCATCCAGGTGGGATCCATTCACCATGGGTGGAAAATGAGTCCCATTTGGCTCAATTTTGACCTTTAAGCGGGAAAAAAGAGAAATTTAAGTTTAATATTGCATCATGTCGGCCTATGATGAGTTGTTAATGGGTAAAATGGGTGAATTTCCTATAAAATCACCTCTCTAAACTAATTTTCATATCCATTAACTCAATTCATATCCATTCTTCATTATTCATTCACTAATCTTTCATCTCAAGTCAAGCAACTTAGGGCTTCATCATTGCAAGTCATCCATAAAGCTTCTTAAGACATTCAAGGGAAGATCCTTCATGTTTTGTTGTAGATTTTCAAGATCAAAAATAATGGAAAGGTAATCAATTCCATTATTTCATCATTTTGGTTTAATTACCTAAAAGGGGTTTGACCAAGGCAAACCCCCATGCCCTAACATCCAACTTTTCTCTCTCTTACCTTGTGTGTTTACAAATTTAGGACTCTTGGAAGCTTGGAAATCATTAAGAATAAAGTTGTAAAGTTGTTTAGGTCTTCTCTTCATCAAAAAAGTCAAAATATCAACAAAAACTCATTTTCAGACCCATAAATCAGAGTTTTAGAAGTGGACACTTGTAGGAAGTCAAAGTGTAGATCGGAAGCTCCAGATTCCACTTTTGAAAATTCAAAAATTAAAAAGTGGACTCATTCACCATGGGTGGTGAATGTGTCCCACTCCAAGGTTAGTTTTGTGTGTTTTTCATTTTTAGATACCCTTTTGTCAGAAACAGGTTATGATTCAGTTTTGCAGAACTAGGACTGATTTGGCCAGAATGGTGAATGAGTCCCACTAGGCCTAAAAATCAACATTAGCAACATTCTGAAAATAATTTCCATTCTCCATCCATATTCTAGGTGCACATTTTCAGTCTCATCCATTTCTATTCAGTTTTGTTCACATTTCTAGGTGATTTTGCATTACACAATGTGTTTTCAAGCATCACTTGTTTCTTAGGGTTTGCATTCATATTTAATCAATTACATAGCTTAGTTGCATTTATATCATCTCATTTAGCCTAAATAACATCATACATATCTCAGATTGAGTGAACCTAGCTAGCATTTGTGGCCTACCTCTCTCCTTTTAGGTGAAACCCTAGAAGAGCTAGAAAGGTTTTAGGGTGCCAAAAATCTATGTTCTAGAAAACACAAAATAATTGTAGGTTGGAAAACATAGTGAGTTGTGAGTGATTGCATTCTCCTTTTTCTAAGCTCAAGGGTGGAGATCTTGGGGAGGATTTCTAGGTGGGGGATACAGAAAAAATTTAAATTTTCCCGAAGGGTGACTAACCAATTTGTTTTTTAGGTGTAGAGGGTTTTACAATAATATGTGGGTTGTAAGTTGAAAAAAATTGTGGGTTATGAGTGATTGCATTTTTCTTATTCTAAGCTCAAGGGTGGAGAGATTAGGGAGGAGTTGTAGGTGGGGGATACAAAAAACTAATCAAACAACATAAGGTACTAGTAAGTGATGATTTAAAAAAAAAAATTAAGATAGGAACATTTCAAGAGGAAGTATTGCATCATGTTAAAGGATATATGTGAGTTATAGGTTTTATAACACACAGTGTTTTCCAACCCATAATTTTACAAAATAATAAGCATGTAATGAAAAAAAAATTATTTACATAGTGTAATGTTGTAAAATTGCACCCGTTGCGGTTTCACTTACATTCTTGCATATGATTTAGTGTCCACTCCCTTAGCATCTTACGGTGTAAGATCATTTTGGCCCTTCCATCAACCTTTTTTCCCCTCTTAGGATGCTCAACACCCATTTTCAACAACTACCTTTGCTTATTAGCTTTGTATCAAACTTTGTGTTTTTCCCATTTGCTTTTTTTTGTTGCATGACATGTCAGATACTAGTGCCCCATGTGGATGTTTGTGCACCGTTCTAGCATCCTACGATGTTTCAACATTCAAACGATCATTTTCGAGCATGTTTCCCACTTGTTGCATGCCTTTGTTAGTGGTAATGGCTCAGGACACTTTGTAACCACTTGGTAAGCTTCTTTTTGCTTCTCTTCTCCCCTTAAATTATATCTTTTCAATTAACTTGGCCTTCTAGCTTCATTTCAGCCTTCACTCTAGCATTTTCTCTCTTGTTATTTCTTGCACAACTCTATACAACTTGCTAAAGTAGCTTAAAGCTCTCACATTCTTAGAAAACTCTTTGTAGCTCTTTGCTCTCATAGTTATCCCTCTTTTTTAAGCCTTACAATTGATACTTCACTTATCTTGTTCCCTTGAACATCTTTGGATTTCACACCTCCCCTATTTATTGCATTTATACCTCATGATATAGGTTCTCCTCCTCGAGTGGGGATTGCTTTTATCACATCACATTTTCTTACTTCTCTCACTCTCTCTATCTTTTTGGCTTTCCATGGAGGTGGGAACACCAAAATGGGGGTTTGAATGAGGCAAACCCCTATACAACCCCAACACTTTCTCCAAATATTATGCATGCATGTATTGAAGAAATTCATGTGCTTTCTACCTCGTATTCTCTTTATCATTTTTGTTTCACTTTATTTCAGCTTTATCACATTTTGTTATTTTCTAGTACTTTTGAAGTTCTTAGTAATTAGATTGCTAGTAGTCACTATGCTATTTTATGTGACATTCTCGCTTTCTAGTCTATATGGATGATAGCATGTCGTACTATCATCCCAAACCTGCACTAATGTTCTTTAGCAGAGATCTTGTTAGTTTGTCCAAAAAATCATTGTGACTTGCTCGTTTTATTCTAGAACTCTCGTGTTGTTCCTTAAGGTAATTTAGGGCAGTTTCTCCATAAGGCTCTCTGAGTGAAGAGAACTCATGAGTAGTGAATCAACCTTCTATAAATTTTGGTGAACCTGACATGAACCATAGTATTTTTTTTTTAAAACTAGGAATTTATTTACCCCAACTTGGTGGGGTCATAACTTTTGACTCGGTACTCGGAATTCAAAACCATTTACACCATTGGAAAGGTCTCCAAGAGAAATAGGTCAGCCCCTAAAATACCATGCCTTTGACTATCAAATTTTATGGACCAATGCAAGTTTTGACCTCAAACTCTACTCCAAAGACCTCCAAAAATGCAAATTACTAGAACCTTGAAAATACCAAAAAAATCTGAAAATTTGGATTTTTGGTTTTTCTCTCCAAAATGAATTTAATATCTTCTTTTATTAGCTCAGTATCTAATTATGTTCAAATTTTTAATGATATCCCATTTCATGCATGTGATGGTGACTTGGCTTTACCCATGTCACTCGGTATCTTTGATCCTTCTCATGAAATTCCTCTTGTGTTGAAGGATATTTTGTTGCAAGAAGATGAAATCATTGATACCTTTCTTAATGTTACTCTACCTTCTATTCATTCCAATGCACTCTCTTCTAGAGACATTGCATTTGTGAATGATGAATTTCATCTTTTTTTTATGCACTCTCTTCTAGAGGTGATGTATTAGTAAATTATGATTCTCCTTCCACATATGATCCTCCCTCGATTGATGTTGAGAATATTTCTTTAAATAATCATTCTACTAGTTGTGATGAATCTATAAATGTTATCTATGTCTTTGTTGCCCCTCAAAAGCCTAAGAGATTATTCATTTATGTGACTCCAACTAGTCCTTCTACTAAAAGGATTTGTTCTATTGATGGTGTCCCATATGCTAGTGATTCTTTTGATATTTCTACAACTCCCTCTTATAGAGAGGTAGCCCATAATTATAATAATAGAGTGGATAAACAACCAAGTCTTCTTCAAGCTCCTAAACCTACAATTAAAGCACCTTGTGATTAAGATCTTATTGAGCAACTTCAAGTTATTTTGGCTAAGATCTCACTATGGGACTTGTTGCAGTCTGCTCTGGTTTACCAAGGTATGCTTCAGGAATCCTTGCAAAAGATTCTCTTGCCTTCTTCCACTAGGATGACAGATGCTAATACATTGATGACGTATATTCATGTGGATTTATAGAATATTACGTTCTATCTGCAGGAACTCCCACCTCTAGTATTATAGAAGCAAGTGGAACCTCTAATGATTAAAGTTAATATTAATAATATTGACATTAGAAGTACTCTTGTTGATGTCAGTTCGGCACTTAATGTATGAGCTATTGATCTATTTCCTATGATTAATATTGATTCATATTCTCTTAATGCTTCTTTTGTTGACATTCGTGGGTTTGATAATGTTGGTTGACAAGCCCTAGGCACAATAATCTTTCCTTTGAGGTTGGGACCCATTACCATATCCACGCATGTATATGTTATGTCAAAAAAATTACCATATAACCTTCTTCTTGGTAGACCATGGATTCATGCTACGGGTGCAGTCTTGTCTACCTTGCATAAATTGATTATGTTCATTTATAATAATAAAGTAGTCATAGTCAAGGCTGACCCGAAGGCTATGCACTTATGTGAGATGGTAGCTGCTAGTCTAGTTTCAGTTATGCCTACTCTTATTCCTTTAGTGTCTTCCAATGTGTTGATGTTTACTCTAGTGGTACCTACTACAAAGTGTACTCTTGAGATAGATGTCCCTAAAGAAGATCTTTTTGAAGAAAGAAATATTAAGTTTTCTCCTTGTACCTCTTTTCAAGGAAATGCATGTCTTGGTGACAATTGAGGTTCTCTATACTTTATAGAATCCTTTGTTGGATAATGTAAAGTTGACCCAATCCACTTAGCCCTCATATAACCTCATCCAAACCTGTCGTCAAAGATTATTCTTCTATATCACAAGTTGATGTGAGAAATAATTATAATATTCTTAATATCAATCCTCCTCCTTCTGAGGAAGATGATCACACCTCTATTAAAGAGGTTAATTTCGGTAGTCCTATCAAGAAGTTTGATAGTGATCCCATAGAAGAGTGTAATCCCCATTGATGGAATAATGCTCTCTATGGGGATCTTCCTCCATTGTCTTCTATCTTCATGTATTCTTCTTGTGAGAAATCAAGTCTTTCTCCACAAGAGAAAGGGTTGCTTCCTACTCCTCATCCTTTATCTAAGCAAGAGCATGTCTTGTTGAGGCTTCTAAAATCTTGCTTAATTACTCTTCCTTCTCCTACATGTAAGAAATCTCAAAAGAATGATAAAGAAAAAATTATTTCTATACATACCATCGAGTGCTTGGTCATTCCACTAGTAAATGTAAAGCCTTGAAGGATAAAATACAAAAACTTCTTGATTTAGGTGCCATCACCCATTTATTTTTTGATGTACCTTCTTCTCCTTCAAATGACAAGTGATATTGAGGTTTACCTCTATCCTACGTGTTCTAAGTATCTTGCATAGTTCTCTTCCCATATATGTTAAGGGTAGTGATAACTTGTTTTGGAGATGTGCATCCTTTTTAAGGACCCCATCTCTTCTTTGTGTCTTTCAAATGAAGCATCCCTTGAGTGGACCCCTTGTTCTTTTAAAGGGTTCCCAAGGGACGCCCTTTGAAATATTTTCTCTTGAATGAATTTTTTGGCATCTAGCTTGGGGGCAACCTAACTAGACCTCGCTTTTCAAATAGTGCATCCCTTGAGTGGACCCCTTTTCTTTTGAAGGGTTCTTGAGGGACCCCTTTCAAAGATTTCCAACTTGTCAAATTTGGTCTACGTGACTGTCTGCTTATTTTCCTACATGGCTGATTTTTGTTTCCTGACATGTTTAATCTATAGATTAACATGTCGCTTTACAGGTGCACCTGTAAAGCCACTTTCCAATTTGACTCTGTAGAGTCCCCTCCTTTGGGTTTCCTCCATGAAAGAGATCTTGGCGGATGCCTCCTTGTAGGTTTACAGGCTTGTAAGGAAATTTTTTCTAGGTTTCCTTCATGTGAGAGATCTTGGGGGATACCTTCTTGTAGGTTTGCGATCCTATAAGGCACATACTTCATGGGGGATTCCCTCATGTGAGAGATCTTGGAGGCTACCTCCTTGCAATTTTGTGGGCCTTTAAGACACTTTTATCTTGCGGTATTTTTCCATCATTGGTGTGAGGGCCTTTGGTGCGCTTTGTAAAATTTCATAGTTTCGTAGAACTACAGAGTCCTTTTGTTCAAACCTCCTCAAGAAAGATTACTTGTAGAGCCATCTCTCTTGTAATTTTCATTCCTTTCTAGCTTCTCCATCTTTCTCCTAAATTATCTTCTCTCTTTCTTCTCAATCGTGTATACTAGATCAAAGATCTACATCTTCTCATCCTAAGTATATGCTTTTTCTCTCTTTGTCATTGATTTTTTTGCTCACTTTTGGGTGCATTCTTGTCTTGAAGAGATCAATCCTTACATTCTTCTCTTCATATTATAATAATTCTAAGTGTGTTATTTTTTAATTTGGGGATGACACATGGTACTGAGACAACCTTCTAAATCAAGGTCTCTTTCACTTTAGTGACTCAAATTGTTTAGTTTTATTTGTACTAACATTGTTGTTTGGTGTAGGTTTTTCATGTCTAATGCATTTTTTTTGTAGGTCTTCAGCCTAGGGCATGATTCCTTGGTTGGAAGATTTTTTTTCTTCCTCTATAGTATCCTTTTGGTATATAATGATGTTATTTATATGTTTAGTATATTTCCTTTAGCGTGCATATTAGTGTAGATTCATATGCCTGATAAAGTGGTGGTGAAATATAATGTCGTAAAATTGCACTCCTTGCAATTTCATGTACATTCTTGCATCTGCTTTAGTTTCCACTACCTTATCATCTTGTGTAGGCTCATTTAATGCCATGCATCATCCTTTTTTCCCCTCTTAGGATGCTTAGCACCCCTTTTCAATAGCTACCTTCGTGTGTCAGCTTTGCATCGAACCTTGTGCTTTTCTTGTTCATGTCATTTTGCAGCATGACATGTCTAGGCACTAGTGCACACTTGCAGACATCCATGCAACTGGCTACCATCCTAAAAAATTTCATTGTTCAAATGACCTTTTTTTATCATATTTTCCACTTTTCACCTACCTTTGTTAGTGGTAATGGCTTAAGAAACCTTGTAACCACCCGGGAAGCTTCTTTTTTCTTCTCTTCTCCCCTTTAATGTTATATTTTTAATTGACTTGGCCTTCTAGCTTCATTCTAGTCTCTAGCTTCTTTCCAGCCTTCACTCTAGCATTTTATCTACTGTTATTTCTTGCACATCTCTATACAACTTGTTGCAGTGGCATCAAGCTATCACATTCTCACAAAATTCTTTACAGCTCTTGGATCTAACATCTATCCCTCCTTTTTTAGCCTTGCAATTGATACTTCATTTATCTTATTCCCTTGAGCATCTTGGGATTTCACACATCCCATATCTATTGCATTTATACTTCATGATACAGGTTCTCCTCCTTGAGCGGGGATTGCTTTTATCACATTGCATTAGCTTACTTCTATCACTCTATCATTTTGGTTGTCCATAGAAGTGGGCACACCAAAATGGGGGTTCAATGACTGAGGAAAACCCCAATATAGCCCCGAAAATTTCTCCAGATCTTATGCATGCAGGTATTAAAGACATTCATGTGTTGGAGGTTTCATCACATGTGTGGTTGTGATCATTTCCTTTCTACCTCATATTCTCTTTATCATTTTTGTTTCAATTTTTTTCATCTTTATCACATTCTATTATTTTCCAGTACTTTTGAAGTTCTCAGTAATTAGATTGCTAGTAGTGGCTAAGCTATTTTTCATGACATTCTTGCATTTTTGTTCATATGAATGCTAGCATTCCTAAGAGACTTTTTCATATCACGCTTTCGTCCCAAACTTGCGTTGACATCCTTTGGCCGAGACCTTGTCAGTTTGTTTAGAAAATCTCTATGACCTGCTCTTTTTTATTCTAGAACTCTCATACTATTCCTTAAGGTAGTTTAGGGTAGTTCACCCCATGAGGCTCTCTAAGTGAAGAGAACTCATGAGTAGTGAGTCTCCTTTCTCTACACATAGTAGGAATGCAATGAAATTCACCTTGACACTTGGTTATTTCCTCTTTCTTGATATCTATCATATATTGTGATCCCTTGATATTTGAATTGCATCATTCCTAACAACAAGAGTCTGCAAATAGAATCCTTTACCCTTTGTTATCATCAATACATTTTATAATAGGTGTGTTCTACCTTTTTTTATTAAAAATAGTCCAACTATACTAAAATTATGTTGGTTAAATAAAGAGAAATCCAAATTCCATTAGTAGTATTCAATCAACCATCTAAGAGACCATATCAAATAGAGCAAGGGTACACTCCATTTTAACTTTATCTAAGGAGTAGTTTTATTTAAAGTAAAATGTATTGTCTATTTTCTTTATCTCTATGTTTATTTCCTTATTTCATATTCTCATATTTACACTAGAAAAATGAATGAATATATTTTAATGGTAATGATCCCCAAAAGAAAATAAAATACTTTTGGTTCCATTTGAAAATGTATGTAGATAAAAATAATATGGTTGAATAGGTACAAGAATCATTTCCATCTAAAATAAAGCTTTTGGATTTAATATTATTTGGTTAATGGGATGGAGTTAAGGAGAGAGGGAGGCATAGGTGGTGAGAGGTTGTGTGTGTGAGGTAGATAGGGAGTGGTAAGGTGGGAGGGATAGAGGTACATATAGAGAGGGTGGGAGAGGTATGTATAGAGAGAGTGAGAGAGAGGGAAGGAGGGAGGGAGGAAGGGTGAGATAATGGGAGGGGTAGGTGGAGAGGTTGTGTGTGTTAGGGAGAGAGAGAGAGAGGAAACTTGAGGTAGGGAGAGAGAGGGAGAAGTAAGGTGTGACATGTAGGTATAGGAGAATGAGAGAAGGAATCATGGACGGAGGGATGGAGAGAGAGGTAGGTGGAGAGAGGTCGTGTGGGAAGGAGGGAGATATTGTGAGTGGGTTGTGAGTGATTGCATTCTACTTGTTTTAAGTTCAAGGGTGAAGAGCTTGGGGAGGATTTCTAGGTGGGGGATACATAAAACTAATCAAACTGACATGAGGTTTCACTAACCAATTGGGTTGTTACACGTAGATGGTTTTACAATAGTACATGGGTTGCAAGTTTCATAAAACACAGTGTTTTCTATCCCGCAATTTTATAAAATAAAAAGAATGTAATTGAAAACATTTTGATCTAAGCTTAAGGGTGGAGAGCTTGGGGAGAATTTCTATGCAGGGGATACATAAAACTAATCAAATTGACTTGAGGGGTTTCTAACCTATTGGTTTGTTACCTGTAGAGGGTTTTATAATAGCATGTGGGTTGTATGTTTCATAACACCCAGTGTTTTCCAACTTGCAATTGTTGTGATGAAAACATTCTCTTATTTAGAGAGTATGAATGTAATGAAAGACACTTTCAAAATTTACCACAACTATTACTAAGAGTAAAAATTACATTTCAATTTCCTCATATGATGGAAAATGAAATGCACAAAATAATCATAGGTTAGAAAATATAGTGGGTTGTGAGTGATTGCATTCTACGTATTCTAAGCTCAATGGTGGAGAGCTCTGGGAGGAGTTGTAGGTGGGTGATACATAAAACTAACCAAATTGAACTAATGGGTGACTAACTAATTGGGTTGTTCCGTGAAGAGGGTTTTATAACTATATATGGGTTGTAGTTTTCATAACACCCATTGTTTTCTAACCTATAATTATTGTAATGAAAACCTTTCCTTTGTATTTTTCTAGGTGAGGGATAGATAAAACTAATAAAATTGACCTGATGGGTGACTAATCAATTAGGTTGTTATGTGTGTTTCAAGTTTGATAACACCTAGTGTTTTCTAACCTCCAATTTTAGAAAACAATATTAATGTAATAAGACCTTTATAATTTACACAACACGAGTGTAATGAAAGGAACCTTCAAAATTTACCATTAATGTAGTTTAGACTTTTATAATTTATGCAACAACACCTTTCACTTTTTATATATAAAAATGTTGTAAAAGATCATTAAGGTAAATTGCATATTTCCTAATTGAGAAAAAAACATTATGAATGTAATAAAAAACTTTAGTTATTTAAACAATATTAATGCAATTAAAGTTACCATAAAAATGTATCAAAACTAATAGTTTGAGTAAAATTTGAATTTGAATTTTTTCATATAATTGAAAAATAAATGTTAAAAATAATGGCAAGTTGGAAAACATAGTGGGTTGTGATTTATTTCATTGTGGTTGTTCAACATTCAAGGGTGGAGAGATCAAGGAGGAGTTATAGTTTGGGGATACATAAAACTAACAAAATTGACCTGAGGGGTGACTAACCAATTGGGATGTTACATGTAGAGGGTTTTACAACAATATGTGGGTTGTCAATATTATAACACCTAGGGTTTTCCAACCTCCAATTTTAGAAAATAGTATTAATGTAATTAAAACCCTTTGTTATTTACACATCATGAGTGTAATGTGTTGGACCTAAAATTTCCACCTTGGTTTCTACACATTTCTTGCATTCCATTTCCATCATAAAACCCCATTACTATTGACTTTACTATATTTGAATATTAAATATAAAATTTCCCCATGTGCATAGTTCATAAAAAAAACTCTCCCATTATCACTTTGAAATAAATCCCTCCTTTAGAGTGCTTCCTCGACAGCATGAGGTATTTTTCCAAGATAGTACCACATCGAAGAGAGATGTTGCAATGTCTCCCCAAAAAAGTCAGAAGAAGGCCAATGAAGATATCAAGGAGACTCTCATGCTTCGAGGAGACATCCTCAAATGTCTCCCTGACAACCCAAAGAGAAAAATTAACATGTCTCACCGACAAGTCATAGTGACAACGATACTCTAAGAATATGGAATTATTTTACATTTAGGAAATAGAAAAACATCTCTCAAAAATTGAGAGATTACTATAAAATAAATGGAAATATCAAAGAGACATTAGTATGTCAAAGGAAAAATGAAGAATTCTCTTCGACATTGTAAGATAAAGTGAGAACAAAATGTCAGAGAGACATGAAGGCATCAAATAGACATTAATAGAAGTTTCTTTGACATTCTAACAATAACACATCAAAGATACAAGTGAACATCAAGCAAACATTTTTGAAAGTCTCTTCGACATTCTGGTGCAGCTATGAACATATATTATCGATGAGACTAAGGGACATCGAAGAGAGATAACCACACGTCTCTTCAGCATTTCAAAATCACATACAGATTATCAAAAGAAATATTGCTGAAGGAAGGAACATGGGTATGTCGAGGAGACATAAGCTTGTTGGAGAAAAATATTCACCTATCTCATCGACAATCTAATGTCAAGGGATCAAAGATGGAAGAACTTGAAATGCAACCATTGAGGAGACCACATAGGATCAAAGAGAGAAACTCAAATGTCTCTTAGACATTATGAAATGATGTCTCACCTGGTTGATGTGACTAATAAGCTCATTGAAGAGACAACTTCCATTAGTGTTGCAAGTTGATTATAAAGGTGGCAAGAGTTCAATTTATGAACTAGAATTGATGGGTATGTGCAGGATCATGATGGGCCAAAAAGTTGCAATATGATGGGTATGTGGCTAAAGACTTTTTTTTAACCCAAAATTGATGAAATGAAAAGGGTTTTTAAAGGAGATTCCCAGCTTTGCACCAATATAATTATGCTTTACTTTGAATTTAATAAGTAATTATTATTAATTTTCTATTCAAATTATGACTAAAGTCCTAATTGATAGGTTGATTGAAAAACATCTACAACTTTCAAATGGTCTCACATTTTTTGAATCCAAAACATGTGTCACATTCTATGCTTCACATACTATAAGATTTAAAAAAAAACTTGAATTTCATGAAGTTTTGACCAAGTTAAGGTGGTCAGACATACAAGTTTTTATATTTTTTAAAAGTTGTAATAAAAAAATCACAATTAATTATTTACTAGGAAAAAAATTACAAAAAAATATGCATCACATCGAGACATGAGTCCTCTACATATATCTAATATCTTGTAAAAAATATTATAATTTTATTGTGGTTAGGGTGGTCAGATAGACACCTACTTCTTATTTTTCCCCTGAAATTTAAGTACTACTGCATTGAAATTTTACATTTTCACCAAATATATATATATATTTTTTTTAAAAACCTAGTAGTTTAGCAACTACATTCAATTTGCTATAGATTCTATTCTTACATATTTTTGAAATAATATAGATAACTTACTCAATTTTTTAGATCAAGTTTCCTAACTCTGATTTTTCTAAATTTTTTGCCACTTAAGGGCCTGTTTTCTCCATGATGATCTTGCACATACCCTAATTCAAGCATGCCGAATTTTGATAAATCCAACTCCTACTAAATTAGAATTAATATGAATTATGGTTGAATATCAAGAAGATGGAGTTGGATGATGGCAAGAAACTCAAAGGTTGTTGTGTTCATCCAAGTAAGTGATCTTGGCTCAGATGAACGTGTTCTATAAGAACTTGCTTGAAGTACTATACAAGTAGAGCCTTAAGATGGATAAAACCCTAGAAATTTTGAAAAATAGAAATGAAAAAAATAGAGGCCATGCCATTAAACCAAGATTTGATAGATCAATGTCTTAGGTCTAAACTAAAGGCTAGAATAACAACTCAATTAAATCCTTCATGTGAACATTGGAAGATAAACACAAAAACATAGGAGATGTATGGACCCCATAGAGAGGTTATGATTTGTTCATATACCATTAAAGAAATAAATATAGACATAGGTCAGTATTGAATCCCTGGAACATGAATTTGGAAAAGCTTGTAATGCCAAATGTATTTGTTAACATATAATTGATTAAAGCACTAGCTAGAATCTACAACCCCAAAACAAGGGAAATCCACTTGCACGATGGCTCACAGTTTTTTATAATAACATGGGATTATATTTTCATGGTCTTTCAATTAGACACAACCCTTGAGAAAAAATTAAGGATAAGGGACCTATTAGAGGACTATAGGACCATGGATGGAAGTTACAAGAGGTGGAAATTGTTGCTACATAGACCCAAGGGCCCAGGAAACCAACTCAAAAGGTTTTCCAATAATGAGAAACCCCTACTTTCTGTTGATACATTTAAGGTATATTACCAATATACCTACTATTTAGTTGACCAAGTCTTAGCAATTGATGCCCCTACTGACATGACTATAACTCCAATGGTTCTAGCTATAGACATCCAAATACAAGATGCTAGGACCTATGATTATGAAGAATAACTCTCTAAGGTCATTAAAACTTCCCTTCCTAACATTAAGAACAATAATGATGCCATATATTTCAAGCATTATTTGTTTCTTTTGCATATGATATTATGCAAAGGGCACGTAATGGGAATATGGGAAGAAGTGTTAAGAATCAAGGACCTGGAGAGTGATGAAAATGATAGACTAGTGCAGATCTGGATGTCCACATGGGACAGTAGATGTGGGAGGTCCAAATATTTATATTTTGAATATTATTTTGTAAAACCTTTGTATTAATTACTTGGGCATAGACATGACTACAATTTTTCCTCGGAGATACAAAGATTCCTTAGGCCAAAAGAGAAAATCCCTAAGGAAAAGGTAAATCATAATTGGAGGGATTGGTATGCATTTGAGGATTACACTATGATTAAAGTGTATGGATTTGAGACAGCCCTATTTTTATTGCCTAAAACTATGAAAAACAGAGTTGCATACCTTGAGATTATAAGGCAACTAGTTTATTCGGCCTTCACGCATCTAAAAATCTATGGAAGGTAGAATTTTATGCCTTCTACTCTATGCTTCAGTGAATTCACTATCATTGTAGATACATGGTATGAATTGGTTGGTTAGTAGCAAGCTAGATTATTGTGGCTTACTAGTGGGAAACAAAAGAGATAAATTTGATCCTGAATATTTTATTTATGATGCCAAGATCTCACAAAGACTGAAGGAGTATGAACATGAGTTTTTTGTGGATGATTTTACTAGGAATTGTGATGAGGATTGAGTAATGATGACGAAGGCTTCCTATAGTAGAATTTCATGGCCAAGGCTTAGAGAAGAAATAATAATCCATTGTATGTGGAGGCCTTTCATGAAATGTAGGATCCTATGGAAAGGATTGAGAAGATGATTCTACATGAAGAAGAATTGATAAAAGATGTACCACTTATAGGTTTTGAAAAGATAAGAGATACTAGTTTTACTAGAAAAGATGAGAATGTAGCACCATTAAGTCATTTGTCACTACAGCCTACTCCAAAGGTGAGCTTCTTAGTTGACACTCCTATTATAATTGAAGATGACATTGAAGAGGAGGACATCACACAGATCACCATTCCTACTATTCCCTAGTATCAAGAGCCACCAGAGAGGAATGTGATCACTTTTGAAGCTTCTAATGAGTTGTCTGATGATGTGAGACATCGTGCTAGATAAGAATTCATTGCAGTTGACACATTTGTTCAAACCTCTGAGTTTAAGGATTTTATTTATGAGTATAAAGGAAGAGTAATAAGAGAAAATATAAAAGACATCAACCCTCAGAAAGAAGCAGATGCCTTGACGGAGCTCCAACATGGGATTGATAAAGAGATGAATAATATGACTCCTGAAAAAGGAAGAGCAATATTACAAGAAGTCGAGGTCATGCTTCTTTGAGGGTGGGACATCAACTAAGCCATTGTGTTTGACAACATTTTGAAAATGGAAAATAAGGCCCTACAATTAACAGATGAGGCCAGTAATAAGATATATACTAGATCAGGGTAAAACCCTAATAATACTACTTTATAAATGTGGGCACTTTACCAACCAGGAAAGAGGCCTTCCCTTATCAGTAATCATAATCATATTTTTGCACACCTTCTTGTATAGAGAGCAAGGGATATGGATCCTATGGAGAATTATGACCTAAATGTAAATGTGGCCAAGTTTACCAAGGCTCAAATTCAAAAAATTGGTCAAAGATAATAAGGGGTTGATGGAGGAGAATGAGAGGTTGAAACAAGATGTGATCAATTATAGAAATAGATTGCCTTCCTCCTTCGGGCTTTACTCACCATTGATTTAACATGAAAGAAAGATGCTCAAAGCAATGTATGAGACCACCTATTGGAAGAAAAAGTATGAAAATATCCAGAAAGGACAAGAAGAATTGAAGAAAAAACTAAAAAGCACTACATTTGAAATAGCATCTAAGCTAGTATGTAAAATATTTGATGGTATTATTAGACTTGATGATAAAGTTTGGATCATCCATGAAAAAACATATGTGGCCTTACAGGAACACAATCAAATGAATGACAAAATGAAGGAGGTGGGACTACAGATCAAGGCAAAGAATGAAGATAACAAAAATGTGCTCCAAAAATATCAAGAGCTTATGAATGCGCATGAAAATTTCCATAACATCTTAACATAGGAATTGAGTGACTTTAGTCAATCTCTAAGTATGGCTCTGCCTAATTTCTTTGAGGAAATATATTTAAAGGATTGAGATGTGTGGAAGGATGAGATAACTCTTTATTTTCCAATGGATCTTGATGATATTAATGATGAAGATAAGGCACTTGAGAAAACACATGTGTAGCTAGGGTAGATCTTCGAACTTGAATACATAATGAAGGATATCATACATAATGCAAACACTTATGCCAAGAGTGGATATATTGAAAATTTGTTGAAGATCAACTTATTCATTGCATGGGCCAGGTAGAGAAGAGTAACAAGGTGTCAAATTTTGGTGGTTGTGGATGCATTATCATGGTGCATGAGCCTTGAATAGGTCTTTGGTGATCATGGGAACTTGCTAGAGATTAACAGATCAAGATTGATCCACAAATTTTTTTTTGAATTTTTTATGTTTATGTTAATTAAGTTTTAATTAGCAGATGATGTAACCTTTAATAAATGGGTATGTAGCTTTTTTATTTCTATATAAGGGAAACCAAGGCCTAGTTTTAAGATATCATAATCATTATCAGCGCCATCAATAGAATTAGATAGGTTACATATTCCATCTATCCATTTCCATATTTCAAAGACTTATGTTATCAATGTATATCACTTAAAGCAATATAATGGAGAAGACTGCTTATAATTGATGATCTCTTTTCAAGTGTTTAGCTATTTTGATGATTTTCATGCTTATATGTTGTTGTGTTGTCTCCAAAGTGGTTCTCCTAAGTTATTCAAATTCATATAATTTGTCAAAACATATTTTTTGCTACTTTGTGGTTGCTCTGATTGGTTTCTAATTGGTGTGAATTAAAATTATTTCAAATAATTTACTTTAATTGGTTCCTATCAAGGATTAAAATCCTTTTAAAGAGGTTTTTTTGATTGGTTTCCCTCAAACTAAGAATTAAAAATCCTTTCATGCTTTCATAGTAATTTAGGGGGATACATTGGGATTTATAAAGAAGAGTATAGTAGTTGGTTAACCTGCACATTTGTACAAGGTACAAACATTTAGAAGTGCCTGACAATTAGAGTTAAGATGAGGAGTAGATCCACCTATCATACAAATTTGTCTCCATCATCATAATCCATCCATCAACTCCATTCACCCAATAGATTAGGAACTCATCAAATTTACAACATTTCTATACAAATTCAATTCACACTCTTGATTATTCAAAACACTTTCATTAGGAACTAGTAAGTAAGATTTGCATCTACTTCACACCCATGTTCCATAGTGAGATGATTTCCCACATTAGAAATCACATTTAAGACTTTCAAATCTACCTTGTGAGTCAAGTACACCCGCCAAGGTCTAGCAGAGCCTAAAGAACAGGGGGTGATCAACCATACTCACCCCATTCATTAGCCAAAAATGTATTAAGAGACTGGCACCCTTTTATGCTCTAAAAAACTATGTTTGTGAGACCTAATAGATTGGTAACTCTGTTGGGGAAAACCTATACAATTCTGAATCTAGGCCCTTCATCATAGAGTCATTTAAAGCCATCATATCAGAAGACTCTACTAGGAAAAAATATGATGAAGTTGTAAACCTTTTCTAATTTTTCACAAAAGTGAGTGGTGACTATATCAAGCTTGTAGCAATGAGTGCTTGACTGAGAAGTTAAAATACACATCAAGAAGAACAAACCCTAGAGTTCAAATAATTAAAGTATCTTATGAAATGAAGGGTAGGAGATATCTACACCAAGAAATCCCTAAGAAGAACAATAGTAGATGGATAGCCAAGCATGGATCTCCCCCTTCAAGGTCTGATACAAATAAGAACAAGGAAACATCTAAACAACTAGATACTACATTCAATAATCAAGAGAATATCTTGGAACAACCTCCTACATTTCACAATAACTTTGACCGATTGCATGAATTAGAGTATCATAATGATGATCCATCCAGAGATACTTGTACCCCATGTGAGCAAGAAAACACTATTTGTCATGTTCTTTGATGGAAGGAAGATCCTTAGAAAATGAATGAATTCTTCACCCAACTTGATGAAGAACAAATTCAAAGGAAAAAAGAGTATGATCATTGTAGACATCAAAAAATTGTCCTCTTACAACACCTGTCTCAACATCGCATCATTTAGACACCTTGTATCATGTTTTTCCCTAGGTATCCATGTCATCATCTATTTAATTAAATAAATTTTATTTATTTAATTAAATTCATATTCATAATCCATCCATTTCTTTAATGTTAATTAAATAATTTATATTATTTAATTAATTAAATCATTTTCATCCATTCCTCTAATGTTAATTAAATAATTTATATTATTTAATTAATGAAATCATAAATCCAACATTAATTAAATAAATCAAATATTTATTTAATTAATAAAATATTAAAAATATCTTCTCACTTTCTTTCCAAATTTGAACTCATGTGCATCTAATTAATTTATTTAATTAGATAATTCATCAATTATCCTTCTCATCTTTTTCAGGATTTATTTCCTTTAAAAGAGAATCAAAATCTTTCTATATTTTCACATCTTATCTTATCTTGTTTTAATTCCTTTAAAACAATAAATCAAAATCTTTCTATCTTTCAAAAATCTTATCTCATCTCATTGTTTTTCCTCTTTTGACAAAAATCAAATCATTATCAATCTTATCAAATCTTATCTCTGTCCACATCGAAAATCTATAAATCAAACCTTTCACAAGCCATTTGGATCAAATCTTTAGACATCCTTATGCTGTCAAAATCATTCTTCCATTGAATCTTCTTCTAGCATTTTCACTCTGTCAAAATTAGTCTTCAATCACCATCTATCATCCTTGGAATCTGCTTTCAAAGAGGTTATGGAAAAAAATGTCCTTACTTTGCTACCTCAACGCAATTATGAACCTAGTGTAAAACCTCCATTATGGAATGAAGCTTATTATTGTGACTATCATAGGTGCAGAGGTCATCGTACAAACAACTGTCAAGCTTTGAAGCATGTTATTCAAGACCTAATTGACAATGGCATTATCATAGTAGAAGGACAACAAAAATCCAATGAAGATCACCAAGCATTTCACAATCCTTTGAAAAATTATCAAAAGGGAGAAACTTATGACAAAAATGTGAATCAAATCGATGACACTGTAATCCGTCACCTCTACACAGATGATGAGCGAATCGACGTTATAAAAATCAAGGAGAAGATAGAAAATGGACAAGTTAATGTCACAACGAGAGGACAAGCTAAAGTTGTCTTGAAAGGTGCTTCCTCGAAATCCACTGAGCCCTTCCCTCAACATCGATATGACTTAGTTAACCAACTTTGAAAAACTCTGGCCCAAATTTCCATTTTAGAACTCCTAAAGATATCTCCTACACAAGGAAATTTTAGACAAGGCCCTTTTTGAAACAACTGTATCCACAGATTTGGATGTGAACCGATTTCAAGCCATGGTAGGACACTTGTCCTCACCCACATGTCTTTCATTCTCTGACAAAGATGATGTTTCCATGACTCATCCCCACAATTCATCATTATACTTAGAGGTCATGATCCACAAGTTCCGTGTAAAACGTGTCCTAATAGATGGAGGGGCTGGTTTGAATATCTGTACCTTGAAGTTAGTCCAAGCTTTAGGATTTTCTGAGGACTCCATTGATCCTAGAAGAAAGATTATTATTAAAGCCTATGATGATGAGGAAAGAATGTCTAAAGGTCTAATCATGCTACCAATCAGAGTGGGACCTGTTATCAAAAATACCTTTTGTCAAGTATTAGAATGGGATCTGGCATATAACATCTTGTTGGGTCATCCTTGGATCCATGAAATGCAAGCTGTTTCATCCACGTACCATCAATGTCTTAAGTTTCCATATGATGGACAAAAAATCACTATATCAGCTGATAATTCAAACACCCAAACTTGTGCTAACATCAAAGCTAGTTAGGATACTTTGGTTCCAAACAATCGAGAAGCACTTGCTAATACTTCTCCTAAGAATGATACACAAATCAGTCAATTAGCCAAAAGCTTTGATAAGAAACTGCAGTTCAAGGAAAGTGGAGTTGGGGAATATTCTCTTTGTCTTGCTAATCTACCTACATCACCTCGATCACATGGACAACCTTCTATTACATAACAATAGATATCAGTAGCATCAACATCAGCACAACTACAAACAGAACCAACTACCAAGTTCAATGGACAATTTATCAAAGAAAAATTCCCTCTGGGGGATCCTGAAGATACAACAATTCTGAATTGGCTTTATAAGGATGAAGATGAAACAGTTCTAAATGTCACCTTACCAACTGACAAATATGGGAAAGGATATTCCATCATGCAAAAGATGGGCTATGAAAATGGCCCTATTGGAAAAAGAAAAGAAGGTGTAGTCGAGCCTATCCATCTTCCAGGGCTGGCTGCATATGATAAAACTGGACTAGGCTATCACTCTACTCCATCCAACCAATCACAGGGGAATTTTTTTACATTGCAAGAAGGTTCTGATAAGAAAGAGGCATGTTTGGCATCAATCCTGAATTTCATAGAAAATAACTCTGATACAAATTCTGCTGAATATGAATGGGATACCATCCATGATGATGAATTTTGGAGAGACAAAGAGGTAGATGTCATACACAAATATACACCAACTTTAATCAAAGGAGAAGGTTCAGGGTCCCAACCACAAGAATCTGAACTACAAAGAAACTATGAGTCTAGTGATACTGAGTCGGATTTTAACGAACAAAACTATCAGGAGAATAGTACCATCATTGATCTACCTCATACCTCAGATCCTATCGATAACTCTGTTTTGACCCTAACCATCACCGATTTCACATGACCAAATGACTTGTTACCTTTAATCCATCCTGATCTCATTGACTGGGATCTAACTGAACCTATTGATATACCTATTTTTCCAAATGACGAAGCTATCATAAACTTCCTTTCCGCAGACGATGCAAATGATTGTTCCACTAGCAATTTTTGGCACAAAGTTTTTAATCAGGAGAGTGTCAAGTCTCCTAGCTGCAAAAATAAAAATAAAGAAAAATGATCTAGTGGTGAAAACCAGAATCTAGCAGTGCTAGATCAAACAAAAGATAAAATAAAGAGCATATCAGATGGTGAAAACCTTTTCAAGGCACCAGCTGATGGGACTCTTGACACTCTCCCAGAGCACTATCATGAGCGATCGCCCATTTTGATCGAGCCTATAAAGGAAATCAATATTGCAACTACAGATAATCCAAGGATTCTACAGGTAGCTGAATCAATGATAGATAATGAAATCCGAAGGTTCATGAAATTTCTCAAAGAAAATCAAGTCAATTTTGCTTGGTCATAAGCAGACATGCCAGGTCTAGATCATGATCTCATAATGCATCATTTGTCTATCAAACTAGGAGCTAAACTAGTGAAACAAAAACTCAAAAAAATGCATCCTCATGTTGCACTACTGGTTAAAGAGGAACTCAAGAAACTCCTAGATGCAAGATTTATAAGATCAATTGCCTATGCAGAATGGATCTCCAATATTGTCCCAGTAGCAAAGCCGGATAAACGCATTAGATTGTGCACTGATTTCAGAGATCTTAACAAGGCCTACCCTAAGGATGACTTTCCACTTCCAAGCATTGACACTATAGTTGATTTAACAGCTGGCCATGCCATGTATTCATTAATGGATGGTTTCTTTGGTTACAACCAAATCAAGATTGCACCAGAAGACCAAGAGAAAACAACTTTCACTTGTCCGTGGGGAATGTACTATTGGAATGTCATGCCTTTCGATCTAAAGAATGTTGGGGCTACTTATCAAAGAGCTATGACTACGATCTTTCATGACATGATGCACACATTCATGGAAGATTATGTGGATGACATATTGGAAAAATCATACACTAGAGATGGACACCTGGAGATACTGTCAAAAATATTTACAAGATTGGAAAAATTCAAAGTTCGCCTAAATCCCAAGAAATGTGTATTTGGGGTCACATCTGGAAAACTTTTAGGATATATAGTTTTAGAAAAGGGAATTGAAGTAGATCCTGCTAAAGTTCAGGCAATCATGGAGATGCCTCCCCTAGAGAACATCAGTCAATTGAGATCATTACAAGGGCAACTTCAATCCATAAGAAGATTCATTGCGCAATTGACCAACAAAAGTCTACCGTTCACACATCTCTTGCATAAGAATGTTCCTTTTTGGTGGGATGACAAATGTGAAATGGAATTTCAACAAATCAAGCAGTACCTAATGAACCCACCAGTTCTAGTACCACCAAATTCAGACAAACCATTGATCCTGTATATTGCCACCACCAAGACATCCTTGGGGGCATTATTAGCATAAGAAGACCATGAAGGGAAAGAACATGCAATCTATTACATTATTAGAACACTAACAAGTCATGAAATTAAATACACTTTCATTGAGAAGGCTTGTTTAGCAGTAGTCTTTGCTTCATAGAAATTTTGACATTACATGCTAACTCATACAATCAATCTTATTTCAAAAATTGATCCACTCAAGTATCTACTAAGTAAAGCATCACTAATAGGAAGGTTAGCAAAATGGGTCATGATTTTGAGTGAGTTTGACAGCCACTACGTTGATTGTAAAGCAATCAAGGGACAAGTTATCGCTAATCAACTAGCAGATGCTCCTCTACAAGAAAATCACCCCTTGCACATTGAATTTCTAGATGCCGATGTTTTCACTGCAGAGTTCAAGCAACTATGGTCCTTATACTTTGATGGTTCTTTTACTCAACATGGATCGGGGGCAGGCATTCTCTTTGTCACCCCTCAAGGACATACAATTCCTCGGTCATATAGGCTAATGTTTCCATGCACCAATAACATAGTCGAATATGAAGCACTAATCACTGGACTAAAGACAGCATTGGAATGGAGGATTACCAAGCTACAAGTTTATGGTGACTCATAGTCATTAACCAAATCAATGATGACTATCAGACTAAAGATGACAAATTGTGGCCATACAAGAAGATGGTCGATGACTTCAAAAAGTACTTTGTGGACATTTAGTTCACACAAATTCCAAGGATTGATAACAAAGTAGCTGACGCTATGGTTAGGATCGCATCATTGGTACAACTCCCAGAAAAACATACTCGCTATGAATTTCTAGTGGAACAATTATTTGCACCTACTTATAACACACCCGAAAGCCAAATTATCTGCCACTTGGTAGGATCCAATTCACCCTGGTATGGTAAAATTTATGCCTACCTAAAAGATGACATTTTACCACCTGACTTATCCCGTAACCAAAAACGTAACTTTATCCGACAATCCTCTCGATATACCCTTATCCCTGATACCCTTTATCACCGCGGTCTTGATGGTACTTTACTTCGATGTCTTGAACATGACGAATCTAACAAAGCTTTAAAAGAAGTTCATGGGGGCATTTGTGGTACTCATTCGAGTGGAATAACTTTATCCAAGAAATTGATTAGAATGGGTTACTACTGGCCTACAATGGAGAGGGAATCATTCACTTTTGTTAAAACATGCTCCAAATGTCAGATTCATGGGAATCTTATTCATGCTCCTGCATAAGAGCTTCACTCATTCACACCAACCTGGCCATTTTCTCAATGGGGCTTAGATCTAGTAGGGAAAATTCATCATCCTCAAATGGGCATAAATTCATCATCATGGTGACAGAATATTTCACTAAGTGGATTAAGGTAGTACCTCTCTCTAAAGTCACTAGAAAAAAAATTTCATCCTTCATACTCAACTACATTATTTGTCGATATGGTATTCCTAATGCCATTATTACAGATAATGGTCGACCTTTCAAAAATCAGGATGTTGATGAACTTTGTGAAAGATTCCATATTCAGCACAGATATTCAACACCTTACTATCCACAAGGGAATGGCCAAGCAGAGGCCTCAAACAAGACTATACTAAAGATTTTGAAGAAAATTGTCAATGATTCAGGGAAAGATTGGCATGTTCAACTCAATCCTGCCTTGTGGGCTTACAGAACTAGTGTTCGAACGCCAACGAGAGCAACACCTTTCGCTCTTGTCTATGGAGCAGAAGCCATATTGCCTTTAGAGGTTGAAATACCATCACTAAGAGTATCACTGAAAAGTCTCATAACAAATGATGAATACAGAGTTTCCCGACTACAAGAGTTAGAACTTTTAGATGAAAAGAGACAGCGTGCAGCTGACCATTTGAAAGCATACCAATAGAACCCGCACAATCAACAAGACAGAGAAAAGAAAGGAAAATTTGAACCAAATTGGCTAGGCCCTTATGTGATTATCGCAGTCTATGGTTCAGGAGCATACAAGTTATCAACGCTAGAAGGAGACCTATTTGATGAACCCATCAACAACATGCATCTTAAGAAATATTATGTTTAAAGTCAGAAAAAGTCCTGAAGAAATACAAAAACAGTAGAAAAAGTCCAGAAGAAATACAAAAATAGCAGAAAAAGTCCTAAAGAAATACAAAAACAGCAGAAAACGTCCTGAAGAAATACAAAAACAAAAGAAAAAGTCCTGAAGAAATACAAAAACAGTAGAAAAAGTCTTGAAGAAATACAAAAACAGCAGAAAAAGTCCTGAAAAAATTCACAAAAATTAAAAAAAGTGTCATAGGGTGAAAACTTGGCAAACATGCAGTCTATTGATAGAAAAACAAAAAAATCAAAAAGAATTCAGAAAAATGCAATAAAAACAGATAGTGAAAATCTGACAAACAGACGCTATCTGTACCTCTCCATCTATTAGTTCTTGTTTTGCACTTTGGCTTTTTCAACTTCCTTTTTTCGCATCTTTTCTTTTTCGCATCTTAGGGTTATTATTGCATCATCCCGCCATCATTTGCCTAGAGTGATAAAACATCTTACCATGGCTTGATCATTGTACATATTCCTTTCTGCAAGTTGTGTTAATAAACAGGGCAAAAACTCAATTGGGGGCACTTAACTTTCAGAGCATACTAAAACAGCTGAACAATGTCATAGGATCCGATCATATGAACAAACAACAAACTCATGCAAAACCTTATCCAATCATCGAAGCCTTATCATGAACAATTTTCAGCCGATACCATATCATTGTCTATTGGATGATCCAAAAATCTGAATAATGTATGAAATAACAGTATTACACTTTGAACAAAGGATGTTTGATTTTCGATATCATTACTCTGGAGCGCACTCGTTGATGTACTGAACTAGAGTGGCAAGGAATGAGAATGATTTTTCTTTATCTGTTGTCTTGAGGTTAACGGTCAATTTGATGCAAATATGTCATAGGACATGATGATCAAAGCAATATCATCGATGATAGTTCTAGTTTTGCATCAGAAGGGTGGTTAATCTTTGTCTGTTTATGCAAGAAATGCTCAGGTCATCTCAGTTCAATTATACCTCGATGTTTGTGTTTGCTTGCTACATCAAAAATCATGAAAGTTGTACTTTGGTCATCATTGGCGCTAATTTCCCCTATGATGCTTGTACATACTTCCAACATTTTAAATGCTCTATGATGATTCAAGACGGCTTATAACAGGCTCAACAAATTGGTTAGTTTCATTTAGTTGCATATTTGTTAGATCATTGTCTATATCTGCATATTGAATTCACATCAGTGTTTTGAAAGGCTCAATGAAAATATAAACGGTTATCATGTAGTTTTGAACTCTTTGTGGAGGACATTTGGACATCTCATTCATCATCATTTCATCATTATCATTTATCATTTCTTTCATTCATTTTATCATTATCCTTCTCATTTCTCATTCATTTATTTTATCATTCATTATCATTATCATTATCATTTATCCTTCATTATCATTCATTATCATTTTATCGTTATCATTCTCATTATCATTTATCCTTCATTATCATTCATTATCATTTTATCATCATCATTATCATTTATCATTTATCATTCATTATCATTTTATCATTATCATTCTCATTATCATCCATTATCATTTTATTGTTATCATTCTCATTCTCATTTATCATTCATTATCATCATCTTTATCATTATCATTCTCATTATCATTTATCATCTATCATTATTGTTACCATTATTATTCTCATGTCTCATTCATTCATTTTTATCATTTATCATTTATCATTATCATTGTCATTTATCATTTCATTATCTATCATTTCATATCACCGTTTCATGATGCATTTCATGCACATACTATTCATTTTGCATTTGAAACACATCAAAAAGCAAAAATCAAAAACAACTCATATTTACATTATCATAAATCATTGCATCTACATCCTAGATCATCCATTTGCATCATATCATTAAATCATCCTGCATCATAAGATTAGTCCACCAAAACAATAAAAACATATCAAAATCCATCTCATATCATACATGCATAAAATAGCATCCATATCACATCAAAAATGCACAAACAGATCATCATCAAAAACATCGCCGCTGCATATCATCGCTCATCAAAATAATACAAATGTCCAATGTCCAATGAAGCTAAAAAGTTCAAAACATAATACATGAGATATGATCAAAACTCAATATACATGCCCTGCATATGTGCAAAATATATCAGCCCCAAACAACTAGCTCGTAGATGCCCCTGAAGGAGCTGGTCTGGAAGGAGGCGGCCTGCCACTAGTCCCTGCATCAGGATCCCGTCGAGGCCCTGTAACCTCTCTGCCATGTGTCGATGTCCGTGATCGGGTCCTTGTCCTACTATGTGATTGGGGATAAGGCTCTCGCCGCTCAGGAGGGCATAGCTCCTCATATCGAACTCTATAGTACTCGGCCTCTCTGGCTGCCTCAAATCCCTCTGTAATGGCCTCCCATAATGAGGTACTCTCTATGGTACCCATGAGTCTCTGTGCCACACCCTCGGCCTCCAGTGCCCATCGTCTAAGAGCATCTCTCTCTGATACCAACTGTGCCACCTGGGAATTAGAGGCGGGCATCTGAGCCTGTACCTGTACCTGTGCTTGAGCCTGAACCTGTGCCTGTGCCTGAGCCTGTATCTACGTTTGGGCATGTGCAAGCTATGCCTGTAACTGCACTATCACACTCTGAGCTTGAGCTAGTTGGCTCTGTAGCTATGCCTACTGTCCCTGAAATGTCTGAACCTAACCCTACAATGCAGCTATCTGTGCCTGCTAAGAAGAGGATGACACCCTAATCACTGTCCGTGGTCTACCACCGGATCTGGCTCGCCGAACAATCTGTGCTCTGCCCAAACTATCCAACCTCTATTGCCTCTCCTCATCCCCATCATCTCGCCTATCATCTCTATCTTCCGAGCTATCCTTGTCTCCATCTCCACTCTCCTCTCCTCTATCTCCACTCTCCTCTCCTCTATCTCTACTCTCCTCACCCTCCTCATCTCCCTCCTCCTCATCTTCCTCCCCCTCCATCACTTGCTCTCTGCCACCCATCACCTGCTCTCTGCCGGCCACATCCTCTTGTCTCCCTGCCCCTAGCTATGGCGCTACCCCAATCGCCCATGGCTCATCTGGCACTATAAATCATGGAAATGGATGCGTATGAGAGTACTATGCATAATCATCCATCATCCCTACATCCTACACCTCTGGCCTGTCGGTCCATACCTCGGGCTGTAATGTAGAATACTCTGTGTATGCTGCCTAGTATCGAATGCAAGGTCCCCATCCTAGATCACCCTTGCACCGCCCATAATGAGCAACGCCCTAGGGAATACCCTATGTAAATCCAAACTATCTCAGGACCTGTAATGCCAGAAATCTCTCAATAATAAAGGGGGTCTACCCTATCAAATATCATGGTCTGTAGACAAAAGGCATCTCCAAGTGATCAGTCGCCCATGCCTTGCAATCTGTGTAAGGTCTCCATATCACTGCATCAATATCATCCAATACCCATCGCCAATACTCTACCTTGCCCAGCTTCTGCTAGACAAGTGCACCAGAATATGCATACACATAATGCCTCCCTGCTAGCCTAGCTCTTGTACAATGTGGTCTCGTGATCGCAATATGCTCCCACGCCCAGATCTGTAGAAGCATCACCCCACTCGCCAAACTAGTGGATCCTCTATATACAACCTGATGGAGATCATGATACATGTCGACCAATACACAGCTCCCCTAGGTGAATCTCTGTGGCTGTGTCACCAACCACTCCAGCATCCTACCCCAACCAACTGCAAATCCCTTTGACCGATGGTCTGGTCCAAGGAAGCCTCCAATAAATGCCACCAATACAGCAACTAAGGCTGGATACCTACTGAAATCCTCCCAATCTATCCAGTAACCACATATGCTTGCATCGCCACATACCCATCGTAGCGTCTCGGTACCACCAATCTCCTTGTGGTCATAAACCACAAGGGCACCAACAACTGGGATCCCTAGAATCCTGTACACATCCTCAGGGGTCACACTCATCTCACCAGTCGACAAGTGAAAATGTTATGCTCCGAGTGCCATCTCTTTACCAAAGCAGTCAATAGTCCCCTATTGGCCCGAATGCCTCGCGGCATCACCAACAAAGGTCCCAGTCCACAATCTACAATCAACTATAACTCTGTAGGAGTAAGCTCTCCTATCTGCTCCCAACATAATGGGAACCACTCTCTAATCTGGAGGCTTTTGAAAGCCTCCTATTTTATTTGACCATCACAAAGGACACATTAATCAGATTCATATCATGTGATCTATCTCTCAGTGACCCATATCAAGTGCTACATCAATCTATCTGAATATCAAATCAATCTATTCTATCATCATCTACTATTTGTTTTTTTCTTTTCAGGAAAGCAAATTTATCAACACACAAATCATTTTCTATTTGTACTTCAATCATGAATGCAAATTTATATCCTCATCTTACTATTTGGTTTCTATCGCAGAAAGCAAATTTATCAAACATCTACTCTTTGTTTTTCAATTGCGAGAAGCAAAGTTATCAACCACAAAATCAATCAATCAATCAATTTCCTCTTTGATTGTTCGTCACAATGTTATCAGCTATCTACTCTTTGTTTTCTATTTTGGAAGCAAAGTTATCAGTCCTCTATCAATTTTCTATCAAATCAGCATGATGGTACTACAATTTATCTATCTATTGACTAAGGAAGCAATTTAAATCATCATTTTTCATCACACAAGCATTCTATGGAAAATTTCTAAATGCGCTATTCTATTGCCCAGATGCGCTAAAACACAAATGCGCTAAAGTTTTTCTCATATGCGCTAAACTGTTTCCTCGATGCGCTAAAACTCGAGATGCGCTATTCTATCCTACCAATGTGCCACTTTAACTCTCATATGTGCAACTCTATCAATTTGAAACCCTATCCCTAGATGCGCAATTCTATGCCCTAGATGCGCTACAGGATCAACCTAGCCGATTCTAGCCTATATGCCTATTCTATCTGTCAATGTGCTATAGGATCAATTTTTCACCTACTCCTAGATGCGCTATAGGATTTTCTATATGCGCTAAGGAATTTTTTGAATGCGCTAAAACTTTTCTCAAATGCGCTAAAACGTGCGAAAAAAACTGAAAACCGATTAAAACATTTGAAAAATTGATTCAACATGTGAAATTTGAAATCATAAATTGAACACTACCGTGGTCCATAGCTGTTCTCTCTCGTATCGTTGGTTTTTCCATCTATGCTCATGTAATGGGATTTCCATTCTACCAAGTCACTATCAACTACTTTTCACAGTATTAGCAGGGTGAAAATGACACTTCACTTACCCTTTTACTTTATAATTTTAGGGTGGGGGTTCACCCATCATTCTCTCATCTTCCGTGATTTATTCCTCCGAGGGGCATCATCAAAATCAAAAATTAGGAAACATATTAGGGGCAATTTTTATTTTCTTTGAAGCAATGTGTTTCACACATCACTTCAAAGAGGGCAAATGTATGATAAAATGGTATGTTTATCTGGCAATTAATTAAATATTTATTATTTAATTAATTTATCTAAAGTCCTCTACATATGATTAAATTTAATTAATTTAATTATATTGTTCATTCATCTTATTTCTCCTTCATAATTAAATAAATTTATTTTATTTAATTATTTTCATACGTCCACTTAATTAATTAAATAAATACATTTTATTTATTTAAATTAATTATCACTGTTTGAATTTAAATTAAATCTTTTGATTTAATTAAGTTTAAATATTTCTCTTTCTTCTATTTTAAATACTTCTTCTAATTAATTAAATGTTTCATTTAATTAATTTCATAAAAGTGATTTAATTAAATAAATCTTATTTAATTAAAGATCTTGTGCTTTCTTTCTAAATCACAACTAGATATTTTATTATCTTTTGTTTTCTTCTCATATCATAATTAAATATTTTATTTAAATATGAGATCTTCTGCTTTCTTCAAAAAACCCTAATTAAAGCTTTCTTCTTATCACAAACTTTCTTCTACTTTTAAAAGCTTAATTAAATATTTCATTTAATTAAGAAAAAGCTGAATATCCTCCACAAATAAATAACTGAATTTTCTAATTCATTATTTATCAGCTTTTAAATCTTTTTTTTCTTTTAAAGAAAGATGATTTCTTATCTTCTTATCTTTTCCTCTTTCATAAAAATAGAAAAATCTTGTTTTCAAGTTTTCTTCTATTTTCTCTTCAGTTTTATCCTTCTTCAACCATTCGATTTGCCAAGAATTATCACAACCGTCAATCAAGATAGCCAATTAGAATCATTCGAAAAACTCTATAAATACCTATGTGAAACCAAGCATTGGTAATAGGCAATTAATTAGAGTTCATGCATTTAATTCATTTAGTATTCTCATATCATAGCAAATGTCATGTTTACTTCAAGCATATTAGTTCGATTCAATATCATAGCTTAATCTTGCATCATGTATCACATTTAAAATCTCGTTCTTTAGGAAGACAGTTTGTTGAGCCTAGCCTACAAATCTGAGAGTAAAAGCTAGAATCGACAAAAACACTAAAGATAGAGGACAATAGGACGACAATTGAAGCAGAATACTGAGTTTGTATTTATTTACTTTTTATGTTCTGTTTTGATACAATGTCTTAATGGTGTGCTTGAGTATTTGTTTCAAATTCAATTACGCATATATTTTCGATCACACAATCATATGATGTCATTTTAGTAGGGAGAAGAAAACAAGTATGGATCTATGGATCACTCTTCCCCTGTTGAGAATTATGATGAAATAACCACTCAAGAATTGGAAGAATATGTAGAAAAATATAGAGAGGACCTTTGGAGGAGACAATAGTTGATAAAAGAAAGTCAATAACTAAGCCAACAAATGTCTCAATTGAATTTCCATACATCAAAAACAACAAAATATGTCCCTCCCCATAAGCAAGGAGGTAACATCAATCCACAGGGGTCATCTCAAAATACAGGAGCCTTGGGTACTTCAAAAGCACCTTACAATATGACTGGTAACCCAAAGCAACATGCCTAGCATAAGTGCCACCACATAGATCCCAACCAAAAAACACCAACAACATTCCAAAATCCAACCCACCACCAGGACAACAATATGTTCCCCACTATCAACATCATGTGCCACAACAAAATATATATTCTCACCAAAACATTCAACAAAATGTGCATTAGTCGCAACATGGATTCCAATATTACCCCAATCTTCCACCTCAAAATCCTTATCCACAAAATTTCACAAGTATGAGCAGACAATTTGACTTGATAGGACATCAAATATACCCATTTCCCATTGATATTAACTAGAGAAATATTGTCCCTAGATTCACAGGGAATAGCACGACTACAACAAAACACGTAAGAAACTTCAATGATTTTGTGCAAGATTTGGGAATGGAATAGGATGATTTCCTTATGAGGTTGTTCATGATGTCTCTAACTAAAGAAGCAAGTGATAGGTTCAATAGCTTACCAGATGCCTCAATTACCTTTGTAGTAGACTTTAAAGATTAGTTCTTAGAATAGTATGGGAATCAATGTGCTCTTGAATTTTTCTTGCATGAGTTAATAGGCATTTAGAAACATCATAATGAATCAATTTATGATTTTAATGAGAGATTCTCCAAGCTCAATAGCAAGATACCACATGGATCCATATTAGCCAAATCAACAACTTTAAGTATCCATTTAAAAGCCTTTGGTCCTAAAATAGGGTATGAACTCATAAATAGATGCCCTAGAAGTCCAACTCAAGCACAAAAGGTAGCCTTAACCATTGAAAATAATAGGAAAGTTACTGGCATGATTGGAAAAAGGGATAACCTTAGGATCCCATAAAATCCCAACAATTCCCAAAATAGACAAGAAAATCAATACAAAAATGAAAGGCCAAGATTGCATGACATTCCCTATAATACCATTTAGAAGGATGGGTGCCTAGTGGGTAAACCAAATTGGAAAGAAACTCCTGATCCTTTGAAGAAACATGGAGCACATGTAGTAGATACTACACCATGGTGTCTGCCATGTCATAGACCCCATTCCTTAGAACATTGTGTAGTGGCTCAAAAATTCCAAGAGGATGAATGGTGACAAGAACAAGATAGAAATGGCCATACTGTGAACATGTTAAGATGGGGGTCCCATCAGACTAATGATGGATATTCATCCTCTGAGGATGGGAATGAATATGATGTCAATGAACAAAATCACAATGTAAATATGGGGCAAGAAGTGTTCTTTGATTAGGAAGAAAATACACAAGAATCATCCTATTCATATAATACAACACCACAATTTCAATTGAGAACACCAACTGAAGAAAATAATTCCATCACAACAAAAGTTGTGGCTGAAGAAAAAGGAAGAAGATACAACCTAAGAAGTAAACCCACAGACAGGGACCAAGGAACACCTAAAGACATGTTTATAAAAGAAAAGAAGAATAAGGAGAATGTCTCATCTAATCAAAAGAAGAGTGAGGCAAACAAGACTATTCAGAAGGAGGCTGAAAATGTTGAATCTAAGAAAACACTAAGCAATAGAAAAGTTCAAACTGAATGAAAAAGGTTGCTAAAATAAAGAAGGTTGAACATGAGATAACTGCCCTTATATTTGAAATTTCCCAAGCACTAACTTAAAAAAAGATGATAGTACCCTTGATGGAATTGATGAAAATTGATGAGTATAGAGACACAACCCTCAAGTTTATTGCCAACACATCTCATAGGAAACAAGATCAAAGAAAAGAGGTCAATGCAGTTAATCAGGAGACTACAAAGGCACTGGAGGTCAATTTGGGAGACACCCTTACCAAAAACCCCTCTCAAATAGATCAATTTTATACCACATTAGTGATTTAACAACAAATTGGTTAAGAACTATATGTTTGACTTAGGGGCAACAATCACTATCATGCCTCTAGTTGTCATGCAAGAACTAGGTCTATTGGTGAACACCACCTATGGAAAGTGTTATGCCATGGATAATAGATCAATCCCAGTAGTTGGAGTGATATGGTACATAGAATAAAAGTTGGCATCATACCCTGAAGCAACATATAGGAAAAAAATTACTATGGTTGAAACTCCCCCTTACTATGGAATGTTATTATCAAGACAATGCACTATAGCAGTAGGTGGGAATGTCTAGCTAGACTTGTCTAATGCCACAATACCTGTGAATGGAAGGAAAGTCAAGTTATACAGAGATCATAGTTCTGAACATATCATTGAGCTTTTTGACCTCATTAAAATGAATTGGTTTTGTGATGTATACTTGGGGAGTTTTAGAATTGAACATTGAAACCCTAAATTAATAAACACATATCCAATTGCTAGGGATGTCTCTAAAAATGAACATGGCATATGGTGGATGTATTTTGATGGACCCTGTAGTAGAGAAGGAAATGGAGTTGGAATTTTTTTCATTTCACTAGATGGAATAACATTTCAACACTCATTCTTGCTAACATTTGTGTGCAAAAATAATATAGAAAAATATGAGGCCTTGCTAATAGGTCTAAACATGGCCAAAAAATATGGGATCAAAGTGTTAACTTCTCTAGGGGATTCTGAATTGGTTGTTTCACAAGTAAGGTCAAATTACTCCAAAAAAAATAAAAAATTGAAGAAATATAGAAATGTATTATGGGATACTATAGAGCTCTTTGAATCCTTCTCTATTGAGTGGGTGGACAGATCAAAAAAATTGATGGCTAACTTCTTAGAAAACATGGCCTTGAAAAGAGATGGCATTACCTTGGTAGCTATCTCACAAGTGGAATTCAAGACTAGACATGCAATCCCTAACAAAATTTATAGTTGGAAGGTCTTTAATGATGATATGGGTTTGATAAAATTCTTACACTGCATTGATCAGTATGAAGCCCAATATATTGATTTCAATGCATTTGTTGAGGAAGTTGATGGAAAATAGACTATGTATGGATAGGAGGTTGTGTAGCTCAAGACAAACAAGATCCCTAAGGGACCAATAGTGATAGAAATGGTGTTTGATGGGAATGATAGAGAAATTATGAAACAAACACCAGTAGGAATGGAAGATATTAAGGAAATTGGTCTTGGGACTAAATTGGCTCCAAAAAAGGTGTACATTGGAAAGAAGATAAGCCCTACAATCAGAAAGATGTTGATCGCATTGTTGAGAAAGTACAAGCATGTTTTTACATGGCCATATGATAACCTTAAAGCATATAGAGAAGATTTGTTTGAACATGAAATCCCATTGAAGTCTGATGCAAATCCCTTTAGACAAAAACAAAGGCCAATAAATCCTACCCTAAAGGCCAAGATGCATGAAGAACTCATGAAGCTCGGGGAGGGGGGTATTATTAAACCTATCAGACATTCTACTTGGGTTTCCAACTTGGTGCCTGTCAAGAAGAAGAATGGAGACATAAGGTTGTGTGTAGATTTTCAAAATTTAAATGTCTCCTCTTAAAGACAATTACCCACTCCTAAACATGGAGGGTATACTACAAAGGGTAATTGGGTGTGAATTATTGTCCATGATGGATGTATTTTCATGGCACAACTAGGTGAATGTAAAAGAATTAGAAAGACTGTGTTTACCACACCTTGGGGAACATATGTATATGTAAGGATGCCATTTTTCCCCACAAATGTTGGGGCCACCTTTCACAGAGCTATGGAAATTTCCTTTGGTAACTTTATTAATTCAATAATGGTGGTGTATAAAGATGATCTCACAACATATTCTAAAAAAGAAAAAGACCATGTTGAACATCTAGAAAAGATCTTCCTCAAAGCTCTGAAGTATGGTATTTCCTTAAACCCTAAGAAGTGTCATTTTGTTGTAACTAAGAGAAATTTTTTGAGCTACATAGTGTCCAAAGATGGAGTCATAATTGATCCAGAAAGGGTAGAAGCTATAGATAAGATTCATATCTCTAAAACAGTAAAATTCATTTAGTCATTCTTTGGACAAATAAAATTTGTAAGAAGGTTTATATCAAATTTTTTTGAAATTGTCAAACCCATTTCAAAAATGTTGAAGAAAGGATCCAAGATTGATTTGATTGTAGAAGTAATCAATGCATTCATATCCATCAAGAGAGAAATCAAGGAGGCCCTAATATTAATGTCACTAGACTTTAGAAAACCTTTCCATATTTTCTCATTTGCATCTTACCACACAATTGGAGCAGTAATGTTGTAGAAGAATGATGAAGGGTATGAGCAACCAATATCATTTTTTAGAAAATCCCTTCAAGGAGTAGAATTGAAATATGAAATCCCAAACAAGCAAGCATATGCACTTGTCAAGATAGTAAAAGCTTTCAGACCTTATTTGGTAGGTGCAAAGATAGTTGCCTATGTCCCTAATGTTGCAGTAAAGAATGTATTTGTGCAGATTCAGATCATAGGGAGAAGGTGTAGATGGATTAATAGAATTCAAGAGTTTGATATTGAAATCAAAATCACTAAGTTGGTAAAAGGACAAGCATATGTGTAGGATCATGATGGGCCAAACAGTGGCAATATGATGGGTATGTCGATGAATTTTTTTTTACCCAGAATTGATGAAACAAAAAGTGTTTTTAAAGGAGATTCTCAGCTTTCCACCAATATAAATTATGCTTTACTTTGAATTTAATAAATAATTATTATTCATTTTCTATTTGAATTCTAACTGAAGTCTTGATTGATAGGCTGATTGAAAAATGTCTATAACTTTCAAATAGTATCACATTTGTTGAATCTAAAACATGCATCACATTCTATGCTACATATACTATAGGATTAAAAAAAATCATAAAGTTTTGACCAAGTTAAGGTGGTCAAACATATGAGTTTTTTATATTTTTAAAAGTTGTAATAAAAAACTCATAATTAATTATTTACTTGGAAAAAATTACAAAAAAATATGCATCACATCAAGACAATAGTCCTCTACTAATATATGAAATCTTATAAAAAAATATTATCATTTTATTGTGGTTAGGGTGTTCAGACATACACCTACTTATTTTTCCCTGAAATTTAAGTACTACTACATTGAAATTTCAAATTTTCACCAAATAGTTTTTTTTTTTTTAAATAAACCTAGTAGTTTAGAAACTACATTCAATTTGCTACAGATTCTATTCTTACATATTTTTGAAATAATATAGACAACTTATTCAAATTTTTACATCAAGTTGCCCAACTCAGATCATTTTGAATTTTTTGCCACTTAAGGGCCTATTTTTTCCATGATTATCCTACACATACCCACAAGGGCTCGTCAAGCTCATGACTGAATCAAATATTGAGGCATCTCAAATCTACAACATAGGGGAGGAAGAAGGTATGATTGCAAGCATAGAGAACACCTCACGGTATACTGACATAATGTATTACCTAAAAAAGCATAAATTTCTAAAGACTTGAATGAAAATCAAAAGAGGGCCTTGAAGCTACATGCCTCAAAATATGTCTTCATGGATAGAGGCTTGTACTAGAAGAACAAAGATAGAGTATTGTTGTTATGCTTTGATGAGTCAGAAGCAAAGCATGTATTAAAGGAGATGCATGAAGGAGTCTATGGAGAACATTTTTTGGCCAAGACTACTTTCCACAAGATCTTAAGAGCTAGAGACTACTGGACCAAGGTTTTCAATGACTCTTTTGCTTATGTATGAAGGTGCAAAGCCTACCAAATTTTTTTCTAGAAAAATGAAATACCAAGGAGCACTACCACTCAGACCAATGCAAGTTGAGGCCCCATTCCATTATTGGGGGATAGATTTCATTAGAGAAATACGAGATAAATCTAGTGGAGGTCACAAATGGATACTAGTAGCAACTTATTACTTTACAAAATGGAAAGAATCCATCCCTACAAAGCAAGCCACTAGTAAGGTTGTGATAAATTTCCTGATGGAGAACATCATCACAATATTTGGGACACTTGTAAGGATAATAATAGATAATTGTATGTGCTTTAGCTTGGAGGACTTCAAAGGATTCTATGAAACATATGGCATACCAAATTCATATGCATCTCCATATCATCCACAAGCAAATGGGTAGGTTGAATCAAGTAGCAAGAGTATCCTAAAAATCATTAAGAGGATGTTGGACAAGAATAAAAAAGCTTGGGATTCCAAATTAAGGATGGCAGTTTGGGCAAATAGAATCATAGTGAAGAAATCAAATGACAAATCACCTTTTGAATTAGTCTATGGGACACAAGCAAGGATGCCTAGGCAAAACATTTTTCCAATATATAAGTTAATGCTCGAGGAAGACTTGGATATCCTTGAACCTATGGAAGATAGGATGGAGCAATTGGTAGAGCTAGATGAAATTAGGAGCTTGGCTCAAGAGAATAACACAAAAATGTAGTCACAAATGAAGTACTTGTTTGAAAAAAGGGTGAAAGATAGAAAGTTTGAGGTGAATGGCATGGTCCTGTTGTGGAATGCCAGGTGCCAAGATAAAGGGAAACATGGAAAATTTGAGGCTCTTTTGATAGGACCATTTATTGTTATAGGAAAGGGTGGCAAAGATTCTTACTATCTTCAAAATATGTCAAGAAAAGATCAGGAATCACAAGTGCATGGACAATTCCTGAACCACTCCTTTTCTTAAAATAATTTTTCATGCATAGTATTTTTAGGTTCCCATCCCATTCCCCACCCCATTCGATCACACTCACTCATGGTCTACTTCCCAAATATCATTTATGGATTCTTGCAATGACCTCATGTTCATTCATCCCCAATCAGAGCCACTATTAGACCTAAAATTTCCACCTTGGCTTCTACACATTTCCTGCATTCCATTTCCATCATAAAACCCCATTTCCCTTGATTTTACTATATTTGAATATTAAATATTAATTTTTTCCATGTGCATAACTCATAAAATAAACTCTCTCATTGTCACTTTCAAATAAATCCCTCCTTTAGAGTGTTTCCTTGACAACACGAGGTATGTCGCCAAGATAGTACTACATCGAAGAGAGTTGTACCAATGTCTCCCTGAAAAAGTCAGAAGAAGGCCGATGAAGATATTGAGACTCTCAAGCTTTGAGGAGACATCCTCAAATGTTTCCCCAACAAACCAAAGATCAATATATCTAAGAGACTTTGATGCATCGAGGAGGAAAATTAACATGTCTCACCAAAAAGGACACAGTGATAGTGATACTCTAAGAATATGGAATTATTTTACATTCAGGAAATAGAAAAACATCTATCATACATTGAGAGATTACTATAAAATAAATGGTAAATTGTTGGCGAGAACAAGGTCGAACAAATGGAAATATCGAAGAGACATTAGTATGCCAGAGGGAGAAATGAAGAATTCTCTTTGACATTGTAAGAGCAAGTGAGAACAAAATGTTGGAGAGACATGAAGGCATTGAACAAATATTAATAGAAGTCCCTTCGACATTCTAACAATAACACATTGAAGAGACAAGTGAACATCGAGCAGACCTTTTTGAAAGTCTCTTTGACATTCTAGCATAGCTATGAACATACATTATTGATGAGACTAAGGGACATCAAGGAGAGATAACCACAAGTCTCTTTGACATTTCAAAGTTAGATAAAAGTTATTGAAGAAATATCGCTAAAGGAAGGAACACGGGTATGTCAAGGAGACATAAGCTTGTTAGAGAGAAATATTCACCTATCTCATTGACAATTTGATGTCAAGTGCTAAAAGAGGGAAGAACTTGAAGTGCAACCATTGAGGATACCATGCAGGATTGAAGAGAGAAATTCAAATGTATCTTAGACATTATGAAATGATGTTTCACCTGATTGATGTGACTAATAAACTCATCAAAGAGACAACTTCCATTAGTGTTGCAAGCTGATTAGAAAGGTGGTGCGAGACCATTTATGAAATAGAACTGATTCAAGCATGCTAAATTTTGATAAATCCAACTCCTAAGAAATCAAAATTACTATGAATTGTGGCTCAATATCAACAAGACAGAGTTGGACAATGGCGAGCAGCTCAAAGGTTGCAACGTTCATCCAATTAAGTGCTCTTGGCTCAGCTGAATGTGTTCTATAAGAGTTTTCTTGAAGTATTGTACAAGTAAGGACTTAAGATGGATAAAACCTCAAAAAAATTGAAATTAAAAGGAAAAAAATAGAGGCCATGCCATTAAACCAAGATTTTATAGATTAGTATCCTAGGTTTTGACCAAAGGCTGGAAGAATAGCTCAATTAAATCTTTCATGCGAAACATTGGAAGATAAAAACAAAACCTAGGAGATGTATGAACTCCACATAGAGGTTATAATTTTTTCATATACCATTATAGAAAGAAATATAGACATAGGCCAGTTTCAAATCCTTGGAACATGAATTTCTCAAAGCCTATAATGCCCAATGTATTTGTTAAAGTAGAATTGATTAAAGCACTAGCTACAAACTACAACCCCAAAACAAGGGAAATCGACTTGCACGATGGCTCATAGTTTTTAAATATCATAACATGGGATTATATCTCCATTTTATTTCAATTAGACAGATCCCTTGAGACACAATTAAGGATAATGGACCTATTAGAGGAGTATAAGAGCATGGATGCAAGTTACAAGAGGTGGAAATTATTGCTACACACACCCAACGACCCAAGAAACTAACTCAAAAATTTTCCTAGTAATGAGAAACCCCTATTTTCTATTGATACATTTGAGGAATATTACCAATATACCTACTATTCAGTTGGCCAAGTCTTAGGGATTGATGCCTATGCCGACATGACTATAGCTCCCATGGTTTTCACTATAGAAATCCAAATCCAAGATGCTAGGCCCCATGATTATGTAGAATACCTTTCTAAGGTCATTAACACTTCCCTTGTTGCCATTAAGAACAATAATGATACCATCTATTTCAAGCATTATTCATTGCTTATGCATATGATATTATATGAAAGGCAAGTGATTGGAATATGGGGAGAAGATTTAAGAATCAAGGACTTGGATGGTGATGAAAATTATAGACTAGTGTAGATGTGGGAGGTCCCACTATTTATATTTTGAAGAGTATTTTTGTAAAAACTTTGTATAAGTTACTTGGCAACAAATGTGACTACAATTTTTCCCTGAAGATACAAAGATTCCATAAGACAAAAGAGAAAAACCATTAGGGAAAGGTAAACCATAATTTGGGGGATTGGTATGCATTTGAGGATTGCACAATGATCAAAGTGTATGGTTTCGAGGAAGCACCATTCTTACTACTTAAAAATCTACCAAATAGAGTTGCATACCTTGAGATTATAAGGAAATTTTCTTATTTGTCCTTCATGCATCTAAAAATATATGGAATGTAGAATTGTATGCCTTCTACTCTATGCTTGAATGACTTCACTATCATTGCAGATATAGGGTGTGAATTGGTTGGTAGCAAGCTAGATTATTATGGCTTGTTAGTGGGAAAAAAAGAGAAATTTGATCCTGAACATTTTATTAATGATTTCAAGATCTCACAAAGACTGAAGGAGTATGAACATGATTTTTTTGTGGATGATGTTATTAGGAATTGTGATGATTATCAAGTAATGATGAGGAAGGCATTCTACAATAGAATTTTCATGGTCGAGGCTTGGAGAAGAAATAATAATCCATTGTATGTGAGGCTATTCATGAAATGAAAGATCCTATGGAAAGGATTGAGCAGATGATTCTACATGAAGAAGAATTGATAAAAGATATACCCCTTATAGCTTTTAAAAGGAGAAGAGACACTAGTTTTAGCAGACAAGCTGAGAATGTAGCACCATTAAGTCATTTGTCAACACAACCTACTCCAAAGGTGAGCTTCTCAAATGACACTCCTACTATAATAGAAAATGACATTGAAGAGGAGGAGGAAGTCAAATAGATCACCATTCCTACTCTTCCCTAGTATCAAAAGCCACTAGAGAGGAATGTGATCACTTTTGAAGCTTCAAATGAGTTATCTGATGGTGTGAGACATCGTGCTAGCTAAGAATTCATTACAGATGACACATTTGTTCAAAATTCTAAGTTTAAGGCTTTTATTTATGAGTATAAAGGAAGGATAACAAGAGAAAAGATAAAAGACATCAACCTTGAGAACGAAGTAGATTCCTTGAAGGAGCTCCAACATTCAAGGTTGGTGAAGAGATGAATAATATGACCCCTGAAAGAGGAAGACAAATATTACAAGAAGCTAGGGTCTTGCTTCTTCTAGGGTGGGACATCAGCTTAGCCATTATGTTTGATGGGAAAATAAGGCCTTGCAATTAACAAATGAGGCCAGTGATGAGATATATACTGGATCAGGGTATAACCCTGATAATACTACTTTATAGATGTGGGCAGTTTACCCACTAGGAAAGAGGCCTTCCCTTATTAGTAATCATAATTATATTTTTGGACACCTCCTAGTACAAAGAGTAGGGGATACGAACCCTATGGAGACTACTGACCTAAATGTAAATGCATCCAAGTTTACAAAGGATCAAATTCAAAAATTGTTTAGAGATAATAAGGGGCTGATGGAGGAGAATGAGAGATTGAAGCAAGATGTGATCAATTATAGAGATAGATTGCCTTCCTCCTCAAGGATTTACTCACTATTGACTGAACATGAAAGAAAGATGCTCGTAGTAATGTCTAAGACCACCTATTGGAAGAAAAAATATGAGAAGATCGAGAAAGGAAAAGAAGAATTGTAGAAAAAACTAAAAACCACTGCATTTGAAATAACATCTAAGCTAGTATGTAAAATATTATATGATATGATTAGACTTGCTGATAAAGTCTAGATAATCGATGAAAAAACATATGCAGCCATATGCAGCCTTATAGGAACACAATCAGTTGAATGAAAAAAGGAGGTGGGACTACAAATCAAGGAAAAGAAAGGAGATAATAAAAATGTGCTCCAAGAATATCAAGAGCTTATGAATTCACATGAAAAATTCCATAACATCTTAACATAGGAATTGAGTGACTTCAATTAGTCACTAAGTATGGCTCTTCCTAATTTCTTTGAGGAAATAGATTTAAAGGACTGGGATGTGTGGAAGGATGAGATAACTCATTATTTTCCAATGGCTCTTGATGATATTAATGATGAAGATAAGGTGCTTGAGAGAACAAATGTGTATCTAGGGTGGATCTTCGAACTTGAATATGCAATGAAGGATATCATACACAATGTAGACACTTATGCCAAGATTTGATATATCGAGCATTTATCGAAGATCAACTTATTCATTGAAAGAGCCAAGTAGAGATGAGTAATAGGGTGTCAAAGTTTGGCAGTTGTGGATGAATTATCATGGTGCATGAGCCTTGAATAGGAATTTTTTTTTTCACAGATGCTTGTTGGAGATTAATGGATTAGGATGCAGCCACCAACAAAATTTTGAAGTCTTTATGTTTATGTTAATTAAGTTTTAGTTAGAAAATGATGTAACCTTTTGTGAATGGACTTGTAGCTTGTTGCTTTCCATATAAGATGGGAAACCAATGCCCAGTTTTGAGATATCATAATCATTATCATTGCCATGAGTAGAAGTTGATAGGTTGCATATTCCATCCATCCATTTCCATATTTCAAAGAATTATATTATCAATGTATATCATTTAAAGCAATATAATGAAGAAGACTACTTATAATTGGTGATCTATTTTCAAGTGTTCAACTCTTGTGTTGATTTTCATGCTTATATGTTGTTGTGTTGTCTCCAAAGTTGTTCTCCTAAGTTATTCAAATTCATATAATTTTCTAGGACACATTTTTTTGCTATGTGGTTGCTTTGATTGGTTTCTGGTTGGTGTGAATTAAAATCCTTTTGAATAATTTACTTTAATTGGTTCCTACCAAGGACTAAAATCCCTTTAAAGTGGTTGTTATGATTGGTTTCCCTCAAACTAAGAATTAAAAATATTTCATGCTTTCACAGTAATTTAGGGGGATACACTAGGATTTATAAAGAAGAGTACAATAGCTGGTTAACTTGCATGTTTGTACAAGGTAAAAAAATTTAGAAGTTCCCAACAGTTAGAGTTAAATAGAGGAGTAGATCGACCTATCATAAAAATCTATCTCCATCATCATAATCGACCCATCAAATACATTCACCCAATAGTTTAGGCACTGGTCAACTTTAGAACATTTTTGTGCAAATTCAATTCACACTCTTGATTATTCAAACACTTCCATTAGGAAATAGTAATTAATCTTTGCATCTATTTCACACCTTTGTGCCATAGTGAGTAGATTTCCCACATTAGATATCACATTCAATACTTTCAAATCTGCCTTGTCACTCAGGTACACCTACCTAGGTCTAGTAGAGCCTAAAGAGAAGGGGGTTATCAATTATACTGGCCTCGTTCATTATTGAAAAACATATTAAGAGACTGGAACCCTCTTATTGTCTAAAAACCTACATTTTTGAGACCTAACATAATGAAAGTCACCTTCAAAATTTACATTTTATGTAGTTTAATCTTTTATATGTTGTGCAACAACACCTTTGAATTTTGACTTATAAAAATGCTTTACAAGATCATTACAGCTAAATTGAACATTTCCTAATTGAACCTTGATGTGCTTAATATGAGTCTTCAACGTTTGAACTACCTCAAATTCTTGCAAACACTCTTTTTTCTAATGTCTACATTCACCCTTCTTCATAAGGAACACCTTGTACATTGTTGTCTTTATTTTCTCAACTTCATGTCTTTTAGATTGCAACTCTCTCTCAACAACATGAACCTCCTTTTCTTTTGATGATAAAATATTCTTCTTATCTTTTACTTCCTTTTAGAAGTGGTTAATTTTAGTCCTCTGTTGTTTTGCTAGATTTTCAAAACTTCCAACTATTTCTTTATCCTCACTTAGATCTAATTTTTCCTTTTCCTTATTATTTATTTCCAATTGTATTTGTTCCATGAAATTCCTATGTTCAAGAATCTTTGACTTCATTTGTTCAACTCAACTTATACAATCATCACTCACTTTCTCTTCTTGCACAAATTGACATGCAATACAAAACCTCTTCAATTTATCCTCTTTTGCATTACCATTTTCCCATTGCATATACTACACACACGCCTTCCTCAACTTCTCAAGAATAAGAAGAATCTCTTCATTCAATACATTATCTATCTCATTCACTTTTGTCTACTTCTTTTCATGTGTTTTTAGATCATATTCCTTTTTCATTTTATGCATTCTAGTAAATGTTTCCTCTAGTTCTAGATTTCCATTTTCCCATTGCACATAGTGCACATGCTCCTTCCTCAACTTCTCAAGAGAAGAAAGAATCTCTTGATTCAATACATTAATTATGTATTATAACTCTTCAAAATAGTTTTTCACCATCCCCCTCCATCATACCAAGACAAAAACTTTATCCCTATCCCTCCTCCATACTATAAATCCAATTTGGGTGCCTATGCCCCACAATCCACCATTACATCTCCCCCTCCTACTAAGTCTATTTTGGTTCCTTCTATCCCTCCCACCCTACCACTCCCTATCTCCCTCCTTCCCTATCTCCCTCACACACACTCTTACCTCTCTACCTACACCTCCCTCTTTCCCTCTCTATCCCTCCCTCCTTCTCTCTATCTCCACTCACCCTCTCCCTCTCTATGTACCTTTCCCTTAATCAATCCCTCCCACCTCTCTTTCTACCTACATCTCCCTCCTTCCCAACTTCTCCTCTCTATCTACTTCTCTCTCCCCTTCCCTCTCTACTTTCCATATCTCCCCTCACTCTCTCTACCTACCTCTCCCTCTATTCCTTCAACCTTACCTCTCTCTACCTAACTCTCCATGTCTCCCTTATTTCCTCTCTCCCTTTATCCCTCACATGCTAACTTGCTAGACCTCTCCCTCACCCCATTCCTCTATACTTCCCTCTATTCCTCATCTCTCAATATAACTCCTAACCTTATTCTCCCTCCCTTTATCCATCTTTCCCTCTTCTCTCTCTTTCCATCTACCCCTCCCTTTATCACTCACTTCCTTATTCCCTCTCTCTCCCTCCCCCAATCCCTCCCACCCACAACTCCCTCACTCTACCTACCCCTCTCTACTTCCCCCCCTCTCTCTCTTACATTCATACAATGTCTCTCTACCTCTCACACCCTACCTATATCACTCTCTCTACCTAACTCTCTCTATTTTGTTCACCTTACCTATCTCTAATTACCTCTCCCTATCTTCCTCCTTCCCTCTCTCTCTCTCTCTCCCTCCTTCCCACACAACCTCTCTCCACATATCTCTCTCTCCATTCCTCTATCCCTAATTCCATATCTCATTCTCTCTATACATACATATCCCACCTTAATTCTCTCTTTATCTCTCCCTACCTTAAGTTCCCCCTCTCTCTCTACCCCTCACACACACACAACCTCTCTCCACCTACCCATCTCATTATCCTACCCTTCTTCCCTCCATCCTTCCATCTCTCTCACTCTCCCTATGTGTACCTCTCCAACCCTCTCTCTACATGTACCTCTATCCCTCTCACCTTACCACTCCCCATCTCCCACATTTATCCTCTCTCGTTCAAACACACAACCTCTCACTACTTACCCCTCCCTATCTTCCTAACTCTTTCTATACCTACCTCACCTAGCCTACCTCTCTCTATTTCCCTCCTTTCCTCTTTCTCTCCCTCCCTCTATCCCTCCCACCCTACCACTCCCTATCTCCCTCCTTCCCTCTCTCTATCTCTCTCCCTCCCTCTCTCCACCTAGCTCCAATTCTCTCCCTAACTCTCTCTATGCCTACCTCTCCTACCCTACCTCTCTCTATCTACCTCCTTCCATCTTTCTCTCCCTCCCTCTATCCCTCCCACCCTACCACTACCTATCTCCATCCCTCCCTATCTCTCTCTCCCCCCTCTGTCCTTCTCTCTCACACACAACCTTTCTCCACCTATACCTCCCTCCCTCCCTCCTTCCCTCTCTCTCACTCTCTCTATACATACATCTCCCACCTCGTCTCTATATATAGCTTTATCCCTCCCACATTACCACTACCTATCTCCCTCCTTCCCCCTCTCTACCCCTCCTTCCTACATAACCTTTCTCAACCTAACTACAACTCCCTATCCCCGTCCTTCCCTCTTTATCTCACACACACAAACTCTCTCCACCTAGCCCTCCCTCTCTCCCTAACTCTCTCTATGCCTACCTCTCCTACCATACCTCTCTATATCTAGAGTTCCTTCCCTATTTCTCTCCCTCCATCTATCCCTCCAATCCTACCACTCCCTATCTCCCTCCCTCTCTCCCAACCACACATACACAAACTATCCACCTACACCTCCCTCCCTCTCTAACTCTCTCTATACACACCTCTCCTACCTTAAAAAAATTATAATTTTAGTTTCGTAAAGACATAATTGGTATGAGGAAAAATGTGTCAATGATCAACTTGTAGATGTTGTTGAAAATCCAAAATACTAAGAGGGGGGTGAATCATTATTCCATAGGACCACAATAAAATCCATCTTATCATTATCACAATTCTAATTGAATCAACAAGAAGGAACATAAAAACAAATCAATGCAATCATGCACATGAACACCAATATTCTTACATGAAAAACCAAAAAAGGGAAAACCAACGGTGAGCGTTAATTCATAATATACATATTTGGATACAAAATATTGCAGGGCTCAGTGCCTAAGTACAAAAGATTGCTAACCACCAAGATACAATGATAGTGGCTCACTGCTAAAAAATTGAACTAGAATACACCTTCAATGTGTAGGGATCGGTTCTAATGAAGCTTAGAATATGAAGTACTACTTCACACAATAGTCACTCAACTAAACTGCACTGATCCACAAATGATAAAGCATTTAGGCTTAGATCTTCACATACCCCTTAATCATTTTTGCACCTCTTCTTTCACATATACTTACACTCACATTTCACATTTCACTTATCTTCTCATTGACACTCCACACCTTATTCCTTAAAACATCTTATATATATACAAGTAAATCTTATTCAACAATTAGTACAACTTAATTAGATGAAAAAAAATAAAAAATTATCTTTGTCAATACCATATATTATTTTAAAAAATTATCCATGTAGTGCATTATACCAAGTCAGCTAACATCCATAAAGCATAACTAGTCTCCTTAATGTATTGCATACGTTGAGTCAGACAAGGCTAGAACTTAATTCACAAAATCTCAAACCAACAAATAATCCTCAAAGAAAAAACCTTTCGGACCTGAGAACATATTAATTTTCCATCATAACACCAACATAGAGACTACTAACAAAACCATAACATAAGAATATTCACCTTAAGAAAATGTGGAGTCTCCCACAAAGTATGCCAAGAAAGGAAGAACAATAGAATACAAAGTTGAATTCTATCACATACAACATTCTTCTCACAACAAAAGATGTCTCAAGATCTAGGATATAGCTTTCTAAATGAGTCATGATAACATGGTTAAGAGGTTAATGTCATATAAGATCTTGCATTGAATTTTGTACTCAAACACCAACATAGTGATCCATCACAAGAGGGCATTACCGGCAAAGAACAACTTTCGATAAACCAAGTAGACTTCCCATATAGTTATCACCATGTTGACATAAATGACAACATTGGAACAACCAATTAAAAACCATGCATACTTCATGCTCATGTTGCAAGGATTACATAATCCGAACAATCGCCCCCTTTGGAATTGATGGCAACATTCATGAAAAACATTTTCCAATATACTGTGACTAAATATTTTGAATACTCTTAATACTCCCCCTATCAAAATTGTTCTTCACAATTTTTTTTTTCCTCTATTAACCTCTACTGAGCTTCATCTCTCTATCTATCCATCTAACCTCCTTGGACATCAATGAAAAAGGATGGGGTCTAGTATATATGTATATGTCAATCAAAATGTAACCAAAATGACATGAACACAAAATTGAATTAACCTAAAGAAGAACCTCTAAGAATCTCCAAGATGACCTTCCATGATGTTTTTTCTTCTTCCCATGGAATTTTTTCACTTATAAGACTCTTGTGTAATAGCTCAAGCTTAGTCAAGGACTCTACACCATCTGCTAAAGCATTAGGACTAAGATTAATCTCTGATAATTCACCAATACAACTAAGAGCACTAGAAACAAAAGTGTGTATGAGTTTAATCATGTCTCTGAGTGCCACAAACTTCTTGATAAATTTTGTCCTTTGATCCTATAGAGAAAAGAATTTATCCTAAAGCTACATAATGTAGGACCACCTTTGATTATCTCTATCCTTTGCTAACCTATATGTATCTTCATTAGTACTCATCTAGGACTCACTCATCCTTATCTCATTTCTTATGTTCAATGTACTACCAAAAAAATATAGACAACAATAAAGTATTTCCCGTGCCTCTTCTTCACAAACTTATACATTATCCAATTCCTTCATCACTTTTCTATGTGCATTTGCACATTTTTCCTTGATATCTTCTAAATTTCCTTCATCAGACCTAATTGCAATAGGCACTTCAAGTCAAGAGATGTAGACCTTCAAAGAATCAATCATGTCATGGAAATTCTCCACAATAGAAACAGACGAATCAAAATTAGCACCGGGAATAACCTTCTGCAATTCTTCCAGAGCTCTCTCAATATTTATTCTTTTGTGCTCATGTTCAAACTCACTTCCTTCTACAACTTCTTTCTTAGCAATAGTCTTCCTTTTCTTCCCTATTTTTGTTATGCTATTAGAGGTACCTTCCAAATTGATATTCTTAGGAATTTCCCAAAGAATTTTAGCATAATTATCAACTTCAACCTCTAACACCTCATAATCTAACTCAGATATCCATACCAACCTTGATTCAACTACTTCCATGTGATAGAAATTTGTAGACACAAGAAAATTGATGCTTCTAAAGTACCTTTGAACAACACTTACTACAATCCTAAAACTTCTACTCATCCTCATCTAAAATGTTCCAAAGAATGTAGCAAGGGCAATATCTTGTGCATCTGAACTGCCAAGATTTATCATGATGTTCCTAATTTTATGGGCAATAAGCTCTGTAGTTCACCATTCTATCCTTCCTATTACCAACAATTCTCTCAAAAGTAAAAGAGTAGATAGACAACAAGATTTCCATACTAGAATGTATTCTTCTTACTCTTCTTATTTTCCTTTAAATTATTCAAATGATGTATACGAAGTAATTCACACAAGTCATAATCCATACCTTTTTTAACCATATCAATAGTAGTATGTACACCAACAGTAGAAACTATGAGGTCATTGATAGGGATACAAACTTTGTGACTATACCTTATCATCAAATCAACAATTTATTTCAAAACAATCTCTTTCCATTCAAGATTCACATCAGTAACCTCAATTATCTCTTGCTCGTCCATAACCTTCTTTTTGGGAACTGGTCTAGAGGAACACAAACTAGTAATAACTCTAATAGCTTCTCTGGTAATCAAATGTGCCTCATCAATCCACAAAGATTCATCATGAATTCTGCTCAAAACTATTTGAATATACTTCTCAAATTCAAACAAAGGGACTTTCCTCCAAACATCCAAATTTTTCTCAACTAACACTTGGTAGGCATCATGGTTCTCTTTCAATTCACATTCCTAAAGCATTCTCAACTAAACTGAAATCATTTCTTGTCTTAATATAAAAAAATATGTAGATATATTCTATGGGAAACACCCTCAGAGGGATGTGAGAGAATGAACCAACAAACTCTTCCAACACATTCCTCAAATATCTCTTTAAATTAACTTGAACTCTATTTGCACTATTCACAACCTTTGAATTATCCATAGCAATAAAAATGAATTATTGTGCAAATAGGAATACCCCTATAAATTCCAACAAGAAATGTATAGATAACTTTCTTTCAAAGCTCACTTCTAATCCACTTGATCTCTTCTTCAAACCCTAAAAATTTGAATTTCTCTCTAAAATTCCTCTTCAAGCTTCTTTGGAAATACATAAGCCTCTTGAATTATCAGAATTTATTCCTTCCATTCTGAATTATTTTGCAATAAATGCTTCAACTTGTAGGTAGATTACCTCAAAAAATGTGTATACCTCCATTCTTTCAAATTCTAGAGACTTCATCCTTCACACATGCAACTGAGAAAATTCCTTAATTTTGTTACCACATTAAATATAATCTTTTCATGATGTGACATAAGTACTAATGAGGGGGTTTATTAAATTTTCTAATTATTGCTCCCCCTTAGCCACTACTTGACTCCAAAATTCATAGGAGTATCTGCACTAGAGGTTGGCATAGATAAGGCTGGTGATTCCAATTCCTTTCTCCAAATCCTTTTCATTTCCTTTCTTGCTTCTTCTAGATCAATGATTTGATCATTCTTCTTTGCTGGATAATTATTTTGAACCTTTTTCTGTAGTTATTACTAGGGTGTTCTAGATTGCTGCACCTATAGCAAACAACATTCTTCCTTCAATTTTTTCTTTTATTCAACTTATTTTCACACAAACTAACTTTATATCCAATTTTCTTGATCTTAAGACATTTTTCAGAGAATGATAAAGAATCAATAATTTTACTTTTGTAGTCCTTTTCTTTATGACCAATTTTCTTTCAAGAATAACAAACACCATTGAAAGATAGATACATTTTAACATCATGTTGTTTGATAAGAGTTCTTCCATAATTTTTTCTTAGATTCTTGATTTTTCCATCTGTGCACTGAATATTCTTACCAATAGATTTCTTCACTTTAGATATTTTACCTTCCTCAAACACTAAACCACTCTTATCCATTACATGTCTATGAGAAGTAATTAATTCATCAAGCATTGTCGAGATTATCTTAAATTTTTCTTCAAATTTTTTTTCCTTTTCTATATCAAATCTCAAGATTTATGCTTCTTCCTCAAGCTTTATGTATTCATCTATCTTCCTTTTAATTTCAATTTCTTGACATTCTTTAGTTCTTTTCTTCTCATCCAACTATTATAGCAGGTTGGAGACAATTTCATCTACCTTATACTTTACAGCTTTTCAATATCATCTTCCTTATACTTTACACGCTTCAACACTTTTACTTTGCAGCTTTTCAATATACTCATTCACTTTCATCAACTTGTCCTTTAGATCTTCTATTTCTTCTAAATACCCAATAAAGACCACTTTCAGAGGAAAAAATTTCTTATACTCAAATTATGGGACCTTCCTAGAGCTGTTAGGCTTCTTCCAAGGAACCAAGCTCAAATACCAATTTTTGAACATTTGGAATACTACAAGGGGGGTGAATCTGTATTCCATAAAACCACAAAAAAATCTATCTTATCATTATCACAATTCAGGCTAAATCAGAAAGAAGGAACATAAAAACAAACCAATGCAATCATACACATGAACACCAAGATTTTTACATGGAAAACCCAAAAAGGGAAAAACCACGGTGAGGGTTAACTCACAATATATTATATCTGGATACAAAATATTATAGGGCTCACTGACATCACTCACTATCCTTGACAACACTCACTACCTGAGTACAAAAGATGGCTAACTGCCAAGATACAATGATAGTGGCTCAATACCAAAATATTGAACTGGTAGAATACACCTTGAATGTGCAGGGTTCAATTCCAATGAAGCTGAAAATATAAAGTACTACCTCACACAATAGTCACTCAACTAATCTACACTGATCCACAACTGATAAAGTATTTAGGCTCAAATCTTCACATACCTCGTAATATTTTCACACCTTTTCTTTCACATATAATTACACTCACACTTCACATTTCACACCACATTTAACTTATCTTCTCATTCACAGTCCACACCTTATTCCTCACAACATCTTATATATACACAAGTAAATATTATTCATCAATTAGGTAAGCCTAATTAGATAAAAGCAAAATAATCAAAACTCTTTTTTTTGGCTCCATATATGATTTTAAATTTTTATCCATGTAGTGCATTATAACAAGTCAGCTAACATCCATAAAGCATAATTAGTCTCCTTAATGTATTGCATATGTTGAGTTAGATAAGACTAGAACATAATTCACAAAATCTCAAACCAACAAATAATCCTAAAAAAAAACACCTTCCAAATTTGAGAACACATTAATTTACCATCATACCACCAACATAGAGACTACCAACAAAACTACAACATAAGAATGTTCACCATAAGAAAATGTAGAGTCTTCCACACAGTATGCCAAGTAAGGAACAACAATAGAATATAGAGTTGAATTTTATCAAAGATAACCTTCTGCTCACAAGAAAATAGATCTCAAGATCCAGGATATAACTATTTGAATGAGTCATGATAACATGGTTAAGAGATTAGAGTCATATAAAATCTTGCGGTGAATTTTGGACTCAAATTGCAACACCCTAATCTATCACAAGAGGGAATTATTAGCATAGAACAAATTTTGGTAAACCAAGTAGACTTACCATATAGTTATCACCATGTTGACATTGATGAAAACATAGGAACAAACAATCACAAACCATCCATACTTCATGCTTATCTTGCAAGGCTTCCATAATCCCAACAAATGCAAAAGCAATAGTTGGAAGAGCTCAAACTGTAGCAAAAAAATAGAAGAAAAAAGTTAACTACTTAGAAAAGGAAGTAAACGAAAAGAAGAAGATTTTATCATCATATGAAAAGTTAACTTTTAAGTTTCCCTTCATTATATTTGTACTGTCTATTTAAGAAAAAAAATCATTACTACAATTTTGTGTTGGAAAATACCAAGTGTTATGGAACCTGCAACCCATATACTATTGTCAAACCCTCTACACATAAAAACCCAATTGGTTAGTTAGCCCTTATGTCAATTTTATTAGTTTTATATATTCCCCCACCTAAAAATCCTCTTCAAGCTCTCCACCATTGAGCTTAGAACACACACAATCATATCACTCGAAACCCCACTTTTTTTTTCAATCATATCATATGGTTAAATAATTTCTATTTGCTAATTTTAGGCTTTCACATTATATCTTTATGAACCCAAAATTTCATTGATAAAATTATATTTGCATACTTCTTGGAGCATTAAAAATTTAATAGTTCACCTTATTTTAACAATATATAATTCAAACATATATTCCCCCTATAAGCATAAAGATAAAGAAAATAGACAATACCTTTTACTTTAAATAGCCTTGCTTCTTAGATAGATTTAAGATGGAGTGTACCTATTGATGACCATTTTACTCACATCAACAGGGTGAATAAATTCTTCATAGAAAAACTGCAAAGATCATATCCTTCTTGAAAGATATGGAAAAAATAAAATCTAAAGGGGACTCTCCTTTAATAGAAAAAGATTGAATCAATTCAATCCAAAGTCTCCGATAATCAGGTATTGATTGTACTATGTTCGCTCTTAGGTATAATGTGATATTGTTGTTAATCTCAAAGGGACATGGTTGATTGAAATCATATATATCAGATACTAAGTTTTCAATTGGAATTTAAGAAAAAAGATCATGAAATCAAAAGATATGAAATAATATTTCATGAACATCAACAATTTCTTTGCTATCACTTAAGTACATTTAGCATTAAGCATTCAGAAATTTCATAGAAAACAAAAGATTTTCAATAAATTTCCATCCATTCACTTATCTTTTGGAGCATTTTCAAGGAATTTAAACAGCTATTCTAAAATAAAGCATAAAAATATTGAAAATTAAAATTTTCTCCCAGTTATTCTCCATGCATGCCCCAAAGAATTAACTAAAAAAGAGCAAACCACTTTATACTTTACTAGATTACTTTAAAGCTACATATAAAATGGTGTGAGCTTTTAAACAGAGGGGTTTTACTTTGGACACTGAGTAGGTTTTGCATCCACCCTTAAACGGTGCAACACACAGTCTTGTTTTGTTGAACTAACAAAACTAGCTACAAAAGATTCATAGGATAAGTAGCTATCTAATTGTCTCTGATATTAATCAATGTGTACGTGCATACAAATTTTTACACTAGAATGATTCAAAAAATAGGAAAAAAGAACAAAACTTAAAGAAGTTTTGGCTCTTCCCACATCCACAAATTTTGAACTTGACTTAAAAAGAAAGATCATTTGGCCTTTTATAGAACACAAGGCACAAGTAGGATAAGACAAATACATGAGAAGAAATCCAAGGGACCAATCACATAAAGGCACATGGAATATAGTGATAATAAGAGAATTACAATCGAAGTCATCAGAGGTCAACTCCAATTTCACATTGAAGCTCTTCAGGTTCTAATCTTTAATAACCAACATTCCTTCTTGGAACCAAACAAATCAGCTAAAAAAAAAATGTAGGAACTTCCCACAAAATCGAAGTGATCAGGTGGAATTTTCACCCCTACAATTCAGGTTCTTCCTTGATTTGAACATTCCAAGAATGAGCCACCCCTGAAATAGCTACACTTATTTTCCACATGCTTGAGCTCCAACATCCCGAGATCCCGGTATCTAGCACATCTTTGCAATGAACTGTAATCCAACATGAGCTTTTAAAGTGCATCATTGAACTTGGCGACACTATCAAATTTTTTCGTAAATATGATTTTCCTGACCATCCATATTGGAATTTTGCATCACAATCTACATCTCCTACAATCATAAATTGCACACATTAAATCCCTTTTAAAGAAAAACATTTATAAACACCTCATGTAAATAAAGCCATTATTCAAATGTTAGTACATAAATCTCATAAATAACATGCTTTCTAGCATATCATAAATCCTTTCATAATTATCTTCTACATATACCGAACTACCAGACTATCAGAATCATTAAATAAACTTAATATTTTTTAAAAATCATTTCACATGGTTTCTCAGTACCCAGTACCTAGTATTCAACTTTACCCATGAACTTTCCTCAAACTTCAGTTTTACAAGAAATTCCATTTTACCAGACTCCAAATATTGGACTGGAACACTTTGCTCAATATTTGCACCACCATTTACCTCTCAAACGTTTCTGGTTCCCAGTATCTGGTACCCAACACACTTACACTATAAAGTACTCTTTAATTAATAATTTCTCTTTACTTTTCACTTCTGGTGATCTTTTCAACTTGCTAGCTCTTGCCATAAGAGTTATTATTTTTCATTGGGGTCCCCAAGTCTTACAGTCTTGGGCCATGTTGTGAGAACATACAACTTGCAACCAATAAAACCAAATTTAAAACCAAACTTGAAATTAAATAACCAATTGTAAAATATAATTTATACATATTTTAAAACAATAACTTTCACCTTTACCTATATTTTGGCATAAAAAAGTAAAATTAACTGGAAACATTTTTGTGTGCTCTAATTAATTCCTTTTTTTGGAATTTAGTGAAAAGAATCAGTTCATTGACATTGAACTACATAATATGGTAATCCTCTAAAGCCAACCAGGGACAGAGCCTTACTTCCAGTCAAGTATACATAGTCCTGACAAGGTTATCTCTATAATTCCCCCCAAACATAGCTCTACTACTAGCCAAACATCTATAGCCCTAGTAGAGTTATTTGGATAGCCTAAAGAGTTGATTTTTTTTTTAATAGATATTGCAATAATAGCTCATTTTCTCTTTTGATATTTCAATGATAGCTCATTTTCAACTTACAAGCAATGAAGCCCACTATTAGGTTGGGAATTATAGAGGTAGCGAAGATTACCTTTTGATTTTTCATTCAATACAAATCTCTTTATCAATTCAACATTTTCCAAAAAATCATTTAATAATTCCCTGTTGGTGCATATTTCCAGCTAAATTTTACTACTTTATGCCAAATCCTATCTAACTACAACTCACTATGTGTTAAAAAATACGCATAAATTAAAATTTAGCAATGAACAATTTAATCACCAAATTTAAATCTAAATTTAGAAACATTAGTTACCACCCTTCCAATTATATTATATGGCAATTGCTAAATATTTGGCTAGCATTCCCAATTTGATGACACTACACCTCATTAATGGATCAAAAATTTCATGATTACATTGAAGCATGATCACATTATTCTACATTAAATTCAAACGCCTTATTTCACACGTATTATTTATTTCAACTTACCCGGGTGATGACATGTGTTTCCTTATCGGCTTCATTTTCCTTTCTACTCCATATGCAAAACCACCTCCATAATTAATATGGCTCAAAAGATATATGAAACGGCCACCCTTTACTTCAAAATCTTCAACTTGCTTGATTCGTAATCTTTGTACTACTCAAATTTGAAGCAATTTATCACCAACTATGTGCAAAGAATTAATTTGATTTAACATTCCTCTCTAAAGATAATTGTCTAGTTGCCACCTTGCTTACGATTTCAAAGACTTCACTCGAAACAACTATCTACCACAACTTCCTCATGACTTTCTATATATTTTGCATTTCTTTTGGAATTCTCCACACTTTCTCTTAGCTTTCCTCTCTTGTTCTGCATTTTGTTCTATTTATTTTCTCTTGCTTCTAGTCCATGGATAATCAAATTTACTTAAGCCACTCTCACCACCAGAATTTTTTTCTACTTCTGATAAGGTTTTCTTCATACAGAATTTTAGTTTCACTATACCAAATTTGCACTTTGTTCTTGGGGAAAAGTATGTGGAATCGAGCTGGTACTTTTTCTTTTACTCAGACGTGGCTTCTCATTGTGTAGCATCACTTCTGGATATTGGGCTACCTGTTGAAGATGTTTTCTTGGCTTCCAATTTGATAGTAAGGCCTGAATATTTTGGAGAATCTAGATACAATTTTGTCAGTTGCGCACCTGACCATTGGAATCCATTCCATGGATGATATTCCTCAATTCCTGGAACACGAGGAAGTGGTTCCATTTTGACCTTTCCTCATTGACCTCGATATTCGTGACTTTGAAGTTCATAGGGAACTCACCTACATTGGGTATTTAGCCTTGATAGATGAGGTGTCCCATATCGACTAAATGGCAAAAATGACCTACAACTTTACTCACTCTTTTTGGCTTTTTTGATCTTTTTCAAGCAAGAATTTCAATACTTCATGTACATACATGATACACACACATATATAGCTTTTAGTACATCTTAAAGCATGTTTTACTTTGTATGGTTTTATCATTTTTCATTTCAGAGTTCAATTTTATAAATGTTTGAATTAACTCTCATACATAAGATAAGAAAAATTTGCTAATGCAGAGGCTAAACAAAAAAGAAAAGAAACAAAAAGAAAGAAAAGCAAACAAAAAAAAACACAAAAAACCCTACAAAAAAGTAAACTAACCCTAACTAACCACACTTCTAATCTAACAAGCGATTAACATTAACAAAACAAATTATTTTAATTTCTATGATTATTTCCATTGTTTTTTTGGTATGAATTGCAATAGGTTTATCTTTAAATTCATTCAGAAAAATTTCAACCACTCTACTATAATAATGCATTATCTTAAATTTTATGCATTTAATAATCATAAATTCAAAGGTGTACTTAACGATGAATTGGATCATATCTATGAAAATGACCTCATTAAAGCCCGATTGCACACACTTCATCTAATGCAACCATACTCTACCTTCTTCTAGCCCTGGTTCATTTCCATGAATGGTTGTGTCCATTTCTTGACTTTATCCTCCTAAAATCTTCATGTCTTTGGTCCTACCTTCACTTTGCATTTGATTAGACCAAGATGTATCACAATTTAGATTGTTATCAGAGAGAGAAAAATTAAAAGTTTGATACTCTATATCTTGCATAAAATCAAGGAACTTTCCTTTTTTAACTTGTGAATTTTCAAACTGGAGAAAAATGCATGTGTCTCCCGCTCGATTTTTCCGCTCTTTTCCCTCATTTGTATTTTCCACGTATAAGGAGAATGATGACTCATCAATACCGTTTCCTCTTTTCTGATGCAATGTCTCTAAACCTTGGAATTCTTGCCCATTTTCCTACAAAATGTGAGGATTTTCTTTATAATAATTGCAATTTTTAAAATTTCTTGATGTATCAATTAATTTTTTAGCATTTCCAATTTCACTAGGGTTAAACATTTTTCTCACTAATGGTTATTTCCCTCTAGTATTTAGAACTTCTTTTATCAATGGAATTAGTTTACACATGGCCAAGCTTACCCTAGTTAAAAAAGTTTCACACTCAAATTCACCATGATTAGTTGTATCATGAATTCTACACTCGGCGACTCTACTAAAGGTGAATAAACTCAAAGGATGTAACCTCTGGTTAAATTTTTTCTAAAGTTTCTTGAATTCCATATTGAAAAACTAGCTTGCACTCAATTTCACTTTACAAGCTTCCTTCCAAACTCAAAACTAATATAAAATTCAAATATATACCTGCCTAAAATTCAAAGATAGCCCTCCCTCTAGCACCAGTTCCTATTGATGATGATTTTACTCGTAACAACAGGGTGAATAAATTCTTCATAGATAAACTACAAATAACCTATCCTTCTTGAAAGATATGGAACATAGACAATCTAAAGGGGATTCTGCTTTAACAGGAAAAGACTGACTCAATTCAATCCCAAGTCTCTGGTAATCAGGTCTTGATTGTACTAGGTTCGCTCTCGGGTATAACATGATATTGTTGTTAATCTCAAAGGGACATGGTTGATTGAAATCATATATATCATACACTGAGTTTTCAATTGGAACTTAGAACAAATATCATGAAACTGAAAGATTTGAAATAATATTTTATGAACATCAACAATTTCTTTGCTATCACTTAAGTAGATTTAACATTAAGCATTCAACAATTTCATAGAAAATGTAAGATTTTCAATAAATTTCCATCCTTTCACTTATTTTTTGGAACATTTTCAAGGAATTTAAACATCTATTCTAAAATAAAGCATAAAAATATTGAAAATTAAAATTTTCTTGCGTTTATTCTCCATGCATGCCCCAAAGAATTAACTAAAATAGAGAAAACCACTTTATACTTCACCAAATTGCTTCACAGCTACATATAAAATGGTGTGATCTTTTAAAGAGAGGGGTTTTAGTTTGGACACCGAGTAGGTTCTGCATGCACCCTTATACATTGCAACACATAGTCTTGTTCAACTGAACTATCAAAACCAACTACAAAAGTTTCATGAGATAGGTAGCTATCTAATTGGCTCTGATATTAATTAATGTCTACATGCATACAAATTTTTACACCAATATGATTTAGAAAATAGGAAAAAAGAATAAAACTTAAAGAAGTTTTGGCTCTTCCAATATCCATAAATTATGAAGTTAACTTAAAAAGAAAGATCCTCTAGCCTTTTATAGAACACAAGGCACAAGTAGGATATGACAAATACATGAGAGGAAATCCAAGGGACCAATCACATCATAGCACATGGAATGTAGTGACTGATAAGAGAATTACAATCGAAGTCAACAGAGGTAAACTCCAATTGCACATTGAAGCTATTCAAGTTTTAATCTTTAATCATGAGGGTTCCTTCTTGGAACCAAACAAATCTTTCCAAACAAAATGTAGGAACTAACCACAAAATCAGAGTGATCAAGTGGAATTTTTGCCCCTACACTTTAGGTTCTTCCTCGATTTGAACATTCTAGGAATCAGCCACCCCCAAAATAGGTACACTTCTTTGCCACATGCTTGAACTCTAGCATCCCAGGATCCTGGTATCTAGCACATCTTTGCAATGAACTCTATTCTAGCATGAGCTTTTAAAGTGCATCATTGAACCTAGCAACACCATCAGATTTGTTCACAAATATGATTTTCTTGACCCTCCATACCCAAATTTTGCATCACAATCTACAACTCTTGTAATCACAAATTCCACACATTAAATCCCTTTTAAAGAAAAACATTTATAAACATCTCATGTAAATAAAACCATTATTCAAATGTTAGTACATAAATCTCATAAATAACATGCTTTCTAGAATATCATAAATCCTTGCATAATTATCGTCTACATATACCAGCTTATCAGACTATATGAATCATTAGATAACCTTAAGATTTAAAAAAAATCATTTCACATCATTTCCCAGTACCCGGTACCTAGTATTCAGCTTTACTCATGAACTTTCTCTAGACTTCGATTTTACCATAGCTTCCATTTTATCCAACTCCAAATATCGAACCGCAACACTCTGCTCAATACTTGCACCACCTTTTACCTTTCAAGCATTTCCAGTTCTTGGTATTTGATACTTGAATCACTTACATTACGAAGCACTCTTTGATTAAAACTTTTTCTTTACTTTTCACTTCTGGTGATCTTTTCAACTTGCTAGCTCTTGCCATAAGAGTTATTATTTTTCACTGGGGTCCCCAAGTCTTACAATCTTGGGGCGTGTTGTGAGAACACACAACAATATCCTTACTCTATTTTATATGGTCTCTTAGATGCTTGATTGGATACTATGAATGGAATGTAGATTTCTCTTTAAACGAACATAATCTCAAGCTATAGTTAAATGATTTTTAATAGAAAAATGGTAGCACACACCTACTAGAAAATGTGTTGATGATAATGAAGGGTGAAGGATTCTATTTGTAGACTCTTGTTGTGAGGAATGATGTAATTCAAAGATCAACATATCACAATATATGAGAGATCAGTAATAGTTGTGGTAAATTTTGAAAGTTCCTTTCATTACATTCATACTCTCTAAATAAGAAAATGTTTTCATTACAATAATTTCATGTTGTAAAATACTAGGTGTTATGAAACTTGTAACCCACATATTAATGTAAAACCATCTACACATAACAACCCAATTGGTTATTCACCCCTCAAGTCAATTTGATTCATTTTATGTATCTCCCATCTAGGAATCCTCCCCAAGCTCTCCACCCTTGAGCTTAGAACAAGAATAATGCAATCACTCACAACCCACTGTATTTTCTAACCTATGTTTATTTTGTGCATTTCTTTTTCCATCATATGAAGAAATTGAAACACAATTTTTTACTCTAAGTAAGAGTTGTGGTAAATTTTGAAAGTTTCTTTTATTATATTCATATTATCTAAATACTAAAAGGTTTTCATTAAAAAATTTATAGGTTGGAAAACACTGAGTGTTATGAAACCTAAAACCTACATATTGTTGTAAAACCCTCTACTATTGTAAGACCCTCTAGTGTTACAAATTATAATCTTTTGAGTTGATATGCGATACAATGCTCTTCACAATTTGCTTCTAAACTTCACCAATATTAGCAAACACTATCACTAAAAAATAACCTTCTTTGAGTAAGGACCCTTGACATTTATGTAGAGTGCAAGAAATTAATTTGAATTATACCAATTAACAAGGTAATGCATTGTTCAATTGACCTTTTATGACCCTTGTTACAATTTAAATTGATCTATCATTAAAAAAAAGCAAGATTTGTACATATACATAATTGCTTTGAGATACTTGCATTTAAGACAAGAGAAAGAGAACAAAATAAGAACTTGTGAATTCTGATAATGACAATCATATCCTTACAAAGAAAAAACTTTGATACAACCTTATGAGTGAAGCAAATTGGAGAAGTATAAATTGGATAAAAATTATAAATAGACTTGAAAAGGAAAAGTCTCAGGAGTTTAGAAAAGTTTCAATGTTCATCTCAGGTTTGAAACCCAGGCAACTTGTATTTCTGATCTTCAGCTAAGGGGCCTTTGAATTTCTCTTCATACAATAGTAGCAAGAGAAAGCTTCAGCCATTTGACCTAGCAAGGATTAAAAGTTGGAAATGCTCTGCTAAATCTATCCAAAATGTGGAAGCATAGACTAGGAATGTGAAATTTTCAAAGAATACCGAAAAGAAAACAACAAATAATGATTCATAAAATGGCATTGTCATCCACGAATCATCTCTCTGTGTCTCCTAACATACTCCATGCCTGCACCAAAATGGGTGTCTATGGAATAGCAAAGAATGTTTTATTAGTTACACATAAGTGAATTGTATAAGAAGAAGGTGTTTCTCATGACACACAATATCCCCTTGGGCACTAAAAAACAAGAAAGGCTCCTTATCAGGTGAAGTGTGAAAAGGATGGAAAATAGAAAAGGAGGCACCATACTTGACAACAGAGTAGGCTTGGAACTCTAGTGTATTGTTTTTCTCGGTAAAGGAGGAGAAATAAGAGAAATTAATTTTGTCCCTCGAACCTCTCAAGAAAATTTCCACAACATCATAATCCCTGGCGACTTCCTCAAGGGTACTGAAAGTGTCAAGCCAAACTTCGTATTCTGGCAGGAACTCTGATCTCTGCGGCATAGTGCCCCCTCAATGACATCAATGAACTCATAATCACCTATAGAGATGACAAATGTGTATGTGAGGAAACTTGGGAGGAGGGAAAATTAGGTGGTTTTTGAATTTAATTTAGGTGTGCAAGCTGATAATAGTATTGATGCACCTACTATTTTTCATTAGTTTGTCTATTGTTTGTCGTCATTGTCCCTCAGTTTTTCATTTCTATTGCTCTTAACTTTGGTGGGCCCCTACTCTGATGGCATCATGCTATGCATGTTGCTATGTATGTTTTCATACATCTTTATTTGTATATAGTTGTGTTTTTTCTATGAGTTAGTCGGCTCCCTTTAAAAGTGCCCCATTCAAAGTTTTAAAAGAAGTTAAAATTTGAAGTGATTTGGAAAGGAACAACGGGCCCCAAAGGTATAATTTTTAAATCTTTATTATTTGAAACCTTTTAAATGTTTTAAACCATTTTACAACTAATACCTTTGAAATTAAAAAGTAAATTAAAATTTTTTCTAGCTTTAATAAAGTGAAAAAAAATAAAAAATTGGAGTGCGGTCCACCTTAATTTGCCCCTATAGTTAGATTGGACAACTTTTATTTTGGGAGGCATAAATTTTTCCCAATATATCTTTTTCTTGACTTCTTGTATTCGTTGGAAATATGATTCTGAGCTCTACACAGTGGTACAAGTATAGTTCCGTGATTTTTCTATTTTTACATGCTTTCTAGGTTTGGAAGTCAGATGTTCTTTGTTGCACAGTTTTGAGCATAAATTTTGCATATGAAGTCAGATTTTTGATTTCAAAGAGGCATTGACGAGCATTTGTAGTGTACTACACAATGGTTCATATTGTTTATCAATTTAAGGAGTAGGATGATCATTTTACTTGTTTGATCACTTGTAGGTGCTTGAGATTCGAGGTGTGATTGTGTGAGCATCGAGATGATTCAAGTGGAAAAACCTTAAGGGAGTGCATGTTTTTATATGATTTTTATGATGGTACAATTGATTATTAGTTTGGTGCTTTTTGGTATAGGTTTATAGGTCTCTTTTAGATTTGGGACTTTGATGGAGACAGTTACACAGGTTGTCTTCAATTTTGAGGACATGGTTGGACATGGTTTGAGACTTGGAGTACTGTATGGGTGATAGTTGAGTGCAGGTACAACAATGCTATGATTATGGTGTCATGGATATGTAGGTACATTTGATGCATTGGCATGACATGATCATGTAAGTGTTGTTTGGTGGTGATATGGTTTGATGTTAAGAGATTTTTCTTATCTTCCTAGTGCTTATTTGGCTCTTTGACTATGATTACTCATTTGTGGACATGTTTGGAAAATAAAATCTAAGGTTGATTTCATAATTGAGTCATGTGGTCTACATGGTTATGTTCTTTGATATCTCATTTTGTAGTTACTAATGTGATGATGAGTTTTCATGTTTCAATGGTTGGATCTACAAATTATGCACATGTGTGGTTTGGCCACTCATTCATTTAGAGTGTGATGACTCAGATTTGGACTATCTGTATCCACCAAGTTTGATTCATTGTTGTTGTAGATTTCATTAGTTGCCCTTATTTGTCATCATTTGTGCATTGGTATGTTGTTTTAGGATTGAGAGGATGATTGGTTACAATACTTAATTAGTCAGGTGATGGCACTTGTAGCATGTGGTTTGATCATGATGTCATGATAGCTTGTTACATTCATTGGTTATACACTTTCAATGGGAGCTTTTGATAGTGATAACTTGATGGTGTTGGATTGGTTTCTGATGTTTTGATGGTGGTTTTATGTATCTTCTTGGCTTGAAGATCTTGTTTTACTTGTGTGTTACTGACATTGCAATTAAGTGTGTGTAGTCCTTGATGATCTTCTTGGAGAGGATGGTTGTCATGATGCCATGTGTAGCTCATATCATGGTTTAGTGAGAATTGTTGGTAGTGACATGGATGCATTATTGGGTATGATTATCTTCATGAGATTGAGGATATGTATTCTTGGTTTAGAGTGAGTTTTTTATTATGTCATGATATACTCTTGCTTCTATATAAGAGTTTGGAATATTACATGTTCTTTTGATACCTGAATGTATGTTATCGTGCATGTGATCTCCTAGGAAGAGATGTTTAGATCATGTTATCATGATAGGTTGTTGATTCTACAGTTGGATCTTTGCCATTGATCATGTGTGATTCTCTTTGTATTGAATACATTGATCATTTTCTTGATTTCTTCATGATGGTGCTATGTTGCATTTGGAGTTTGGAATGTATTGATTTGTTATAGGTGCTCGTGGATACTTAGAGATGTAGGTGATGGTTGGAGTTTTAGACTGTGATTAGAGACATTTTCTTAAGATAGTTACTCTTTGGAGGTTTCAATAGGAAGACTGAGGAGCTTTCACTTGGATATGGACGTGACTTCATGATGGATCGATAGAGGAGATTGTTCTTGGAGTGAGTCATGATGACTTGGTTATCTTGGAGGAGCATTCTCATTCCCCACTCTTGATCTACTCGGTGGTGTATTGTTTGAGAGGTATTTTCCAATTATATCTCTCATATTTGTTATGTTTCATGCTTTTATTCTCATGGGATTGAGTTGATTAATGGTGATTCATTATGGAGACTCATTTGAGGATTATTTAACATGAGTTTATATGCTTATATTTCATAGATATGGATCTTTGGCTATGAATAGTTAGTTCTGGAGGATTCATTTTGAGGGATGATATGGCATGGTTATCTCCTTGTGCATTTGAGTTCATGATATCATTATTTTACATGGATTATTAGGAGATGGTTTATGGGCTGATTTCTAGTATTGAGGATGGTTACTTTGAGTTTTATCTTCTTGATTACAGAGGCTTACATCCATGTTGGAATTGTTACATTGGTTCATATGTTGTACTTGATCTATGAGGTTGTGTTATGGATGTTGTTGAGGCTTTCCATTTAGGGTTATTAGGAGATCATACTTGATACAACAGTACACTTTTGAGGTGTTGGTAGAAGGAAATTATGGTTTATAGGTTTTCTCTTCTTCATGGTTTCTTCCTAGATGTTCATTTGTGTAGGATGGTGGCGACATGTTGTGATAGATTATGTAGCTATTTGGGTTGCATGTGTGGATCATTGTTATTTTTCTTGGTACTTCATGCTTTGATTTACTTATCACACCTTGATGTATAGTGTTGATTGGTTCTACTTGATATACTTTGACATTACCTATGTAGGGGGAGTTCCTTGATATGTATATTCTTCATTCATACATTTTATACAAGGAGCTTGGTTGTAGTTTATAGGAAACATATGTTATTGGAACGTGTTTGCTAATGTATTGATACCTTGGAGGTATGGATGGTTGGATATATTAGCATGTGTTGTGGATGCTAGTTCTAATCGTGTGAGTTTTTTCAATTAGTAGTATCTTGGTTGGAGCCTTTGTTATCACTTGTATTTGATGCATTTTCTCACAGACTAGTGCATCTTCACCTTGGTATGTTCCTTTTCTTCCATAGATGGCACATTGGAGAATGAGAGGAGTTCTTGATTGATATGGTGGTAACTTTGTTCTTATTGCATGTATCTTGATGGAGAATGAGAGCATGTTGGATATTCATGTGATTTAATGTATGGCTATGATGATGTATTTCATTCATTGATCCCATATGCAATGCATACAACAAGTGGAAGAATGTTGGGATATGGTGTTTTACACCATTGCATAAAATGATTGATTATATTGTTGTAATTAAATAATTATTTAGTTGTGATACACCTTGGTGGTGTTGTTTATCAGACTAGGTAATTATTTGGGGTCCACTTTATGTTGTATTGTAACATTGTATTATTATTTAATGTGTGGGAGACATTTGATAATAATTTACTATGGGGAAATAATAAATAATGTGATTTCTTAGTACCCAATATTAAATAAGGGGTTAGTGTTTTTTTATTCACATGGTTTTGTGGTACATGGTTTCACCTTACCACTAGTATTTTGTGTGAGCTGGTGTCTATAAAAGAAAACACATGTGTAGTGGTTTAGGTTGGATGAGTGGGTTGGTTTTCATTATTGAGTCTTTCTAAGGAGTGCATTTGTGAAGCATGGAATGGGATGTGTGGATTCATGCTTGGACACATGAGAATGCATTGGAACGCTTGATGCTTTAGAGGTATTCATTGCAACTCTTGTATTTCTTTATTACTAAATAATATGATGGAGTATAGATGCTTTTGGAGAATGGGTTTTTCCCTCTTGAGGGATTTTGCAAGGTATATCTTGTGTTATCTTGTGGCTTGTCTATTTGATCTATGCATTTTGGTTACTTGTATGCATGTTTATATCTAATGGGTTATGGAGGAAATGGATTAATATTTTGGGTTGAATGCAATATTTCCTAACACCCTAACTATAAGGGTTTCATGAAGGTTGAGGATAAGAAAGGGCTTTTGGAGCTATTGGAAAACTTGATGGTGAAATCTAGTAAACAATGGGTGGAGGTCGAAGTTGTTGATTTGGAGGATTCTCCTACTGAGGATGCTTTGGAGGGTGAACGTGTGGACTCGAATGGTCAGCCTAAGAATGTTGCTAATTGCATGATAGAAAAATGGACCCTTGTCATTTTCATGGTCTTTAGGGCCTTGTTTCATGATGTTTGGTTTATTTTTCTTTGATTTTATGTTGTAACATGGCTTGAACATGCATATTTAGGTAGTAAAATTCAAATTATGATGTTTTGTGAATGTGTTGTGAAGTGTTGTAAATCATTTCTACACTCTTCTAGACTCTATTCATTAAAATTCACCTAAAAATCACCTTTTCATCACTAATCAAGTCCTATTTTGAAGTGTTGTATAGTCTTGTAACAAGGTTTCACGCTTTTCTAGGCATAAATTCACTATTTACACATTTCTTATGCTTTATTTGATCCCTTTATGACCTTATAAGCTTTAATTAAGTGCATTTTTGAATGTAAACCCGACAAATAACATTAAACATGACTTAATTATTGACACCCATTTTCAGGTCCTAGGTGGGACCCATTCGCCATCGGTGGCCGAATGAGTCCACCTTCACTCCAAATTCAATTTTTTCTAAATTTCCTTTTGGGTTTTTTATTCAAAAACACTTGATGTCAGCTTGTGATGAGGTATTAATGGGTTACTAAGGCACAAGACTATATAAATAAGTGTTTTTACATCAATTTCAACCCCCATTCATTCAAGCATTCAATCTCCTACATTCACATATCACATTCAAGCATTCAAGCATCTTACAACATCAAATCAAGCACTATTCAAGCATTTTGGAGCATCCATTGATACAAATTCAGGTTTCATCAACAAGGGTTTGGTAAGTTAATAGCATGTGCATGTTATTTGTTTATCATTCTCTTGCATTTCATTATTTCTTTAAGGGTTTGATTATCAAAGTGGGGTTTGACCAAGGAAAACCCCTATTTGCTAACCCTCAACCATTTTTCCTTTCTAGCATGCGTGTTTGCAGAACTTTGTATGCAGATTTCACAAGCATTTAGGTGTTGAAGAGTGGTCAAAAAACTAACTAGGTGCTTCAAGTCAAATCAATCATTTTTCAAGCTTGGAGAAGGTATTTTATTTGTTTCCTGCAAAATTGACTTTGCCAACCTAGCAAGCATATATCTCCAAATCTGGTGTTGCAGAGTTGTCTATTGATTTCTTAGAATTTTGGGAGAGGACTAAATTTCCACCAGTGGTGAATGAGTCCCACCTTAAGACTGAAAATCTAGATTTTGTTAGTTTTGGATCCTAACAGTCAGAAACTTATTCTCGACAATTTTCACTAGAAGTGGGACTAATTTGCCACCCTGGGTGAATGAGTCCCACTATTGATTTTCTGTGATTCTAGACAACATTCCACATATTCCAAAATATTCATTAGACCTCTAGGTGCACATTGGTTCAATCCATTTCCTTCTGTTTTGCATTTATTCATTCTTAGTTAATTTATTTGCATATCACATTGTGTTTTCCAGCATAGCTTAAATCTTTAGTTTTGCATTCAAATTCAGTCATATAGATCACTTAATTGCATTTAGTTCATTTAATTTAGCCTAAATAACATCATACATAGCATAATTTGAATGAACCCTTTAGCATTTTTGGCCTACCTCTCTCCTTTTATGTGAAAATCTCTAAAAGAGTTAGGGAGTCTTGTGTGGTGCCAAAAATCTATGGCTCATTTTGGTGAACCTGCATTTTGAACATTTTGCATTTTTTATTTCATTTGCATAGTAAATCCTAGATTACACTTGCATCAACATTCAATTAGGGTATTGTTTTGTTTCCTGCATTCTAGGACTTCTCATATTGCATTAGTGAAAGCTTTGTTTAGATTTCATTTTTGCATTGCATATCATTGAAAAAACTAAAAAATATGCATTTTGCATCCTTTGTTGCATTCTAAAAAGCATTAGAATCACATTAAAATTTCTAAAAACAACAAAATAACTCATAGTTGGACTCATTTTCCACCCTGGGCGAATCAGTCCACCTACACTTTTTAAACAACATTTATGGCATTTTTCTTGCATTTTCCTGCATTTCTATTTTTTGTAGTCACTTCTCTATTACAATTAGTAGACTTTCTATTATTTGCATTTAGAACTCCTAGATTTCCTTGCATTTACATTCACCCCATATTTTGTGGTACTTGTATGAGTGTTTGGTTCCCCATTGATAATACTTTAGTGCGATGAAGTTCTAGACTCATGGCTTCCTGTGATAGCACTTTCGTTGTGGACCTTGGGGTCTCAAGAGATCCTACTCCTAGTATGGAAAATGGTGCATTAGGCATTGAAAATACCATTTCTATGCCTTCACCTTTCCATCCAATGAATGTTGACACCCAAAACAAGTCCATCCCACAAGAAAAGGTAATTAATATTCATGAGGGTTTTGCACATTTTCAACAAGACTTTCCCCTCGAAATAATTTCCACCACTGCCATACCCACAATCAAAAACCTTCATCGCTTGATTGAAAGTGATGATGGCTTGCAAGTTATGAAGAGGATTGCCAAGATTTACAATAAACATGCCTCTTCTAATACCCAATTTGTAAACATTCATGTAAGCCAAGGAGGACCTCAAGTTCCTCCCCCTTCAACCATAGCATCCATACCAACTTATACCACTCCTCAATTCACCACAACTATGCAACAGGTTAGTCATATGGCTCCTTCTTTCACAATTATAACTAGCATTCCTAGTTCTCTTGTGGCATCGCAAGTCCCCTCCACCACCTTCACACCCCTTAGTATTCCTTTCACTTCCCCTAACATCACCTACACTCCATCACCATTTTCCCTTCCACCTCAAACCACTTACCTCGACCCTATTCTTACACTTCTTAACACTGTTTCATCCATGCAACAACTTTCCACCATTAGCCAATGTCAAAATGCTCCACCCACATATCATGTCCATAGCAGCCCCTTATCCTTAGAAATCTTATGAACCCCGATGCCATAAGGGATAGAAATGCCTCGGTTTGAGAAATACAGAGATAAAGGAGACCCTATCAACCATGTTAATGCTTATACAACTTTATGTAGTGATTTTTTCCTTGATGATAAACTCTTAGCCAAACTTTTTCCAAGGACTTGAAAGATACTGCAATAGAATGGTTTTCCAACTTTCCCAATCATTCCATCCAATCATTCAATGAATTGGTGGATGCTTTCATAAGTCACTTTCAAGTTCACATGACTCCTAAAAAGATGATGGCTGACCTCATGAGATGTAGAAAAAACAAAAATGAAAAAGTAACTGATTTTATGTCACGATACCAGTCCTTGTATGCTTAAATTGATGTCAAGATTCCTAATGCACATCTGCAAAAGATGTTTATCAAAAATTTGCACACAAAACTTCAGGATAAATTAACGATGATGAAATTCCCTTCATTTATGCATTTATGCACAACCTTATGTGACTATCACAACTTAGTTTCTAGTCGAGACTCAAAGTCCACTTCTAACCTAGCTGAAAAATCTTAACCACAAAACCAAAACAACACACAAAACTTTTTCAAACCAAATAGAGGTTTTTTACAATTCAATTTGCCTCCTCAACCGTAAACACCAACCCAACAAGTTCCAAATCAAGTGGCAGTTGTTAAAGCAATGGTGCCTTATACATATGGGGACCCGAAGATACAATTTACCCCCTTACCCAATACCCTCCATAACACAATGAACCAATTGCTTCAACAACACATGATCACTTTGCCAACCGTTAAACCACTCGATGCCACCCAACCCTTACCACCTACCTTTAAACCAAATCCTTATTATCATTTTCATTGCCAAAATGGACATGACACCAAACACTATAAGTGTCTAAAACATTTAGTTCAAGACCTCATTGATTCGGGCCATTTATCCATTGCGGGTGTTACTAATCAAAGCAATAAGTCTATTGCAACCCTTAACCAAAATTTACAAATTTTCACCAACCCATGCCTAAACACAATATTTTATTTGTAAAGGCTAGTGAACCTTCAAACACCGATGTAATGAATGTTGATACAAATAGTGAACAACATGATATAACTCCAACTATTACCCAAGTTAATCCTATGGATAAACATGTGGGTGTGATAGACGTTATCCCTCATAAGGGCCAAACCAATAAATCTCTTAATATCACTTTTTCTACTAAAGATATACTTCAAAAAATTCTTGATGGTCCTCTTTACATAGCCGGTAGAATCTATGATAAGCCCACCAATGGGATATTAATAGATCCCACCTATGGTGAGAATGTGATCACATAAAATTTTTTAGTATTACACTATCTCTATCAAGATGATTATAATAAACAAACTACATGGATTAACACACATACTTGTTTTGCATGCCCTATGATTAGATCGATGGTGCTCCCATTACATAAAGGACCCAAAACTTTAGATGTAACATTTTCTATTATTCCACAATTGGATCAATTTCATTTGTGGCTAGGCCACCCTTGGCTTTGCTAAATGAAAGTGGTCCCATCAATGGTTCACAAATGTTTGATGTTTCCACATGGCAATGAAATATGTACCATAAAACATAGTGGCTTTAATCCATTATCCTCTAAAGGTAATTTTTCCTTAGAATCCTTTTGGCCTGAACCTATGGAACCCATCACCCCTCGAAAGGACTTCTTTTTCATAGCCTATCAAAATTTCAAAGCAAAAAAAAAAATCAATTTGTCTCTTCGTAACACATCCCTGTCCACTTCCACACTTTCTATCATAGACGAAACCATGCTTTAGCCTGAGTCAGACATTGAGAAAACCATACAACCACCTTTACACACTTCCCCTCCATCATTTAAAATACCAAGAGAAAATGAAACCAATCCTATCATGCCTCCTCACATTAAACAAGTGTATAAAGCCAAAGAGAAAGTGATTGATCCATCCTCTTTGATTTGTTCTGTTCTTCCCTCTTTAGAAGCAGAAGAACCTATGATGACTCAATCTACTCTTACCCCTCAACAACTTCAAAATAGAATTAAATGAAATTGTACTGCTAGGGAATGTAGGCATCATCATCATCTCCTCACTCATCAGTCTTGCATGGAAGAAAATAAAGAAAATAACCCTCCTTCTCTTGACCCGACACAAGATAGTCTAGTCCAACCTTCACAACAAACTCAACCAATCCAAGAACCACAACTTTTGATACATCCTCCATTGGAAATCACCCTTCGTCCTCCCATCATCATCTATCTTGATGATGATGATGATGATGTGGTGATAGAAAAAATAGATGAAGAAGTTCCCAATGATTTAAACTCTTTATTTTCATCTACCATGAGCTTAATTGATGTCAACCAAGTGAAGAACCTGGTACGACTCCTAGTTCAACACTTGCAATTCTTCCTTTGGACAGTCAACCGCCCTCGCATTATACTGAACATGATTGGAAGGAAGATGACTTGTTAGATGGTTGACTTGCATTTTCCTACCTAGCCTTTTTGCATTTCTCTTTTTATTTTTCCTTTTGCACTTTCATGTTTGTATCGTGTTCCCCCATAACGTGTGTTTGATGTTCCCTCTCTTTGTACAATTCTTCTATTTGTACCTCTATTCTTCTATATGTTGTGCATTGTTATTTTCACTTTTTTTTTGTGTTCTCCTTTTTGGGATTAAGCAAAGCATAGAGGTGCTAAATGTCTCTTCCATGTTGACCCAAAAGGTCCTTTAACTTTTTCTCTTCTTTTTTTTTGTTTTCCTTTTGGGGATGATGCAAGGCATTGAGACTAAAATGTCTCCTTCATGTTGACCCAAAAGATTTTTATTTTCTTTTACCTTTTCATTTTCCTTTCACTTGCGTTTTTATTTTGGGAATGACACAAGGCATTGAGACCGCAATGTCTCTTCCATGTTGACCCAAACTGTACTTTATTTTTCTTTTGTTTTTGCTATCGTTGTGGCATTCTTCTAGTTCTATGTGCTTTGGGGAATGATAATAGTTTCAAGCTCTTTAATCAAAACATTGTAGCAATGAACATACTAACCCAAACTCAATAGATCCCTTATGTTTTTTGTGTGTTCTTTTTTGAGGGGAAACTCTCTTTCTCTTGTTGCTCCTTTTCATTGACATGACACAGCCTTACTCAGAAACATATGAATTGGCATAGGGCTTTCCAAGTTGACTCTCATGTCTTGTTTTATTTTTGCATTTTATTTCCTTCACTACTTTAATGTAATTTCTCATAGAACAATGTGTAGCAATTCCTTTAAAGTGGGGGGAATACATTACCATTAATTCATTTGCATTCTTGCTTCCTAGTGTAGCCTTGTCATTTATATGATGCGTTCGTCACTTTGTGGATGAAATTGGGTGTGTTGTCCTTCATAAGTGTGATCTAGATCTTAGCATATTACATTCCTCTTGGTAGCCTGATGGGACGCACTGTATCCCCTAAGTTGTGAATATACTATTCTTTGATTGGTCTTCTCTTGGAGACATTAGACATAATGTTCTCTAAGTGACTAACCTTGCATGTACTTAACAAGACTCCTTTGAACTTTATATTTTTTTCATTTTTACATTTTGCATTTTTCCACCTTGCATAATGCAACTTGCATGTCTTTGGTACCTTCCTTTTTGTTCATGAGTTCTAAGCATATGGAGCTTTGCTTGTCTCATGAAGCATGAACTGAAATTTTTCCTCGTGGCACCTTGTTAAAGTTATTAGGAGGTATAACTTTGATATGGTTGAGCGGGAAGACCATCTAGTGGCATGAATTTCCCAATAGCCACCTTTGTGTTTGTGAGTGCATACCAAATAGCGTATGTATCTCCTCTTTTAGGATTTCTCACCCCACAGACAACTAGAAGTTCTATGGCCCTAGAGTGAGAATACGTGGGCCTTCTCACCTAGCAGACCGCCATGAGTTTTGTCACCCCAAAGTGAGCATGCATTCTCTTTTTCTCACAATTAGCCTAGATCGAATCCACAACTAGTTAGACAAATGATTGAAACTTCATCTGATTCTCTCTTTTCAACACTTGTGTATTCCTTTTTTCTTATGCTTAGTTTTCCATGGGATCTTCATCCTAGGGGCTTGATCATCCCTCTTGATCATTGTAGTCCATCTTGCTAATGTAAGTACATTTGAACCCTCCTCCCGATGTTTGTGGCTACTTTAGTACATGAGTTTGAAGCAAGATCATCCTCTCACTAAAATGGGGACTAAATGCAGTGTAGAAAAATGGACCCTTGTTATTTTGTGGTCTTTTAGGCATTTTTTCATGATGTTTGGTCTATTTTGCTCTGATTTTATGCTGTAACATGGCTTGAACATGCATATTTAGGTACTAAAATTCAAATTATGATGTCTTGTGAAGGTGTTCTGAAGTGTTTTAAAGCATTTCTACACTCTTCTAGACTCTAATCATTACAATTCCCCTAAAAATCACCTTTTCATCACTAATCAAGTCCTATTTTGAAGTGTTGTAAAGTCTTGTTATAAGGTTTCACACTTTTATAGGCATAACTTCACTATTTACACCTTTCTTATGCTTTATTTGACCCCTTTATACCCTTATAATCTTTAATTAATTGCATTTTTTAATGTAAACCTGACAAATAACATTAAACATGACTTAATTCCCAACACCCATTTTCAGGTCCTAGGTGGGACCCATTCGCCATGGGTGGCGAATGAGTTCCCCTTCACTCCAAGTTCAAATTTTTTAAAATTTCCTTTCAGGTTTTTATTCAAAATCACTTGATGTCAGCTTGTGATGAGGTATTAACAAGTTACTAAGGCACAAGATTTTATAAATAAGTGTTTTTGCATCCATTTCATCCCCCATTCATTCAAGCATTCAATATCCTACATTCACATATCACATTCAAGCATTCAAGCATCTTACAACATCAAATGAAGCACTATTTAAACATTTTGGGGCATCCATTAATACAACTTCAGATTTTCATCAATGAGGGTTTAGTGAGTTGATAGCATTTTCATGTTATTTGTTTATCATTCTCTTGCATTTCATTATTTCTTTAAGGGTTTGATTACCAAAGTGGGGTTTGACCAAGGGAAACCCCTATTTGCTAACCCTCAACCATTTTTCCCTTCTTGCATGTGTCTTTGCAGACCTTTGTATGCAGATTTAACAAGCATTTAGGTGTTGAAGAGTGGTGAACAAATCAACTAGGTGATTCAAGTCAAATAAATCATTTTTCAAGCTTGGAGAAGGTATTATGTTTGTTTCATGTAGAATTGACTTCGACAGCCTAACAAGTAGATATCTCCAGATCTGGTGTTGCAGAGTTGTCTCACAATTTCTCAAAATTTTGGGAGAGGACTGATTTTCCACCAATGGTGAATGAGTCCCACCTTAAAACTAAAAATCTAGGTTTTGTCAGATTCTAGATCTCGACAGTCAGAAACTGGTCCCCAATAATTTTCACCATAAGCAGGACTAATTCGCCACCCTAGGTGAATGAGTCCCACTATTGATGTTTTGTGATTCCAGACAACATTCCATAGATTCTAGAATCTTCATCAGATGTCTAGGTGTACATTGATTCAACCCATTTCCTTCTATTTTGCATTTATTCATTCTTAGTTCATTGTTTGCGTATCACATTGTGTTTTCCAGCATAGCTTAAATCTTTAGTTTTGCATTCAAATTCAGTCATGAAGATCACTTAATTGCATTTAGTTCATTTCATTTAGCCTAAATAACATCATACATAACATAATTTGAATGAACCTAGTTAGCATTTTTGGCCTACCTCTCTCCTTTTAGGTGAAAAACCCTAGAAGAGTTAGGGAGTCTTGTGTGGTACCAAAAATCTATGGTTCACTAACCCTTCTGTTGAGCCTTTGAATTGGGATGAAATTGACTTGGATGTTTTTTGCAGAATGGTGAAGGATGGGACTAAAAATATCCTTTCACTGTTTAGAAGGATTTTTCGAGGATCAAGGATCTCAATTCTAAGTTGAATGAATGGCAGAGTGTCTTTGTGGTGTTGGTTAACTATAAAAAAAGGAATGGAGGGTGAAAAATAAGTTTAAAACTATGAATGTTCTTGAAAAGGTGGTTATAGATGTTGAGAAAATGGGTAGGGACCATGAGGAGAGGCTTGTGTCCTTGGAGGATAATGTCCATAGGGTTCATGAGGAGCAGCTTGTTTCTTTTGAGGAAAAAGTTAATAATATTTGTAGTGGTTGGCAGTCAGTGGTGCAAATTAGTAACCAGTCTCTTAATTCAAGTGCATAGTGTTTGAATCTACTAAATGAAAAAGCCCTTAGGTGGACTGGTAAATAGCTGGAGCTCAATGAGAATGAGGAGGAAATTCTTGATGCTAATTGCAAGAATAAAATGGAGAAGAGTTTCAATGAGGGCATCTGTTTTCATACTAGGAGAAAGACAAAAAAGAGGCTTGCTATTTTTTTGTAGGAGCTAGAAGATGCAGTGGAGATGCATGATAATGTCACCTCTAGTAATTTGGAGGTGATTAAGGTTCTAGATAATCTACTTTTGTTTGTACTTGGTTAGATTCTATGCTAATTTGTTGTTGTTGGTTTAGTTGTGGTTTGCCTAGGTTTATCTTTTAACATTTTTTTGTTTTTGGGGGTTGTTGGTGCTAGTTTCTTAATCTTGCGTGGGATTCTCTTGATGTAAAGTGTTTCAAGATCCCTTCAAAAATATATTTTCCTTATCAAAAACATTGTACATGTATTATTGGTATCTTTCACATCATATTGTGCCTTATGTATTTGCACTATGATATAAAAGGCCATGGGGGGTTGTGTACATAATTGTTTTTTCATCACACCTTTTTTAGTGTCCCTTCCATGAAAATAATGAATCACATGAGGCAAGAAACAATGTATTAGCACTATGATCTATCTTGGCTCTCTCTTTGCTCATGTGTGTGTGGTAATAGAAGTATCACTATGATCTATTATTAGCACCCACACATGATGTAAGATTCAATTTGATTCATTATTTTCATGGAAGGGACACTAACAAAGGTGTGATAAAAATAAAAGTTTTGTACACAACTCCCCATGGCCTTTTATATCATAGTGTGAGTACAATAAGGCATAATATGAATGTTGGTGCAGATTTCATTAGTTGGCCTTATCTATTGTCATTTGTGCATTGGTATGTTGTTTAAGGATTGAGAGGATGGATAGTTAGAGTACTTAATTAGTCAGGTGATGGGAATTGTAGCATGTGGTTTGATCATGATGTCATGATAGCTTGTTACATTCATTGGCTATACACTTTCAGTGGGAGCTTTTGATCATGATGAATTGATGGTGTTGGCTTGGTTTGTGATGTTTTGATGGCAGTTGTATATATCTTCTTGGCTTGGAGATCTTGGTTTACTTGTATGTTACTAACATTGCAATTGAGTGTGTGTAGTCCTCGATGATCTTCTTGGAGAGGATGGTTGTCATGATGCCATGTGAAGCTCATATGACAGTGACACAAATGCATTATTGGGCATTATTATTTTCATGAGATTGAGGATACGTATTCTTGGTTTAGAGTGAGTTTGTTATTATGTCATGATATACTCTTGATTCTATATAAGAGTTTGGAATATTACATGTTCTTTTGATACCTGAATGTATGTTATCATGCATGTGATCTCCTAGGAAGAGATGGTTAGATCATGTTATCATGATAGGTTGTTGATTCTACGGTTGGAGCTTTGACATTGATCATGTTTGATTCTCTTTGTATTGAATACATTGATCATTTGCTTGATTACTTCATGATGGTGCTATGTTGCATTTGGAGTTTGGAATGTATTGATTGGTTATAGGTGCTCGTGGATACTTAGAGATGTAGGTGATGGTTGGAGTTCTCTTGTGGTTAGAGACATTTTCTTAAGATAGTTACTCTTTGGAGGTTTCAAAAGGAAGACTGAGGAGCTTTCACTTGGATATGGACATGAGTTCATGATGGATCGATAGAGGAGATTGTTCTTGGAGTGAGTCATGATGACTTGGTTATCTTGGAGGAGCATTCTCATTCCCCACTCTTGATCTACTCGGTGGTGTATTGTTTGAGAGGTATTTTCCAATTATATCTCTCATATTTGTTATTTTTCATGCTTTTATTCTCATGGGATTGAGTTGATCCATGGTGATCAATTATGGAGACTCATTTGAGGATTATTTAACATGTGTTTATATGCTTTATATTTCATAGATATGAATCTTGAGCTATGTATAGATAGTTTTGGAGGATTCATTTTGAGGGATGTTATGGCATGGTTATCTCCTTGTGCATTTGAGTTCATGATATCATTCTTTGATGAGGATTATTAGGAGATGGTTTATGGGATGATTTCCAGTATTGAGGATGGTTACTTTGAGTTTTATCTTCTTGATTAGAGAGGCTTACATCCATGTTGGCATTTTTACATTGATTCATATGTTGTACTTGATCTATACTAGACTCAGATGTGGACTATCTATATCCACCAGGTTTGATTTGTTGTTGTTGTAGATTTCATTAGTTGGAATTATCCGTTGTCATTTGTGGATTGGTATGTTGTTTTAGGATTGAGAGGATGGATGGTTAGAATACTTGATTAGTTAGGTGATGGGACTTGCAACATGTGGTTTGATCATGATGTCATGATAGCTTGTTACATTCATTGGCTATACACTTTCAATGAGAGCATTTGATAGTGATGACTTGATGGTGTTGGATTGGTTTGTGATGTTTTTATGGTTTTTTTATGTATCTTCTTGGCTTGGAGATCTTGATTTACTTGTATGTTACTGACGTTGTAATTGAGTGTGTGTAGTCCTCCATTATCTTCTTGGAGAGGATGGTTGTCATGATGCCATGTGTAGCTCATATCATGGTTTAGTGGGAGTTGTTGGTAGTGACATGGATGCATTATTGGGTATCATTATCTTCATAAGATTTGGGATATGCATTCTTGGTTTAGAGTGATTTTGTTATTATTTCATGATATACTCTTGATTTTATATTAGAGTTTTGAATATTACATGTTCTCTTGATACACGAATGTATGTTAGGCTGCATATGATCTCCTAGGAGGAGATGGTTAGATCATGTTGTCATGATAGGTTCTCAATAATATGGTTGGAGCTTTGAAATTGATCATGTGTGGTTCTCTTTGTATTGAATACATTGATCATTCACTTGATTTCTTCATGATGGTGCTATGTTGCATTTGGAGTTTGGCATGTATTGATTGGTTATAGGTGCTCGTGGATACTTAGAGATGTAGGTGATGGTTGGAGTTCTCTTGTGATTAGAGACATTTTCTTGACATAGTTACTTTTTGGAGGTTTCAATAGGAAGACTGAGGAGCCTTCAGTTGGATATGGACATGAGTTCATGATGGATCGATAGAGGAGATTGTTCTTGGAGTGATTCATGATGACTTGGTTATCTTGGAGGAGCATTCTCATTCCCTACTCTTGATCTACTTGATAGCATATTGTTTTAGAGGAATTTTCCCATTATATCTTTCATATGTGTTATGTTTCATGCTTTTATTCTCATGGGATTGAGTTGATTCATGGTTATTGATCATGATGACTTTGTTATCTTGGAGGAGCATTCTCATTCCCCACTCTTGATCTACCCGGCAACATATTGTTTTAGAGGTATTTTCCCATTATATCTTTCATATGTGTTATGTTTCATGCTTTGATTCTCATGGGATTGAGTTGATTCATGGTGATTGATTATGGAGACTCATTTGAGGATTATTTAACATGATTTTATATGCTTTATATTTCATGGATATGGATCTTGGGATACATATAGTTAGTTTAGAAGGATTCATTTTGAGGGATGTTATGCCATGGTTACCTCCTTGTGCATTTGAGTTCATGATATCATTCTTTGATGAGGATTACTAGGAGATATTTAATGGGATGATTTACATTATTGAGGATGGCTAATTTGAGTGTTATCTTCTTGATTAGAGAGGATTACATCCATGTTGGCATTGTTACATTGCTTCATATGGTGTACTTGATCTATGAGGTTGATTGTTATGGATGTCATTGAGGATTTTCATTTAGGGTTGTTAGGAGATCATACTTGACACAAAAGTACACTTTTGAGGTGTTATGGTTTATAGGTTTCTTCTTGGATGTTCATTTTTGGAGGAAGGTGGCAACATGTTGTGATAGATTATGCAACTATCTAGGTTGCATGTGTCGATCGCTGTTATTATTCTTGGTACTTCATGGTTTGATTTACTTATCACACCTTGATGTATAGTGTTGATTGGTAGACTTTATATACTTTGACATTACCTATGTAGGGGGAGTTCCTGGATATGTATGTTCTTCATTGATATATTTTATATAGGGATATTGGTTGTAGCTTATAGGATACATATTTTTTTGGCACGAGTTTTATGATGTATTGATACCTTGGAGGTATGGATGGTTGAATGTATTAGCATGTTTTGTGGATGCTATTTCTAATCGTGTGGGTTTTTTATTTGATAGCAGCTTGGTTGGAGCCTTTCTTATCACTTGGATTTGCTGCATGTGCTCACAAACTGGTGCATCTTCACCTTCAAATGTTCCTTTTCTTCCATAGGTTGCACATTAGAGAATGAGAGGAGTTCTTGCTTGAGAAGTTGGTCACTTTGTTCTTATTTGATGTATCTTGATGGAGCATGAGAGCATGTTGGATATTTATGTGATTTCATGTATGGATATGATTATGTATTTAATTCATTGATCCCATATGCAATGCATACAACAAGTGGGATAATGTTGGGATATGGTGTTTTACACCAATGCATAAAATGATTGATTATATTGTTGTAATTAAATAATTATTTAGTTGTGATACACCTTGGTGGTGTTGTTAATCACACTAGGTAATTATTTGGGGTCCACTTGATGTTGTATTGTAACATTGTATTATTATTTAATGTGTGGGAGACATATGATAATAATTTACTATGGGGAAATATTAAATAAAGGGTTAGTGGTTTTGTATTCACATGGTTTCACCTTACCACTAGTATTTTGTGTGAGTTGGTGTCTATAAAAGAAAACACATGTGTAGTGGTTTAGGTTGGATGAGTGGGTTGGTTTTCATTATTGAGTCTTTCTAAGGAGTGCATTTGTGAAGCATGGAATGGGATGTGTGGATTCATGCTTGGACACATGAGAATGCATTGGAACGCTTGATGCTTTAGAGGTATTCATTGCAACTCTTGTATTTATTTATTACTAAATAATATGATGGAGTATAGATGCTTTTGGAGAATGGGTTTTTCCCTCTTGATGGATTTTACAAGGTATATCTTGTGTTATCTTTTGGCTTGTCTATTTGATCTATGCAGTTTGGTTACTTGTATGCATGTTTATCTCTAATGGGTTATGGAGGAAATGGATTAAGATTTTGGGTTGAATGCAATATTTCCTAACACCCTGACTATAAGGGTTTCATGAAGGTTGAGGATAAGAAAGGGCTTTTGGAGCTATTGGAAAACTTGATGGTGAAATCTAGTAAACAATGGGTGGAGGTTGAAGTTGTTGATTTGGAGGATTCTCCTGCTGAGGATGCTTTGGAGGGTGAACGTGTGGACTCGAATGGTCAGCCTAAGAATGGAGTGCATTTGTGAAGCATGGCATGGGATGTGTGGATTCATGCTTGGACACATGATAATGCATTGGAATGCTTGATGCTTTGGAGGTATTCATTTAAACTCTTGTATTGCTTTATTATTGAATAATACATGATGGAGTATAGATGCTTTTTGAGGATGGTTTTTTCCCTCTTGAGCGCTTTCCCAGGGTATATCTTGTGTTATTTTGTGGCTTTTCTATTTGATATATGTATTGTGATTACTTGTGTGCATGTTTATCTCTAATGGGTTATGAAGGAAATGGATTAAGATTGTGGGTTGAGTGGAATATTTCCTAACACCTTGACTATAAGGGTTTCAATAAGGTTGAGGATAAGAAAGGGCTTTTGGATCTATTGTAAAACTCGACAGTGAAATCTAGTCAACAATGGGTGGAGGTTGAAGTTATTGATTTGGAGGATTCTCCTACTGAGGATACTTTGGAGTGTGAATATGTGGATTTGAAGTGTCAATCTGAGAATGTTGCTAAGCCTTCTCCTAGGCCTTTGAACTAGAATGAAATTGACCTAGATGTTTTTTGCACAATGGCGAAGGATGGGACTAAAAATCTCCTTTCACTGTTTAAATGGATTTTTTCGAAGATCAAGGATCTCAATGCTAAGTTGAATGAATGTTAAGAGTGTCTTTGTGGTGTTGGTTAACTATAAAAAAAGGAATGGAGGGTGAAAAGAAAGTTTCTAAGAACTATGAATGTTCTTGATGAGGTGGTGATAGATGCTGAGAAAATGGGTAGGGACCATGAGGAGAGGCTAGTTTCCTTGGAGGATAATGTCCATAGGGTTCATGAGGAGCAGATTTTTTCTTTGGAGGAAAAATTTATTAATATTTGTAGTGGTTGGAAATCAGTGGTGCAAATTAGTAACCAATCTCTTAATTCAAGTGTGTAGTGTTTGAATTTTCTGAATGAAAAATCCTTTAGGTGGACTGGTAAATAGTTGGAGCTCAATGAGAGTGAGGAGGAAATTGTTGATGTTAATTGTAAGAATCAAATGGAGAAGAGTTTCGATGAGGGCCTGTGTTTATGTACTAGGAGAAAGACCAAAAAGAGGGCTAGTATTTCTTTCTAGGAGCTTGAAGACGTGGTGGAGATGCATGATAATGTTACTTCTAGTAATTTGGAGGTAATTAAGGTTCTAGATAATCTACTTTAGTTTGTACTTGATCAGCTTCTATGCTAATTTTTTGTTGTTGGTTTAGTTGTGGTTTTTCTAGGTTTATCTTTTAACAATTTTTTTGTTTTTTATGGGTTGTTGGTGCTAGTTTCTTAATCTTGGATAGCATTCTCTCGATGTAAAGGGTTTTAAGATCCCTTCAAAACTAGTTTTTCCTTATCGAAAACATTGTACATGTATTAACGATATCTTTCACATGATATTGTGCCTTATCATATTTTCACTATGATATAAAAGGCCATGGGGGTTTGTGTATAATTTTATTTTTTTCATCACACCTTTGTTGGTGTCCCTTCCATGAAAATAATGAATCACATTGATTTTTGCCTCATGTGTGTGTGCTAATACAAATGTGACTATGATCTATCTTGGCTCTCTCTTGTCAACATTATGGGGGGTTTTCTATTGTTGGTGCTAATACTTCCTTGGTTTTGAATTGGATTGAGCTATGTATCTAGTATTTTTTTCCTATAAACTAGGTAGATGAAATAGTTGGTTACCCATGTATTTTAGTTAGATATAGAATTCACCATATCAACACTCTTGCATTCCTATTTTATAGAGCTTACCTTCCATTTTAAGTTGATCAATTTTTTTCAGACTTTTCATACCTGTGCTATTTGTATCTTCAAATTCCCAATTTTTTTCCTTTATTTTCCATCTAAATTGATTAGTTTCATTGGAAGCACTCATGTCAATTATTATCTTCTTGATCATGATCTTCATCTTGATTTTAGAGGAGGTTCTTCTTTTAACATTATAGTAGTCATTCTTTGATAGAGTTTGTAGCTTCTTCATGCTTCAATAGTGTTATTCATGTTCATTCTTTTTTGAAAAAAAAATTGAGGCTTTTTAGTCCTCTTTTTTTTGGAAGCTTCTTAGTCCTGTTGTCAACTCAAGGGAAGACAACAGAGAGGGGGGTGAATCAGTTGTCACCAAATCTCAAACTTATTCAACTTATTAACCTTAATTTTAGATCTGATCATTAATCATGAAAGCATAAATGAACAACACATTAGAAGAATACATAACACCAAAAAATTTATGTGGAAAGCCCTGTTAGGGGAAAAACCATGGTGGAGGTCAATCCACAAGATTATACCTTGTTAAATTTATAAGAAAATATGAATGGGGAATGCACGTGCATTTAGGTACACTTCCTAGAGCTCACTACTCAAATACAACAAGGCTCACTGCCCAAGGAAGACGTGTTGTCTTACAGAAAGATTCAAATTAAAACCATCCAAATTTAAACTAAGAAAATAATATTTGCTAATGCCTGGTTATAGTTTTGGTTAAGCACATGAACACTTCTTCACTCTTCTTCACTCTCTTCTTTTCCTTCAAATTATTTAAATTTTATTCACACATAGGACTCATACACTTTGCATTCATACCCACACTCATGCCTTCAAATGATAAAACAATCACTCTTATATATCTGCAATAAGAAATTACATCGCTATAAGTCGACCAGAAAAAGATAATAAAATAATTGCAAACAGTCGGCCCAAAACAAATAAAAATTATTCATGCAAATCAACCAAGGTTTGACATAACATAGTGAAGATTGAAAAAAACATCTCCAAAATGAAAAAACTTCAATTAATTTCTCCTTGAAGATCCACAACACGCTTCAACACCTTGTTGTCCAAGAACATGAAAAACATGAACATGCAAGAGAAAATCTTGGATCACGAGCACAACGATCAATGCAAACATTCCACAAAGATAGAGAATGAACTAGAAACATCCAAAAGCATCATGAAACACCAGAGAAGCATCCGTAGCAACTGAACTTACTGAAATCACAGAATCTTCAATCAGGAACACTAACTGAAGCGAAAGAAAAATTGTCAGAATGAAAATCACCATAACTCGATCAACTCTTCATGCAGATCTCTAAAATTAAACATGGATAAACTAGACATACTCAACAAGAAACCCTTTAGTCCAAAACCTCAAAATAGAAACGTACATAACACACCAAAAAAAATAACTTCACTTCACCACTGAGAACCTGTAGCACTGCTTATTACAATTTTCTCAATATCCTTGACATATACAACTTCTAATGCAACAATGCTAATAGTATTGACATTAATTACAACCACATATCAGCAACACAATCACAACATCCAACAATTCATTCACTTGTATTTCTCTCTTTTGAAGTGGAGTTTTCTCCCATTGGTTTTTTCTCATTTTCTCTAGTTGTGAGAGATTTGATTGTTTATAGATGGGTACCTCACTAGGCCTTGTTTGTCAGGACCCATAATGTATTCATCTTTTGAGTTTTGAGCTACTCCCTAAGTTTCACTTAAGGACCATGGGTGTTAGACAAAAAGGTATTTCTTAATTAATTATTTTCTTAATTATTATGTCCCTTTTCCTCTAATTACATAAGCTTACATAGACCATGTTCATTTTATGTCTCATGTCATAGGATGAGGACACATGCCATGATTTTTTTTTACCTTCACCTACAGTTTCTAGGTTAATTAACGTTTTATAAGGATTCTTTACTGTATTATCATTTAGATGTATATTCATAATTATTCATGCTTTTTGAATCAATATCTCTTGGCCTCTAACTTTCTATTCTCTATTTTTGTGTCAAATGTTTGAGTGCAGGTGATCCTTGGAAGTTGTGGAGGTGATTTTTCCTAATTTCAACCATATATGAATGCAAAATGACTCTAGATTATTATATTTTTTGGACAGCTTAAATGATTCTTTATTAAACCATTTTTTTGTAGTGAAATCTTTCTCTAAATGTATGTACCTAAGTGGATTTTTGCTAAATGCAATTTATACATTTTATTTTATGTTTTTATTTTAGCACCTCGCATTGGGATTAAGGATTTTCAAATGACACAAGTAAAACTAATCTAATTTAATTTAATCTAAAGAATAAATAATTTTTTTATTTTATGAAAGAAGTTAAAATTTTGTTATAACAAAATAGAGGAAATAGAGTATTACTTTTATGAGGAACATCTAAGGTTTTCTAGGTAATACTAAAAGCTTTATTAAATAAAGTAATGGATTGAAAAGGCTCCAAAGAGTCATCTTGTAGTGTATGTGTTATATTTTTCCCTTAGATAATCTATCATATTTTGGATAATCCTCTATCGTAACCATAAACTCCTCTTTATAACATCAATAACTAGAGAAACTTTGAATTGATAAAATATAATATTTCTTTGAAAATATAGGAATATGTGTAGCTTCAATGCAAAAGGGAGGAGGATTGAAAGGTGTCATATGAGCATACTAATGTTGTAGATAGAGGTTTCAATATAATACATATTAATTCTCTAAAGTTCATTCAATATGAACTTCTATTGGAATTAAAGGTCTATGTGATGATAGTTATAAGAAAAAACTTGATAAGAATGTAGAAAACTCAACCTCTTGGATGTCAAAATCAAGGGGAATATTTATATTCTTGAAAATTCTCAATCATGGAAATTGATAAGGAGAATATTAGAGATCTTAGGGATAGATGACACGATAGTTGACCAAGAGTCAATAAGAAAGGATAATTAGTCCAAGGGAGTGAAGGCTCAATAAAAACTAGAAATAACTCTCAATAATGTTAAAAAATGGTATATAAATGGTTGAAACTAAATTAATTATGAATGTGAAAATTGCAAGGTTGCTCCTTTCAAGTATTTAGGTCACTACTTTCACCATGGATGGTTTCTCAAGAAATTCTAAAACTCAATATATGTAACCCATGGAACTTAATTTTGATTCCAAACAATATGGATAAGAGGATAAGAGGGATGGAGATACTTTTATCAAGAATATAAATCTGTAGAGGATGTATAATTCAAGCATCATATTCATGAATTGGACTACTAAATCACCATTTGATTTATATTTTATCCCATACAATTATGAGCAGTTATGATGATCTATATAGTAGGTAGGCACCATTATCAAACATTGGCATTGTTGGTCCTATACTAACCTATACTTACCTTGGATTTTTTTCCCATATTTTGTCTTACAAAAAAATTGATTTATCATGTATAATATAAAAAATAATGAGAGGAATTACCTTGGATGCATGGTTTAGGAAATGCTAGAATATAATATTTCTCCCATTTCTCACATGTAACCTACAATATAAATACCAACATTCAAACTCAACTACATATTAGAATATATGATAAGGTAAAATTAAGTGTTATATGAGGATGAGAGGTTGATATTGATTTTTTTTGTTTATTTCACTTCATCTCAATGATTTATAAGACTAATCAAAGAGAAAATTAGATGAAAAGGATCCTAGCATAATGTTGAACACCCGAAATACTCAAAGAGGGAGTAAATCAATATTCCTCTAAACCAATTAAACACAAACCATCAAATTAATTGAATAGAAAAAAATGTAATGAAGAATGAAAGCATGAATACAACCAAAAAATCACATGACACATGGAAACTAGTATTTTACATGGAAAACCCATAAAAGGGAAAATCCATGGTGAGGGTTAGCTCACAACATATTATAGTCAGATATAAGATATTACAAAAGGTTCACTGCTAGGATGCACTATCCAGAAAAGAGCTCATAGCCTTCTGAGTAAGAACAAAGAAGGGTTGGAAACACTTCCTATTTGAACTGATACAATAGCATCTATCATATGCCATATTATAGTTTCATTGAGATAAAAGAATGATCTTCACACAATCTACTTATCACTGCATCACACACATGTAGGTGAATCACCATACATGTCATAAATATGATCTACTGTACCACATTCACATGTCATATATTCCTTTCACACTCTTTTACACCATGCTTCTCACTTCTCTTGAAAACCTCAATAATGATCTCATATATATACCCACATAAGGTGAAACTTCAATTAGTTTAACCTAATTAGAAGTAACACACAAAAATTAAACATGTTATCCTTAAAGTATGTAATCCATACTTAACAACTAAGATCAAAATATAATTTCCATCAAGATATTCCAACATGGACCTAAATATAAATCCAATAGAAGATAGAGTTTCTCAATTACTCTCCACAAAACATCAACCATGTTAGGTCGGCTAAAAAAATACCTATACACAAAGTCTTGAGGAGATCATGTAATCTCATCAATCATGCAATTTCAAAATTCAATCTCTCATCAAATTCTCATTCAATCAAAATTCATTAGCTTATCTTCATCATTGCAATAAAAAATAATTATTTGTGAAGAAGTGCATAATCTCCCACACTAGTACACTATTCAAAAGATGACTATGATATGTAGAGCCACACACTATTATTCATATCTTTTGGGAAGTTGTACAAAGCATAAAAAAAACATGAATGTTGCTCCATTTGATGGACTCACAATTTTAGAATGATTGTAGAAGATTATACCAATGTGTAGTGAAGTGGAGACCTAAAAACTAATGCAATGGACCACAACATTGACAAAGGAAATACTTAGCCAAATTATTTATATATACCATGCTTTCCAAACAAATTAACACTATACAAAGGTCACCAAAAAATATTCCCCCACTATGTTAGGATGATCATAACAATGTTGACATCAATGAAAACACTGGGTCAACCTATGTATGTATACTTCATGCCCATGTTTCAAAATTGCATCATCAATGACAAACTTCCAAACTTCCAACAATCTCCCCTTTTTTCATTTATGGTAACATGCATATCACAAACATTTTCAACGACTTGATTCAAAACTTGTCTCCCCCTTACACATATTAACTTGTCTCTCCAAAATATTTTCCAACCATCTTTCCCAAAATGTAACTATCACTTCCAAGTGCTTTGAAAAAATATGTTTTTCCACTCTCTCCCCCTTTGACATTAATGGAAAATGCCATGCAAAGGCTCAATATGCTTCCCTTATATATATTGAATCTCCCAAAAAAAGGAATCTTTTATGCAAAAACTTAGTAATGTGCATAAAGGTAAGACTTATCAACCTAAAGATGTAGATCCTTTGAGCTTCTTCAGAGTATCTTGCCAAGTAATTTTTCCTTCTTTCGAAAGTCTTTTTTCTTTTGCAAGAGTCCTAAACTAAAATTCAAGTTCCATTAGAGACTCTTCTCCTTCTTTCACAGTGCTAGGGTTAACATTTATTTCTAAGATTTTATCTACATTGGGAAGAGCACTAGATATGGGAGTATGCTTTATCTTCACTAGATCCTTTAATTTCACATAATGTTTGATTGTTTCTTCCCTTTGATTCTACAAGGAAAATAAATTTTCATGTAGTTGTATAATGCTAGTCCATTTCTAATTGTTCCTGACTCTTTCTAAATCATAAATATATACTTCACAGTCTATTTGAGTTTGAACTAAGTTAGTTGTGTCCTTTATACTCGGTGTGTTGTCCAACCACTTCAAGCATTATGATAGTAATTTTTGTGCTTCCTCTTCACAAGTTTGAGTATAATTCAATCCCTTCATAGCTCTGTGGTGTGCATCTACACATTTCCTTTTGATATCCTCTAGAATCTTCTCTACAGTCCTTGCTTCTGGTCCACTTCTAGCTTGTTCTTTTAATCTGGAGGCATATACTTTCAACAAATCAACCAAGTTTTTGAAATTATTTATAGTAGAAAGTGATGAATTAATGCTTTCTCTAGGGCTTTCCTCTAGTAAATATTTCATTGCTTCATCCATGTCTTGTGCACTTACGATTCTAATTCTATTTTCATGCTCATGTTGAGCATCATCTATGTGCATCCTTCCTTCTTCTATGTTAGTATCTTCCTTTATTGTAACTTCTTGCTTAATTTCAGTTGGAGGAATGATAGTGCTCTTCCTTTTCTTACTATTCTCCTAGAACTATTGGAGGCTTTAGTTCTATTCCTGCCCTCTAATCGTTATCTACTAAGGCCTTTAAGGCTTCTTAAAAGCACTTCTACATAATGAACAACTTCTTCCTTAGTTACTTCATAGTCTAACTCAGAAATCCAAACAGTTTTGGGCTCAATTGCTTCCATGAAGCAAAAGTAAATAGAGACAAATAAATTATTTTCTCCTAAGTAGCTTTCCAACACATTATTAGATATTCTTACTCTTTCATTCATCCTCATCTGAAACATTCCAAAGAATGCCACAAGAGCATTGTCTTGTCCATCCGAACCACCAATATTTTTTGTATAATTTGTTATCTCTTGTGCAACTGATTTCATACTTTTCCACTCAAATTTCCCAATTACCAGTACTTTCTTAATTAAGTAGAAAAGTAAATAGATTATCAAAGTACCATACATGAATGTTTTATTTTTGTTCTTTTCTATTTTCTTTAGGTTCTTCATCAAATGTTGTTGGAGTAACTCACATAGGTCATAATCAATGTCATTTTCAATCATGTTTTGTGTAATGTGAACAACAGTGGCAAAGACTGTATAGTCATTATTTGGTCTATAGATTTTGTGTCCAATAATCCTTGTAGCATACCAAATATCCATACACCTAATTTTATTTAAAGTGAATTCCTTTTCTTTAAGAGTAGCACTTGTCTTCTCCATTAAGTCCTTGACCATGATAGTTTTTCATTCTGGAATTGGTCCAGAAGACCACAAACTAGTTACATCACTAATAGCTTCTATGTTTATTAAGTACTCACGATCAATACAAATGGATTCAACATGAATTTTTATTAATACCATTTTGATGTACTTCTTTCTAACTTCAAACAATGAGAATTACCGCCACCCATCAAATTTCCTTCCACTTAGGGTTTTGTATTCTAGTTTTAAGGTATCATCATTTCCTTCTAATTCTCTTATCTATAGAACACATAATTAATTATTAGATACCTCTTCTATTTTCCCATCAATTTATGCATTGATATCCTCAGTCAATAAAACTCCAAAGGGAGTGCAAGAAAATGCACCCACTAGATCTTCCAAAAGAAATTTCCAACAATGCCTCTTCAATTTAGGTTGTGGTCTCTCTGATACATTTACAACCTTTAGTCCTTCCATTACATCTATAATTCTTTTAAATAAAAATTATGAAAAAACTTGGAGTACACATAATACCTCTTAAACTAGCTCAGTGAAAATTAGGGTTTTGATGATTTTCTCTTAAGAGACATGTCAAATCCTTTCACTTCTTCTTCACTTTACTTCTCCTTTGCATGTGTAAAATGAAATGAATTTATTTTCCCAATCATTCTTTTAACTCCTTGATTTGACCCATTTTAGCAATAAATACTTTAGATGAAAGTTTGGTAAACTCTAAAACCTTGTATGCACTATCAACTTTCAGAAGCTCTAAAAACTTCTACATTAAAATATTTTCTGCCGTAGTTTTCACCAATATATCCATAATATTCTTCTCCATCTTGTGTCTTCATTTCAAGCCATGACACATCATTTGGAAAGGGGGCTATATAATTTTTAGTATAGCTCCCCCTAAGCCATAGGTTTGGGCTTATTTACTGGAGGAAGAATTTGCACTAGAAATAGGTATATATTCTCCCTTGTCCTCAGTTTCTTCTTTCTTTCTCCATAATTTTCCCATTTCCTTCTTCACTTCATTGGGATCAACTTTACTGACTGGTTCATCTTTCTTTGTAGGCTCATTCTCTATTGTGTTCTGGTTTTAGCAATATATCTAGGTTTTTTGCAATTATAGGGAGTCTTCTAGGTAATAGGGAGTCTTCTAGGTAAGATTTTATAATATGTCTAGGTTTGTTTCAATTATATGTCTAGGTAATAGGGATTCTTCTAGCATTGCTTCTTTTATTCTAGAACTTTCCATAGTTCATCTTGCCTTCAATTTTTCCAAATTTAGTAGTCTTCTTTGGATTAGATGTCTGATTTTCTTTAGAGCTTCCTCCTCTTTCAATTCCCAAACAACATTTATATTTAGATGCTTTCTATCAAGCAATTAACTCATCAATCATTGTAGAACTTGTCTTAAGTTTTTCCTCATGAATTCTTGCTTTCTCCAAATTTTCTCTTAGGTTTACCAGTTCTTGTTCAATTCCAGTTCATTCATTAGTTTCGCTTTGTATCAATGCATTTAGATAGTCCTCAATTTTCTTCTTTTCTTCCACTTGTATTTTGAGTCTAGTGATTTCTTCATTTGATTTCTTCAATTGTTCATTAACTTATCTATATCTTTCTCTAAATTTATTGATATGCTCTCTCAATTTCTTGATGCATTCATTTTCCTCTTTTAGATTTTCCTTCAAATTTCCACTCTCATTTTCAATTTTGTTAAGAAATTCAAGTGAAACTTTGAGTTCTTCATTCTTGTCTAGCTTACAATATTCTTTTGTATATTCAATTGTAGAAATTTCTTTCTAAGGAGCAGGGTACTTCCTATCACCCATATGTTCAAAATCCAAGATCTTCTCAAAGAATTCAAGCTCCTTCAAGGGAACTAGTCTCTAATACCAATTTTTGAACACCTAGAATACTAAGAGGGGGGGTGAATTAGTATTCCTCTTAACCAATTAAACAAAACCCATCTGATTAACTGAATATAAATAGTTGTAATGATGAATTAAAGCATGAATACAACCATAGAATCACATGACACATGAACACTGATATTTTTACATGGAAAACCCAATAAGGGGAAAAACTATGGTGAGGGTTAGCTCACAATATATTATATCTAGATATAAGATATTACAAAAGGCTCACTGCTAGGACACACTATCTAGAAAAGATCTCACAACTCACTAAGTAAGAACAATGAAGGATTGGAAACACTGCCTATTTTAATTGATACAATAAAATCTATCATATGCTAGATTATAGTTACATTGAGCTACAAAAATGATCTTCACACAATCTACTTATCATAGCATCACACACATGTAGCTGAATCACCATACATGTCATAAACTTCTCTACTCTATCATATTCGCATATCATATATTCCTTTTGCACTCTTCTACACCATACATCTCAATCCTCTTTAAAACCTCAGTAATGATCTCATATATACCCACATCAGGTGAAATTTCAATTAGGTTGGCCTAATTAGAAGTAAGAAAAGAATTAAACATGTCATCCTTAAAGCATTTCATCCACACTTAACACCTAAGATAAAAATACAATTTTCATCAAGCTAGGTCGACATGGACCTAAATATAAATCCCACATAAGATAGAGTTGCTCAATTATTCTCCATAAAACATCAACCATGTTAGGTTGTCCCAAAATAGACCTAAACACAAAGTCTTTAGGAGCTCATGTAATCTCATCAATTTTGTGATCTCAAAATTGTATCTCTCATTGAATTCTCATTCAATCGACATTCATTAGATTATCTTCATCATTACAAGATGAAATAATTATTCGTGAAGAAGTGTGGAATCTCCCACACTGGTACACTATTTAAAAGATAACTTTGATATATAGAGATGCACATTGTTATTCATATCTTTCTGGAAACTATACAAAATGTCACAAAAACTTGAATGTTTTTCCATCCAATGGACTCAAAATTGTAGTTATGAATATAGAAGATTATACCAATGTGCGGTGAAGTGAGGACTCAAAAATTAATGCACTGGACCACAACACTAATGAAGGAAACACTTCAGCAAATTCATGATAAACCAAGACTTAAAGGGATACATTTTTCTAAGGATAATCCCAACACTTAATAAATGAAAAATCATAATCTAATTTTTTGGGTTATGTGTTCCAAGTCTAGGGATCTGGGACTCATAATCCACCTTTGGCATATGGGTCCCACCTAGGTCTCGAGACTTGATTTTAATTATTGAATTGAACTTAACACTTCTTGGAGTTTGTGTCCAAGGTTGAAGTCATTGAGACTCATATGCCCAACCTGGTGTATGATTCCTGCTTTAACTTGGACCTATTTTAAGTCAAATTCTTGGAAGGATTTTTTTTTATCTTATATTAGATGTTAGCTTGTAGTGTTATAATTTTGGGAAATTTTTTATATACAAGTATAAATACAAGGTTATTTCACATTATTTATCCTAACAAGATCTAAGCTTTTAAGTATTCAAGAATTGTAGAAAATTTATAATCAAGAGGGAATTCAAGAGAGAATTCAAGATCAAATCATCAAGCATTTGGAGTAGTATTCAAGATTAATGCATCATGTTTTTTTGTGATCTAACATTTGTGATGTAGATTTTCATGATTCAAGCAAGTATTCAAAGAAATTATCTTAGATAAAGATTAAGAGTCAAGATCCACATCCATTGGATCCATTTCACACAATTTTGTAGCCTTCATTTCAAAGGTTTGGTGAGTTGCAACATTTCATATTGTTCATTCATCATTCCTTCATGCTATTCATTTCATTTCAAGGTTTAATTACCAAAATAGGGTTTGACCAAGGAAAATCCCTATTCCATAACACAAAAGTTTCCCCTCTTGATGTGTCATTGTAGATCTAGGTGAATAAGAGCTTGAAAATCCTTTGAACAAAAAGTTGCAAAAGTTGTCAAGAAGTTGTCATCTTCATGGAAACTCACCTATAGATCACAATTCAAAATTTTTAGAATTGAAGATCAAACAAGATGGAAGCTATAGAAGATCACTAGAGGCTACAAAATTATCAATAAAACCCTAATATTGGGACTAAATCACCCCTATAGGTGTATGAGTCCTAGTACATCCCTTTTTTGCATCTTTCTATAGATCCTAAACAGTCACTAGAAGATCCCAAATTCTGCCTAGATTCTAGTAGTAAGACTAAATCACCCTACCTGGTGTATGAGTCCCAGTAAACATCAGAAAGAAGAATTTTATTGTTGCAGACCTTGCTTGCATTCCATCATTCTTCCAAGTACCCCTTTTTTTCATTCTCTTTTGTCAATCTAATTTTATGCTTTCAATTTTCTTGGGTTTTGTGCATGAATGTTTGCATTTCTCCTTTGAAACCTCACATAATGGTGAATCCCGATATAATTACACAAGGAAACCCCTAGTCCTTACCTCAATTGAGTCACTTGTTTGAGGGATCTTGGTTTCTTAATGAACTAAAGTGTGAACTAGGTTCCAAAGTTCCATCTCCCAAAAGGTGGACCCCTATTTCCTTTGGTTTATTTTTGTGAACCCGACCTTTGGACCCTTGAACTTATGACTTGGAGAAAATTATATATCCTAGATCTAGATTGCATTAAATTTTCATTAGATTTGCATTAGTTGAATTGCATTCAGGGCTTCTAAATCTTGCATAGTGAAAAGTGCATATAGGTTGCATTTTTGCATCTTGCATGATTGAATTTCATTGGAAAACTGTACTTGCACATAGTCATTTGATTATACAACCTAGAAACCTTAACATCAACTCAAAATTTTTTGAATTTGGTTTAAAAACCCTAAAATGAGACTCATTTGTTCACCTAGGTGATTTAGTCCCTATACAGGTAGTTTTTCCAATTTTTTGGGAATTCTTTGCTCTCTATTTTTCACTATTTGAACTTTCCAAAAACCCTAATTGGGACGCATTTTCCCATTTTGGTGATTTAGTCCTAAGTAACATCTGAATCAACATTTAACAACATTTAACATTTCATTTATGTGCTTCTATTTATTGTTATCGGATCTCTGCTTCAAATTGATAAGCTTCTATTTCATTTATTTCATTAGATCTAGCTTAATTTGGTTTCATTTCAAGTGCATTTGTAAACATATGAATTTGAATTAAATAATGTCATTTATCTTGTTTTCATTGCATTTATCTTGCATTCATTGATTGTCCTTTGAATGAGCTTTACAACTTGGTTTCCTATTGCTAATACTATAGTGAGATTTAGTTTGAGACTCATTTCATCTTGTGACAACACACTCATTGTGGATTTGGGTTATCTAACTCTTTCACTCATAGTGTTGACACTAGCTCAATAGGTATGGACCATACCCTTGAGAAATCTTTACCTTTAAGTAATGTGATAAGTGTTGAAACAATGGTTTCTAGTGTCCCTCAAGAAAATATAATCCAAATCCATGAAGAATTGGAAAAACTACAAAACCAAGTGAGTGGTTAAAACATTTCCAACACTGCTATTCCTACCATAGATAACATACATTGAATGATTGAAAGTGGAAAGGGAATAGATATTCCACACAACTTAGCTTAGATTTTTGGAAAAAATATTAACTCAAAAACTAGTTGTGCTGAAACTTTGAAAATTTCTCAAAGTCAAGGAGGAACCCAAATTCCTACTCCTACAACCATTGCCTCTATTCCTACCTACACCAACCCTTAAGTTACCACAATGACGCAATGGTGCAAGGGCACCCAAGTCTTCATGCCCAAGAGGGTTCAAAAGTTGATATTTTATTTGGTTTGAGTCATTTTCATGTAATAAATTCTTCTAAGAACATTTCATGTGTGTTTGACTTGGTTTTGGGTCATTAGGTGGGTATGTGTAGGATCATCATGGAAAAAAAAGGCCCTTAAGTGGCAAAAAATTTAGAAAAATTAGAGTTAGGCAACTTGATGTGAAAATTTGAATAAGTTATCTATATTATTTCAAAAATATGTAAGAATAGAATTTGTAGCAAATTGAATGTAGTTTCTAAACTACTAGGTATGTTTAAAAAAAATCTTTGGTGAAAATTTGAAATTTCAATGTGGTACTTAAATTTGGAAAAAATAAGAAGTAGGTGTCTATCGACACCCTAACCACAATAAAATGATAATATTTTTTATAAGATTTTAGATATAAGTAGAGGACTCATGCAATGATGTGATGCATATTTTTTGTAATTTTTTCCCAAGTAAATAATTAATTATGAATTTTTATTACAACTTTTAAAAAATATAAAAATTAGGTATGTCAACCACCTTAACTTGGTCAAAACTTCATGAAATTCAATTTTTCTTTTTTAATCCTATATATGTGAAGCATAGAATGTGACGCATGTTTTGGATTCAAAAAATGTGATACCATTTGAAAGTTATAGATGTTTTTCAATCACCCTATAAATTAGGACTTTAGTCATAATTTGAATAGAAAATGAATAATAATTACTTATTAAATTCAAAATAAAGAATAATTTATATTGGTGGAAATCTAAGAATCTCCTTTAAAAACCCTTTTTTTTTCATCAATTTTGGGTAAAAAAATAGTTGTTAGCCACATACCCATCATATTGCCACTTTTTGGCCCATCATGATCCTGCACATACCCAGGTGTGAGTTAGGGTCTAGGTGCTAAAATATTGCAATGTTGCACATTGTTGTTAATCCAACTTTTGCACTTTTTGTCATAATGAGGTATAATTATGTTTTTTTAACTCCTTAACCAAAAATATGGTTGGATGTAGTTGGAATATGATTGTAAATTCTTTAAAAATCCTTTTATGGTTGAAGATGAAGGTTTGTTGATGGAGTTTGGAGGTTGAAGCAAATAAAACAATTCTATTTCTGCATTTTCTAAACATTTTTGTTGCTAACATAAAAATTACAGATTTTACAACCTCCATTTAGACCTAAAACCACTTGGAGGTTGTTGTAATATGAATTACCTTTCTTTTCCTTTTTTTGGAATCAATTTTCATTTGGTATTTTGAGAGTTATGGCCATTTTTGTAAAAATTGCCTCAAACTGTCCTAGGGTTACTAGTTTTGAAACAAATGGCATAAATTTTGTTTCCACCATTTGATCTTCATAAAAATTGGATTAAAATTCTATAATTGTGTTATATACAATCTGACCAAAGTGATTATCCTCAATTGGTGTTGTGTGAAAGTTATGAATGACAGTTTGTTGCATTTCATAGCGAAAATTTTGAGTTTTCTTGCTTTCCTATAACTTTCACCATGTTGTACAATTTTGTACAACCTTATTATGGATGGAAACTTGTTGGAGCTGATTATGCTATGAATCCTTGTTAATTTTCAACTAGTTTCATCTCATTTCATTAAAATTTTAGAGAGTTAGAGCATTTATCCTAAAAGTTATTTGAAAACCTAGCCTAAAGTTGGTTTGAAGCAAGAAAAATGAGTTTCTCTCCATTCCATTGATGAATTGGCCCAAAACTCAGTTGAATGGATTTATTTAGGATATATTTTGTGTTAAAGATGTTTTCAAGAGTAGGGGAGAATCATTTTTGCAAATGTGTTGATTCCTTGTGCTAAAAACTCATGTTTGAGGCAATTTTAGGCAAAATAGTTGCATAAAGATTAGGGTTCAGTGAAAGGCCCTTTGAAAGTTGTTTGTAATGATTGGAAATGATTAGGTAGACAAAATTTTACATTTTTGGAATCTTGGTTTGAAGATTGAGAGCCTAGAATGAGTAAACCTTGTGGATACCTAGTAGGAAGAACCTAATTAGGCCTAATTGTTAAGCGTAGCAGCAAATTTTTGAAGGAGTTGTCCCAAAGCAACCCTATCTAAATTTTTGATATGTTTTGAAGTTCCATGAAAGGTATCCTAAAAAGCTTTTGTATTTTGGGTTGGACCTTTTTCCTACAAATTATGTCAAAAAAGGGGTGTTTTTTGTGCTACAATGCATAGTGTAAATTTGTGAAGGAAAACTTCTTGTTTGATGTGTTAAGGCCATTGCATTGGAAATTTTGTTGAATTGAGATTACTTTACAACCTTCTACCCTACTCTACATCAAATTGGTATCAGAGCTAGAAGATCTTTTGGAAATGATCTATTGCTTTGGCTAATGTGGTTTAGTGAGATTTGATATTTTAGGATGGCTCTTAATAAAAAGAAAGATGGGAAAAGGGAATCATCATTATTAAATAGATTGTTCAAAGTGGAAAAGAAGATATAGGAGGAAGAAATGGAAAAGATGATATAGGAGGAAGAGATGAAAGCCATAAAAGAATGCAAGATTCAAAAGGAATGCTTATTCTGGACTACCTACAAGTCTAAAGGTAAATGTTGTCAAGTTCTGATCTCAGATATTTGGATGGATAATATTATTTTTCAATATATGGTAGATAAATTGGGTTTGGAAAGAATACCACATATCACGCCCTATTCAATGACTTGGCTTCAAACAGGTAATCAGGTAACCGTACACGAGCAATGCAAAGTTGAGTTTCATATTGTAGACACATAAAATGTACTGATTGACATTACACAACTGATCCTAATTTAACTAACACCACTTCATCCTAAATCATCCCTCTGTCTAACCATTTAATCGAATAACCCTTATTTGATTAAATTCATCAATTTTCTTCTCTTAATTAAATAAATCAATTTTATCCAGTTAATTCATTATTTCTCATTAATTAAATAAATAATTTTATTTGATTAATCCCCTTGTCTCTATTTTAATTAAATAATTCTCTTTATTTAATTCAATCTCTAAAGTTCTATTAAATTAAACAAATTAAACCTTTATCTAATTTAATCTAACATCATCCCTTTTAATTAAATAAATCAAAACCTTTATTTAATTAAACCTATATCATATTCTTCTCATTTTGATTTAAAATCAACCCAAAAATATAAATAAAATAGTCACATCAACTAACTTCCTCTTATTTAATCAAATCTTAATCCATGTCACATCCTCTAGCTTTTCCCACTTGCACAGATAAATCAATTTAATTGATTTATTAAATCTTCATTTTCTCTCAACTTGGCATCTTTGAGGGAATATTCCTCCAAATTTGAAAATCCCTCCAAATGGGATGTGTCCTTATCACAAGGCATTTATTTCATCTTACTTGTACTTTTTCCTTAAGCCAAGTGGACATAACTCCTTCTTATCTTCCCTCAAACATGTCATTTCACTATTTTGAAATTCCACCTAATTGCATTTATGGGCACATTCATTAAATTATGCACATCCTTTTCCCATTCACATCTTGACAAGTGGCACTTGCCCATTGGGTGTTGAATGATCTCACATTCATCCATTTTGCCTCTTCTCTCTTAACTTTCTTCTATAAATAGAGAGGCTATCCTTTGTTTTGATCATCCAAAATTTGAGAAAACTTATTATACTCAATTTCATCTCCAAGCATCACCATTTTCATCAATTTTATCAAGTTTGTAGTAGGTTATGCAGGAATTCTACCAAAGTGGATACATCTTCATCAAATCAACACAAAGCTTGCATAGGATTTGGGAAAGGGCCAATTTCCACATCAAATTGGCACCAATTCCCCCATGGGATTGAGAGTTTGCACGCTTAATTAGGATTTCATTGCTTTCATATTGTGTTCTTCATTTTATTTCCTATTTTGAGCATTGTTAATGAATTTCATGGGGAATCTTAGTTCTAACTTGCATATTGATCTAATATTGTGTCTATTTGTTATGTTTGTGCAGTTCTAGGATTGGGGTTCTACATTTGGCATGAGAAAGAGAGAAACCTTGAAGATTCAATCACGTTCTTTCCAAAAAATTCATCGTTTTTGCTAATATTTGCATCTACAGGAAACTGCACCGCTATTAGTCCAACAACACCATACAGTGCCATTATCAGTCCAGCAGTGCCATACAGTGATGCTTCAAATTGCAAACCGCGTCACTCAGTCTTTCCTACCCATAATTCAAAATTTCTAACTTTGTCTCTAGGTTAGTTTACGGTCACTGGTTTTCTCAAATTCCAAACTAAACTGCTAAGAAAAAATTTGCCGCAATCACGATCTCTAGTTTTACTACAGAGTGCCATTGTTTGAAAAGTGACACCATACATTGCTGCTAGCTTCCTCAAACTGCACCACTTGTGCAGACTGCATCACTGGAGTGAAGTAAAAAGTTCAAATTGACTCAATTTTGACATGTTCTTTTTCATTCTAGTTGCTTTAGGTTGCTAACTAGTTTTTCTAACCTCTGTTTTGTAGTTCTAATCAATTTTTGCAAGTTGGTCTAATCAAGGTGAAGGAGGAAAACAAAGTTGAAGGTTGCAATATGGCATCATTCTCTCATTACATCAAGTTTTCTTCAACACTTTTGGAGAACTCATGATCTCTCTTAAGGATTTTTTATCTTTCATGCTCTTAGGACATACTAAATTTCTTTTGGGCACTAAAAAGAACACTACAAAAGCTTTCATTTTTTCTACAAAGGGATTAAAAGAACTTTAGGAAAATCCACTAGATTTTGTTTAAGGTTAACAATTGAACAATCAAAATCTCACACTTCCTTTGGTGCTTAAAAATAAGTCACTTTTTCTTTAAAAGGATAAAATGAACATGTGATTCTTTGTCTTGTAATCACTTAGCCAAAATAATACCACCAAAAAGACGTGTGTGCTTCTCTTGCGCCTCACGACGATCTTGAGAATCAAAAGGCTTTTTGGTGATCTTAAGTTGTGTAAAGTGATTGCCTCCACATTTAATTGTGGGATTAAAAATTGAACACAACTTTCGAGCGTGAGTGGAACATATTGCATGTGTTCTCTTTTTATTTCTCAAAAAAATTGATCTGAATACATATATGTTTTCTTTCTTTTGTTTATCTTAGAGGGGCTTCCTTGTGGGAAAAAGTAATCACCCAAGGGAATGACCCAATTGGGAATATGCTAAAGCCAAGTGACTTCCAACCGGTATATAAGTGTGGGTACAAGTTGAAAGGAAAGTATCATGAGGATTATTCTGACGAGAAGGGTAGCAATGGTCTCTCGCTGCATGGATGGTCCCCCATGAATAGAATTCCCACATTAAAATGCTTGTTTAGAAAAGGCCAAAATCCTTTATCTATTTCTTGGTGCAAGAATGGTAATTCTGAAGTCGCCCCACATTTTTATGGATTTTTGTAGAAATGGAAAGTATGCCATGGGAGTTTCATGGGTACTGATGCTTGGCTACCTGGTATAAGTGAGTGTCGTGGAGGGGAGCCAATGGGTTCAAGAATCTAACCATTCACTAAAATTAGGTGTAGCTGGACTTGTCCAAGTGGTGATTCAACAAATACAGTCTTTCATATCCATAGGATTGTGCATGTTCTTGGAAACAAAACACTTTGCTTGTTCGTAAACATTGGAAAAATGAACATTCAACATTATCATCAAACTTCAAACCCTTTAGGAAGCAAATATCTTTGACAAAATTCATGTGTTCTTGCTTGCCCTAGGGATTTTATCCTTGGAGGTTTCTAAACATTTGTATTTATATCTCAATTTGCTTACTAAACTCAACAATACGAAACTTCTTCCTTAAATTCCTTGATTTCCACATAATACACTTTGTGGGATGATAAGAAGTTAGGAAATTGGATATTTAGTTTGGAGAAACTTAATCAAGAATTTTTTGTGGTAAAAAGGGGTCATTAACCAAAGCTAAGAACAATTGAACCCCACACATGTGTCTCAAATTATTTCACGCAAGATCAAAATCTGGAAACCAAAGTCAAAAGCTCTTAGTCCAAAAGATCATCAAAAGCATCTCTCAATGCTCTATGAATTTAGACAAATATTATTTTCAACTTTTATAGAAGAGCTTCAAGAAACAATCCCAATTTGTACTCGTTCTATTATTGTCAAAATACAAATCTTTTTTGGAAATTTGAGCATATTTTTTAGAGTAAAGTGTGTTCTTCAAAACCAAGGTCTTATAAACAAGAATCTTTTTAGGTACTCATAGGATCAAAATCAAAACCTTCATCCATCTTTCAAACATTAACCAAAATCATCCCACCAACAACTCTTGAAATCATCCTTCATGCTAGACTTTTTGGAAAATCCATGAATCAAAATCCTTGAATCAAAACATCAAAAATCATCTTGTTTAGCTAGGTATATGTAGATGCAACCTTCTTCATATGTTTATTTAAATTATCATCAAATCATCTTGTTGGGTTAGGTGTGGGTAGATGCATCCTTCTCCCTACACTTAGTCAAATTATCATCTTGTGAGAAAGTCTATCCCATAGATAACATCCAACATCTTGGGATCCATTTTTTCATTATCCAAAATCAAAACAATCCAAAACCAAATCAAGGTCAAATCAAAATCCAAGAATCCAAGAATCCAAAAAATCCCCAAAAGCCTAGCATCCCCTCAAGATCTTCTAAGAGTTCAATCATCCACATCATCCATCTTTCACACATTTCATCATCACACCTTTGATCCTTAAATCATCCCATTTTTTTCTCTTTTGTACCTAAAGTTAGATCAATCCAAAATAATTAGAGATTTATCTTCCACATTCTTGAAAATTGATCCCTATTTTATGGTGCAAACTAGATCACAACACAAGAGGAACATTGAAACCAATAAAGAAACATCAACTTGAAGTGACCTAAGTCAAGCCAATTCTAAAATGAGTCTCATTGGATCAAGCAATCCCCTAACTAATCTTCCTTCATCATCCCAAAATCCTCAAGAGGAAGGTCAAGTAGAGGATATCAACAATAATTCCTTTGGAATGACACAAGATGAGATCATCGAAATGGTCCAAAATCCTGAGAATCATAGGATTGTCAATATCATGATGAAGCTCCATCCCTCACAATATATGCTTGAATTAGAAAAACAAGGGGCTAAACTCCCTTCTAATTTTGATGTGAGCACCATTGTGGAACCACCTCTTGGGATCATGCCCCAATATCAACCAAACTCCCAATTTCATCCATTTCGCCAACTCAACCCATTGTTAACAAGGGGAGCACATTTCTCATTGCACTACAAACACACCCCCTTGTGAATAATCAAGATTTGGACACAAACACTATCTTGGGGAAACCCGTCCCCCAAAATCCATTACACGCATATGTCCCCCTCATGTTTCATGATCCAATGACCCATCATCATCATTTCATGCAACACCTCAAACCTCTCTCCCTATGATCTCGCAAGGAAATGGTGGCTTATTTGGGCCAGGGGGCATCTTTGACCCTTCATCTTCATCATTTCCCCAAGGGACTATGCCACTCACTTTTCCACCACTTCCACCCTTTCCATCAATATCCACACCACCTCTTGGTTTAGGGCTTCCCCATTTACCAAACAACAATCAACAAAATCAGGTCAACCCCCTGATCATCAATAAAACATCATATCAAATCCTCCCATCTTGCCATCGATATCGCAACAATAGATGGAAAATGTCTCAATAACATAGGAAACCATCACATCATCAACCATCCCTCAAATATCTCAAAAAATGGTCTCTCAAGGACCAAGCATGTTGATCACACCATCCACCACCCAAATCCCAATCATCAATGTGACAATGCCTCTCATCATCATGACAACAAGCACAATTCTGAATCCACCACCACCACCGCCACCCAATCCAAACACATCAAACCAATACAGCATTGTGTTGCAAGCCGCTCAGTAAGCTGCCTATCAAAAGGCACTCCAACAAATCCAAAACTGATAAGTTGCACAGTTAGCCACTCAGCAAGTTGCCCAAGTTGTGCAAGCAACTCAAGCTGCACAAGCGACACAAGAAACTCAAGCCACACAAGCTGCACAAGATGCATAGGCCACACAAGTTGTACAAGCAACTCAAGCACAAGCACAAGTGCAAGCACAAGCACAAGTGGAAGCACAAGCACAATATCTCACATAACAACAAGCAACCCAACAACAGTGTACCAATAAGTGCTGAAACAATACCAAGAGCAGGAAGAAGCATCCTGACTAGTAGCCCAACAACAAGTGTTGTTGGAACAACAACAACAAGAAGAAGCTCAACAACATGCACTATTAGCACAACAACAATAGGAGCATCATCAAGCGTTGTTGGTACAACAACAATTACAAACATACTTGGTGCAAAAAATTGTGCAAGCACCATCCACCAATACACCAACCAATCCACCCATCCCACCAATAATTGAACCACCACAAAATACCTTTACTCCACCCCTTGATCCATAAAATGATGTGACAACACAAATCAAGTTTCTCTCACAACAAGTGCTTGATCTTTAGTCAGGGAAAGCCACAAAAACACCTAGCAACTTGTGTCCCTATCCGTTTGACAGGAGTCTTGCAATGAAACCATTCCCAAAGGTATTTCAAATCCCCAAATTTGATAAATACCGTGGAGTGGGAAACCTTGAAGATCACATAAGGGAATTCCAAGTGCATTGCATGGAAGTCGCATATGACAATACATATATGATGTGGCTATTTCCTATAATTTTGGCTGGCCAAGCCATGGAGTGGTTTTCTCACCTTCCTCCTAGCATCAAGAAGTTCCAGAAGATAGTAGACGCATTCATAAAAAATTACGCATTCAATATTGTTATGGATGTCAGTCTAGAGGAACTATCAGCTCTTAAACAAGGTAAAAACGAATCATTTGCCTCCTTCCTACAACAATGGTGATCCAAGGCCAACAGGAGCAAATGGGCCATGCCTGAAGAATAATAAGTTTGCACCATCATCTCCAATCTTGAAGGATCCTTGGCATTCCATCTCAAGGTGCAATGTAACACCACATATGACCAATTGATCTCCAAAGTGCTCAACATTGAATGAGCCCTTATTTCACAAGGAGGGTCACCCGCATATCCTGAATAGCAAAACAATCGCCCATCCACTAGCTATAACGAAAAACCTCACACGTGGGAAAAGAAAAGAAACATTACCAACGATGGTGTTGTTGATTCAAAAGTTGTCATCAGTGCTCGTCGACAAAACACACCAGTACCCCAACAACAACCCCAAAACAACAATGAAAATAATCATCAAGCTAACACTGTAACTCAATAGTCAAGCAATCAAACAATCAATAATGTGAACAATCAAAGGGGGCCACCCCAACGAAACAAAATCTCCCCCAAGAGGAAGTACATAGCCCTTGGGGAGTCAGCTGAATCCATCATGAAGAGGCTAGTGGCAGAAAAAACTCATCACAATCCCTAGCTATGAAAATTATCAAGAACCCTTGGTGAAACCGTCGTGGTACAATGAAAATCACCTTTGTGATTTCCACAAGATAAAGGGACACACAACTACCAGTTGTATGAGGTTGAAAAACTTGAATCAAGACCTCACTAATGATAAAATCATAAATGTGGAACAACCAATGGGAAATCAAAATCTTAAGATCTAAACGAATCTGATGCACAATCATAACAACAAAGCGAACAATAACAATGATAAGGGGAAGGGTGCATTTAAAAGTGTGAATCACGTATACAACCATGTCATCACATTCCTAGATGAGTATTGCATTGTTGTCACCATCAAAGGAGCCCAAGATGATTGTGGAGTCACCACAAGAGGCAAAAAAATCACCATCGTAGGGTCATCTCAACCTCCTAGAGCACCCACTACGAACCTGAGATCCATTCCTAGTGGCTATATTGTCCTTGACCAATTGAAAAGAACCCCATCTTAGATATCCATCATGGAGTTATTGAAGAATCATCAGCCCACAAAAATATCCTTGAAGAAGCATTGGCTTCATCCACTGTCTCCGTGGATCTTGATGATGAACAATTCCAAGCTATGGTCAGAAACATCATTACCCTAAATATTATTATATTCTCCGATCAAGACTTTCCCACCCAACCATCTCACAATTGTGCACTCCATCTAGAGGTTCTAGTGCATAAAAACAAAGTCAAGAGATTCTTGGTGGATGGAGGTGCAGGTTTAAACATATGTTCCCTCAAGCTCATAAAGAATCTAGGAATCTCAGAAGATTCCATTGAAAAAGGAAAAGGCATCACAATCAGGGCTTAGGATGATCAAGAAAGAGCATCTTAGGGCACTATCCAACTCCCTATTCAAATAGAGCTAGCGGGAAATCAAAATCTTAAGATCTACACACATCTGATGCCCAATCATAAAAACAAAGGGAACAATAACAATGATAAGGGGAAGGGTGCATTCAAAAGTATGAATCATGTATATGACCATGTCGTCACATCCCTAGATGAGTATTGCATTGTTATCACCATCAAAGGAGCCCAAGTTGATTGTGGAGTCACCACAAGAGGTGGAAAAATCACCATTGCAGGGTCATCTCAGCCTCCTAGAGCACCCACTACCAACCCAAGATCCATTCCTAACTTGGCTATAATGTCCTTGACCAATTGAAAAGAACCCTAGCTTAGATCTCCATCATGGAGTTGTTGAATATTTCATCATCCCGCAAAAAGATCCTTGAAGGAGCATTGGCTTCATCCACTGTCTTTGCGGATCTTGATGCTAAACAATTCCATACTATGGATAGAAATATCATTACCCCAAATCTTCTTACATTATCTGATCAATAATTTCCTTCCCAACCATCTCACAATCATGCACTCCATCTAGAGGTCCTAGTGCATAAGAAAAAAGTCAAGAGGGTCTTGGTGGATGGAGGTGCAGGTTTAAACATCTATTCCCTCAAGCTCATAAAGAATTTGGGAATCGCAGAAGATTCCATTGAAAAAGGAAAAGGCATCACAATCAGGGCTTATGATGATCAAGAAAGATTGTCTTAGGGCACTATTCAACTTCCTATTAAAGTAGGTCCAACAATTATGGAAACCATGTGTCAGGTCCTTGACCTCTATTTTCCTTACAACATTCTCCTAGGGCGTCTGTGGATCCATGGGATGTAAGTAGTGGCATCAACTTCCCACCAATGTGTCAAGTTCACATACCAAGGCAAGAGGTCACTATCCATGGGGATCACAAACCCTTTTCTTACTGCAAGATCCTAGAAGCAAAATATTACAAAATCTCCCAAGTGCTAAAAAATGATGAAGGCCCCACCACTCCATATGTATATCCAACAACATTAGCCTCCACTTCTATGACAAAGACACCCTCCATCCCCCCCATCTTCGATATCAAGGTCATTATCTAGGAAAATGGGTGTGGACACTATATAATTCCAAAAAATGCTTTTTGTGGTAGGAGAGTTACCACAATCTCCCAGGTCACGAGGACGACCACAATCAAATGAGGCTTCCTCATCCCAAACATTCACTAAAAGATCTTCCAACTTTAGAAGTTGGGTAGATCTCGGGTGATAAGTAATAGAAGAGGACCCATCCTATCTCTTGTACCAAGACAATAGACTGGTAGCTGATCTACCTATGGATGATAGCAGTAAAGGCTTACAAATGATGCTTGCAATGGGCTATGGCAGAAACCAAAGACTTGGGAAAAATGACAATGGAATTCTAGTACCCATCATTCCTGAGACACGAATGAGAAATCTTCACCTCAGATGTACCTCTCTGAGTATAACCATATGTGGACAAGGTCCCCTAGTTAAAGTAGTCAAGACTCCCCCTCAACCAACAATAGTCGAACTTCACTTACCTGTATCTATAGGCTGAGTCATAGATAACTTCACATTTGACATAATCGACGTCTGTAGTAGTAACGATGATGAGGAAGATTCCATAACTATCCTACCTATGCTATTTGAGAATTCCTCCCTCCTCATGATTAGTATCGTGTCATCTGAGTCAACCAGTCAAATCCATGAAATTAACCTAGTCTACCCCCAGCTCATCGATTACAACCAACAAGGACCACCAGTTCTAGACACTTTAAAAAATGATGAGGATTTCTCAGAATTCATGGGACTGTAAGACACGATACCATGCAGAGATCAAAAGGTCGGGTTTGATATCATTCTGGACACACAAGCTTACTATGGGGAAATGATTGAATCCTTTAGTCACAAAAGCAAAAAATTGAGAATAATCTTGTTGATGGTGTTTCTGCACAACAACAACTCAGACAGAATATGGAAATCCTATCTCTTTTGAAAGGTAAATCTCTATCAGCAAGCCTCAAGAGATAACCCCAAGGTCTCTAATGTTCGGTCTTGAAAATACATAAACAACTCAGATAATATGTGAAAATGCTAGTAACCACAAGGGGCCTTACAAATGAAGAATGTTGGAAGCGTACTTTCATCAGATGCAACAATATGGTGATGCTTTTAATCCTAAAACTAACCCAGATTCAAAATAAATAGAAAAAGAGATTAGGGTTAAGAGAGATTCAACTCTAAACTAGCTCCTAAGATCAATCACAATAATGATGAATGTTGCAAATGGACAGATCTCCAATAAAACCAATCTTTGCTTGATCAAGGACAAGCCCACAACTCTACAGAAATGGTGCAATCTTCTAAGGAAATTGAAGATTTTCAGACTATGAATACTCATCCACATACCCAATAGCTAGCGCAATGTAAACAAGCATCCACAGTTGAACTTAGCACAAAATAAGGCCCAGACTAAATTTACACAACAAATTACAATCATCAAATTGCTAAAAGTATGGACCATAGATTGATCAACATCATTAAAATTTTACCATTATTGCAAAAGAATTGAAATCTAACATCTAACGTTGAGAATTGAGAACAAGAAACCATAAACTGTCAAAGTGTAACACAAAGCTTGCCAAATCAACAATCCAATTGCATTAACTTCTCCAACATTACATAACAATTTCAAGCCTCTTTCCTCTCCTACAACTACTATCTTGCATAATCTAACTCCTAACTTAGCCAATTCTGGCTTCTAATCAACTCTTCTAACCTAGTCTCACCTCTTGCAAATGAGAAGGCACTGACCTTTTATAGAAACTTACATTTTGAGTTAAATGCCAAGATTAAATCAATCCAATGGCACAAATTACACCTCTAGAAGTATCTAGCAGCTACATTTAATTTGGGAGCTCATGGTACATCATCATCCAATTGCATAAAAGAAGTTACATCATGGAACAATGAGAAAACAATATTATGCCAGCCTGTCATTAATGAAAATTTTGATTGGATGATGAAATCATCTTCACATGTCTTCCAGAAACCCCTTCCAACTGTAGCTGTTTGGGCATGGATTCTTATGCAAGTTCCACTTTTAAAATTTGAATTGAACTCTTCCATATGCAAGTTTACCTTTTAAAATTTTAACGAAAAAATGCATTTCGGGAAAAAAAAATCATTTTGGAAAATTTTGGATTTTTGAGGGGGGTAAGGAATTTTCCAAAATGGAAATTTTGGAATTTTGAGGGGGTCATGGAAATTTCAGAAAAATCCTTCAGGGACGGAATTTCCCGAATTCCCTACAGGGTCAAAATCCCCTAAACCCCATAACTTTTTTTCTAGAAGAAATTTTCAAAAGTTCAAAAATCAACCCTGCCTAATTTGTTGTCCTCTATCCACAGGTGCAAAAAAGATTTACATATAACATTAAAAATTCACTTCAAAATCCTCATTTTTGAATTGCAAGACAAACAAATTTCCCCTAGAGCCTCAAAATATTGTCCTCATCAAACCCAATCTAGACTTAATCCCAAAATAACCTCCCAAGAAGAGAAAACCCAAAATTTGACCAAGCCAAGAGGCAGAGATGCAAAAGAAAAAAGAGGGTCCCCACCTCCGGTGGGGCATGTGTGTGAAAATTGCACAACAAATCTCAAGGTCTTTGAGTGAAAACAACATTATGGCACTCTTTGACCCAAAAATAGTAAAAATAAAGGACGTATCCAATGGTCAAAACCTCTCTGAGGGGCCTAAGGATGAAGGATTCAATCTTCCTCTTAGTGCTCTACATCAGGAAAAGTCAGCAGTTCTATCCAAAAAGTGCAACCCAGTCAACTTGGGAATAGAGGAAACTTCACATCACATTTTATGCTGAATCATTAATGTCAGAAGAACATGAGCTCCTAGCTACTTTCTTAAGGGAGAGAAAAGTCAAATTTTCATGGAGCTATGCCGACATGCCCAAGCTTGATCCGGAGATTGTGGTCCACCATCTAGCAGTTTACCTCGAAGCAAAGCCTATTAGACAGAAACTTAGAAAAATGCATCAACAAATAGCCTTGATAGTCAAAATGGAATTGAAGAAGATACTTGATGCAGGGTTCATACGACCAATCAACTATCCAGAGTGGGTATCAAATCTAGTTCCTATTTCAAAGCCTGATGGGGGAATCCGTATATGCACAGATTTCATAGACCTGAACAAGGCATGTCCCAAAGACAACTTCCCACTTCCCAACATTGATATGATCATAGACATGACCGTGGGACATGAGATGCTTTCACTGATGGACAGATTCTCTAGGTATAACCAAATTATGATAGCCAAAGCATATCAAGACAAAATGACTTTTACTTGTCCATGGGGGACATATTGCAAGAACATGATGTTGTTTAGCCTAAAGAATGCTGGAACAACATATTAGAGAGCCATGACTTTATTCTTTCATGACATGATCCATAAGACTATGGAAGATTATATCAACAACATATTGGTAAAATATAGAAAGAGAAGGGACCACATAGCAGCATTAAGTGCCATCTTTAACAGACTTGAGGAATACAAGGTTTGCCTTAATCCAAAGAAGTGTGTCTTCGGCATACAATTAGGGAAGTTGTTGGGATACATTGTGTCTATGAGAGGAATTGAGATAGTTCCCGCTAAAGTAAAATCAATCCTCAAGATGGATGCACCCAAGACTTTGAAGTAGCTAAGAGGACTACAAGGAAAGATCCAGTCAATCCACTAGTTCATAGCTCAATTAGTGGACAAATCAATCCCATATTCTCACCTACTCCAGAAGGGGGTAGTGTACAAATGGAATGAGAAGTGTGATCAAGCATTCAACAAGATCAAAGAGTATTTTCTCACACCTCCAATGCTTATGCCATTAATCCTGGGAAAACCTCTAATCCTCTACATATCAGCAACAACGACTCTTGGTGCTCTCCTAGCTCAGCATGATGAAAACAGAATAGAGAGGGCCATCTACTACATCAACCAAACCATGGTAGGGAATGAGTTAAATTATTCCTTCATTGAAAAGGCTTGTCTCATAGTGGTGTTTTCCTCATAGAAATTTAGACACTACATGTTGACACACAAAATTAAACTTATTGCCAAGATTGATTTGCTCAAGTATCTTCTCTCTAAAGCAATGCTCATATGAAGGATGGACAAGTGGGTCATGATCCTATCAAAATATGACATTGAGTATGTAGAGCGGAAGGCCATCAAAGGGCAAGCCATTGCAAACCAACTGACAGAAGCACCAATGTATTCAGAGAATCGACTAATTTTAGAATTCCTAGATGAATCCATCTTCAACTTGAACATAGCAGACCATTGGAAGTTGTACTTTTATGGTTCCTACACACAACATGGATTAGGAGACGAGATATTTTTCATCACTCCACAGGGAGATTGCATACCAAGGTCCTACAAATTGGCATTTCCCTGCACAAACAATATTGTAGAATATAAGGTTTTAACCATAGGACTCAGAATAGCAATGTAGTGGCATATCATGGCCCTCAAGGTGTATGGGGATTCACAGCTAATAATCAATCAAGTGAATGATGAGTATCAGACTAAGGATGACAAGCTAACTCCATACAAGAAATTGGTGGAAAGTCTCAAGGATTCCTTCATTGAGATCACATTCAAGCAAATACCTAGAGAAAACAACAGAGTGACAGATGCCATGGTGACAATTGTATCTCTATTGGATATCCCTCGCAATGTCCCAAAGCATGAATTCCTAGTAGAGTAGCTTCTAGTGCCTACATTCGAGGTACTAGAATTAGAATTTGTGTGTGAAATCATTGGTCCTAGTGATCCTTGGTACCATGACATATACACTTATCTAAGAATAGGAGTCCTCCCAACTAACATAGCCTCAAACCTTAAGAAATACTTTGTCAAGAAAGTATCTCGGTTTGTCATCCTAGTGGAAACCCTTTACTGTAGGAGCATAGAAGGAACCCTGCTACGTTGTCTAAACACTAAAGAAGCCTTGACTTCTTTAACTGAGGTACATAACAATATTTTTGGTTCACACTCAGGTATGTGTAGGATCATGATGGGCCAAAAAGTGACAATATGTAAGTGATATGATGACCCATGTGGCTGACAACTTTTTTTACCCAAAATTGATGAAACGAAAAGGGTTTTTAAAGGAGATTCTCAGCTTTCCACCAATATAAATTATACTTTACTTTGAATTTAATAAATAATTATTATTCATTTTTTATTTGAATTATGACTAAAGTCCTAATTGATAGGTTGATTGAAAAACATCTATAGCTTTCAAATGGTATCACATTTTTTTAAATTGAAACATGTGTCACATTCTATGTTTCGTATACTATAGGATTAAAAAAATAAAAATTGAATTTCATGAAGTTTTGACCAAGTTAAGGTGGTGAAACATACAAGTTTTTAATATTTTTTAAAAGTTGTAATAAAAAATTCACAATTAATTATTTACTTGGAAAAAAATTACAAAAAAATATGTGTCACATCTAGACATGAATCCTCTACTTATATCTAAAATCTTATAAAAAAATATTATCATTTTATTGTGCTTAGGGTGGTCAGACAGACACCTACTTCTTTTTTTTTCCCTGAAATTTAAGTACTACAGCATTGAAATTTCAAATTTTCACCAAACAATTTTTTTTTAAAAAAACCTAGTAGTTTAGAAACTACATTCAATTTGCTGCAGATTCTGTTGTTACATATTTTTGAAATAATATAGATAACTTATTCAAATTTTTACATCAAGTTGCCTAACTCTAATTTTTCTAAATTTTTTGCCACTTAAGGGCCTATTTTTTCCATGATGATCCTACAAATAACCACTCGAGCAGAATGACCTTGGCCAAGAATTGTTGAGGATGAGGTATTATTGGCCTACTATGGAAAGAGAATCACATGACTATGTTAGAAGGTGTTTACAATGTCAGCAACATGGGGACCTCATCCATGCACTAGGTGAATAACTCCATCTGATTGTCACACCATGGCCATTTTTGTAGTGGGGCCTTGATCTCATTGGAAAAATCACCCGCACCTCATTGAGTGGTCACAAGTTTATCATTACCACCACTGAATATTTCACCGCGTGGGTGGAATCCATCCCCATGACATACATCACTAGGAAAAAAATATCAAAGTTCATCCTGAACTACTTAATATGTCATTATGGTGTCCCCTAAGCTATTATCTTAGATAATGGGACACCCTTCAAGAATCAGGATGTTCGTGACCTATGCGACAAATTCAAAATCCAACATTACTTTTCCACTCCATATTATCCCCGAGGCAATGGCCAAGCAGAAGCCACCAATAAAACCATTCTAAAGATCCTCAAAAAGACAGTCAATGAGGTCATGACTAGCATCTATAGCTAAATGCCACCCTCTAGGCCTATCGAACCAGCATCCACACACCAACAAGTGCCAGCCCATTCTCCTTGGTCTATGGATCAAAATCCATATTACCCATCGAGATCGAGCTCCCGTCACTAAGAATATCACTACAGAACCTCATCACGGATGAGGAATACCAAGTATCAAGACTGAATGAACTAGAGTTGTTGGATGAGTAGCGTATGGAGGCCTTAAATCATTTACAAGACTATCAAAACTGACTCAAGAGGAGTTATAACAAGAAGATTAGGAGTTGGACATTCCAAGTTGGAGAACTTGTGCTAAAAGAGAATCAAAAGAACGTCCCAAATCCAAATGGCAAAGGCAAATTTGAACCCAATTGGTTTGGACCATTTGTTATCACAATGAGCTATAAGTCAAGGGCATATCAATTATCAACACCCGAAGGTGACCCTCTATAGGATCCCATCAACAACTCCCATCTCAAAAAAAATTATGCCTAAATCTTTCAAGGTATAAAACCAAAAATACAAAAAAATAAAAAAACCAAAAAATCAAAAAAATAAACAAAGGATAAAAAACAGTAAAGAAAAAAAATTGTCCTCTAGTGAAAACCACTTTGGTGGCACTTTGGCAAGTACCTTGGTGAAAACCTAGAAAACAGGTGCCTTGTGTAAATAATCACTTTCCATCCACAAGGATCTTCATGGCTCATTATGCACACTTCCATCATTCATCGCATTCCATATCTCCATCCATCACCCATCTGCATCCGCATCATAGCTTGGTCTTGTATTCGTGTCATGATCCCTCATAGTACTGCTCAGCCTATTCTCAAGGTCAATTTGTCTTGCCTATACCGAAGTAGTCTATTGCCCCACGCTAGGGGAATCTTCTCATCAGATTAGATTCATGTATGTTCTTGAAATCCCAAAATCAGAAAATCCAAACAATCATAAAATTAGAAAATCTAAAAACATCACAAAATCACAAAAATCTCAAAACATTCAAAACATATCAAAATACAAAATAGGTCAAAAAATCAATCAAAAAAAGTCAAAAAAATAGAGTTGTCTTGTCAAATTATGTTTTCTCTGAGCTTTGAACGTAGGCAAGGTTGGTCTTTGATCATCCCCTGAGTTCATCAAAATAAACTGGCAATCCATTTGTTCATATCTCATCAATAATCAAGTTTATGTCAGTTGAACTATGAGGTTTATGCATGTATAACATAGGCAAGTCTAATCTATTGATTAGCCCCCGAGGCCCGTAGGATAGGTCTTTAGGTTAGTCTCTTGGTCAAAATCTCAGAAAACCCCAAAACATTTGAAAATTCAAAAAATCAAAACATTTGTAAAATATTGAAAATACCAAAAATAGCCTCAAAACAGTTTAGAAAACTTCAAAAACATTCAAAAAACCCAAAAAATCCATCTGTCCCATCTTGCTTTCACTTGAAACAAGCATCACTCATAATAAATCAATTGTCATCCTCAACCTTTGGTGAAACAGTCGAAAACAAGTCTAGCAGGTTAAAAGTAAAAACTAAAGTGTCAAGAGTCTCAAGATAGTGGTCAACTCTTTGTGTCAATAGCCTATCATCCAATTAGTCCCAAATCAATCATTTGTTATCATCATCTCCTAGGATGCATCCTTCCTACAATGGACATCGACATCAGGCATCACCGTAGTTTAGTCTTGGGTAGCGGTATTGAAGAACATTAGCTTGTTTGTGTGCTTTATCTTTGTCTTTTGAATTATCTTTTTGTGCTCATTTCAATGACCTCTCAATGATGTCCCAAACAAAGGGATTTAGAGAGAAAAAAATGGGGCAAAGATAATTATATTTTTATCTATTGTGCTTATGGGATATTCTTGTAATATAACCTTGGTCATGTGTACTTTTTTTAGGTATAGGGAGGGTGTTTTAGGTGTCTTGTTGACCACATAGAAATGCTTTCCTTCCTCTATTTTAGTCTGAGATGTCTGAAATATCTGAACTGCATTTTAAATAAGGTTCTATATGGCAGGTGTGAACATGAGTACTCCTATTTGATTGTTGAGTCAAAGTCCATCACAATAGGTGCAATGCCATCCTATTTCTTTATACCATGATGCATCGTACCACATGTGTAATCAAATGTAAGGTAATTGGCCCTTTTAAAATCCCAACTCCTCGGTAAGAAAATTGTAAGGAAATTTGGGAGCGCAACTAGTGAAAACTCCATATAGTAGTGCCTTCGGTAACTTTCATTTCGATTAGGTTACCTTAAAGACACAGACAACTATGTCCAAATGTGGAACAAACATAGTTTATTTCCTACATTGATCCATCTGAGAGAAACATATGTAGATTCAACAACAAACATTAACAGATTCTACTACATGAACCAACAGACATGAAAGATGAAACATAAAACCAAAACACAAAGAATTACGTGGGGAAAATCCTTTCAAATGAAAAATCCTACACTCCAAAGATCGAGCCATTGTATTATTCAACAACAGAATGGTTACAATACAATTTTAGGCTCTTAGCCTTTTCAGAGATTACATCTTGTTCATCTAGATACAACTAGTAACATACCATCCCTGAGAGATCAAACATGGCATTCATGATCAGGAGAGATTCCAGCAGCATAACTCTGCCTCTCTCATTCTCTGCCTCAGCCTCATGGCTTCGGCCTATCAGCCAGCCACTCGTCCTTTCTCTATCGATCTCTCTTTGGCTCTCGGCTCTTTAGCATCACCTGTTATAGCCTCATGGCTTTAGCCTTCTAGCCAGCCACTCGGCCTTCACATCTGTTCGCTCTGTTTCCTCTCTTCGGCTTCGGCTCTATGAAACAGTTTGTTTCCAATTGTCGGATCACAACTGTCAAATCATCCAGCTTAGAAATGATTCACATTCTGCTTTCTCTGATTTGTCCATATCTCACCACATTAGACAATCTTCACTTGGTCAATAGTGATCAACTTGTGTCGCATGTCGGTGAGACACTAGAAGTGTCTCCCCAATGCCACAAGACTCGATTACATGTTGTCTCCAAGAGTCATCTCCATTGGCAAGAGGTTCTACCAATATCCACAAGTCATCCCAATTTTAGCATTCTCATTAGTGAGACAATCGCCTTCGATGAGACATCACACCGAGCTCATAAGTCATTCTGAAGTGTTGCTTAGTTGCCAAGACTTTAGTCATTCGCTGAAAGATCATATCAAGTCTTCAAGTCATGCCGAAACCCATTGTATTCTTATCAGCATCCATCTATCGAAAAGAGTCACCTTAACAGCATGATCGGCGAGACCTCTCACCAACCTCCAGTTGAACTCATCCGCCAACGCTATCGCCAAGACATTCAACTGTTGCCAAGAGGTTTCACCGAGGTCTTCAAGTCACATAGATGTGAATGTTCTCATCGACAAGACTATCATCTTTCATCGAGACCTCACACTGAGCTTCATGTTATACTGAACTCTGAACAACAGTCGCCAAGAGTTACACCAAAGTCAGGATTCCATCGGCAAGACAATTGCTCTTTGCCAAGATATCACCCTTAGGTCCCAAGTCACCCTAATTCAATCTTGTTGGCTAGACTTACTACTTTCACCTAGACTTCATACCAAAGCCTTTAAGTCATATCTATGTGTTCCACTATCGGCGAGAGAATCAACCTTCGGTAAGACATCTTACCGAGGCTTCCATGTTGTGCCGAAATAACTGTTTGCCAAGAGTCACACCAAACTGATGACCCCACATGATGTTAGAGAGACTTCTGATATTCACTGAGACATCATATCAAAACAATACGTTACACCGATGACCCCTAACACTATCGCTGAGACATCTCCTAGTCGCCAAGAGATCATCCTAATTTCTTCATCAGCCAGACAGACCAAAGGTCATGTCGATATCAGCAAGAATTCCTATCATTGCCGAGACTTCTGACCAAGACTCTTGAGTTAGCCTAAGTGTATACTATCGGTGAGATATTCCTCAGTCGCCAAGAGATCTTCTCGAGAGTTCAAGTCATGCTGAACTAGCTTATTGGTGAGACTTCTCTCAGTCGCCATGACTTCCTACCGAATCCATTTGTTATCCCAAAGACTCAAAGTCGCCATGAGTCTCCCTGAATCCTGATAACAAGCCATTATGTCACCGAGACATTCCACTCAGTAGGAGATTACAGCGAAGGCCACAACTCACAGAAATAGGCATCTTTGGCAAGACAAAAGAATTTTCTTGGCAACATGAGCAAAACACAAGGTAAACTGCCAGTTGGCCAGACAACAGAAATGTCATAACAACTAATCTTTCTTAGAGGTTTCAGCCTGTGAGATTGAGGCATATTTTCCAACAATCTCCCACTTGACGAAGATCACACAGGCACCTCCAAAGCAACCAGAAACTAATATCACACTAGCTCCATCAGTTCAAACCCTGCAATACTCAAGACACCCAATCAACAAGATTCCATTGATAACAGTCCATTAGACAATCTACAACAAAGACCAGGCATCCAACTACAACTCACTGACCAACAAAACAACCAATCACAGCCCCTAGGAAACTAGATAGACTTTAAACATGCTCTCATGCTCCATCAAGAATTCTGCTCCAACATCCAAGATGTTCACCATTCAAACAACAATCATGTCATCTTCCACATGTGGAAGAAAGATACAAAGCCAAGGTGTATAATCCCCATTCCAACTAACACAAGGAAAAAATATCCCAGTGATATCTTCAACAAGATATTGCTACCACTTCACTGTGCTCAATCGCTATACAGAAGCAATATCAGCTTCAAAGCTTCAATCAGAACACAACAGTGAAGTCATTATCTAGAAACAAGAAACTAAACATCAGTTAGAACAACAATCAGACTGACTGCTTCCATCCAATTGATAACCCACATGACTGAAAATAGCACCCACAGCTCATGCTATACTATCCAATCTCACATACCTCACAGGTATCACCATTAGTAAACTTCTGCCAATCCATTAACAACAAATACAAGTTCCAGTGTCAACCAGTCGAAGAAGACAAGACACATAAAGGAACTCCCACTTCCTAATAAATTCAGATCTAAAAGATTAGAAGGCATCGCAAGCCTACCAATACCAGAACAAAGAAAATGTAACCCTGTAGTACCAAAGAAAAATACACAATGATATGCACAACCTGCAACAACCTGCCACAAGAAACATTTCTCTCACCGCAAACCTTCACGGCCATAGAGAGAAACACTACACATCATCTTCTGTAGAACATCCTCCTACATACACTTCTAATAGCCAGCTATGTCAAGAATGATCTTCACATCCCCAAAGAAAGCCTTAACAACATCCATCCGTTCAATCACCAAGATCAAACCAACTTTAAAAACATGGATGTAAACCTCTCAAAGAAGATCAGGCTAAAAGCATTTCCCATTTCAAGAAATCATCCCATACATCATCTCCTACCAATTCTCATCAGTAAATGACATAACACAAAAGCTCAAGGAGATAATATAAACTGTACAACTTCCACTATGAATCCTCCAAGACCAAAGGTTAAATAGTAATTCAAGATCCATATCATGAAAGTAAACATAAAACACATCTGAAAGATATAAAGGGCCAAATACCTTTCAGATAAACTGCCGAGTAGACCAAGACTAATCTAAAGGAAATCTCATCATAGGTTTCTAATTTGAACTTATGTTCAACCAAGGTGTAGGCTTCTCAGACTTTTTGCTAAAAAAATTTAACAAGAGAAACAAGCAGCAACACATCTCTCATAAGAGAAAAACAACCTCACCTTATTCTTCATGTATCCATGAGTACTAGCAACTGACCATCTCATGCTAAACTCTATCTGCATTACTGCACTATCATGAAGTACCAAGCAAACAATCAAAGCACCCAATACACAAAGAATTACCAAACCATTTTCAAAGCTCCAATCATTTGAAACAAGAACTTATCATGAAACCATGATCTACACATCCCCATAGGAGATACCATTCTTCAAATGACTCCACCATTGTCTCAAGTACAATGCATAATGCCAAAACTCCAGTGCACAAATAAGAGTATACCATGACATAAAGCAAATAGACTTAAGAACAACATCACCTGTCAAGCACCTCCAACACCTTACCCAAAGACTCCAAGCATCCTCCATGGTTCCAAGATGTTGCACATCTTCAAATAATGTCCATGCAAAAGTGCAAGAACCCTTCTGCAACACTATAGAAGACCATTCACCACCATGTGATGAATCCACAGTCACTACTAGAGCTCATACTAAAATGTGACACCTGAGCTTTCCAAGCATTATGACCAACTGTTTCAACTTCTCATAACTGACTATTCAAGTACTCAAGAATATCCATCCTCTCATCTCACAACAATCACACCAATGCACAAGTGACCACAAACAAGGCTAGCTAACAAATTTGCACCAACAATGAATCAACCTCATGGATAAGGACAGTCCACATCCAAGTTATCTCACTGTAGCCAATGGGTAGCTAATCCACCAACCACATGACTCGTAGATCACAAACATAGAACATGCAAACCTGTTATCACATTGAAAACTACAACACTGAGATATCAAAGAGAATAACCACGTAGACAACATGACTCAAACATCAAATCATGCTAGATCTTATTTTCCAATCATGTCCATAATGAGCACCATAATCAAGGACCCCACAAGAATTACCACAAGAATGTTGAGTGACAAGACAATTACCAACACTCCCATGCAGAGAAAGAGTCATACCTCCTCAAAACCATGCACCAAGCATGCATGCAGACCTGCAACTATCTCATCCAGCAACACCCCAAAAGGTCAGTGTCTATACAATAGCTTAACAGCAACTCCACATGGTCACAAGTTTTGCTTAACCGTGTAAAACCTGCAAAACCACAGAGCCATGCAAGTATAGATTATCCTTAGAAAGGAAACAATAGTTCAACAGGATCCAAGCCCCTTTCAGGCCAACTTTAAACCACCACCATGTACATGCATCAGAGAAAGAGAGAAAGGCTATTTCATAAGCTTGCAAATCATCTAATGATTAACTCCATAGCCTTCAAGCATTTGAGGTTAACAAGAAACAGTGCTTTCCAACACCAGGAACCACCACCTAGCATAAGCACTCTCTTCCATGACTGAGAAACAATCTAGGCTTCTCCATATCACCTAGGAGCCTGTCACATAGACACCAATATGAAAGCTTTACTGTTACACAACCACAGAGTAAGGAAAATCCACCTGATACGCCAAGGTTATACCTCTACCAGCCATGAGACACAGATCAGAACATGATTAAATCCCTTTTCCATCTTGACCATCCTTCAAGCTGCATGCTATCTTGGAATACCACAAGGATTCCACTCATCAAAGGATCAATAAATCAGTTCATTCCTCCAGATTTCTTCCATCCCTTCAAACTGAGAAATCTTCACAGGAGAAATACCCAAAACCAGCAACCAAAAGAAGGCTCTAATACCTCTTGTAAGGAAATTTGGGAGCGCAACTAGTGAAAACTCCATATAGTAGTGGCTTCGGTAACTTTCATTTTGATTAGGTTACCTCAAAGACATAGACAACTATGTCTAAATGTGGAACAGACACAGTTTATTTCCTACATTGATCCATCTGAGAGAAACATATGTAGATTCAACAGCTAACATTAATAGATTCTACTACATGAACCAACAGACATGAAAGATGAAACAAAAAACTAGAACATAAATATTTACGTGGGGAAAATCCTTTTAGATAAAAAACCCCACACTTTAAAGATCGAGCCATTGTATTATTCAGCAACAAAATGGTTACAATACAATTTCAGGCTCTTAGCCTTTTCAGAGATTACATCTTGTTCATCTGGATACAACTGGTAACATACTATCCCTGAGAGATCAAACATGGCATTCATGATCAGGAGAGATTCCAGTAGCATAACTCTACCTCTCTCACTCTCTGCCTCGGCCTCATGGCTTCGGCCTGTCAGCCAGCCACTCGACCTTTCTCTATCGATCTCTCTCTAGCTCTCGGCTCTTCAACATCACCTGTTACGGCCTCATGGCTTCAGCCTTCCAGCCAACCACTTGGCCTTCACATTTGTTCGCTATGTTTCCTCTCTTTGGCTTTGGCTCTATGAAATGGTTTGTTTCCAAATGTCGGATCACAACTCTCGAATCATCCAGCTCAGAAATGATTCACATTCTGCTTTCTCTAATTTTTCCATATCTCACCACGTCAGACAATCTTCACTCTGTCAACAATGATCAAATTGTGTTGCATGTCAGTGAGACACTAGAAGTGTCTCCTCGATGCCACAAGACCCAATTACATGTTGTTGCCAAGAGTCGTCTCCATCGGCAAGAGGTTCTACCGATATCCACAAGTCATACCGATTTCAACATTCTCATCGGCGAGACAATCGCCTTCAATTAGAAATCACACCAAGCTCATAAGTCATTCCGAAGTGTTCCTTAGTCACCAAGACTTTATTCATTCACTGAGAGATCATATCGACTCTTCAAGTCATGCTGAAACCCATTTTATTCTTATCGACATCCATCTGTTAGAAAGAGTCACCTTATCGGCATGATCGGCGAGACCTCTCACCGACCTCTAGTTGAACTCATCCGCCAACGCTATCGCTAAGACATTCAACTATCGCCAAGAGGTTTCACCGAGGTCTTCAAGTCACATAGACATGAATGTTCTCATCAGAAAGACTATCATCTTTTGCTGAGACCTCACACCGAGCTTCATGTTATACCAAACTCCAAACAACAGTCGCCAAGAGTTACACCGAAGTTAGGATTCCATCGGCAAGACAATTGATCTTTGCCAAGACATCACCCCCCAGGTTCCAAGTCACCCCGATTCAATCTTGTTGGCCAGACTTACTACTTTTTCCAAGACTTCATACCAAAGCCTTTAATTCATATCGATGTGTTCCACTGTCGGCCAGAGAATCAACCTTCGGCAAGACATCTTACCGAGGCTTCCATGTTGTGTCGAAACAACTATTCGCCAAGAGTCACACCGAACTGATGACCCCACATGCTGTCAGAGAGATTTCCGATATTCGATGAGACATCATATTGAAACAATACATTACACCGATGACCCCTAACACTATCACTAAGACATCTCTTGGTCACCAAGAGATCATGCCGATAGGAACAAGTCATACCAATTTCTTCATCGGCTAGACAGACCGAAGGTCATGTCGATATTGACAAGACTTCCTATCATCACCGAGACTTCTCACCGAGACTCTTGAGTTAGCCTGAGTGTATACCATCGGTGAGACATTCCTCAGTCGCCAAGAGATCTTCCCGAGAGTTCAAGTCACCCTGAACTAGCTTATCGGCGAGACTTCTCCCAGTTGCCATGACTTCCTGCTGAATCCATTTGTTATCTCAAAGACTCAAAGTCACCATGAGTCTCCTCGAAGCCTGATAACAAGCCCTTATCTCGCCGAGACTTTCCACTCGGTAGGAGATTACAACAAAGGCTACAACTCACAACGATAGGCATCTTCAGCAAGACAAAAGCATTGTCTTGGCGACATGAGCAAAACACAAGGTAAACTGCTAGTTGGCCACATAATAGAAATGTCACAACAACTAAGCTTTCTCAGAGGTTTCAGCTTGTGAGATTGAGGCATATTTTCCAACACAAATCATCATCATCATCACCATCATCTCCTGTCTTGTTGGATCCTCTTATTTCTTCCATTTTATTTCCATGCTAACATGGTACCATGATAGTTAATCTCAAATCATCATAAATGCATCCATCCTGCATCCACAAACTGTCAACATACTACATATTGCATATCATATCATATAGGAAATATTAAATAATATCACATGCATTGCATTTCCATTATTTGCATGATATAGATTGGTTATTCTAAGCATTTCATCATTTACACATTTGAATTCATTTGCATCATCATATTCATAAATCATATAAAACATAATTTATATTCGTCATATCATATCATAAACATCGTAATAATATCCATAGAACATATATAAGCATCATTCATTTGCATAAGATCTGTTGGAACTATAAATTTATGAGCATTTTCACAAGATTTCCATAGCCCTAAGTTTCCATAGGGTCCTTATCATAAGCAATAGGTTTTGTTTTCTTATCATTCTGCCCTTTTTCTGGCCATTTGGTTTCATTGTTTCCATCGGGTTTTTCATTTTTCACATTCTAGTTCTTATCGGCGTGAGATGGTCAAGGTCTCCCCGACCCATGTTGCATTTTTTGCTAGCAAACATCTATGTTGCCTATTAGCAAGACGTTTCTGATGTCTTGGCAACTGGAATTTACTTACTGGCAGTTATCGGCAAGATATTCACATGGTTTTAGCAACTGAAATGGATCATATCGGCATAAGTTATACCATCAATATAAGGTCATAGTGAATTTGATGTGTCTTACAGACTAACTCATATGGGCTTTCTTCGGCCAGAGTCATGGTATTCAGGATAAGGTCTTGGCGAGACCTTATTGTCTCACCGACTGGTAGTGGAAGAATTGACTTATCAGCATATTTTAAAGGCTTCGGTGAAATGTCACAATGATCCTGTGGTGTCTCACCGACTTGTGAAGGGGGTCACATCGGTAAGAGTTGATGTTTGCAGCATGTGGTCTTGGTGAGTGTGAATTGTCTTGCCAACTAGCGATGGAGGAGGCTTATCAGTGAGAGGTATTCTATCAGTAAGAGGTCTCATGAGTGACCTGAGGTCTCGCCGATGGAACACAATGGAGGTCTCTGTCAGTATGAGATTTGATTTCTCTTGGCGATCTAGGGTGTGCTCGGGATGTTTCGATGTAACTCAGTGGATTCTTTGGGACCTCTCCCTGATCTTGATGTTTCTTGGCAATGGCGAATGGGAAATGCTTCTCGGCGAGAGTTTTCTCTTGTCTCAGTGACTCAGATTGAATGAGGGAACTTTTGGTGAAACATGATTTTCTCTGCAAGAGGTCTTGCCAATGTCAGAATGTGATGGTGATTGTGAACGAAACAAAAGAATGCATCGATGAGAGATATCTTATGTCTCAGCGATTGGAAGGAACGTAACATGGGGCTCTTGATGAAACATAATGTTTGTTGTATGACATCTCACTGATGGCATAAGGTCATGGCTAAATGAAAAGGGGATAAAAGGATACTTCTTGACTTCGGCATAGTGAACAAATGGTCATGGCGAAAGTGAACAACACAAAGAACAGAGGAACACGGGATGACTAACGATTGACGATTGAATTGCCTTTGGCATACTTTCTGGTTGTCCTGGTGACTGTTTCACTGGTGAATAATAAAAATTAAAATACAGTGGCCGACATGTACACATTTGGGGACCATTGCAGGCTGACTTGGTTTGAGCCCGAATTCTGTAGAAGGCCGACATGGAATTTCAATATGATTTATTTTCTTGATGCCAATGTATAAATTGGCATTTTGTAATTGTAAAATGATCATCAGTTATTAGATATTTGATACACAACAAGTAGATATAGTGGAATAAGATTATCAGATCAGAAACTATTGTTGCATGATTTCATAATGGAGGTATTTATGAAAATTAGTTGATGTTGTTGCATTTCTTTGGTGTCAATTATTTGTTGAATCTAATGAAAGTATTGCTAAGCTATCTCCAAGATTGAGGCTTTCTGGTTGTTTGAATTGAATGACAAGTTTATATATAATTCATCACTACACATTTGTTGTATCTATGTGATTGATTGATTGGTTCTTTCAAGCAAAGATTAAATCCTTTTAGTTAATCACAGTAATCAGAGAGAATCATCTGGATTGTTCAAGTAGAGTTTAGTAGTTATAGAATTACATGTTTATACAAGTTGTAAATAGAATATATGCCAGATAATTTGAGTTTTCTCTAGAGAGTTGTTGTTCATCTTGATTTCATTTTGACTCCACATACCCAATAAGGCACTGGTCTTTGCAATTCATCATTTTGAACTCATTCCATTTCTCTATATTTGTTAATTAAGCATTTTAGGATTTAGATCAGAAGATTGCTATTACTATCAAGTTTGATTTCATTTGTTCACTTCCATTTTCCATTGTGGAAAAATCATTGTGCAAGAGAGATAATCATAAGTCAAGTCTACTTCATTCAGAAAGGTACACCCACCTAGGTCTAGCAGCACCTGAAGAGTAGAAGGTTGAAAGCTTTTAACCTTGTCTATTACCCTAAAGCGTATCAAGAGATTGGCAGCCTCTTGAGGCATTTCGCCTGCATTTTTGAGAGCTAACAAGATCATCATGACAAAAGCATCATATAAATGCATCACCATATAATGCATAAGAAAAGATAATGAAAAGAGAAAAAGATTGCAATTCATCATCATCCATTAGGGGCATAATATAGATCTGTTAGTCACACAATCATTGCATTTTGCATCATCACAAAAAATATATCAAAAAAGAAAGCATCTCATCACATTTTCATCATCACATAGAATATAATGTACATTATAACATCGCATAACATCATTGCATCACATTGCATAGCATATAGAAAGTAAAGCCATCCATAATGCATAAATAGAATAGAACACATCACATTGAATCAATGTCATCTCATATCATATATATCATCATGAAAATGTACATTGTCATGGTAAAATATCATATCAAAATATACATGTGTATGTCAATAAAGTACAATCACCCACTGGGCTATCAAAAATGAGCATGTGAAGCATAAAATAATGAATGAATATATGTCTTTGATCAAAATTGGGGCTAACCCTGCTGGCTATTTCCCTTGCCACTTGTTGTCTCCCCATGGTCCTCTGCAGGTCTGTGGCTTATCCTCTATGAAAATTTTTGGACTCGAATTGGTCTCCACATGGCCTAATAATCATGCATCCTATAGTAATCAGCTTGTTGGATGGCCTCCCCGTATGATCAAAGTGGTTCCATGCTCTGGGAGGAGGATGCAAACATGCTCTCTAACTGTTGTCATCTGCCCATCTCTGCTACTGCCTGTAGCTCTACAACCTATCTTTGCTAGACCACCTAGTCCTACTCTACCCATAACTGATCCCCCTCAGTCGTAAGTACCTGTATATGTTCCTATAGCTGGAGAATATGACCATCCCTGGGGTCTGGCTGAAGGGGTGGCTACACAGGTGGTTGATCATGGTCCCCATCTCTGGGCGGTGTCAGAACCCTATCCTATTGCTTGTGATCCTAATCCTAAAATCTCGGGTCCTGGTCCTGACGGACCTAATCCTAGTCATCTTTTTGGGGTGGCCCATCTGCCTACTCTTCATCCCAGGGAGGTGGTCCATGGTTTGGCTGTGGACCCCCACCTCCCCCACCTTTGTCCTCTCCACTGCCCTCTTGGCCTCCCTATGGTTGCCTGCTTGCTCAGCCCCTAGGCCTCCATCGTGCCATTACTATGCCTGGTAATGTCAATCTTAGAGGTGCCCAGAACCAATCCCTATAACTTTGTGTCATGCTTGCATTGGTTGGACCCTATGCCTATGCCCATGGTCTAGCAACAAGCTATTTGAAACTTTAAACCACCTCATCTGCTAGGATGTGGCATCCCCAAGATGTCTCCCTCATCATACGGGTGAAGATGGCCACATATTGGTCATAGGGTCAATCCTAAGCATCACCAAACTAACAGGCTACTCTATCTGGCAGATATCTCTCTATCATGGTGTGCTCCTGACCCTACATAAGCTAGTCCTAGCAGGTGAAGAAAAGCTATTGGTCATCATCATACCATGTCGGCCATCTAAGGTATGGCTGCTAGGTGAACTCCTACATATCATCTATCACTCTCCTCCAATGAGGGATCCCATGCTTGCTAGTGTGTGAAAAAAGAAACTTTGCCTCTGTATCACCACACCACTGGATCATCTGGCTCCATAGCTATGGGAACAAATCTGACAGGGTGTAACACTAAGATATGCTCCCATGCCTAGATTTTTAGGAGAGTAACGCCAACCCCGATGGATCTATCATCTAGATATGCTACCTCATGTAGATCTTTGTAAAGAAAGGCTAATAGCACCAACCCCCAAGCAAAGAAAGTCCTAAACCTAATCATCCTTTCCCAGGTGAGCCCCCATCTGATGCTAAAATATTGGCCCCACTAATCTGGTGCCACAAGTCCTGAGATAATAGCTACTACCAATAATTTGAATGGTGAAAAATTGAGCCAATATCACTCCAGCTCAAATTGGCCCTCTACAAAAACAATCTAATCGAGGCCCATCATATCATAGTAGGCCTCTCTCCCAGAATCCAAATCATAGATGACACACTCATCATGGATCGGTAGTCTCAGAATGCACCAAACATCCTCCAAAGTGATCGTCGCCTCACCAGTGGGAAAATGGAAAGATGATCTCTCATTGTGCCATCACTCGGACAACATAGTCATCATACCCAAGTGAGTGCAAACTGGGTCAGTGTAGTTAATGTACCATAATCCCAGAGCTCCCAAGTGCTCCTGTAATCGCTCATGCATCCCCTCTAGAATCTCAAATAGAACTGGGATTATGTGCTCTCACGAGTGTAGTATCCTGGCCTCCTCTGGCATCAACAAAGTCACAATGTCAAGTTTTGTGAAAAAAAATCCTGGGCCCAGTCAAGCTTTTTTTCGTTTCAAATAGCATATGCATTGCTATTTGCAAAGGCGACATAGTTTGAAAGTTTCAAATAGTGCGATTGGAGGAGTTTGAACCCTCAAACTCCGTCGCCACAGTGTAGTTTGACAATGACCCAATTTGACCCGTAAACTTAAACTTCAAACAAGACCATCATGGTGCTCTATGCATACGTGGTGCACTTTGACCTGGAACCCTAAATTGCAAACTTTTCCACCGTGGTACTACATGGATATGTGGCATAGTTTGAGGCCGCGCGACACCGAAATTGAGTTTGTAGTGGCACTATATTGCACCGATGGACCTAAACTAGCTTTCTAGGCCTAATAAATGCACATAAACATGAAAAATGAGATCAAGTTAGGATCACTCACCAGAGGTCCTGCGCCTGGATGTCATTGGTACACTCATACTTGATCTGAAATGTGTCGTGGAAGCACGCTTTGCGCCATCTCGTTCAGTGCTCATATCTCTAGTGGTAGAATCTCTATAGGCTATATGTGCAAATGAATTGGAAGTGGCTCCCCAAGGCCTATATTAATCCTAAAATTTAGGGTTTTTTGACCCCATTTAGCCGTCCTACAAAGGTTTTAGCCCCCTAATCCTATTATTGTTCGTTCATGGGCCATTTTGCATCGTTTTGGCATATTTTTGACCTTCCAGAGCCTTTCTGGACCTCTCAGCCACCTTGTCCTCTTTTTTCGTGAGATCACCCACAAAGTTGAATTTTTTGTCTGATCTGTCGAGGGGGCAGTATGGTAGCATCTTTTGTCTGCTAGGGTGGCATTGGGGCATTGTGAAAATTAGAAAAAATTTGGCTTTTGATAAAGACATGTTTATTCTTTGAACCAACACAACAAGTGCATTGCTTCAAAGAGTGGAAAAATGTAGACACGTAAAATTTATTGATTGACATTACACAACTGATCCTAATTTAATTAACACTGCTTTATCCAAAATCATCCCTCTATCTAACCATTTAATCGAATAAGCCCTATTTGATTAAATTCATCAATTTTCCTCTCTTAATTAAATAGATCAATTTTATCTAGTTAAGTCATTATTTCTTGTTAATTAAATAAATAATTTTATTTGATTAATCCCCTTGTCTCTATTTTAATTAAATAATTCTCTTTATTTAATTAAATCTCTAAAGTTCTATTAAATTAAATAAATTAAACCTTTATCTAATTTAATCTAACATCATCCCTTTTAATTAAATAAATCAAAACCTTTACTTAATTAAACCTATATCATATTCTTCTCATTTTGATTTAAAATCAACCCAAAAATCTAAATCAAATAGTCACATCAACTAACCTCATTCTATTTAATCAAATCCTAATTAAATATAATCTTAATCCATGTCACATCCTCTAGCTTTTCCCACTTGCACAAATAAATCAATTTAATTGATTTATTAAATCTTCATTTTCTCTCAACTTAGCATCTTTGAGGGAATATTCCTCCAAATTTGAAAATCCCTCCAAATGGGATGTGTCCTTCCAACAAGGCATTTATTTCATCTTACATGTCCTTTTTCGTTGAGCCAAATGGACATAACTCCTTCTCTTTCCTCCAACATGTCATTTCACTATTTTGAAATTCCACCTAATTGCATTTATGGGCACATTCATCAAATTGTGCACATCCTTTTCCCATTCACATCTTGACAAGTGGCACTTTCCCATTGGATGTTGAATGATCCCACATTCATCCATTTTTCCTCTTCTCTCTTCACTTTCTTCTATAAATAGAGAGGTTATCCTTTGTTTTGATTATCCACAATTTGATCAAACTTATCATACTCAATTTCATCTCCAAGCATCACCATTTTCATCAATTTTATCAAGTTTTGTAGCTAGGTTATACAAGAATTCTATCAAAGTGGATCACATCTTCATCAAATCAACACAAAGCTTGCATAGGAGTTGGGAAAGGGTCAATTTCCACATCAAATTGGCACCAATTCTCCCATGGGATTGAGAGTTTGCATGCTTAATTAAGATTTCATTGCTTTCTCATTGTGTTCTTAATTTTATTTCCTATTTTGAGCATTGTTAATTAATTTCATGGGGAATCTTAGTTCTAACTTGCATATTGATCTAATATTGTGTTTGTTTGTTATGTTTGTGTAGGTCTAGGATTGGGGTTCTACACATATAGGCAGTTATAAGGATGAAATAGTTTGTGATATTATGCATTTTGATGTATGTCACATTGTGTTTGGAAGGTTGTGGCATTATAGAAATGCAACAAAGTATAACAACACAAATAACACATATGAGTTGAGAAACAATGGGATGAAATATGTATTAACAACCTTGAAGGATGAGTGTATAGGAATTAAAAGCTTGTTGATAAGTGAGAATATAGATGTACAACAGTATGAAGTAGAGACAAATGAGGTAATGGATGAGGTAATGAGTTTTGATAACATGTTGTTTGAGAAACTAGTTGAACAAGAAATGGAAGAAATTTCTTTTGAATTTTCTCAAACTAATGAAATAATGGTAGCATTGATGTTGAAGTGGGTGATGTTCAGGATGAAGATGAAGAGATAACAAAATAAGTTGTAGAGGACTCAAGGATATTCCAAAGAGAGTAAATATTCATTGAGGATAAGGAGATGGCATGGTTCTCAAGAGAAGAACCGGGAGTTGAGAACGTTGATGTAAAGGAGAATGAAATAATGGATGAGCAATTTAGAAATGAAAATGAATGGTTGAGTAAGGTTGAGGTGAAGCCAAATATTTTGGAGAATCACGGAGAGAAAATAATGTGTGGAAAACAACATGAGGCGGATGAAGAAGTGAATTATGAAGAAGAAGAATATGATTTCTTTAATATTTTTATTTCTTATGTAGGTAAAGAAGACAAAGTGGATGACAGTGAAAGTAAATTTACAATTATAGTCGAAGGTCAAGCTAGAACAAGAACCAAAACAAAAGCACATGGCTATATTGTACCAAGTTGTCCTTGGCTCAAGAAGCATGTTGATGGAAAAAATGCACAAGTGCACCAATTGATACAAATATCTAGGAAAAAGGAAACAATGTATGCACACAATGGAACTAGAAGACAAGAAAGAAGATTCCTATTTGAGGTGGACCTCATTTTTTCTTTTCCCTAGGAGTATGGTGCAAGGACACCCAGGTCTTCATGCCCAAGAGGGTTCAAAAGTTGATCTTTTGTTTGGTTTTAGTCATTTACATGTAATAAGGTCTTCTAAGACCATTCCATGTGTGTTTGACTTAGTTTTGGGTCATTAGGTGTGAGTTAGGGTCTAGGTGCTAAAATAGTGTAATGTTGTACATTGTTGTCAATGCAACTTTTGTACTTTTTTTCATAATGAGGTATAATGATGTTTTTTTAACTCCTTAACCAAAAATATGGTTGGAGGTAGTTGTAATATGGTTTTAAATGCTTAAAATCCTCTTATGGTCGAAGATAAGGGTTGGCTGATGGAGTTTGGAGGTTTAAGCAAATAGAAAATTTCTATTTTTGCATTTTTTGAACATTTTTGTTGCTAACATGAAAATTATGAATTGTATAGCCTCCATTTCAACCTTAAGCCAACTTTTTGTTCTTCATTTGGTATTTTGGGAGTTATGGCCATTTTTGTAAAAACTGCCTAAAACTGTCCTAAGGTTACCAGTTTTTAAAAAAATGACAAATTTTGTTTCCACTGTTAGATCTTCATAGATATTGGAGGAAAATTCTATAATGGTGTTATCTACAATATGAATAGAGAAATTGGCCTCATTTGGTGTTGTGTGAAAGTTATAAATGACAGTTTGTTGCATTTCATGGTGAAAATTCTGAGTTTTCTTGTTTCCTTGTAACTTTCATCATGTTGTATAGTCCTGTACGGCCTTCTTATGGCCTAAAACTTGTTGGAGTTGATGATTCTATGAATCCTTGTTCATTTTCAACTAGTTTCATCTAATTTCATTAAAATTTGAGTGAGTTAGAGCACTTTTCTTAAAAAAATGTTTAAAAACCTAGCCTAGGGTTGGTTTGAAGCAAGAAAAATGAGTTTCTCTCCATTCCACCAATGAGTTGACCCCAAACTTGGTGGAATGGATGTAGTTAGGGTATATTTTGTGTTAAATATCTTTTCAGGAGTAGGGGAGAAGGATTTGTGCAAATATGTTGATGCCCTAGGCTAAAAACTCATGTTTTAGGCAAAATAGTTGCATAAAGGTTAGGGTTTGGTGAAAGGCCCTTTGAAAGTTATTTTTAATGCTTGGAAATTATTAGGCAAACACAATTTGACATGTTTGGAGTATTTTTTTGAATATTGAGAGCCTAGAATGACTAAACCTTGTGTAGACCTAGTAGGAAGAACCTAATTAGGCTTAATTGTCAAGCATAGTAGCAGATTTTTGAAGGTGTTGTCCAAAAACAACCCTATCTAAATTTTTGATATGTTTTAAAGTGCCATAAAGGGTATCCTAAAAGTATTTTAGATTGTGGGTTGGATTTTTTCTTGCAAAGTATGTCAAGAAAGGGATGTTTGTTGTGCTATAAGGCATAGTGTCAATTTGCAAAAGAAATCTTCTTGTTTGATGTGTTAAGGCCATTGCATTTGAAATTTTTTTGAATTGATATTGTTTTGCAACCTTCTACCCTGATCTACATCATGCAACCTACTAGTAATGTCATTCCTAACATTGGAATTTCCACTAGCAATCCTTGTACCTTTGTGGCATCCCACATCATATCTCCTACCACTTTACCTCACATATTTGTGTTCAACTTACTTGTCCCTCAAACATATACACACCTCCATCCTAAAACATAACCAATGATGCCATTCTTAATCAACTTTTACAAAAAAAATCATCCTTTCAACAAAAAATTTACACCATAAACTAAAGTCAAAATGACTAACCTTCATACCATGTCAAAAGAAATACCTTATCCTTGGAGATATTAACAATGCCAATACCACAAGGTATAGATATTCCTAGGTTTGACAAATATGGATGGAAAGTAAATCCTTCTAACCATGTTTCTGCTTACACCACCTTATGCAGTGATTTCATCCTTGCCGATAAACTCTTGGCTAAGCTTTTCCCTAGGTCCTTGAAAGATACCGCTTTAGAATGGTTTTCCTCATTACTGGAGAAATAAATTCATTCATTCAATGAACTTTTTGAAGCATTTATTAACCATTTCCAAGTGCACGTGACTCCTAAGATGACATTAGCTTATTTGATGAGATGTAAGCAAAAGGATTATGAAAAAGTCACTGACTTCATTTCATGCTACCAATTGCTTTATTCCCAAATTGAGATAAAGATTCTCAATCCTCACCTTCAATGAGTGTTCATCGAGAAATTACAAATTAAGATGCAAGATAAGCTTGGTATGATTATGTGAACCCCTAATTCGAAGTGCCTACAAAAACACAACAACAAACAATGTTAGAGAGTTATTTTGTAAGCATGAACAAGGATTCCAAATGAAATCCATTCACAAAGCTAAAAATAGGAAATAGAACAAAGAAAACAATGAAGAACATAATGGAAATATGAAATCCTAATTTAGCATGCAAACACTTGATCCCATGGGGGAGTTGGTGCAAATAGGTGTGTGGAGATTTTCCCTTTCTGTCATGTCTCATACTTTGATGCTATTTTGACCATGACTTATTTTGATAATGTTTGACCATGACTTATTTTGATAATGTTTGACCATGAGTTTATGGGATTTAATACACAAATGATGATACTATGCTTTGATGTATGGGAATGTAGAAAAAATAATTGTTTTCTTTCAAGAATTATGAGTGCATTTATATAAAATAGGAATGTTGATTTAATTTTTAAATTTACGTTTCTACAATGGTTACTAATACACTTTTGTTTTTGCATGCCTGAGTGCATTTGAGTGGCAGGTGATCGAAGGCCAAGGTGATCGAAGGCCAAGAGTGTGATTGAGGAAAAGAAGGTTAGCTTCCCGACAGGATAAAAGAGGAGAAGCTCTCGATTACGCACACACCACTTAAAGCATGTAGCTGCATTAGGTCATGTTTGTTTCTCAATGTGATTGCGTGAAAATGAATGCATAGCAAATTTAAATTACGGTTTAATTAACCTTAGAAATTGTGGAAATAATATGGCTTATTCTATTTTAATTATTCCTCATTTATATTTGAGCAACAAAAGGAAAAATCTGTTTTAAAAGAAATATAATTAAAAATAAAACAAAATAAATAAAAGAATAGAATATTGTGTTTTGCATAAATGAAATTTTAGGTTTGCATAAAAGGGGATATAATTCTGTTTTGTATATAATTTTCCAAAAATAATGAGGAATAAACAGCTCGAGAGAACATTGGGCTCTGGAAATTTTGTCTTAAAATCAACAAAGCAGATGGCATGTGGCAATCCTTAGAAATTGCATGAGAATTTTATCTATCATCTGGAAATTTTATGCATGATCCTCGAAAAGACGTAGAGAGCTTTAAGAGAGAAAAGAGGACTTCGAATGAGTCATATCTGAGAGTTCTGGAATAGAGACAAAGAAGGTATTGCTAGGCTTCTGCACAGGAAGCAAAAATTTTCCAGGTTCTTTTCATACTTTGCCTTCTTTAATTTAAAATGGCAGTAAGGAAATGGAAGGAATGTAATGCTTTATTCCATAATATGAGTACAAACAACTGAGAAATCTTTCCAATTTTCATTTTTAAATATGGGAATTGCTTACTTCTTTTTGTTGCAAAATAGAATACACATACTTTTCTTATTAATTAGGGTTTTTATTATGTTGCAAACTCTGCAATTTATTAAACTACTCTGAAGCATAACTGTAAATATATGCATATATGGTCTGCATAAAAAATCTGTCATCTAGATAAATTCAAAATGTCTTTGAGATAAATTCGAATGCAGTTTATACTGGGAAAAATGTCTTCTCTTTTTCTGAGTTTTTGAAATTGCTATCCATAGGAAGAGGAAGGGAGTAATTCCCTTGTCCTCCCCATGGGAAGGACGCGACCTGTGAGAGGCTCCTGCCCTCCACAGGCCACGGCCTGTGGAGGAGGCGTGAGCCCCTCACAGCCTACCCCCTCCCCATGGGAGGGGCAAGGGCTTCCCTAAGCCCTTACGATGCTCAATGCCAGTAAGGAAACCCTGTAAAATGCCCTGTTCTGTGTGCATGGCCAGTGAATTCTTTGAATAGTTTTAAAAACCAGAATTTCTTTCTTCAAATTACACACAGCTGTACATGAATTTTTAACACACACACATATATATATAAATATATATATATGTATGTATACATATACATTTGGCTGTATATATACATACATATATATATATATATATATTTATATATATATACATATATATATTGATATCCATGCATATACGTGCCAAAATACAAGTTGAAACAAGAAAATCATTTCCAGAAATTAGTATGAACTCTGTTATTTATACACAAATATCTCAGAATTGTTAAACCTGAAACAAGAACAAAAATGTCTTGAGAAACCATGTAAACTGGAAAGCATCTTGATATCCATGCATATATGTGCCAAAATACAAGTTGAGACAGGAAAATCATTTCCAGAAATTAGAATGAACTCTGTTAATTATACACAAATATCTCATAATGGTTAAACCTGAAACAAGAACAGAATTGTTTTTGAGAAACCATGTAAACTGGAAAGCATCTTGAATACTTTAACATATACTTACTTACAGCAGAACAATCCTGAGTAAAGGAATACAACATCAAAATTTGAATGAAAAATTATCTTTCAAACCTCAGAATTTCTGAATAAATTGCATTGTTTCAGTATATTATTATTACTCTGTAACCTGTATTGAAATTGGGAATTAAACTGTTAGTCAGTCTAAGCTTGGAGAGAATAGAAATGCATACGGAAAACAAAAAACACTGTTCCTTCTTTCTATTAGTGCACTGAAAAGTATTAAGATATATATGTTCTTCTTTAAAACCGAGCCTTTATCCAAATTAAAAAAAAAGGGTTACTTACCAAAGAATAAATGACATCTTACTACTAAATTTACAAAGGATGTTCTGAAATTCATATTTGAAATTCTTTTAGAATTAATTGAATGATTGAAACATGTATGAAAATGCATAATTTTCTGCTTTGGTATTTATTCATACTTCACTATGGTAACTTCCGGGACAGGGTGCCGAAGGTGGGCCAACAGAGACAGTAGTATTACCTTTTCTAAACTACCATTTACTTGTATTATTTATGCTTGGCCAAGCACTGTACCATTGAAATAGATGGATTGTTCTTTTTTAAAGCCTAGAAACATATATGTATTTGAGTCTCTACCACCTCCTGTTGCAAGAAATGTGTTTAATTCTCATGTTGGAAATGCATATAGGCATCAGGCACGCATCGAGAGTTCCCTCTTGTTTTACTATTTTAGGTTGCTAGGCTCCTTTATGCAGGGCCGGGGATTCCTTCGAGTTAGGAAGGGACCCGGGGAAGTCATGGACTTCATGGTTGGGCGGAAAAGGCGTCTGAATCAAATTCTTGGCCCCAGCTCGCAAGAAGACCCAAGGTGTCACGGCGGTTGGTGGTTCCAAGATTTATTTGCTATTGATGTACTTATGTATTATTCAGGACTAGCTTGTTAAGCCCATTTGTAAATGTATATATGTATTTGATATTCTTTGTTGAAACTTGAAATGGAAGTGTGATTTGAAAGTATCTAATGTAACATTGATTTGAGGAGTTAAAGTTTTTATAACTTAGCATAGAAAATATGTTTCTATTAGAATTGTTGATTCTTCCAAGTGAGGTTGAATATATGTATATGAGAAAGTCATTTGAAATACTTATGTTTTGTATAATCTTGATACATTACATTGATAATATTATTATACATGAAATGCAATTTAAATTCTCTTTATTAAGATTATTTGGAAGTATTATGAATAATGTTGACTTCTTGGAAACCTTTTGTAATGGTTTGAATAAATTGAAAATACTCTTAATTTCTCTTTAATACTGATTTAAATGGATTGAAAACACTCTTAATTTTCCGAGCGCTACATCTTGGTATCAGAGCCATAGGTTCAACACTCGGACCTTAAGACTTCTATGCTATAGGTTGCAATGTGAACCTGTTGATGACCTAAATTTCTAAGAGCATCGAGTGAATTAGCACCCTATCTTGGGTCGAAGATTTCTTTGATGGGTTGGAACCTCAATGAGTCTTGGATGTTTAAGTTGAGAACCAAGAATATTAGACATGGTATGACTATATTAGTTGAGAGTACTCATCAGTTTAGTGGCATTTTCAAAAGAATCCTTAGTAGGAAAATGTCATATTCGAAGCAAGGATTGGGGATTGTACCTTTAAAAAGGATTGAGATATTGTGATGGATATATCTAAGCCAAGATGGCTAAGACATGATGACAACCCGTGAAGTGATGATGTAGAATAGAGAAATATTGAGAAAAGAGGTCTCTTTGAGGACATAAAGGGTGAATGACTATGATCTAAAAGGTTAAGTTACAAGGTTACTAGAGGTAAAAATAAAATATGCAAAGAACAATCACCTATGACCATTAATGATTAGATGATGCTTTAAGGAAGAAGAGAATCCAAGAAGGATGTCTGCAATGGTAAAGGTATTTGATTATGAGTAAGCTGATTTTTAGGTGATGTTTGTTCTTTCCTAATCGGGATGTGTGTATGATCCTTGTGATCTTTAGTAAATACAAGTTAAGCCTCCTTAGGAGTCTTCAATATGGTCCTAGGAGAAAAATTTTGTTCAGACAAGTTATCATTGTCAGCCTTATTGATAGGGCATGAGTTTTGATCTTGTGAGACCTTATGAGTCCTATATGCTGGATTTATATAACTGATATATTTATGAATATGCACTTTGCATATATTGTGCGAGTAATGCACTCTTGTGTGATTTATATTTGGTGTGAGGAATGCATCGTGTGAGTTAGGCACTTTGCATATATACATGTATAATGTGTGAGTAATGTACTCCTGTTTGATTTATATTTGGTGTGAGTAATGCATCATGTGAGTTAGGCACTTTGCATATACATATGTGTATAATGTGCGAGTAATGCACTTATGATTGTCTATGGTTAGTGCAAGTAAAGCGCTCAAGCTTGTTCTTCATATTATGTTAGAGATGGTATACTTACCTTGTGTGAGTGACGCACTTGAATAATTTTTGTTTTCATATCCTGTGTGCATGTGTTTTGGCATATTTATTTGTGCAAATGAGAACTTCAGGTAATTAATGTGTGAATGTAGTAGTAATGTGTTATCCATATGAACGGTGTATATCTATAAAGTGGGAATTGGTAATTTTCATTGTGAATGAAGCATTTGGATACCTTGGGTTGTGGAAGTTCGCTAGTGTTGACCATGTGTGTCATTACGTGGCGATTGAAATTCCCTTGAAAGGAATGCAATTTTTGTTGTTTGGCATCTTCAACGATGTTGGATGATGAAGTAGAATGGATCTCTTGTTTTGTGTGACTGGGTCTTAGATGACTCACTATGATTGAATGTGCTCTCTTACTTACCTTGGATTTTGAAACCTAGGTATGGTTGGGTATTGTACTCCCTCTCTGATGACTAGAGTTAGTCATGCAGTTCATATGTTATGTAACTTGAAAATTTTGATATCTTATTTATTTATTTACTTATTTATTTTATTGTTTTTGTTCAATTTATTGAATGGCGTGTAGGCCAAAGTTGAATTTTTATTTATGGGCATGAGTTAGTATAGCCATCAAAATTTTTGATACTTATTTATCTTACGACCATTATGGTCATGTGTGAATTATTGTTGAAATGGTGCACATTTTATGCCTTATTGTTGAAATCGACTTTTCTTTTCCTTGGATTTGATTTAATTTTTCTAAATGGTGGCTATGCTTGAATGTTTTAAATTGATGGTCAAGTTTCAGGTTATGTGCTCTATCATGTCCATGATGGACCTCTGATAGATTGTATGAGGGGGTATAATACAGAGAGTGCTTTAGTTCCTAGTATGTATGTTGATAGAATTACGATAGATTGAATTCCTTAATACGCTGTCTGATACAAGTATTTGATTTTGAAATAATAGGAAAGTTTGAACACTGGTGTTGCTATGGGCCTATTATTTTTGTATATCTTGTTGGTATTACTATATGAGAGGACACCATGTCCAGATAGTACAAAGGAAATTTGAGAATATGCTTTATGGATTGATTCCTAAGTATATCCCTTGAGTTTTGAGGAAGAACTTGTTTTGTTTATATTAAAATAACAGGTAATGGTAGGAGGAATGTTAGTTGAGAAAGCAAAGTAGTTGTGTAGTGAACTTCAGTTAAGGTGGATGCAATGGAACACAAATGGAAAGTAGAGAGATGTTGTAGGTGGTAAAAGGGTAGAGCAAAGAAACATTTTGGCAACACGTATTATTAGATCAGAAGAAGATATTTTAGGATGGATAAGGGCATAGGAATGGAAATTTCTCATAGCTATGTATTAATTAATAAAATGTGAGATGTTGTGGTAACATAGAGTTTGAATGTAAGAATGAAAGACTAAAATGACAATAAAATAGCAATGGAAGTTGAAAGGGAGGAGAAACCCTTGAGATAAGAAAAATAGTGGGGGATGAGAAGAGAAAGGCAAGATTGGAAATGTTGATTGAAGTTTGATATATAGAGTGAATTGTTTAAAAAAAAGGGGATAATAAAAGTGTTGTAGAACTAAAAATGGATGAGGAAGTTACTCAAAGATGTTCTAAACTAGAATAAACCAATAGCTAGTAATGGAAAGATGAAAAAGATGAAATCAATGAAGTGTAATTCAAGTAAGATGAAGGGCACTAAATATATATAAGAAGAGAAAGTTCAAAAATCAGAATTGTCAAGGAATGGATTGCAAGTGACCTAGTCTCAGTATAGTCGGTGTGCACAATGGTTTGGACCTCGTTGGAGCACCTTTGCAGTTGTTTTTCTATTTTGTAATTTATATGTGAGGTAAATAAATTGGATAATAATAGATAATCTTTGTTGAGCCTTCTCGAAGGCAGGAAACCTAAGAAGGGATGTTTTAAAGGAAAGAATGTTCATTATGGTACTAGACTTTGGGAAAGTTGATGATTGAGGATATGGGTCTTGTAGAATCCACGAGATTTTTGAAGAACAAAAAGTTGAGATGCCTTAAGGGGCCTTCAATGGTATGGATGTTTAGATAAGTTTTGTCTTGCAGACAAGGTATGAATGATTGATAGGGTGGATCCTCTATGCCTGATTGTTTTTCTTTTAGTAAAGGTACTTACATGTGTATGATATGAGAATGGTGCTTGTGCAATAATGCATTTCTCATGCTTTGTGCAATGACACTTCTGTATGGGTGTTTGTACTCATAGCATAGAAAATTGTTTCCTTAACTACACTGATACTTATGCTTGAACGAGAAATGTTCTCTATACTTATACTAATGAGAGTGAATAAATTCTTAAGCTCGAAAGATGTGATGTTATTCTTGTAAGCTCTCGTGCAAGAGCTATTTGTTACTTGGATATATAATTGGATGGTAGTAATACCATATGTGTGGTGTGCATGACTGGCACACTTAGCAGGATTCAGGGGTGGTGCTAGCAGAGCCCACCAGGATTCTGGGAGGTGCAACGTAAAGTTGTGGAACCATGATATTGTGGAGTACAAGGTCCAGTGGGACCAATATTCGATGAATAAATCATAATACCACCTAGGAAAATACAGATGACATTAATAGATCTTTTCCTCATTTGAGATTATAGCTTACTTTTCTTTTGATGCATATTGTGACTATGATACACTGATACTTCAAACTCCATTGTGTGGATTTGCTTTTAGACATCTAGACGATGTCTCTTCTCAAGAGGGGAAGGATGTCACGTCTCATACTTTGATGCTATTTTGACCATGACTTATTTTGATAATGTTTGACCATGACTTTATGGGATTTAATATATGAATGATGATACTATGCTTTGATGTATGGGAATGTAGAAAAAATAATTGTTTTCTTTCAAGAATTATGAGTGCATTTATATAAAATAGGAATGTTGATTTAATTTTTAAATTTATGTTTCTACAATGGTTACTAATACACTTTTGTTTTTGCATGCCTGAGTGCATTTGAGTGGCAGGTGATCGAAGGCCAAGGTGATCGAAGGCCAAGAGTGTGATTGAGGAAAAGAAGGTTAGCTTCCTGACAGGGTAAAAGAGGAGAAGCTCTCGATTACGCACACACCACTTAAAGCATGTAGCTGCATTAGGTCATGTTTGTTTCTCAATGTGATTGTGTGAAAATGAATGTATAACAAATTTAAATTACGGTTTAATTAACCTTAGAAATTGTGGAAATAATATGGCTTATTCTATTTTAATTATTCCTCATTTATATTTGAGCAACAAAAGGAAAAATATGTTTTAAAAGAAATATAATTAAAAATAAAACAAAATAAATAAAAGAATAGAATATTGTGTTTTGCATAAATGAAATTTTAATTATAAATAAAACAAAATAAATAAAAGAATAGAATATTGTGTTTTGCATAAATGAAATTTTAGGTTTGCATAAAAGGGGATATAATTCTGTTTTGTATATAATTTTCCAAAAATAATGAGGAATGAACAGCCTGAGAGAACATTGGGCTCTGGAAATTCTGTCTTAAAATCAACAAAGCAGATGGCATGTGGCAATCCTTAGAAATTGCATGAGAATTTTATCTGTCATCTGGAAATTTTATGCATGATCCTCAAAAAGAGGTAGAGAGCTTTAAGAGAGAAAAGAGGACTTCGAATGAGTCATATCCGAGAGTTCTGGAACAGAGACAAAGAAGGTATTGCTGGGCTTCTGCACAAGAAGCAAAAATTTGCCAGGTTCTTTTCATACTTTGCCTTCTTTAATTTAAAATGGCAGTAAGGAAATGGAAGGAATGTAATGCTTTATTCCATAATATGAGTACAAACAACTAAGAAATCTTTCCAATTTTCGTTTTTAAATCTAGGAATTGCTTACTTCTTTTTGTTGCAAAATAGAATACACATACTTTTATTATTAATTAGGGTTTTTATTCTGTTGCAAATTCTGCAATTTATTAAACTACTCTGAAGCATAACTGTAAATATATGCATATATGGTCCGCATAAAAACTCCGTCATCTGGATAAATTCAAAATGTCTTCGAGATAAATTCGAATGCAGTTTATACTGGGCAAAATGTCTTCTCTTTTTCCGAGTTTTTGAAATTGCTATCCATAGGAAGAGGAAGGGAGTAATTCCCTTGTCCTCCCCATGGGAAGGACGCGACCTGTGAGGGGCTCACGCCCTCCTCAGGCCGCGGCCTGTGGAGGAGGCACGAGCCCCTCATAGCCCGCCCCCTCCCCATGGGAGGGGCAAGGGCTTCCCTAAGCCCTTACGATGCTCAATGCCAGTAAGGAAACCCTGTAAAATGCCCTGTTCTGTGTGCACGGCCAGTGAATTCTTTGAATAGTTTTAAAAACCAGAATTTCTTTCTTCAAATTACACACAGCTGTACATGAATTTTTAACACACACACATATATATATATAAATATATATATATATATGTATGTATACATATACATATATATATATATATATTTATATATATATACATATATATATTGATATCCATGCATATACGTGCCAAAATACAAGTTGAAACAGGAAAATAATTTCCAGAAATTAGTATGAACTCTATTATTTATACACAAATATCTCAAAATTGTTAAACCTGAAACAAGAACAGAAATGTCTTGAGAAACCATGTAAATTGGAAAGCATCTTGATATCCATGCATATATGTGCAAAAATACAAGTTGAGACAGGAAAATCATTTCCAGAAATTAGAATGAACTCTGTTAATTATACACAAATATCTCATAATGGTTAAACCTGAAACAAGAACAGAATTGTTTTTGAGAAACCATGTAAACTGGAAAGCATCTTGAATACTTTAACATATACTTACTTACAGCAGAACAATCCTGAGTAAAGGAATACAACATCAAAATTTGAATGAAAAATTATCTTTCAAACCTCAGAATTTCTGAATAAATTGCACTGTTTTAGTATATTATTATTACTCTGTAACCTGTATTGAAATTGGGAATTAAACTGTCAGTCAGCCTGAGCTTGGAGAGAATAGAAATGCATACGGAAAACAGAAAACACTGTTCCTTCTCTCTATTAGTGCACTAAAAAGTATTAAGATATATATGTTCTTCAAAACCGAGCCTTTATCCAAATAAAAAAAAAGGGTTACTTACCAAAGAATAAATGACATCTTACTACTAAATTTACAAAGGATGTTCTGAAATTCATATTTGAAATTCTTTTAGAATTAATTGAATGATTGAAACATGTACGAAAATGCATAATTTTCTGCTTTGGTATTTATCCATACTTCACTATGGTAACTTCCGGGACAAGGTGCCGAAGGTGGGCCAACAGAGACGGTAGTATTACCTTTTCTAAACTACCATTTACTTGTATTATTTGTGCTTGGCCAAGCACTGTACCATTGAAATAGATGGATTGTCTTTTTAAAAAGCCTAGAAACATATATGTATTTGAGTCTCTGCCACCTCCTGTTGCAAAAAATGTGTTTATTTCTCATGTTAGAAATGCATATAGGCATCAGGCACGCATCGAGAGTTCCCTCCTGTTTTACTGTTTTGGGTTGCTAGGCTCCTTTATGCAGGGCCAGGGATTCCTTTGAGTTAGGAAGGGACCCGGGGAAGTCATGGACTTTGTGGTTGGGCGGAAAAGGCACCTGAATCACATTCTTGGCCCCAGCTCGCAAGAAGACCCAAGGTCTCACGGCGGTTGGTGGTTCCAAGATTTATTTGCTATTGATGTACTTATGTATTATTCAGGACTGGCTTGTTAAGCCCATTTGTAAATGTATATATGTATTTGAAATTCTTTGTTGAAACTTGAAATGGAAGTGTGATTTGAAAGTATCTAATGTAACATTGATTTGAGGAGTTAAAGTTTTTATAACTTAGCATAGAAAAGATGTTTCTATTAGAATTGTTGATTCTTCCAAGTGAGGTTGAATATATGTATATGAGAAAGTCATTTGAAATACTTATGTTTTGTATAATCTTGATACATTACATTGATAATATTATTATACATGAAATGCAATTTAAATTCTCTTTATTAAGATTATTTGGAAGTATTATGAATAATGTTGACTTCTTGGAAACCTTTTGTAATGGTTTGAATAAATTGAAAATACTCTTAATTTCTCTTTAATACTGATTTAAATGGATTGAAAAAACTCTTAATTTTCTGAGCGCTACATCTTCCCAACTCCTTGAATGAAAATGTTGATTTGAAGATGAGTGATCCACTTGATAAGTCCCTCAATGAGCTCCAAAATCTGCAATAAACTAGTTAAGAAGATGGATGGAATTTGAGAGATATTTGTGCATAATAACTTTGCATAATTGTGGATAATAAAATGCATGGTGAAGCATTCTATTTATAGAATGTTGAAATGGAAACAAAGCCAAAATAGAGCAATGTGGGACAAAGATTTGGCCAATGGAAAAATGCCACTTGTCCAAATGTGATTGGATGAGGAATGAGCAAGTTTTGACAAATGTGCCAATAAATGCATTTTTGAATTTGAATTTTGAGAAAAGACATGTAAGAGGGGGAAAGAAAATTGCATTGAATGCCACTTGGCTCAAGGCAAGGACATGTAAGAAGAAGTAAATGCCTTGTTGGAAGGACTTGTAAGAGAGAGTAAATGACATGTTGGAAGGACATGTCATTCAAATTTTGAATTTGAAATAGAAGAATATTCCTCCAAAAGATGCTTTGTTGAGGGAAAATGAAGATTTAATAAATCAATAAATTGATTTATTTGTGCAAGTGGAGATATCTAGAGAATGTAAGTGGGTGAGATTAGTATTTAATCATGGTTAGATTAAATAAATGATGATTATGCTAGTTTAATGATGATTAGGTGAGTTGACTTATTTTGACTTAGATTTTTGGATTAATTTAAATCAAACAATAGAGGAAATTATTTAATGAGTTTAATTAAATAAACATGTTTTGATTATTTAATTAAAGAGATTGAAGTAAGATTAAATTAAATAAGATTTTAATTTATTCAATTTAATAGATAGACTTTAGAGATTTAATTAATTAAATAAAATTAATTATTTAATTAAAAGAGATGGAGAATCATTTAAGAGACTTAATTAAACACATGATTTGTTTAATTAAGAGATGAAAACAAATGAATTTAATCAAATAAAGATATTCAATTAAATGGTTAGGTCAGGGAATGATTTAGGATGAAATGATGTCGGTAGTCAGACTTAGATGCACAATGTCAACTTGTACATTTTGCATGTCTACATTTTGCCCCTCTTTGAAGCAATGCACTTGTTACGTTGATTCAAAGAATAATCTTGTTGAGATCAAAGTTCAAAATTCTCTGATTTTATGATGCTCCACTATTGCCCTAGTGAGAAGAATTGCACTGGTATATTGCCCCCTTGAGATGTTGAATGGGAATGCCAATTGCTAATCAAAATCGTGATAAAATGCGAGAGGAGTGATTGATGTAGATGAATGGACATTCATTAGCTATGGGTAGCTTCATGTACCAACTGGGATAGAAATGTTAGTAAAGATAGAAGAATGTGATAGAAGAATGAAAGAATGAGATGATCATGCAAATGATGATGACTACTTTCCGCGGAGTTGGGATTTTCAAAGGGCAAATTTCCTTATGTTTGATAATACACACAGTACGATGCATCAAGGTATCAAGAACCAGGATGGCGTTGTACCTAGTGTGATGGACTCTGACTCGACAAATCGGATAGGAGTATTCTTGTTCACACCTGACATACAGAACCCTGTCCAGAAAATAGTTCAAATATTTCAAATATCTCAGACCAAAACATAGGAAGGCGAGCCTTTCTATGCGGTCAACAAGAAACTTAAAACACCCTCGCTATAGACTAAAAAAAAGCACGCATGACCAAGGTTATATTACAAAGATATCCAACAAGCACAATAGACAAAAGATAATGATCGTTGCTCCATTCCTATCTCTCTAAATCCTTCGTTCAGACATCATTAAGAGGTCCTTGGAATGAGCACAATGAGATAAATCAAACAAAAAAAAGTAAGTGAGCAAACAAACTAATGTTCTTCATACCGTTAGCCGAGAGAAATGATGTTTCGAAAGATGGGAGCCAAAACTTATTGCCAAAAGATAATGTCCATTGTCAGAACGGAACCTAGGACATGTTAATGACACGTTGTTTTGTTTACTCAAAGTGGTTGGTTTGATAAAAGTGCCCATTGTCGGAACAGATCTTAGGACATGCTTTTATCAAATGATGATGAAATTGATTTGTGATTTATACGCCATTGATAAGAAAAGAGTTGACCAACTTGCTTGTTGACTGACTTATACTTGAGATTTTGACAGTTTAGGTTTTCACATTTGATTGCTAGACTTGTTTTGATTGTTTTACCAAAGGTTGAGGGTGATGACGATTTATTATGGATGATTGATTATCGCGAGTGTAAGCAAGATGAGGCAGATGGATTTTTTTTCAAATATTTGGATGTTTTTTTGGAGTTTTGCAATGTTTTGAGGCTGTTTTTGGTATTTTTGAGATTTTCAAATGTTTTGATTTTCAATTTTCCAATGTTTTGAGATTTTCTGAGATTTTGACCAAGAGACTAACCTAAAGACCTATCCTAGGGGCCTCAGCGGCTGATCAATATATTAGCCTTGCCTACGTTATACACGCAGAGACCACGTAGTTCGACTGACAACTTGACCGATTTACAAATGAAGATATACATGATGAAATGTCAGTTTATTATGACAGACTCCTATAGGACTGACCTAAATGTCTCGGGGGATAATCAAAGATCAACCTTGCCTACGTTCAAGCTCAGAGACGACGTAGTTCGACAAGACGACGTAGTTTTTGACTTTTTGAATGACTTTTTGACCTATTTTTGGATTTTGATATGTTTTGAATGTTTTTGGATTTTCTAATTTTCTGACGATTTCGATATGGATGTGTGTGATGATATCAGTGCTCTGTTTGGGATTTTTGTTGAAGACGAAGCTAAGGTTGTTTGATTGAATCGATGGATTGATGATGATGATAACATTGTTGAGGATACACAACAATGCAAGGATAGTGTTAAGCAACACAAGGATTAGGATGGATATCCCAAGATGATGGTTTTTTGATTGATTGATCATGTTTGATGAAGCTTGGTTTCGAACAAAAGATGTTTGGATGATTTGATGTGACGTTTGACATGCAACTTAGATGCGACTAATATCGATTAATGTTTGATGAAATATGAAGATTGATAAGGAATGTCTTCTTGTCAAAATGTGCCATGGGCTAGTGATTTGGATTTTTGCTCACAAATGCTTTGACCAATTTGGTTTCACATTTGCCAATGTTTGGATCGCCACATAAGTTGGAGGATATAGATCAAGATTTATTCTTGAAGCAAGATGTGAATATCTGCCCCCAATGTCTAGCAATGTATGGAATGCCATGGATGGATGCTCAGATAGGCGTAGGGATGTATGGATATGGTAAGCATGCAAAAGGATGCCAAGGATTATCTTGCAATAAGATAAGGTGTTCGGATAAAGAATGCTCATTAGACAATGCTTCATGGCTCAGATAACATAGGATAGGATAGGATCAATGAAAATGACCCATGTCAAGATGTTTACCATAAGCAAGCATAAAGTGTGCACCAAAATTTTATCAAAATCAAGATAACTAAGATGATGGATGCAAATATATGCGAATGGATTGGATAAATGGTTCATGGATGAAATGGATTTATTATGGATAAGATGGATGGAATGCTTGATTTATTATGGATGGGATAAGATGCTTTCACCTTAAGTGGCCCACGTAGATGCTCGATTCTACACATGACGCCTATTTTCCAGGTTTTCATCATGGTCTTGCCCAAAGCGCCACCGAAGTGGTTTTCACTAGAGGACGATTTTTTTCTCTTTATTGTTTTCAATCCTTTTTCTATTTTTTTTTGGATTTTCATTATTTTTTTTTTTGGTTTTTTTTGAAAGATTTATGCTGAACCACCTGGTGTTGCTGATGTAGATGCTTCTGTCATAATGTGCCATCGGTATCCTACTTGAAGAAGTTGTTTTGCTAAGATATGTGCACTTGAATATAACTTTTGAGATTCCTAATCTGCTTTGTCGATACTGGAGTTAACTCTGTCTTGGTGCGCACATCGCAATAAAGTGCCTTTAGAATCCTTATGATGAAGGGTTGTTGCCAATACACGGTCAATGTAAGAATTGGATATTATGCATGGAGGCATGGATGGAGTGTGTTTAGGGATAAGAGATGAATTGGTTGACAGTTTCAAGGAACCTTTGACTCTCCAAACTTGGGAAGATGAGCAATGATGGGTGGATATAGAAGTGTGCATGGAATTAGGACCAACTGCTTGATACACTTTGTACGTCACTTGAGAAGCCTATTTTTGCTTTTGCGGACATCTTTGATTGATACTTTTCCCATTTTTATTTTGCCCCATAGTTTCTTTGACTAATGGAGTTTGATAGGGATGATCTTTCTTTGTATTCTTTTGTATCCATATGTTTTCGATTTGTCCATTATGCTTCTCAGTTTCTTTTGATTTGATAACATTCTTCGTACTTTGATTCAAATATTTCTTTTGATGTTGGTCCCAATTTGTGGATGGGTAAATGGGTGGATGAAGATTCATGGCTTGACTGGTTGTAGTATTGACATCATTTTCATCATAAGGACTCTTCATGCTCCCTATGTTGACGTTTTCTTGAGACAAAGTTGCCCCCAGTATTGTGGAAGTAGTACCTTCATGCTTTGATTCTACCTGTTCTGAGATCTCTTGTTTAGAATGAACTCTCTGATAAATGACCACCGTAGGTGACGTTTCAATTTTCTGCTCTGCTAACTCTGGATGTTCTATCTGACTTGTTTCCTTGGGCGGATAATGATGGATATCTTTATTCATGATGTCCTCAATCCGATTTTGGGACATATTCAACCCCGATGTTGACAACTCTGTTTGATTGTAGGAGTTAAGAATTTGCTCTTTTAGTGTAACACAATCTTGTTCTAGATGAAGATCATCTACATGTCCATCTATAGAAAGCATCTCATGGGTAGATGGAGGACTATGTTCTATATGGATATGATCATCTTGCATAGATAGGAGAGTGTCCATTAGATCATTGTAGTATCTTGTAGATACGAATTCTTGATCTTGATTTATTTTGGGGTTGCTCTCAACATTCTTTGGACCAGGTTCTTGACATGGGGTAGCTTCAAAGGATGGATTGCTTACAAAGGGTTTTTGGATGTTTCCATTAGACATGGTAAGTGGTTCAATATTCCCAAATGTCGAGTTCAGGGTTCCTTCCGTATCTGTAACCATGAGGTCGAAGGGTGTCAATATGTCTTGGAAAGGACCATTGCTAGACCTTGGTGAAATATTTTGATCATGCTTTGGAATAAATTTTTGAGATATTTCCTCTAACTCATTAGGTGATGTGGAGACATTTTCAATATGATCATAGGTCAATGGATCATGCATGAAGCTGTTTTGGGGTGTTTGAATCGTTGGTTGGATGGATGGGTTGTTTGGTGCATTGTTTGATGGTATCGATATGTTCTGGCGGGCGAAGTAGGCTTCTACTTGCTTTTGTATGAACAATGCTTGTTGTTCATTTTGTTGTTGTTGCACTAGGATTTATGCTTCTTGTTGTGCTTGTTGTTGTTCCAACAATGCTTGTTGTTGTGCTTGTTGTTGTTCCCACAATGCTCATTGTTGGGTTTCTTGTTGTGCAAAGTACTGTGCTTGTGCTTGTGTTCATGCTTAGGCATCTTGGGCATCTTTTGCAGCTTGAGCAGTTTGTACGGCTTGTGCGACTTGAGCAGCTTGTGCAGCTTGTGCAGCTTGTGTAGCTTGAGCAGCTTGTGTGGCTTGTGCAACTTGTGTAGCTTGTTTTTGTTGTTGCAACAAAGCTTGGGTTTGCGCCGCTTGTTGTTCTTGTTGTTGTTGCAGCAATGTTTGAGCTTGATTTTGTTGTGACACTTGAGAATCGTGCGTGGCTATAGGCGCTTGCTGAATTGTTTGATATTGTTGGAGCAATTGTTGGTATGATTTGAATGCAGCATTGTAATGGCTTACTTGGATTGGTCGCAATGGTGGTGGTGGTGGGATTGGAATTGTGTTGGATGGAGTGGTGAGAGTTTGAGATGTGCTTAGAGTGATGGTGGTGGTGGGAGGTTGCGATATAAGGGGTGTGATGGGGGTAGTGGAAGTTTGAGGTATAGTGGATGTAGTGGTTGGAGTGAATGTGGTGATAGGTGCATTTGGGACGGGTGAAGTGATAGGAATGGTGGAGATGAGTGAAATAGTGGGTCTTTGAGAGACCGTATTTTGATTAGCTATCATGCATTGGTTTGATGTGGATGGTGTGTTTGAAATATGTGATGTACCCCTTTGGTTGGATGAATTGATTTGGATGGGGTGATTTATGTTAGGGAAAGGTGGAAATTTAGGTAAAGGGGAGATCCATAAACCAAAATATGGTGTTGACGTGGTGGGAGGTGTGAATGGTTTGAATGGTGGAAAATTTTCTTGTGCAAATGAAGAGACAAATCCGTAAGGTCTCTCTATTTCGGACGAGCTTGCTTGTACCAAAGGTCTAGACACTTGCGTGTCAAGAGAAAATGATGAGGTGGTATGGTAAGGAACCTCAGATGTATCGATAAATCCAAGTGGGTTGTAAAGTGGATTTTGATGCGTGTTGAAGAGGGTATCATCCTCATTGATAGTAGGTTCTATGGTGGTAATGGAAGTGGTTGATTGTGGAAGGGTGTTTTGGTCATTTGGTACAAGAAGCTCATCCTCAATAGTGTTGAGAATTGATGGATTTATTTTAGCCATTGCGCGAAGAAACTTTTGTAGTTTTGGTTGTTTGAGCATCTCAAGAACTTCTTCCTCACTTAGTTCTATTGGTGTGATGTCTTCCACCAAGACCTCTTTTTGTGGATCGTGTGTAGTGATAGTGAGGTCTGGAAGTGGTGTGTTTTGGATTTCTGGAATGTTTTGGCTTAGATCACTTGTGGTTGATGTTTCTTGATTTAACTCCATGTTCCTCTTGTGTTGTGATCTTGTTTGAACCATAAAAGAGCAAACTAGGATGTGTAAAAGATCAAAGATGTGAAGATGAAAGGTGTATGATATATGGATGAGAATGGATGTTTTGAATTTGTATTGAAAATCTTGATGTGATGCTAGGTACTTTGGGTTTGCTTTGATTGATGTTTGTTTGATGTTTAGACTTTGAATTCTATCTTTTGAATGTTGATGTTTGAGCAAGAGATATCCCCAAGATGTTTGGATGATGATCTAAAAAAGATAACTAATGCTCATAAAGGATAATTTGATTTAGGAGTGAGAATAGGATGTGTCTACTCACAAGCTAACCAAAAGATAATCCAAATTAGTGATGGGAGAAGGATGCATCTATCCACCATTAATTTGAACAAAGTGATAATTCAACTAAGCATGTGCAAAAGGATTCATTCACACACTTGAGTTGAACAAGTTTGATGTTTGAAGAATTCAAAGTCTCATGTTTGAAAAGTTTTGATGTCTACCAAAGGAGCCTAGCATAGTTGTGTCAAGATTTTCTCAAAATGTTGGTGAGATGTTTATGGTTGATGATGTTTTTGATGGATGAATGTTTGTTTTGATCTTAGAATGACCCTAGTTTAGACTTTTGTTTAACAAGACCAAGGTATTGAAGAACATGTTATGCCCTAAGCAAGGTATCCAATCCCTTGAAACAATCTTGGATTTTGTGTGTAGTAAAATGAATATAAAGTGGGGTTGTCTCTTGAAGCATGTCTATAGAAATTAGCCAACAACTTTTCTCTAAAATCATATAACCTTTTGAGTCTTTGTTGATGTTGTTTTGGGCTAAGTTTCCTTTTCTTGGGTTTTTGTATCTTGACCTTGCGAGAAATCATTGAAAAGACATGTGTGGGGCTCAATTGCTTATCTTTGCTTTTAATGACTTCTTTTTACCAAATACACTTTCTTGATTATGTTTCAAACTAAAGATGTCCTATGTCAAAATTTCTTTTCTTCCCACAAAGTGTTGTGTGGGAGTTCCAAGAAATTGAGGCAAAGGGATTTCCTAGGTTAACCCTAGTTAGAGAAAATGACGATATAAATTCAAGTGCTAAGAAACCTCTAAGGACATAATCCCAAGGGAAAGCAACAACACTTAAATTTTTCAATAGGTATTTTCTCTATCAAAAAGGATTTGAAATTAGCATGATCATGTTTAAGTGTTTATTTTCCAATGTTTATGAACAAGCATGTGTTTTTGTAACCCAAAAGCATGTACAATCCTATGGATGTGATAGACAATGTTTGTTGAGTCCCCACTTGGACAAGTCCAGCTACGCCTACTTTTAGCGGATGGTTAGATGCTTGACCCCAGTGGCTCCCCTCCACGACACTCACTTATATTGGTCATCCAAGCACCAACACCCATGAAACTCCCATGGCATGCTTTCCATCTCTACTAAAAGTCGTAAAATTGTGGGGTGGCTTCAGAACGACCGTTCTTGCACCAACAAACATATAGGATTTTGGCCTTTTCTAAACAAGGGTTTTAATAAGGACTTTCTATTTGTAGGAGTTGACCCAATGTGGCAAGAGTCCCCTTTCGGATCCATCTTGTCAGAGTCAACTGCGTGATATTGGCGTTTCTTCCAATATCCAAATTTATATCTTGGTTGGAAATACTCTTGGCTTTAGAGTGTTACCGGTTGAGTCGTTCTCTTGGGTGAGTACTTTTTCCCCAAGGCAGGCCCTCTAGGATAAACAAAAGGAAATGAAGAACAATATTCGTAACTTGATCAATCCTTGTAGGTAACAAGGAGAGAGAATATATGCAACAAAGCCCCCACTCACACTCACACAATAGTTTGTTCAATTTTAAGCCCAAATCAAAGTGTGGAGGTGATTGCTTTATCTCAACCTAAAGTCATGGAAAAGACCTTTTCATTCTCAAGATCACTATAAAGCTTGAAAGAAGCGCATACATCCTTTTCAAATGGCTTTAGTCTAAGTAAGCCCTCACAAACAAACAAAGCTACACTTGTTCTTTTTAAACCCTCAAAGCAATGATGATTTCATTTTAAAGCACCAAATGAAGTGTGAGAAATTGCCTTGTTCAATTGTTAATCCAATAAACCAAATCTAGTAAGTTGTGATCCTAAAGTTCATTTTAGCCTTTGCAAGAAATGGAAAAGGTTCTTTTTAAGCCCAAATGAAAACTAGTGTCCTAAGAAGGAGAAGGAAGACAAATTCTTTGAAGAAGTGTTAAACAAACACTTAAGTGTTAAAAAACACTTTGATTAGATAAAATATCATCCCCATGCTCCTCTTTCTTTTGATTTTGATTTTCAACCTGCAAAATTGATCAAAATGTTAGATGAGATCAAAAGAAACAAAAGGATATAGGGGTTAGATGAATCATTTACCAAAACACCCTAAAACTTAGCTAAGTTATCATGTGTTTTTACTTTAAATTCAAATTTGAAAATTTTAACTAACTTATAGTTAAGAAACACTTACACCATTGGATAGCTTACGAAATTCTACCCTATTTCAAAAAAAAAGCATCAAAAAAGACCTTCGTATGACCAAGATATGATCATTTTAAAACTGACTCATATGCGCTAAAACAGTGATCATAGGCGCTACAGGAATGATCATAGGCGCTACAGGAATGGTTAACGGCACTGCAGGAATGATTAAGAGCGCTGCAGGAATGATCAACCACGCTACAGGAATGATTAAGGGCGCTAAAAGAATGGTCAAGGGCGCTAAAACAGTGATTATGAGCGATGCAAGAATGATTAATAGCGCTGCAAGAATGATTAAGAGCGTTATAATAGTGATCACGGGTGCTAAAATAGTGATTATGGGCACTGCAAGAATAATTAAGGGCGCTATAACAGTGATCATGGGTGCTAAAACGTAGATTTATGAACAAAACTGTAAAAAATGGCAAAAATTTTAAAAACTTGTTAGAATATGTCGATCAACCCTCCTTCTAGAGCCAATATGTGAACCCCTAATTCGAAGTGCCTACAAAAACACAACAACAAACAATGTTAGAGAGTTATTTTGTAAGCGTGAACAAGGATTCCCCATGAAATCCATTCACAAAGCTAAAAATAGGAAATAGAACAAAGAAAACAATGAAGAACATAATGGAAATATGAAATCCTAATTTAGCATGCAAACACTTGATCCCATGGGGGAGTTGGTGCAAATAGGTGTGTGGAGATTTTCCCTTTCCCAACTCCTTGAATGAAAATGTTGATTGAAGATGATTGATCCACTTGATAAGTCCCTCAATGAGCTCCAAAATCTGCAATAAACTAGTTAAGAAGATGGATGGAATTTGAGAGATATTTGTGCATAATAACTTTGCATAATTGTGGATGATAAAATGCATGGTGAAGCATTCTATTTATAGAATGTTGAAATGGAAACAAAGCCAAAATAGAGCAATGTGGGACAAAGATTTGGCCAATGGAAAAATGCCACTTGTCCAAATGTGATTGGATGAGGAATGAGCAAGTTTTGACAAATGTGCCAATAAATGCATTTTTTGAATTTGAATTTTGAGAAAAGACATGTAAGAGGGGGAAAGAAAATTGCATTAAATGCCCCTTGGCTCAAGGCAAGGACATGTAAGAAGAAGTAAATGCCTTGTTGGAAGGACTTGTAAGAGAGAGTAAATGACATGTTGGAAGGACATGTCATTCAAATTTTGAATTTGAAATAGAAGAATATTCCTCCAAAAGATGCTTTGTTGAGGGAAAATGAAGATTTAATAAATCAATAAATTGATTTATTTGTGCAAGTGGAGATATCTAGAGAATGCAAGTGGGTGAGATTAGTATTTAATCATGGTTAGATTAAATAAATGATGATTATGTTAGTTTAATGATGATTAGGTGAGTTGATTTATTTTGACTTAGATTTTTGTATTAATTTAAATCAAACAAGAGAGGAAATTATTTAATGAGTTTAATTAAATAAACATGTTTTGATTATTTAATTAAAGAGATTGAAGTAAGATTAAATTAACTAAGATTTTAATTTATTCAATTTAATAGATAGACTTTAGAGATTTAATTAATTAAATAAAATTAATTATTTAATTAAAAGAGAAGGAGAATGATTTAAGAGACTTAATTAAACACATGATTTGTTTAATTAAGAGAAGAAAACAAATGAATTTAATCAAATAAAGATATTCAATTAAATGGTTAGGTCGGGGAATGATTTAGGATGAAATGATGTCGGTAGTCAGACTTAGATGCACAATGTCAACTTGTACATTTTGCATGTCTACAGATTAAATTTCCTTCCTTTGTACACTTGTGTACTACCCTTCATGATTATAAAAAATTGATTAGTAGTCATGAAACAAAACCCACCTCTAGCCATTCTAAAAAGTCTAAATGCACAAGTCAAAATAATTACTAACCTTTTAGGAAACAAAATAAAGGCTTTCTTCAACTAAATCCACCTCAACCAACTCAACATGTTGATACCCAAGTGGCTGCTATAAAGAAGAAAAATATTTTTAAATTTGGGGATCCGGCTAGACAATTTACCCCCTTACTCGATACCCTCCATAATATCATGTTGCAACTTCTAGAAAATAATTTTATTTGCTTACCTCCCATTAAAACTCCTGATCCTAATAAACCATTACCTCCAAAATTTAGATCAAATTCTTATTGTCATTTTCACTATCAAAATGGACATGATATAGAACATTATAAACATCTTAAACACACAGTACAAGGCCTCATTGATTCCAATCATATTCAAATTGGTGGTGTCAATGATCAAGGTAGTAATTCTATTTCCCCTCCGAACCAAAAATTTCAAATCTTTACCAACCCCATGCCAAATCATTATATTTCACTTTTCAAAGCCAATGAAACTAAGAATGATGTGTAAATGTTGACATGAATGATGACAACATAGATAATAATGAAACAATTACTATGGATAGTATGGTTGGATTGATAAAAATTCAATCTTGTAAGGGCCAATCTAAAATGCCTCTTCCTCTCACTTTCTCAAAAGAGAAATACTTAAACATGCACTTGATGGTCCTTTTTATAGAGCTCACCAAATCAATGACAAGCCCACAAATGAGATATTAATTGATCTCGTCTGTGGAGAGAATGTGATCACTAAAGAATTCTTACTTGTGCATGAAATATATCAAGATACATATGATAAATTAAAAGAATGGATAAAAATGCATAATGGTTTTTATTACCATACAATTGGTTCAATCATCCTTCCTTTAAAAGTTGGACCGAATAAATTATATGTCTCATTCTCCATCATCCCAACATTAGATCAATTCCATGTGAATCTTGGTTATCCATGGCTATGCTCCATGGAAGTTGTCCTATCGGTTGTGGATAAATTCTTAAAGTTTCCCTTTGACAATGAGATCTTTACCATTCATCATAGTAGCTTTAATCCTGTGTCTTCCCATGGAAAATTTTCATCAGATTTATTTTTGCTTAAACCTATTGAACCTATTAAACCTCATGAAGATTTATTTTTCAAATCCTATCAAAAGTTTAAGGAAAAAAACATAGTAGAATTATCCCTTTGAAACATTCCTCAACCCATGATTGAGCCTCCTATCCTTGATGAAACCATTGTTGAACCAAAAGACCTTCCAAGTAACCAAGAAAAACCCAAGATAGATACTTTTCCTATCTCCTACAAACAACCAAGAGACAACCAAAAAAATCTCGTCATGCCTTCTAAGATAAAACAATTTTACAAAGCTAAAGATAAAGTGGTTGAACACCCTTCCATGGTTCCTTTTGTACCTCCTCTAATGGAATAGAAGAAACCCATGTTTGATAAACCTACTCCTACACAAACAAAAATTGAAAATCATACCAAAAGAAATAGAAATGCTAGACAGCATAGGCATAGATTTCATGCTATTGCTCAAAGGTTAAATGAAAAAAATAATAAACAAAATCAACATCCAAACTCTAGTGAAGCAATACATGATGAGTCTCCCTCTTCACCACAATAAAAAGATCATATTTCTTAAGCACAATAGGGATAAGCACCTTCTTTTGATATTATCATTCGACCTCCCATTGTGATTAACTTAGATGATTATGATGAGACTGCTAAAATTGATGAAGAAGTGCATAATAAATTGAATTTATTATTTTCTTCTTCCTTGAGCTTGGACCATAACAACTGTGATGATCCTCCTTAAAAAAGTGACTCACCACATTTTGAACTAGGTGATGCTCCTAGTACCACACTTGTTGTGGTCCCTTTGGCTAGTTGTTTGCCTTCTGCATACAATGAACAAGATTGGGATGTGTACAACCTGCTATAGGTTGAATCTCATGTGCCTTACTAGTCTTGTATTTTTTTCGTTTGCATGTTATGTGTGTGATTGCATGTGTGTAATGTGATCTCCCATATTATTTTGTTGGATTTATCTCTCTCTTTGTGACATTCCTACTCTTTGTATCTACATTCTTCTATATGTCATAAAACATTATCTTTTCTTAGTCTTGTGTTTTCCTTTAGGGGATGATGCAAGGCATTGATACATTTAGGTCTCTTCCATGTTGACCAAAAATATTTTCTTTGTTTTCACTCTCTTTGTTTCATTCTTCTACTTCTTTGAATATTTGGGGAATGATAATCTTTCTGAACTCTCTATAAAAACATTGTAGCAAAGACATATTGACCTTGAATTTGTGGATCCCTTGTATGGGATTTTGTGATTTAATTTTGGGTACAACCCCTTTTCATGATGTAGCTTCATTTGGAAACATATGACTTGGAATAGGAATTTCCAAATAAGCTCTCATGTCCTCTTTATTGTTAGCATTTAGCATTTGCTACTTTAAAGTAATTGCTCAAAACATGATGTTTAGCAATTTCTTTAAAGTGGGGGCATACATTGGCATTATTCTTTTGCATTTTACAACTCATGTTTCATTGTGTGGTGTTCTTACTTCATGCGATGCATCTTTATCTTGGTGATGACATTGGGCATGATTTCCTTCAAAAGCATGATCTCTCTCAGCATATTATATTCCTCTTAGTGATAATTCCAAGTGGAGTGCATTTCCTAAGTTGTGAATTTTCTATTCTTCAATTGGTCCTCTCTTGGAGACATTAGGCATGATGTTCCCTAAGTTAAGACCTTACATGAACTAAGAAAAACCCTTTTGAACATACCTTACACTATTTTTCATTTACAATAACTATTATATGGCCACCTTGCATAACACACTTTTCATTCCCGTGGATGTTAAAAGGCATAGGACAACTAAGGGGGGGTGAATTAGTTGTCACCAAAACAAACTCAAAACTTTAGCACTTATGAATTTCACAATAACATTGTTTTGAACATGAAATGTAGATAATAAAAAGTAAAATCAGAACAATGAACACTAAATTTTACATGGAAAAACCAATGAGGGAAAAACCACGGTGAGGATTAACTCACAATATAAAGAGATTGAAAAATTGAATAGAAAGGCTCACTGTCAAGGGCTCACTGCCCAGAAGAGGACTCACTGTCTAGATACAAAGGCTCACTGCCTATAGAAAGGACTCATTGTCTAACTGGGAGGCTCACTACTTATAGATACAAAATAAAATAAAATATCCACCACAACAATTTACACACATCCACAACCTTGATCAAAATATTGTAGAAACCTTCAACTCAATACCTTCAAGAATCTAGCACAATGAAGTATTATTGCCTCAACTCACTTTCACACACTTCTTCTCTTCTTATTTGTGGCATACTTTGTTACTTTGCATCATACAATTCTCCACAACTTACCTTGCATTTATACCATCTTCAACCTTAGAAACTTTCTCCAAGGTCGACCACATAAGCTTCATTTCATAAATTCAAATTAAGTCGGAAACTCAACATTCCCACGGTGGAAAGGAATGAGAGTGGACAAATAAAACACTTAATCAAGACCAAAAATAATGTCTTAGATCAACCACACACTTCCTTAATTAAATTTTATTCTTCAAATGAAATGTAAACACCAAGTCATCCAAACCTAATGAAAACACAATTGAACATTGATGTACATGCTTTCCAACAAGAAGATGACATGCAGACAACACAACATGCTTTATTATGCATGAGAAAACATCTCAGGTTCCTTTAGATACATCCACAACAAGTGTAACAATCTTCAAACACTGGACTCCTTCCATCAGTCCATCTGGATTGTGCAAACACATACAACTCTAAAATTTAACTTTTGGATCACCAAACTACAAGCATCTTTGCCAAAAACCAGAGAACACCATTATAAGACATATCCTAGATCCATAGGATCTAAAACAAAATAGTGGAGAAATGAGGAGTAGAAACATTTCTCCTAGTCCATAGAAAACTAACTCTACCAGAATGATTCACACATCGGTGAACACAACTTTCACATTCCATCAAACTAGAAGCTACAACTCAGGAGATATTACCATCAAATCACCATCAACAAAACTTCAGCTCTAGACAAGCATAGGATCAACATAGGAGAAATGTCCAGAGCACATACTAGAGCACACTCTAAACACATTCATAACTTTGACTTCTCTCTTTATTAATTTTCTCAAAAGCACTTGGAAACCCAACAATTTAGCACATCTGAAACATCATAAATGTAGCTCCATGTACTCACAACATCTCAACAACATCTCAACTATACATGCACAATCTACAACATAATGAATAGTATTGACATCGATGACAACATTAATAACAACACCATCAAACATGCTCATACTTGAAACAATCTCCCCCTTTGTCATTGATGGCAACACATGATGTGAAAAAACCATCAAAGACAACAACCTACACAATATCCTGGGAGAACAACTTTTCTTCTTTTTCTGACTATTTTTCACATGACTTTCTCTCCCCCTTTGACATCAATGGCAAAGATCAAAAGCTCTAATTACTCCACCTTAGGAGTACACCCATTTAACTCATACCGCAACAATGGAAAACATTTCTACTCCCCCTTTGGAGTACACCCATTCATCAATCTAGATAAATGAAGAATTTGGTAATTTACTAGAATGATGCACCTTCATGTGCACCTAGTTCAGAGGGCCAGTGACCCCCAACCTCTCCCTAAGATACTCAAAAGTATCCTTCGAAAGAGCCTTAGTAAATATATCTACAATTTTTTCTTTTGTTGTCACATACTCCAGTCTGAATTCATTCTCCAACACCTTCTCTCTCAGGAAATGATATCTAATAGATATGTGTTTTTTTCTTGAATGCATCACCAAATTATTTGAAATGTTTATTGAACTTGTGTTTTCACACAAAATAGCAATAGGATCATCACATATCACTCCAATTTATTTTAAAGTTTGCTTCATCCACAAAACCTATGTGTAGCAGGATGTTACAACAATATATTGTTCCTCTGTAGTGGATAAAGAAACCAAATCATGTTTATTACTCAACCAAGAAACTAATCTTCCACCAAGAAAGAAATCACCTCCACTGGTACTCTTCTAGTCATCAACACAACCAACCCAATCTGCATCGATATAAGCACTCAAGGTGAAATCAACACCCTTAAGATACCATAAACCATAATCTAGTGTACCTTTAAGATATCGAGATATCCTCTTTATAGATATCACATGTGCCTCTTTAGGATCTTCTTGAAATATAGAAACTAAACATATTGCATGCATAATATATGGTTTGGTAGCAGTAAGATACAACAATCCATAGATCATAGATCTGTATTTTCTCTTATTAGTTTTAGTAGATTCGTCATCTTTACTCAGCTTACATCCGATTACCATAGGAGTACTAACCAATTTGGAGTCATCCATTCCAAACTTCTTCAACATCTCCTTCACATATTTCAATTGTGAAATGAATATCCCTTTATTAGTTTGATTCACTTGAAGACCAAGAAGTAAATTCAACTTACCACTTACCAATCATGGAGATTTCAAATTATTTTTTCATTTCTTCTGCAAATCTTTTGCACATGCCTTCATTTCCACTAGAGATGATATCATCAACATATACTACTACTATCAACATTTTTTTACCTTGCACTTTGACGTAAAGATTTTTGTCAGCAAAGCCCTTGCTAAAACCTTGTTTTGTCAGGTATCTATCCAATCTTTCATACCAAGCTCTAGGAGCTTGCTTTAGCCCATACAATGCCTTCTTCAATTTACACCTCTTCCTCCAATTCACCATTCAGAAATGTTGACTTGACATCCATCTGATATTCTTTGAAATCCTTATGGGAATAAAATGCTAGAAACATCCTAATAGCTTCCATTGTAGCCACAAGGGAAAATGTTTCTTCAAATTCTATGCCTTCAACTTGTGAGTATCCTTTACATACAAGTCTTTCTTTATTTCTTATAACTTCACCATTTTTATTCAACTTATTTTGAACACCCATTTTGACCCAATTACATTCTTATTCACAGGTCTAGGGACTAACTCCCATGTTTGATTATTTTCTATTTGCATCAACTCTTCTTTCATAGCTCTAACCCAACTCTCAACTTCACATGCTTCACTCACATATTTAGGTTCTATTTTAGAGAGTGAACACAGATTTACCTTAGCTGCTACTTTACTTCTTATCTTCACACCTTCACTCTTATCTCAAATTATTTGTTCCTCTGGATGATTCTTCTACACATACTTAGCAGTCTTAATAGAAGGTTTTGGGATTTGTTCTTCTTGTTCAACCTTTTCTTCTTCTTCTTCTTCTTCTTCTTCTTCTTCTTCTTCTTCTTCTTCTTCCTTCTCCTTATTCTCTACAGGTACTTGTCCATAGATAGGATCATCAAGTTCAACTTCACTTATCTCAATAGGTTTGTGCATGTCCTCATCAACTTTCACATTAGCACTCTCAATAATGTTCCTCAATATTTTATTGAAGCATCTATATGCTATACTATTATTAGAGTACCCAAGAAAAATTCCTTCATCACATCTAGCGTCAAACTTTCCAAGATTTTCATCATCTCTTTTAATATAACATCTACTTCCAAATACCTTGAAGTACTTCGCAGTAGGAGTCTTACCAGTCCATCACTAATAAGGAGTCTTTGTGTTGTTGCCTCTAATCTAAACTCTATTAAGAACATAAACAACAATGTGTATTATCTCTCTCTATTACACATCTGGTACATTTGAATCTTTCATCATGGTTCTTTCAACTTTCTATAATATCCGGTTTTTCCTCTCAACTACCCCATTCTAATGAGGGGTTCTCGAAGTAGAGAATTGTCTTTTTATGACATGATGTTCACAAAATGTATTAAATTCACTAGAAGTGAATTCTCCACCTCTATCGGATCTCAAAAATTTGATTCTCGGGTTCACCTCATTTTCCACTCTTGCTTTGAACACTTTAAACCTATCTAGAGCCCAATTCTTCTCTCTAAGAAAAGAAACCCATGTAATTTGAGTATAATCATCAATAAGGAGCATGAAATACCTATCACCATTTAGGATTCCTATTCTAGTTAGACCACAAAGGTCAGTATGAATTAATTCCAACATTCTGGTAGTAGACTACTCTTTTTTTTTCTTAAAATTGCTTCTTGTTTTTTTCTGCAACTAACAACTTCAACAAATAGTATTAGGAGGCTTTGTGATTCTAGGAAGACCTTAGACAACATCTCTTGAACTGATCTGGACCAAATTATCAATGTTTACATGTCCCATCCTTTGGTGCCACAACCAAATTTCATTGACTTGAGATACAAGGAATTGACCATTTTTCATGGGTGTTTTGCACACTTTCTCAACACAGGCAGTACGCAGGTGCACTACCTCTCTTGAAAGGAGATCTCTAACTACAAGCTGCTGAAAAATCTTCCCAAGGTCTCTCGGGTGTCAGGTCATGACTTGCATGGAACTCCTTAGTTTATTTTCATGTGATTTTGCTGGTAATCATAGGGCGGACTTACGTAGCTAGATGTGAGGTAGATCTTCAAATCCGAAGCTTCTGATATGGAGGTCAAGTTTCACTTTACTATAGGTTTGAACAGTGGTCCAAAGCTTTGATGTTTTCTCAATGTTTGGCTTTACAATGTGCAATGAACCTTAGCATAGGCTATTTCTTAAAAAAGGGGAAAAGAGCAGGGAAGATGGAAGGTTCTTGAACCTGCAACTAACTGTGAATAGTAATTATGGAGTTCTTGCAATGGAAAACTTCCTTAAAACAAGATTTCACTTAACCAAAAATCTCACAGTCTCATGAAATTTGTGCCATCTTCTAAGGTCTACAAATATTTCACCTTTCATTCAGTATACATGAACAAAGATAAAAGTGTGAATCAACTTTGAATTTAAGCCCAGACTAACTTCACATAGCTATCTACCAGTAGCAAACAACAAAAAGTATGGACTAAGAAGACATCTACACAACAGGAATTTTTACAACTACAGAAAAAATTTTCTAAAATCTATTAGAGCAAGAATACAACTAACTAGAACAACAATATAAATCTAAGTAAAGCATCTAACAATGGAGATTGAACCATGATACATGTGAAGAAATCAGAAAATGCACCAAGTCAATGTATTTTCATTAAAAAATTCAGTAGCATGTCTTTACAACTCAACTCCCTTTACAAATGAGAGGAGACCCCCTATTTATAGTGCCCATAAAGTTAAATGAATGGCCAAGATTAATTCTCATGTGTGGCCAAGATTCATTACAAAATAGGGTTTCACCCACCCCCAATATATTACAATTTAAAAATACATCCTTGTCCTTTTTCCTATTTTGTTACTTAGTGACGACACTGTAGCATTTTGTCTTTTGTTGATTGCTCTTTTGTTGTAGCTATTCCTTTGGGAGCTCCTCCTTAACAATAGGTTTGTCCTCCTGCTTCTTCGAAGCTGTATATTCCATGAATTTTAGAATAATTGGTTGGAGCTCGTCTACCTCAATGATCTCGTATCGCAACATTTGGTAGCTTCATTCTTTTGCATTATCCTTAAGCTTTTTCCAGTCTTCATCATACTTTACGCCATGATCTCTGAACAACTCTGATTGGTCGAAGGCACAGGTGGAAAAAATCATGAACTCCACTGTTATTTCACTAGACATTTTGTCTTCCATCTTCTTCTAAAAGTAAGGTTTTATCTTTTCTGGATCCATTTGCACTGCAAGCATATCATACTCTATCACCAGCTTGAGATATCAGGTGCATTCCGCCCTAATTTCCTTGACCCATTGGATGTCTAGATCCACCTTACTCATTATCTACTCCAACCTTTCCTTTCTCTTGTCGAAATCCTGCCTCCACACATCCATTAGCCAATGATCATCCCCTTTGAATGCAAGCTCCTTTTCCCATATGGGTTTTGGTAACTAGAGGATGGCCTCAATCTTTGGATAGGTGGAGTCTTATGTTGCAGGGAAGTCAGTGCAAAGCTTCCTTGTGCTCTTCAGAGATTGTTGTAGGTCCAAGAACTTGTTGGCTTTTCGAACTGCCCAGCTAATACTCATGTTCCCGACGTACACGACCTGTCGAAACCACCTCTCTGTAATCTTTTCCAAGTTCTTTCTCCTCTCTCACTTGCCAATTTTTTCCTTGGACAGTAATAGTGGTGGAGCCATGGATGTGGTAGGTATTTCTTCAACTGAGGACCATTGTTGGATGTAGGCTATTAAATCAGCCACCTGAGCTTTAAGCTCATCCTTTGAAACTTTGTCATGTTGTAGCATATGTACCACCATGGCAATAGACTCTTCGAGGTGCTCCACCTTCTATTCCCTGGTAGCAGTTCCTAAATCAATGGTGGAGATGTTGTAGTTTATTCCTTTCCTACCCACCACTGGCATGGCTATTTGCACTGCTTGAGACCCAGAAGCATCCATTGTTACCTTGGATCTGATCTTAGGCTTCTTCTCTTTTCTAGTTGTGATATGTGCTTGGGCTAAGATAGCTTCCAGCCTAGCTCTTTGGTCCTTTGGTGTAGGAGTTTTCTTTTCAAACTGTCTCCCTAGCCATTCAGGCATAGCAACGTTTTCCTTAGGCGATTCATGATCACCCTCGCCTTCCTCGGCTAAGATCTCTATTTTCTTATTTCTAGGGGCCCTTTCTTCCATTTTAGCAGCATCTCCTTCTTCTTCATCAAAGTCCTAGATGAACACAAAGCGCTTGATGGGAGGCTTGGTAGGTAATCGCTCTCGGGGACTTTCTTCTTTCTCTATTTCCTTCCCTTACCTTTCTCCAGTTTGCTCAACCTTGTACACGTGCTCCTTGGGCTGCTCAATTTCGAGACCCTTGACAGTTTGAAGCTCACTCTCAGGCTTATCCTTTCCTGCACCTTCCTCCTCTTAAAAAGGGGATGACACACCCTCTTGCAATTCCCTTGTAGGGAGCTACACGTCTTTTGCTACCTTGTCTTCTTATTGCTGTCCTTCTTCTCTGAGATGCGACCTTTCTGCCTCTTTTTCATCATGTTTTAGCTGTTGGGCCATCTCTTCTTCAAGATAGTCATCAAATGCTTGTACAATGACCCTATCATTGGCATCCTCCTCGTAGGCCACCCTATCAATTATCTGGTGTTCATACTCTGGGTGTTCAGGGTATTCGTCAGCTTCCTCTTTAAATGGCTTCGAGGCCTCTTGCTCCCATCTCTCCCAGTCCTCAAAGATTAACATGGTGGCTTCCATAGCCACACGGTCCTACCGGAGGCTACGAAGGTTTAGCAGTAGCGAGGACCTACGCTAGGGCCACTTGAAGAGTGGGGTCCATGAGGATCTGGGAGAGCTCAGAAGGAAGATTTTTCATGTGTTTTGAGAAGGCCTCAGGTAAGGCGGGAGCTAGTATTGGTGTCATTACCGTAGCTAGTGGGAGTGATGTGGTAGGTGACATGTCAATGGAGTAAGGAGGAGTAGTTACAGTGGAAGAAGAATCAATTACTATTACAAGCTCGACAGAAGGTGAAGGGGTAAGATGGACAGAGATGTCCACTACTGGCGGGGATGTGGCGACCATGGCTAGGGAGGCAGATGATGGGGTAGTCAAAACAGGGAGAGCCAAAAGAGGTTTTAACTGATCTATACTTTTTACTTCTTCCTCTTGGATTACGAGCTTCTCCGTGGTGCCTCCTATTTTCTTTAGCCTTTTAGAAGGTGAGCCTCCTAGATCTTTCCTTGTGTATACTTTGGGGTCTGGGGACTGCTTTATTTTTGTTTCCTTCCTCTTCTTAGATCTAGTGATTGGAGGAGATTTGGACATCCCGCCCATTGAAGTTGTGGTGGAGACATCTTCGGTGGCACTAGGCTCACTCTTTAGCCCTTCATATGTTAGGACCACCCCTTGCTATTTCAATCGGGCCACCTTTCCATCAACCCATTCCTTGGTTCAAGCCAAAACTAGTTTAGTTATAATATTGAGGTCATCGACCTCCTATTCATTCCAATCTATTATTGGTAGTGGCAAGTTGGTGACTATAGGGTATCTGGGGTCCATTACAGTGTTGTCATCCTCTTCAACCTGATCTTGTATGGGAAATGGTTGTACCCTTCTTATGAATTCATGGGCGAGCATTGTGTAGGCGGAAATGATAATCATTCAATTCTTTCTCAGAATTCCCAGTGCACTAGGAAGTTTGTAAATTGTACATTCCTTGGCTGAAAGTTAAGGGGTAGGAGATCCTTGCCAAGTTTTTGCTGCTGAAGATGAACTATAGGTTTTGGAGCTGCCAGGAAAGTTCCAATAAGATGATCTGGTCGTTGGGGTATCGGGGTAGCTTATTTGGCCTTTCTGTGAAGCCCTGGGTGTGAATGTATCTGAACTTTGGATACTGAATGAAAAGGAAGGCATACTGCTTCAAGAATTCCCGAGCACTGTGAGAGACCCTTCTCTCAAAATCCCCTACAATCACTCAGATGATATGGCTAATGAAAGCGTCGTTTACCCTGCAATACTCCTTCTTGAAGTTCTGGTGCTAGAGCTCGGGGTACTTGTCATAGACCTTCAATTTTTGACCTTGCTCCCCATCGGGTGCCACAAACAGTCCACTATATAGCCTTTGGTTTGCCAAGGAGTAGACCAGATAGGAGGTCATGTAGAACTTAGAGCTTTTCTTCACATTCATAAACTGCTCATGGAAGCAGTCACTTATCATGCCTCCCCAATAGAATGAGGATTTTATGGTGATGTCTTCATTCCTGCGGAGGATTTGCTCAATGAAGTACACCATCCATTCCTGAAAGAAGGCAGCAATAGGGAGACCCATCACCCTACTCAACATATTGACCAAGTAATGGTAATCTTCATGGAAATCACTGCAAAAGAGTTCCTAAGGAACCTTCGTAGCGCTGCCTCATTTCTCTTTGAGTCAGTGCTCGTTTATCGATCTCTTGCAGCCCATCAGGTTGTCATCCCATGTTTCCTTCCATTCCTCTATGGTAGGCATCTCCATCCCAATGAAGGTGGGAATGTAGAAGGTCTTTGTAATTCCCTTAGCTGACATGTCAGCAAGAATGTTCCCATCCCGGTCAACAATTGTTCGCATCTAGGGTTGATATGCCTATCAGCAAGCCATGAGCAATTTAGGGGCCACAAGGGATGGAGGGAAGCCTACAACTTTTGCAATTCCACTTTGCTTGATCAGCCTTTCATTCTTGGTTGTCAGGTTGACTCTAACCCTTTGCTTAAATTCTTCAATATCGACGTGGCTGATATTGGTATCTGTGATTTCTTTCCAGTCGGTGATAATCTTTGAGTGCAAGGGTTCACCCTGGAACTTGTACTTCATCTTGTCCTTATCCTCTTTTCTGCGAGGGTTCTTTCCTGATTTCTTTCCTTTGTCTTTTTCCGCAGCTGCCCCCGAGGGTCCTGCTCTTGATTCCATATATCCTGCAAGCAAAGGAATAGTCAGTGCAATCAATCATGAAAGCTTTGACGTTAGTCAAAATTCTGTGGACAAAATCAATTTTAAACAATTTGTCATTCATAAGAAGATACTTTTACTTCCAAATGTCATTAGTCCTTCAATTGAGGGCTTTTGGACAATCCGAGCCCGGAGGCCTAGACTTCCATGGCAGGAATGTTGTTTTGAAAGGGAAAATAGGGTAGTATGATCAGGGAGATTTCTCCCGACTGAATTTTGATGGTTAGAAAGGCTTGTATCAATGAGAGTTGAATTTGAGCACATGGGTCGAGATCAGATTTCTAATTTGAGGTCATTTGGACCATCTTGGGAGCATTCAGAGGTACAAGGCCAAAAGGCCATTCAGGGTTGGCTGTTTGGAACGGCCAGACATAAAGGAAATTTTGGGGATGGAATTTTGGGGTCTAGGACCTAGAGGGCTAGAAGGTGGCATATGCTTTTCCTTCACATTTGGAGGCACTCGGGCCTTGAGAGCTGGGAAGCTGCCCCACTTTCGCCATTCGGAACGGCGATCAGCGGATGGAAGTCCAGAGAGAGCGACTCGGTGGGCCAGACCTGACATCAAGGTTGGTCATCTGATTTTCCATGCTAGGTTCATTCAGTGAATGGGAGGGTGGCATCGGGAGGCCAGAAAGGAGCACACACTTTTCCCTTTTGGAACAGCGGAGATGGGACGGAGTCCTGGTGGGTGAAGCCTGGCAAGGGCGAGGATGCCAAAATTCAAATATTTTTTCGTTTCACAGCGAATGATATCTCAATGTCTAGGAGGCGGAGGGACGTTAGTGATCGGCCGTTTGAATTGAAGAAGTAGCCGTGGAAGTCCATGGATGGAGGTCCGTGGACTGGGACCCGACAAGGTGCTAGAACGTGAGTTTGAGTGAATCAACAGACGGTGAGAGACAAGGCGGCCCCCGTGGGCCAGACAGACACAAGTCAATGGCTACCGCGGAGGACAGTGAAATCATTATGGCATTTCAGACACAAAAGTCTAGGGAGCCGGGCCCGGAGAGCCAAAATGGAGGCTAAATTTTGCTGTTTAAGTTTCTCAATTTTGATGAAAATCAGACGACGGAGGTCTGAGGAGCCAGGCCTGGGAGGACAAATCACCATTTGGAGAGTTTGATTTGTTTCTAAATTGTGATGGCCATCTGAGGACCCGGGTCCGAAGGACGTGAATGCCCCTAGGCGATGAACAACCATGACGAGGTGAAATTCTAAATCAATTTTGTGAGCGTTCTGGAAGTTTTTAGAAAATTCTAGGACATGGGTTTTGTGTGTTTTGTTAAGTTTTATCAATAGAACATGTTTTTAACACATTTTGTTCATCATTTTAGGTGTTAAAATCGTAAAAAATTCTCAGGGGGGTGAATGAAAAACCTACCTTAGAAACCCAATGAGACAAGGTGTGAAATCCGCTAAGGGTCAGCAAATGACGGTAATGGGTGCGAGGATAACAATCGACGAAGGCAGTGAACCTCTCTGGCAAGCACTCTGATCTCCCTGGAAAACTTAACAAATAAAAATGACAGGTTGGGCAAGATATTTATACCCAAAATAACAATTAATGCCCCCACTTAATGTAGGTACGGCCGGCCGTTTGGTTGGTGGATTTGAATTCATAGACGGCGGCGGGAGGTCCAGGGTCCGGGGGTCAAACGGACATGGGCCAATGGCCGCCATTTAAAATTAATTTTGTAAACCGACGGCCGAGGGGATCTTGGGCCCTATATACCAGAAGGACGCGGATTGATAGCTGTTTCAAATTTTTTTGGAAATCGGTAACCAAGGGGGCCTCGGGGCCTAGAGGGCAGAGTTTCATCAGTGATTTTCCGTTGGGAACGACAAAGTCTCCATGGAGTTCTGGACGCGGAAGTCCAGAGGGTCGGGCCCAGAGGGGGTGAAAGCAGCCAAGAAATTTTTTAGATTTTAACTGATGGCAAGGAGGGATCTACGTTCCAGGGTCCGAGAAGGCGGAAACCTTCCGCCATTTCAAATGGCGAACACAAAGGGGAAACCCAGCGGATCAAGCCCGGTAGGCCCCAAGGCCGCTGATAGAAGCAAACTACCAAGGAGATTCTACAAGGACCCAAGACTTGTTAAAACTGAAGGGGGTGAAATATAGTCAACTCAAGATGAGACTTTGGAGGTATGTTGACCACCCCAAACACTAAAATGGGGCACACAAAATGAGGGGGTGACAAAAATGACCCGGCAAGGTGAAAGAAAAAGAGAGTCCCCGTTCCAAACAGGGCATGTGTGTTGAGGGTACAAAAAATTGTGACTCTGTTGGGAAATGTTCCCAAGCGTTCTAAGGATAAGTATTCATCTAGGACCCAGAATCTTTGGTTTCGTAGATCAGGAGTGGACTTCCAAAGGTGAACTGGGAGGACAAGATCTTTAATTGGGTCAGTCTATAGGACATCTTAGAAGTGTGTGTAGTGAATTCATTGCTTTCCACAGGACTGGGACTAGTGGTTGCTAATCCAACTGAGTAAGCTACATAAACCATCCAAGACCAAAAGTAACATGGACATTGCTCCACTGTCAGTTAGGCATCCATAGCCCTGATGGAGTTGTCGCTGCAATCCCATAGATATTGCTCTACTATTGGCTAGGCATCCATAGCCCTGGTAGAGTTATCTGCACACCCATGCGATTGCTTAGTTTTTAGAATTCTTTTTCTCTTATTTTTTATATTTCTTTCAATGTACCTTTTCTCACTTATCCTTTTGCTCAACCAGGTAAGAATTGAAGCCTACAATGGGTTTGGGGACCACAGTGGTCACTGGAGTAGACTTAATATTTTTTGCTTACTAGAGTGTCATAGCAACCAAGGGTCGAGTTCTAATGTGGAAATCATTCCTAGGCAGCCTTCAAAGACCAATAGTCAGGAATGAATTCTTAGTCGAAGAACACCAAAGTGAACCATTCATCAAGTGAGCACATCCACTACAAGGGGACAAAGAACATCCTTTTTGAAACAAAAAAACCCAAGGAACAAGCAAACAGAGTGATGTGAAACAACAAGACACAAGCAAACCAAAAGGAAACCTACTCTAACCTATATACAAATATTTACAAGAGCTTGAGAGAGCTCAAGCTTGGAATTAATGCTTCAGGTGCTGCCTGTTGACTAGCAATGGGATGTCTTCACCAGTTAAGGTCTTTAGGCAGAAAGCATTGTCTCCCAAAATTTTAGCTATTTAAAAGGGGCCAAGCCAAAGCTTGTTGAATTTTTTGTGTCCCCCTTTCTTTTCATGGGCTTTCTCCCAATACAGGACCAAATCTACAATTCTAAAGGCCTTGATTTTAGTTTGGCGATCGAGCCATCTCTTAACCATGCCCTAATGTTTGGAAAATAATTCTATTGCATGGTCTCAGACTTCTTCAAAATGCAAGAGCTCAGCTAACCGAGCTTCTCTATGATCCCCACCCTCATAATAGTCATTGATAAACTGGAGAGTGGGAATCTTCAAGTGGATAGGAAATATGGGTTCTAGGCCGTAAATAAGATGGAATGGGGAATCACCGAGGGCAGCTTTATGGTGAGTGTGGTCTACCCAAAGGGTGCAATGGAGCTGGGTATGCTAGTCCTTAGGGTTCCTATCTAGCAATTTCCTGATTACCATGATCAGGTTCTTGTTTGTAGATTCAGCAAGGCCATTTCCTTGAGGGTAGTAATTAGGTGAAAATTTAAGGGTGATCCCATTTTTGAAATCCCAACCAACAAATTTTAATGAAACAAATGCAGGTCCATTGTCACATACCACTGCATAAGGACAACCAAAGCGATTTAAAATGAAACTTTCCAAAAAATTAGTAACTACTTCACTTGTGCATTGCTTTCATACAATTGCTTATGTCCATCTAGTGTAGTAATTAGTAGCGGTAAGAATGTACCTATGTCCTACAGATGATGAAGGGCTTACCAGACTGATGAAATCGAGGCCCCATTGCGCAAACAGCATTACCTCCAGCACGGGCTGCAGTGGGACAACAACATTCTTCTCCTTGGTGGTCACTGTCTGACATGTGTGACATGAATGAACATGATAGTTGGCATCTTTGAAGACAGTTGGCCAATAATATCCCACCCTTAATAAATGATGTGCAGTGGAAGGATCGGACCCATGGCCAGTGCCAAACTTATCATTAAACTCCCTCAAGACTCGATCTGCTTCTTCCTTACCAAGGCATCTCAAGTAAATTCCTTCATGATTTCTCTTGTATAAAATGGACCCCTACAACATATAACCATTGCTTTTCAATCTAAGAACACATTTTTTGACTCCCTGTAGGTGAGGTGGAAATTTGTGGTTCAGCAAATAATAAAAAACATTCTCATACCATTCTCTCGAGGAAACATCTTCAAGCTGGTACTATTGCACAGTGAGTTCGGGTCCAGCCTCTATTGTCACTTTAGAAATTGTGTGAGTAAGTGCCTGTCCTCTCACCAACTTCATTGGTTGGATTTCCATGTCATACTCTTGGAGCAAGGTGACCCATTTAGCTCTTTGTTCGCTCAATTCATTTTGCATAAGCAGTGTTTTCACTGTTGGATCGGGGACAATGGAAAACACTTTATTACACAGGATATAATGCCAAAATTTCTTCACCCCCCTAACAAAGGCATATGCTTTCTTTTCTACATTGTGGTAGCCTAATTCAGCATTTTTCAACAGAGCACTATGAAGGCGATCAGGTGCTCATTTCATTCATCATCTTTTTGAATCAACATGCTAGCACAAGAATTCTCTTAAGCGAATGAGTAGATGTAGAACGGCTTCAAATAATATTGGCTGACTAGTACAGGTGCCTCAACAATGGCCTGTTTGATTTCCTCAAAGGCTTGTTTGGCTTTGGGAGTCCATTCAACTTTTGCATCCTATTTTAACATAGCATTGAGGGGCTTAACAATCTCAGCGAAGCCCGTGATAAATTTCCTGACAAAGTTGATCTTTCTGAAGAAGGATTTTAATTTTTTCTTGTTGCCTGGTGGTGGGATCTTCAACAAAGACTAGATACATTCAAGGTCTATGGAGATTCCCTATTCTAAAATGATGTGTCTGAGCAATCTACCCTCAGTCATGCTGAAAATGCACTTCTTGTGGTTAAGGGAAACTCCAAACTCCCTGCACCGTTGAAACACCTGGCATAGATCAAAAACATGGTCACTCCGCCATTTAGAAAACATAGTTAAATCATCCATGTAGATGATTATGGATTTTCCAATTAGATATTTGAAGGCAATATCCATGGCACGTTGGAAGGTGGTGACATTGTTGATGAGCCCAAAAGGCATTCTCCTATAAGTGAATGTCCCCAACTTAGTGGTGAATATTTTTTTATGATGGTCTTTATACTGCACCATCACCTGGTTGTACTCGGAGTACCCATCGAGGAAATACATCATTTGAGCACTGTTGATGATCTATAGTACCTCATCTAATGAAGGCACTGGATAGTTGTCCTTCTCTGAAGCTTGGTTCAAATTGCAGAAGTCTACACACAATCTGATTTCTCCATTCTTTTTTCTGACCAGGACCAAGTTGGCCACCCATGTAGAATTCCTAACTGGGTAGATAATCCTTGCCAAAAGAAATTTCTACACCTCTTTGTAAATGATGGGCTCCAGCAAGGCATTAATAAGACGCTTCCATTGACGTAATGGCCTCACTTCTATCTTGAGAGGGATGGTGTGTGTGATGATGGATGTATTATAATTCTTTAAATCCTTGTAACTCCATGCCACCACATCAGGATACTTTCGTAAAGCATCAATGATTCCCTTTTTTTCCTTAGGCATGCATACTTTTCCAATAAAAACATTCTTGTCCTGAGGTTGTGAGCATTGCACTTGCTTATGGCTTCTTTCTTCATTTGTTGATTCTGATCTCTGATTTGGTCCAAATCAAATATGTGTTCTAGCTAAACCATACCTCTAGGAATTATGTTGGTTTTGAGGTTGATGACTCCTTCTATGTCCAATTTGGCTTCTTCTGGATCAGTCTCATCAATTATTTGGGTGGCGAAGACACTAGAACTCATGATGAATTCAAGAATATCTTTGTCATCATTGAAGACCTGAAAGTTAGTGACATTATCTGGGACAGACGTCGTAGATTTCAACTCAACTATAAATTTCTTAAGCCTAGACAAAGAGAGGGGCTGCAAAGTGCTAGCTATTTGAACCAAAGCATCGGCTGTATGATTCTCAACATGAGGAATCGGGTGTATATTGAATGCATCTAGACCTTCTAAGAGATCTCAAACCCTATGCCTATAGTTTGCAAGTCTTCTATCATGGCAGGAATATAATTTTCTAACTTGTTTAATTACGAGTTCAGAATCCTTAAAAACTTGCAGCATTTTTCCTTTTTTTCTTCAAGGCCATAAGAAGGCCATGGACTAACGCCTCGTATTCTGCTACATTATTGGTGCAATAAAACTACAATCTATGGGCAACAAGAAAGGTCTTACCCATTGGGATAATAAGTTCAAACCTAGCACCAGCTCCTTATTTTGACTTGGACCCATCAAATCAGAGCATCCAAAATTTGGAAAGTTTCCTGACTTCAAGTCCAACTAAGCTCTTACTTCCTTTTGGCTGGGTGGTTGTCTCCATAATATTTTGGAAATCTGGTAGCCTGGTGTGTTCAACAGTAGGTGGTTCTACTAACGCCTCCTTTGGTGTTTCCTTTTGGGGAACAGTTGATTTTTTTACATGCTCCACTACTGTTTGACATAAGCAGCAATCAAACTCAGAATGGGCAGCATTGTGAATCCTGCACCAATTTGGAAATTAGAGATCCTGGAAATTCATTTGGGCACCCAAGCTAAGTTGATCCCTTTCACACTTTTCTATGAATTCCTAGAAACCACGAAGTAGTCCGCAGTTGTTGCCTTCATCAATTTTATCATCTGATTCTACAAGCATCTCTGTACTCAGAGGCATTTAAGTGAAGTCAGTTGGAGGACTGTATTGCACTAAGAGCACCTCTATGGCATACTCTTCTTGAGGTTCAAATTCATCTTGACATGCCGAGGGACAGTAATTTTTCAATTCTGTCTCAACAAACAACACCTCATTTAGGTTGTTGTACTCAGTGATCATATATTTCATACGGGGCTCTCGATCTACACGGATTTGATTTGGAAGCCCTTTCCATGGCAGCCACATGTAAGAATGGTCTGTGGTAGCATATCCATTTAGTGTTTTGGTGAATTCTTTTCCCAAGATGATCCCATATGTATCAGGATTGTCAACCACTTGAATATCAATGACTTGTATCCTTGGATCCACAGCGATTTGCATCGAGATCTGATTCATTTCTCTCACAATGTTAATCTTTATTTTTTCCAGCTGGGTCACCTTCTTCCTGGAGGGTGTGGGAGTAATTCCAATAGCCTTACATACTGCCAAAGGTATAACATTGGTAGACGCTCTTGAATCAAGTAGGTAGTTATGCAAATTTTTTTCAAATATCCGAATGGTAGTGAGGAAAGGGGGATTTTCCACTCTTCCTTGGAAGAGGCGCATAGGTGCATCTATGTGAGTGACTTGACCCTTATTCTTATCACCAGCTTTATCCTTGGTCTACCTAAATGGTTGATCCTTGGAATCATGCCTATTATTTTGATTTGGCTCCTTTTCTGGTTGTTTATCTATAGACTAATTCGGGGGAACATCTTTCTTTTTCCCTATAATATCCTGATTCATGAATTCTTGCCTGGGTTCTTCAAAGGTGACTCTTCTAGCTGGTCCCTCTTGCATTGTTTTAGATGAGGTGGTCCCATTAAGTATCCTAAGAAAGGCATGCCTTATAGTGGATACTTTGAGTAGTTCGAAGGCAGACAAACTAATTTTGACTTTTTTGAACTCTTCTGCCACCTATTCACCCATTTTCTCTATCTCAAAGTTCAAGGCTCAATCTATGTCAGAGCTAGAATGTCGGACTTTCCTTTGACTTGACTAATTCTAGGGTTGGCCTTGAGGCTGATTCTATAACTGAGTTTGAGGCCTATCATTGTTGAGATATTGAGTAGGTATATGGGGAAGCCTAGGGTTATTGCTGACATTAGGGTCAGGCGAGGTAGTGAAATTATTTGGAGTAGAGGTCATAAAGGGTCCACCAGCCTGCCTATTTATGAGGAAGTAGGGGGTTGATCTTTAGTGAAACATGTGAATTTTATCTATGTACGATTCTTCCTCATCTACTGGACCATTATCTACTGAATCAAAAAGTTGAGCCAAAGTTTGCTTGTTACTTAGCTCCTACACTTCTTCATTTTTAATGAGGGTAGGCTCGTTGTGGTCACCCCATAGAAATGGCACTTGGTTGACCATGAAATAGGAGAAATCATACGGCTCAGATGGGATGATGTCTCTACAACCAAAACTATCAACTGCATTTTGTACTTCTACTTGGAATATTTCAACAGCTGTCTGGAATTCAAGGCAATCCAACTCGGATTATCTGCTGGTTTTGTGAATCTAGCACCATCTAGACAAGGCTTCCTCAATGAGGTATACTCCACTGGTCATCTTTTCATTGTTGGTCAGTTGGCCAAGAGGAGTAGGGACACCTCCATTATTGGGCTTCATATTCCACATACGATTCTGCCTCTGAGAAGGCCTCCTTTCAAAGCTTTGATTTGAATTCTTCCCTCTATCATAATTCTGCCCTGAAGAGATGCTTGTTTCTCAGTTGTCCCTGCCATCCCTATTCTCTCGGCCTTCCCGATTAAGATTAGCTTGGAGGCTATGCTGGGATGCCTGTAATTGATTATTCTGATTCTTTAAGTGTGTCATTTCAGTGGACATTTTCTTTATCATCTCGGTCAATTCCTCAAGTTTTTCCTTCTTAGCAGTGCTGCTTGGCTGCGATACCAGATTTTGGAGAAAGACGGGCGGGGTCACCGGTTGATTTTGATGAGCTGGAGGAAATTCTAGCCCTAGTAAGTATAATGGTACCTAGGGCTGCTGAGAATACACTTGCTATTGTTGGGTATCCTAATGATAGCTCTACTGTGGTTGAGGCTATAAATAGGGAGGCACGGGAGGTGCATAATTCATTGGTTGTCCAGGGTGTTGAATGATGGGCAGCTGAGGCACCTGGTTCATAAGAGGGATCTGATGAGTGAATGCCTGATTAAGCCCCCAAATCTACATCGAGTGAGTTACTTGTCCTAAAGAAGGTAACGGACCAGAGATATGCTACCCCAAATCTACACTGGCAATAACAGCCTCTGTATAGGCAGTCACTAATGAGGTGAGTGGCAAATGCATCATCTTTACCAAGGTGGACGCAAGGTTGTCCAATGTCGCATAATAGACTGAGAGGGCTGCAACATCATTATGGAGGTATGGGTCCTAAAGCCTTGTGAAGGAATGATGAAAGCGGTCATTAAAGGACCCAATGGGTTCGTTGACTTCCCTCTGGACTGACATAAATTTCCTATATAACTCTGAAGGGCTAATCAGGATCTTATATTTTTATAGGAAAGAGCTCTTCATTAGGTCCCATGAGGTAATGGACCCCCTAGGAAAATTGATGTACCAATAGAAGGCCTCTTCTCCTAACGAATGTGGAAAAAGGCGGCATGCAACATCCTCATGGTCGACTTGCATTTAGGTGATTGTTGTTTCAAATATTTTGATGTGTTCTTCAGTTGTTCTTTGCAGGTCATGAGGATTGAAGTTCAAACAAAAGCCTTCTGAATTCTTGGGCATATCATGGTAAGCAGTGAAGTGTATCGGCAACAGCTTTTGTGCCAACCAAGCCATGGCGGGAAGCGGAGGTGGTACCTACTGTTGAGGGACTACAATTTGGGATTGCACCTACAATAAAATAGTAGTCTGAGACTGCACTTGGGTTGTGGCTGTTTGGACTGTACCTTGGGTTCAAAAGCCTAGGAGAGGCAACTTCCTGGCTATCAGAGATGGGAAGTGAAAATGTAGTTTCAGATGGCTAGGTGGAAGATGAACACAAACCGAATGAGGGTGAAGGTGGAAGGGAAGTGGGTGGGATGGAAGAAGAGGAAGAAGTTGCATTTCCTCCCTTAGTTCATTTTTCCCTTGAAGGGGGCTGCAAGTCTTGAAATTCTCCCTTATTTGGTGTCGACTGTAAAACTCTTTGAAATATTTCTAGGGAGAATGATCTAATTTGATCTAGCTTCACAAGGCCCTCCTTCTAGCACCAGTTTTGTTGATGGGTGTTTTGTACACTTTCTCAACACAGACAGTACACAGGTACACTACCACTCTTGAAAGGACATCTCTAACTGCAAGCTGCTGAAAAATCTCCCCAAGGTCTCTCAGGTGTCAGGTCATGACTTGCATGGAACTCCTCAGTTCATTTTGATGTGATTTCACTAGTAATCATAGGGCAGACTTACGTAGCTAGATGCAAGGTAGATCTTCAAATCTGAAGCTTCTGAGATGGAGGTCAAGTTTCACTTTACTGTAGGTTCGAACAGCGGTCCAAAGCTTCAATGTTTTCTTCACATTTCAATTTACAATGTGCAATGAACCTTAGCATAAGCTATTTCTTAGAAAAAGGGAAAAGAGCAAGGAATATGGAATGTTCCTAGACCTGCAACTAACTCTAAATAGTAATTATGGAGTTCCTGCAATGGATAACTTCCTTAAAACAAGATTTCACTTAACCAAAAATCTTATAGTCTCATGAAATTTGTGCTATCTTCTAAGGTCTGGAAATATTTCACCTTTCATTCACCATATGTATGCATGAACAAAGATAAAAATGTGGAGCAGCTTTGAATTTAAGCCCAAACTAACTTTACATAGCTATCTACCAGTAGTAAATAGCAAAAAGTATGGACTAAGAAAGCATCTACAAAGCAAGAATTTTCACAACTACGGAATAGAATTTCTAAAATCTATCAAAGAAAGAATATAACTAACTAGAACAACAATATAAATCTAAGTAAATCATCTAACAATGGATATTGAACCATGAAACATGTGAAGAAATCAGAAAATGCACCAAGTCAATGTATTTTCATTAAAAATTTCAGCAACATGTCTTTACAAAAACTCAACTCCCTTTGCAAATGAGAGGAGACCCCCTATTTATAGTGCCCATAAAGTTAAATTTATGGCCAATATTAATTCTCATTGTTTGGCCAAGATTCATTACAAAATAGGGTTTCACCCACCTCCAATATATTATAATTTAAAAATACATCCTTGTCCTTTTGCTTATTTTATCACTTAGTGACGACACTGTAGCATTTTGTCTTTTGTTGATTGCTCTTTTGTTGTAGCTATTCCTTTGGGAGCTCCTCCTTAACAATAGGGTTGTCCTCCTGCTTCTTTGAAGCTATATATTCCATGAATTTTAGAATAATTGGCTGGAGCTTTTCTACCTCAATGATCTCGTACCACAACATCTAGTAGCTCCATTCTTTTGCTTTATCCTCAAGCTTTTTCTAGTTTTCATCATATTTTATACCATGATCTTTGAACAACTCTGATTGGTCGAAGGCATGGGTGGGAAAACTAATGAACTCCACTGTTATTTCACTGGACATCCCATCTTCCATCTTCTTTTGAAAGTAAGGTTTTATCTTTTCTAGATCCATTTGCACTGCGGGCATATCATACTCTATCACTAGCTTGAGATATCGGGCGCATTCCACCCTAATTTTCTTGACCCATTTGATGTCTAAATCCACTTTACTCATTATCTGCTCCAACCTTTCCTTTCTGTTGTTGAAATCCTACCTCCACACATCCATCAGCCAGTGATCGTCCCCTTTGAATGGAAGCTCCTTTTCCCATATGGATTTTGGTAACTGGAGGATGGCCTCAATCTTTGGATAGGTGGAGTTGTATGTTGTAGAGAAGTCGGTGTAGAGCTTCCTCATGCTCTCCAGATATTGTTGTAGGTCAAATAACTTGTTGGTTTTCAAACTGCCTAGCTAATACTCATATTCCCGACATATAGGACCTGTTAGAACCAACTCTCTATAGTCTTGTCCAAGTTTTTTCTCCTCTCTAGCTTATCAATTCGTTCCTTGGACAACAATAGTGGTGGAGCCACGGATGTATTGGGTATTTCTTTAGTTGAGGACCATTGTTGGATGTAGGCTGTTAGATCAGCCACCTAAGCTTTAAGCTCATCCTTTGACACTTTGTCATGTTGTAACATATGTACCACCGTGGCTATAGACTCTTCAAGGTGCTCCACCTTTTGTTCCCTAGTAGTAGTTCCTAAATCAATGGTGGAGATATTGTAGTTTATTCCTTCCCTGCCCACCACTGACGTGGCTATTTGCACTGCTCAAGACCCAGAAGCATCCATTGTTACCTTGGATATGATCTTAGGCTTCTTCTCTTTTTCTAGTTGTAATTTGCGCTTGGGCTAAAATAGCCTCCAGCCTGGCTCTTGGGTCCTTTGGTGCGAGAGTTTTATTTTCAAGCTGTCTCCCTAGAGATTCACGATCACCCTTGCATTCCTCGGCTAAGATCTCTATTTTCTTATTTCTAGGGGCCCTTTCTTCCATTTTAGCAACATCTCCTTCTTCATCAGAGTCCTGGATGAACACAAGCTGCTTGATGGGAGGCTTGGTAGGTAATCACTCCCGGGGACTTTCTTCTTTCTCTATTTCCTTCCCTTCCCTTTCTCCAATTTCCTCAACCTCATGCACGTGCTCTTTGGGCTGCTCAATTTCGAGGCCCTTGACACTTTGAACCTCACTCTCAAGCTTATCTTCTCTTGCACTTTCCTCCTCTTGAAAGGGGGCCGACAAACCCTCTTGCAGTTCCCCTCTAGGGAGCTCCATGTCTTCTAATGCCTTGTCATCTTGTTGTTGTCCTTCTTCTCTAAGAGGTGACCTTTCTGCCTCTTCTTCATCATGTTTTAACTGTCGGGCCATCTCTTCTTCAAGATCATTGTAAAATATTTGTACGATCACCCTACCACCCGCATCCTCCTCCTCACCCCTGCTTTCGGAAGAGCCTGTTCCTTCCTCCTCGTAGGCCACCCTGTCAATTATCCGGTGTTCATACTCTAGGTGTTCATGGTATTCATCGACTTCCTCTTCAAGTGATTTTGAGGCCTCTTGCTCTCATCTCTCCCACTCCTCGGAGATTAACATGGTGGCTTCCATAGCCAGCGGTCCTGCCGAAGGCCATGAAGGTTTAGTAGTAGCAAGGACCTACGCTAGGGCTGCTTGAATAGTGGGGTCCATGAGGATCTAGGAGAGCTCAAAAGGAAGATTTTGCATGTGTTTTGAGAAGGCCTTAGGAAAGGTGGGAGCTGGTATTGGTGTCATTACCATAGCTAGTGGGAGTGATGTGGTTGGTGACATGTCAACAGAGGAAGGAGGAGTAGTTACGGTGAAGGAATAATCAATTAGTATTATAGGCTTGGCCAGAGGTGAAGGGGAAAGATGGACAGAGATTTCCACTTCTGGTGGGGATGTGGTGACCATGGCTAGGGAGGTAGATGATGGGGCAGTCAAAACAGGGAGAGCTAAAAGAGGTTTTAACTGATCTGTAGTTTTTGCTTCTTCCTCTTGGATTACGGGCTGCTCTGTGGTGCCTCCTGTTTGCTTGAGCCTTTTAGAAGGTGAGCCTCTTGGATCTTTCCTTGTGTATACTTTGGGGTCTGGGGACTACTTCATTTCTATTTCCTTCCTCTTCTTAGATCTGGTGATTGGAGGATATTTGGATGTCCCGCCTATTGAAGTTGTGGCAGCGATATCTTTAGTGGAATTGGGCTCACTCTTTAGCCCTTCATATGTCAAGACCACCCCTTGTTGTTTCAATTAGGCCACCTGTCCATCAACCCATTCCTTGGTTAGAGCCAGAACTAGTTTAGTTATAATATTGAGGTCATCAACCTCCTGTTCATTCCAATCTATTGTTGGTAGCGGCAATTTGGTGACTACAGGGTATCTGGGGTCCATTACTGTGCTTTTGTCCTCTTCGACCTGATCTGGTATGGGAAATGGTTGTACCCTTCTTATGAAGTACATAGTCTTCCACATGTAGTGCCTTGCACGCACTTCCTTGTCATCCTGACAATCTCCCCGAAAGTCCTCAATGTGGTGTAGATGAGCGAACCCCAACCCTAGTGCTTTCCTTATATTCCCATATGGGTCCATTCGTGGGCGAGCAGTGTGTAGGAGGAAATGATAATCGGTCAATTCTTTCTTAGAATTTCCAACGCACTGGGAAGTTTTTAATTTGTACATTCCTTGGCCAAAAGTTGAGGAGTAGGAGATCCCTGCCAAGTGTTTGTTGTTGAAGACAGACTATATGTGTTGGAGCTACCGGGGAAATTTCAATAGGATGATCCGGTCATTGGGGTATCGAGGCAGCTTATTTGGCCTTTTTTGTGAAGCCCTGGGCCCGAATGTATGTGAACTTCAGATATTGAATGAAAAGGAAGGCGTACTACTTCAAGAATCCTTGAGCACTGTAAGAGACCCTTCTCTCAATATCCCCTACAATCACTCTAATGATATGGCTGATGAAAGCATCATTTACCCTGCAATATTCCTTCTTGAAGTTCCAGTGCTGGAGCTCGGGGTACCTATCATAGACCTTCAATTTTTGACCCTGCTCCCCATTGGGTGCCACAAACAGTCCACTATACTACCTTTGGTCTGCCAAGGAGTAGACCAGATAGGAGGTCATGTAGAACTTAGAGCTTCTCTTCATGTTCATGAACTGCTCATGGAAGCAGTTGCTTATCATGCCTCTCTAGTAGAACGAGGATTTTGTGATAACATCTTCATTCTTGCCGAGGATCTACTCAATGAAGTACACCATCCATTCCTGAAAGAAGGAAGCAGTAGGGACACCCATCACCTTGCTCAGCATAGTGACCAAGTCATGGTAATCTTCATGGAAATCACTGTGAAAGAGTTCTTGAGGAACCTTCAAAGCATTGCCCCGTTTCTCTTTGAGCCAGTGCTAGTTTATCAATCTCTTGTATCCCATCGGGTTATCATCCCATGCTGCCTTGCATTCCTCTATGGTAGGTGTCTCCATCTCGATGAAGGTGGGGATGTGGAAGGCCTTTGTAATTCCCTCTGGGGTTGATATGCCTTTCAGCAAGCCATGACCAATTCAGGGGCCATGAGGGATGGAGGGAAGCCTGCAACTTTTTGCAATTCCTCTTAGCCTGATCAGCCTTGCATTCTTGGTTGTCGGGTTGACTCTAACCCTTTTCTTAAATTCATCAATATCGACATGGCCGATATTGGTATCTATGATTTCTTTCTAGTCGATGATATTCTTTAACTACAAGGGTTCACCCTAGAACTGGTACTTCATATGGTCCTTATCCTCTTTTCCATGAGGAGTCTTGCTTGATTTCTTTCCTTTGTCCTTTTTCCCAGCTGCCCCCGAGGATCCTGCTCCTGATTCCATACATCCTACAAGCAAAGGCTTAGTCAATGCAACTGATCATGAAAGTTTTGACGTTATTCAAAATTCTGTGGATGAAATCAATTTTAGACAATTTATCATTCATAGGACATACTTTTACTTCCAGATGTCATTAGTCCTTCAATTGAGGGCTTTCAGACAATCCGAGCCCAGAGGCCCAGACTTCCCTGGCAGGAATGTTATTTTGAAAGGGAAAATGGGGTAGTACGATCTGGGAGATTTCTCCTAACCGAATTTTGATGGTTAGAAAGGCTCATATCGAAGAGAGCTAAATTTGAGCATGTGGGTCGAGATCAAATTTCAAATTTGAGGTCATTTGGACCATCTTGGGAGCATCCGGAGGTACAGGGCCGAAAGGTCATTCGAGGTTGTATTTTTGAAATGGCCAGACATAAAGGGAATTTTGGGGATGAAATTTTGAGGTCTGGGATTCGGAGGGCCAGAAGGCAGTAGATGCTTTTCCTTCGAATTTGGAGGCGCTCAGGCCTGCAGAGCCAAGAAGCCGCCCCGCTTTCACCGTTCAGAATGGCGATGCAGACGGAAGTCTGGAGGAAGTGGCTTGGTGGGCCGAACCTGACATCAAGGTTGGCCATCATATTTTCCATGCCAGGTTCATTCAGAAAATGGGAGGGTGAGGCCCGAAGGCTGTAAAGGAGCATGCACTTTTTCCTTTTGGAACAGCAGAGATGGGACGGAGTCCCGGTGGGCGGAGCCCAGCAAGGGCGAGGATGCCAAAATTCAAAGATTTTCGGTTTTAAGGTGAATGAAACCTTCAGGTCCAGGAGATGGAGGGACGTTATTGATCGGCCATTTGAAATGTTGAAGAGGCTACGGAAGTCCGTGGATGGAGGTTTGTGGACCGGGACCCGACGAGGTGTTAGAAGGTGAGTTTGAGAGAATTAGCGGATGACGAGAGACAAGGCGGGCCCTGGGGGCTAGACGAACATGGGTCAATGGCTGCCACAGAGGATGGAAAAATCATTATGGCATTCCAGACACGAAAGTCTAGGGAGCTAGGCCCAGAAAGCCAAAATTGAGGCTGAATTTTGCTATTTAATTTTTTTAATTTTAATGGAAATCAGACGATGGAGGTTCGAGGAGTCGAGCCCAGGAGGACAAATCATCATTTGGAGAGTTTGATTTGTTTCTAAGTTGTGATGGCCATTGGAAGACCTAGGCCTAGAGGACATGAACACCCCTCAGTGATGAACAACTATGACCAGGTGAAATTCTGGATAGATTTTGTGAGCGTTTTGGAAGTTTTTCAAAAATTCTAGGACATGGGTTTTGTGTGTTTTGTTAAGTTTTATCAATTGAACGTGTTTTTAACCCATGTTGTTCATCATTTTAGGCATTAAAATCATAAAAAATTATCAGGAGGGCAAACGGAAAACCTACCTCAGAAACCCGATGAGGCAAGGCATGAAATCCGCTAAGGGTCGGCAAATGATGACAACAGGTGCGAGGGCGACGATTGACGAAGGTAGTGATCGTCTCTGGCAAGCACTCTGATCTCCCTGGAAAATGTGACAATTGAAAATGATAGGTTGGGAAAGATATTTATACCCAAAATAGCAATTAATGCCCCCACTTAATGTAGGTACGGCCAACTGTTTGGTTGGTGGATTTGAATTCGTAGACGGTGGCGAGAGGTCCGAGGTCTGGGGGTCAGATGGACGTGGGTCAATGGCCACTGTTTAAAATTCTTTTTGCAAACTGATGGCGGAGGGGATCTTAGGGCCCAGATACTGGAAGGACACTGATCGATAGCTATTTCAAAATATTTTTGGAAATTGATGGCTAAGGGGGACTCATGGCCCAGAGGGTAGAGTTCCATCAGTGATTTATCATTGGGAATGACAAAGTCTGCATGGAGTTCTAGATGCGAAATTCTAGAGGGTCGGGCCCAGAGGGGGCGAAAGCAGCCAAGAAATTTTGCAAGTTTTAACTAATGGAAAGGAGGGATCTGGGTTCCAGGTTCTGGGAAGGTGGAAACCTTCAGCCATTTCAAACAATGAACACAAAGGCAAAACCCAGCTAGGGAAACCTAGTGGATCAGGCCCAATAGGCCCCAAGGCTACCAGCAGAAGCAAACTGCCAAGGAGATTCTACAAGGGCCTAGGACTTGTTAAAACTGAAGGGGGTGAAACATAGTCAACTCAAGATGAGACTTTGGAGGTACGTTGACCACCCTGGACACTAAAACTGGGCATGCAAAATGAGTCAACGACAAAAATGACCCGAAAAGGCGAAAGAAAAAGAGGGTCCCCATTCCGAACGAGGCGTGTGTGCTGAGGGAACAACAACCATCAACGCCCGTAAGCTGATAGATGTTTCCATGAGTTCTCCTTCTAGGAGCAAGCCTTTCTCCTGATCCTTTTCTAATTTCATAGGTATTATTCTGAAAGACAAGTTTAAAGCCATGCTACACATCTATCCAACACTCAAGAGATTATGTATCAAACCCTTTACATAATACACATTATTAGTGTTGTGAATTCCATCAAAACTAATTGAACCTTTTCCAACAATCTTCACTCCTGAATCATCACCAAACATGAACAAAGCACCATCATCTTTTTAAGTTTAGTAAACTTACTTTTATCTTCAGTCATGTGATTAGAGCATCCACTGTAAATCACCCAGTATTCTTCATCTTGTCTAACATGAAATACAGTGACCAAATTACCTTCCATATCATTCTTCTTGTTCTCTAGAGCATTCTTTCTTCCATATTTTCCAGGGTTAGCAGATAGATTTATTCTCCAAAGCTAAAAACAAGCATTCATATCATCGCCCTCATAATCAAATTCATCATCAAATATTTCAGCTTCTTCTTTAACATAATACAACTTCTTATATTTCTTATCCTTTATATCCTTATCTTTGTGATCCTTGTTCTTCTTATGTACAACTCTATTCATACATCTTGAAGCATAATGACCAATATTACCACAACTAAAACATTTAAAGGGAAACATACCTTTTATACTTACCAATACCTTTCTTCAACTTCCTGGTAAAATTCACTTCCAACTCATCAGAACTATCACTATCTGGATCATCCTTAGTCTGTGTTGCTTTAAATGTTGTTTCTGTCTTTTCTTCTTTCTTGAATTTTCTCATCTCAAATGTTGTTGAGGTGCCAAATAACTATTCTTTAGTGTATTTATTAGGATCATACATTTATTCAATCACTGAGATCTTATCACCATAACAATCAGGTAGGGTTATTAAGATCTTCTCAATTATATCTTCATCAATCAGATTCCCCCCTTGATTCCTAAATTCATTTGTTGTAAGTTCAACCCTCTGGAAATAGCTTGTGAAATCTTCACTTTCTTCCATTTTCAAATTGTCATATCTGCACTTTGCTACTAGGTTCTTTGTCAATTTTACTCTTTCTTTTCCTTCATACAATTCTTCCAGCTTCTTCCAAACTTTATGAGCAATGTCTAAAGAAAGAACCTTAGTTCGCTCAGTTTTATATAAAACACTAAAAATAGCATACCTTGTCTTCTCATTCTCCTAATAACTAGAAACCTCAACTACAGTAGTAGGTCCACTTACTAGAGAAACATACTTCATCTCAATAGCCTTCTAGGTCTTGTAACCAAGAGAGAATGTATCCTCTCATCTACACTTTCTAGTCACTATAATCAACTCCATTGAACATAGGGATCCCCAACTTATGTTCCATTGGATCTTCCTTAAGTAAATAATCTCTATACCAAGGAACCATTTCTCTGATACCAACTGTTAAAAGGAGTAGGAAAACTAAGAGGGGGGGCTGAATCAGTTGTCACCAAAACAAACTAAAAACTTCAACACTTATCAATTTCACAATCACATTGTTCTGTTATTAAGAATGAACATGAAATGCATATAATAGAAAGTAAAATCAACACAATGAACACAAGATTTTATGTGGAGAACCCAATGAGGGAAAAACCACAGTGAGGATTAACTCACAATATAAATAGATTGCAAAGCCGAATATAAAGACTCATTGCCAAGGGCTCACTACCAAAAATAGGACTCACTATCCGGATACAAAGGCTCACTACCTATAGAAAGGACTCATTGTCCAACAAGGAGGATCACTACCTATAGATACAAAAGAAAAAAAAAGATCCACCACAAAAATTTACACACATCCACAGCCTTGATTAGAAGATTGCAGAAACCTTTAGCTCACTACCTTCAAGAATCTAACACATTGAAGTACTCCTACCTCAACTTACTTTTGCACACTTCTACTCTTCTTATTTGTGGATTACTTCATTACTTTGCATAATACAATTATTCACAACTTACATTGCATTTATACCATCTTCAACTTTAGAAACTTTCTCCAAGGTCACCCACAAAAGATTCATTTCATAAATTTAAATTAGGTCAGAAACTCAACATTCTCGAGGTGGAAAGGAATGAGAGTGGACCAATAAAACACTTAACCAAGACCAAAAATAATTCCTTAGAAGGGAAAGAAGATCTTGAAGTTGTGCCTCGTTTGGTGTGCCTGGTACCTAGAGAGGTGACGTGTGGGGGAGGCAGGGCTCTCCCCCACATAGGTTTGTTAATGTGGCTCAGGTCATAGTTTGGGTTATTTGACCCCTTTTTTTGTGGCTTTTTGTTTTTTTGTCTTCCCGGTTGCCATGCTGTGGTGACTCGGCTCTGAGGGCTCCTTGCAGCTCAGCCCCCTGGGGGATTTTATGGAGGAAGAGAAGACCATCCTCATCCCCTCTGTGAGCAATGATGGCGCTGCACATGGTAAAAGTTTTAAACATGCAGTTGTGAGTAAGGAAACAGTTATCCCAACTAGCACACATTTTTCTATATCAGGTCAACAGTCAGTGGTGGGTTCTGATGGTGTTTCTGGAGAACAAGGTAAGCCCTCTTGCACTTCTAGTTTTTCTTTTGCTCAAACCTAACCCTAAAATGAGAGAGGTCATAAGATGTGAGAAATCTAGAATTAAAGAAATTGCTATATTTTTTGTTGCTATTGATTGCAATAAACTCTCGTCTAGGAAATTTTTGGACTCCTGGTTTTCTAGCATATGGCTTTCTAAATTCAGAATTCAAATGAACTATTGTAGATTGCTGCAAAAGGGCTTATTTGTTATTTTCTTTAAAAACCATGAGATGCAGGGCAAAGCCCTTGCTAGGTCTTTCTAGAATGTCGGCGGCTATGTGTTTTGAGCACTGGCTTGGAACCTATTGCCATTGTGGAGGAAGTGATTTCTCTCTCCTGCCCATGGTGGGTAATTATGAAGAATGTGCCCCCAGAATTTTGGAAGCTTGTCCCATTCATTCTGGCTCCATTTGGTAATGTGCTCAGAATGGATGAGGCAAAGGCCTCACTACCGAACCTCGATGCTAGAGTTCTTGTTTCTCTGACCCCCAGGGTTGAATTCTCTCCCAGGCTCCTCATTGAAAATGAAGGAAGAACTATAAGTTTCCCTCTTAAAATTTTGGGCAGTCTAAATGCTTGTTACCTATGTCACCGTGAAGGCCATATTCGGAAGAATTCTCCTCTAATTAAAAGGAAAGAAAATAGGGAGGTAGGTAAACCCGATAAGGGGACTAGGGACAATCAGAATGATGGTACCAGCATGGTGCAATCCATGGGGGGTGTTGTCAAAGCCACTCGGCAAATCCTGACTTTGTTGAGGGGTTGTCTTGTCCCTGGAAGGCTTGTGATGCCTTGGTGGTTTTAAACACCTCGAGTTTGGTGAACCAGGGTGTTCAAACCCTTGGGACGACCTCCCCTATTCAAAAATTGCTCCCAACTAGGAATTTGTTTGATGACCTTGTCAAGGAGGAAGAGATGGATAAAAATGAGAAAATTGACTTTGTTGTTGGACCCAAACCCATCTCAAACCATGTTGCTTCAATTAGTTGGAGCAATGAAAAACTTGAGAAACTTAATGCGCAACAACTTGTTAAAAAATCTGGAAAAGAATTGAGGAAAATTTGCTAAATAAGGGTGGTCCAGTGAAGAACAAACCTGATCAGACTAACCTAAAGAAAATCAATAGAACTGAGAGGACAATTGATTTAGAAAAGCCACATTCAAGGGATCTTCAAGCTTGGTCTATTGTTGGGATTGATTCCTCCAAATCCTTGGCTATGGGGATATCATCATAACTGTAATCTGAAATGGGTGGCACTCTGAACAATAGCCTTAAGGATGAAGATCATCTGAATGGAGACAATTCTAATGTTTTGTTTGTTACTATTACTAGGGTTATCCAACTGGATTCCAACCAACTTGAACATAGGCATCATGACAATTCTGAGCCCGTCCCGGGCATTATATTTTTTGTGTCCAACCCCACGTCACCCATAGGGGGTGAGGCCACAAGTGACTCTGGGGATGATGTTGACTCAGAGGATAATAGAAAGGAGAGGTATGTGATAATCTCTAAACCAAAAAAGGGGCCTGGAAGGCCAAAGAAACATGACGCCCCAGTCTCTAGAAATTCCAACAACCAGCGGATCAAAAATAAAAGAAAAAAAATCAGTCTTGTTATTCAATCTCCTATGGCCAAGAGGGCGGAGGTTGAGGAAAAGCTTCCTAATTTTTTTGAGCAGTTCAAAAACTTCCAAGAGATCACCCCTATAGCAGGTGAATATGAATCTTAATATTATATCGTGGAACATTCAGGGTCTAGAGTCCCCTGATAGAAAGTATATTGTGAGAAGGTTCTTAATTCTTGAACCTAAAAAAGATATTGTCCTTTTATAAGAGGACAGAAATCTCTCTTGACTCTCAGAAGACTCTCCATGGAATGAAGGATGAAACAAGAGGGCTAGAGAGTGAATAAGGAGAATTATCCCCAAAAAAATCAATATCACCCAAGCTGCCAGGTTGAATGTGATATCACCAAAGAAGAAGTGCAGAAAGCTATTCAATCTATGCAAAATGATAAGTCCCCAAGCTATGATGGACTACCTGTTGAATTTTACAAGACTTTCAGTGACTGGGTAAGTGAGGATTTGTTACAAGTCTATCAGGAGGCCTTGCATAGAGGTTCTTTGGGAAGATGTATCAATAAGGGTATTATTAAGCTCCTTCCCAAAGGGGGTGACAAGACCCTGGTTAAAAATTGGAGGCCCATAACCCTGCTGAATGTGTATTACAAAATTCTTGCTAAAATTCTTGCTCTTAGGTTGGTGGATATCCTCCCAAGCTTCATCAATAGCACTCAGACCGGTTTCATTAAAGGGAGATACATTTTAGAGAATCTGATTACAAGTTGGGAGGCCATGAACTGGTCAAGGAACTCTAATCAAAACTCAGCAATACTGCTTTTAGACTTTGAAAAAGCCTATGATAGAATTGAATGGGCTTTCCTGAGAACTATGTTGGAAGCTTTCGGGTTCCCAGACTATTTCTGTAAAGTTGTGAATATCTTGCTAAGGGATGCGGTGGCTCAGGTTGATGTCAACAGAGACTTGTCAAAGGAAATCTCTCTTGGCCAATCCATAAGACAAGGGTGCCCCCTCACTCCCTCTCTTTTTGTTATAGCATCAGATGCTCTATACTATTTTCTCAGGGATCAAACTCTCTCTCCCCAAGTGAGAGGGATTTGCATCCCAGATCAATATGAGTTAATCAATATCTAGTTTACAGATGATACTGCAATCTTTATTGATTTGGAGGAAAGAAATCTTGAAAGGCTAATGGAAAAACTTCAGTTATTTTGTCAAGGTTCAGGAGCTAGAATTTCATTTCCTAAATCCAGTTTCCTTGGATGGAAGGAAACTCCACCCAATTGGCTACAAAATTATGATTTCTAGTGGGGAGGACCCAATAAGTTGGTAAGATATCTAGGAATCCCTTTCACCATCAATCCTAATTTAAAGGAAATGTGGGTGTGGATAAGTGGTAAAATTGAAAAGAAACTTGGCAATTGGGACAAACAGTACCTGTCTTTTGCTAGAAGGCTCCAAATTTGTCAAAAAACTCTCTCTTCTTATAGCATATATTTTGCTTCGGTCTGGTTCTTTAATAGCTATCAAATCAATGAAATTCAAAAAAGGATCAGGGCATTTTTATGGTCTGATGGTAAAGGTCAAAAGAAGAAGCATTTAGTTAAGTGGGACTGGTGTTTTATGGGGAAGATGGAAGGTGGGCTGGGGCTCAAGGACTTGAGAATCTAGGGCATCACACTTGCTATTAAATGGATTTCCCATGCTATGGAAGGAAAGGAACCCTGGAAGGTTCTGATTAGATGTAATATCAGTAAGGTTGTGCTGAAGAGGGCCAAGTCTTGGAATAATCTACCTCTTTGTGACATCCTTCTTAACAAACATCCCATGTCACTTGCGGGCTCTCCTATCTTTACTAGCCTGTGGAAGGCATGGGAAATGGTTAAACACAAGCTTTCCTTCAAAAATGGAAATGTAGATCTTCATAATGGAAATGTGTTTCATGAATATTCCTCCTTGTGGTGGAACCTGGAGCACCGTAATAAACCCCTAGCCTTGTTATAGGGGTGTTCTACTAAAAAGTGGTGGCACTCAGGCATTCAGACCTTCCATGAAATTCTTGATAAGGGTCGGTTAAAGCCTATGAACAAGTTGGTTGAGGAGTTTAGGTTAGACACACCTAGTAATAGAACTTACAACATTCTTGTTGACACTTGCAAACATATTTTTGTTTCTAACAATGTGAAGGATAGTTGTGATTTTAATGATGATATTGTATGGTTTGATGGTTCGCCTTTATGTGATATTAAGGACAAAAATTTATGTAGAGAGCTTACCAAGCAAGAGTCTATTCTTGAGCATATTAATATTTGTTGGAATGTGAGACTTGTAGAATACATATAGATGAAAACTCTCACAGCAATTTGGTAGAGTTTAGAGGAACCAAAAAAAGGTTGTTTCAGATGGAAATTACTGCTATACAAGTTACCCTTTAAACATACTCATAATTATGTTGATATTTGCACTATCTACAGGTTTCCTGAAAGTATAATACACATTTTCTTTAACTGTTTCTATGCAAAAGAGGTCTGGAATATTTTATGTAATCATTTGTTAATTTGGAATGGCAATGGTAATATTCGATGGAGTGATATTATGTTCTGTGATAAAAAGCTAAATAAGGAAGCTAATGCTTTTTGGGATTGTCTCACTACTAAGATCCTTTGGTTCATTTGGAGGGCTAGGAATGAGGAAAAATTCCAAGGAAGTGCTAGAGGGCTTATTAAGTCCAATAAATGACTCATTTTTATCAATGTGGCTATGCAGGTTACAGTGGTGATGGAGGCTAACATGGCTAAATTCAAGAGACTTTTAGCTGATGAGGTTGTTCACAAAGCGGAAGTGCAAAGAGCACATAACTGGAACTACGATTATATTGAATCAGAAATTTTTCTCAAAGCTTTAAGAGGGTTTCAAAAGGTATTTAATGATGTTGTTGCAGATGAGGGAGCTGGGGGAAGCATGCTCAGTGGACAACTCAACGATGCATCCCTATAGATCTAAGAAGATATGTGCAGTAGTACCAACGTAGTGAGTGACAACACAATGGTTGAGCAATTGGCTGCAGGGACTCTTGCATGTTTGTGGACCTCAGCAGGATGTAGCAGACTCAGGAGTTGATAAAATTGGCATATAAAAATCATGACAAGGAAATTGGTTACTCTACTGGTGGGCAAGAATATCAGTGGCTCTTGACAGGTTTTATGGATCACCATGTGCATGGTAAAGGCAGTAAAGCTGCAGCTATGTTTTTGATAGGGAGTTTGAATATGGGGCAGGCCCAAATCAGGAATCAAAATTTCACGTGGCATCCAACATGATTACAAGTTCTTAGGATTTTGTATTCTCAAATTTAAAGTGTCATACCAGCAATATCTTTATGTATAGTTTCTGATTTGAAGTATTAATGCTTCCTCTTCTTTGTAATTGTTGTTCCGATTATACTCAATACAAAAAAAATAATGCCTTAGATCAACCACAGGATTCCTTAATTAGATTTTATTCTTCAAATGAAGTGTAAACACCAGGTCAGCTAAACCTAATGAAAACATAGTTGAACATTGATGTACATGGTTTCCAACAAGAAGATGACACACAGACAATGCAACATGCTCTATTATGCACAAGAACACATCTCGGGTTCCTTCAGATACATCTGTAGCAAGTGTAACAATCTTTGAACACCGAGCAAATCTTCAAATCTGCACAAGCATAGTATCAACATAGGAGAAATGCAGAGCACATACTGGAGCACATTCTGAACACATTCATAACTCTGACTTCTCTCTTTATTAATTTTCTCAGAAGCACTTGGAAACCCAAAAATTCAGCACATCTAAAATATCATAAAGATAACTCCATGTACTCACAATATCTCAACAACATCTCAATTATACATGCACAATCTACAACATACTGAATAGTGTTGACATCAATGAGAACATTAATGAAAACACCGCCAAATATGCTCATACTCGCAACAATGGATCCATCCTATTTTTTCATGGGTGTTAGCATACAAAGTTTTGCTTGCTTCATGGATACTATTATTCTTGTTGTGTGGTGCCTTATAAAAGTTATCAATAGGTATAGCTTTGGCATGGTTAGTGTATGGGAGTTGACCATAGGCATGATATTCCCATAGCCACTTTCTTTTCTATGTGGGTGCATACCTTCCATGTACATATGTGTCTCACTAGGGGCTCACCTAGTGGATATTGGATTCCACTAGCCCGTGTGAGCGTGCATGTTGTTTGCATAGTGGACATTGTGCTCCACTTGTAAATGGTTTTTTGGAAAAATAGCTAAGGCTTGATCCACATCGTATTGGATAAATAGTTGAGGCTTGCTCCACCCCTCCTTTTCTTTTTCTTCTTTATGTCTTTGACAGTTTATGCTTGTACCCTATTGTTGCTTCATACATTATTCACATGTGTGTCCTTTTGTGCTTATGTTAGATTTCCATAGGATCTTGATCCTAGGAGCTCGATCATCCCTCTTGATCGTTGCCATCCTATCTCACTAGCATTAGTACACTTGGACCCCTCTTGATGCAAGTTTATCTACTTTATTGTGAATTTGAAGCAAATTCCTCCTCTCACTAAAGTGGGGGCTAAATGTAGTGTGGAAAAATGTATCCCTTTACATTTTTTACACTTGTTTGGGCCCTCCCTATTAAAATTTGGCTTCTTTATGCCTTATTCAGTCCTATTTATCATTCACAAGCCTTAATTAAATTCATTTTATGAGGATAATCCCAACACTTAATAAATTACAAACAATAATCTAATTCTTTTGGTTATGTGTTCCAAATCTAGGTATCTAGAACTCATATGCCACCTTGGGTGTATGGGTCCCACCTTGGTCTCAGGTCCTGATTTTAAATGTTGCATTGAACTTAACACTTTTTGGAGTTTGTGTCCCAGGTTTAAGTTATTGGGACTCATATGCCTAACCTAGCGTATGAGTCCTACTTTAACTTGGACCTATTTTAAATCAAATTATTTGCAAGATTTTATTATCCTAGATTTGATGTCATCTTGTAGTGAACATTGTAATTTTGGGAAATTTGGCATAATTAAGTATAAATACAAGGTTATTTCACATATTTTCTCCTAACAAGATCTAAGCTTTCAAGTATTCAAGCATTATAGAAAATTTATGATCAAGAGAGCATTGAAGAGAAAATCATCAAGAATTTGGAGTAGCATTCAATATTCGAGCATCATGTCAAAGTCATCATGCATTATGTGTTTTTTTGAGCTAACATTTGTGATGTAGGTTTTTATGATTCAAGCAAGCATTCAAATACATTATCTCATATCAAGATTAAGAGTTAAGATCCACATCCATTGGATCCATTTCACACAAGTTTGTAGCCTTCATTTAGAGGGTTTGGTGAGTTGCAACATTGCATATTGTCCATTCATCATTTCTTCATGCTATTTCATTTCATTTCAAGGTTTAATTACCAAAACATGGTTTGACCAAGGAAAACACCTATTCCCTCACACAAAAAAGATTTCCCTCTTGATGTGTGATTAAAAATCTAGGTGAATTGGATCTTGAAGATCCTTTGAAGACAAAGTTGCAAAATTTGTCAAGAAATTGTCATCTTCATAGAAACTCACCTACAAATCGTAATTCATACTTTTTAGACTTGAAGATCAAACAAGATGGAAGCTATAGAAGATAACTAGAGGCTATATAAATATTATTCAAACCCTAATACTAGGACTAAATCATCCCTCTGGGCACATGTCCCAGTATAGCCCTTTTTGGCATCTTACTGTAGATCATGAACAGTCACTGAAAGATTCTAGATTCTGCCCAAATTCCTGTAGTGGGACTAAATTTCCTTACCTGGAATATGAGTCTCGTTACACTTCAAAATGAAAAAATTCAATGTTGTAGACCTTGCTTGGATTCCATCATTCTTCCAGGTACCCTTTTGTTTCATTCTCTTTTGTCAATCTGATTTATTCTTTCAAGTTTCTAGGGTTTTTTCCATGAGTGTTTGTATTTCTCCTTTGAAACCTATTATAATGGTGAACCCCATATAATCACGTAGGGAAACCCCTAGTTATTCCCTCAATTGAGTCACTTGGTTGAGCGATCTTGGTTTCCTAATGAACTAAAGTGTGAAATATGTCCCAAAGTTCCATCTCCCAAAAGGTGGACACCCTATTTTCTTTGGTTCAAAAATTAATATCTTTTATGTTTAAGTTGACTTCCTACTTTTTTTTTACTATTTCCTAATCTAGTTTTTTTTTCCATTTTTGATCCCATTGGTGCTTTTCTATTACATAGCCTGTCTCTGCTTTTACTATTGTATGTTTACAAGGTGACCATGGAACTCAAACTTGGGTTACTAGGACTACCATGTTTGTTTCCCAATGATTCCTATTAGTAATTGATGCTACTTGGATCAAATGGCTTGACTTTTTAGAAGTCACTTGGTTCTATTTCACTATTTTATTGATTTTTATCTACTTTTTTGTTGGCTTTTATAAATACTGAATTTGATTCTTAGAAATTTTATATTTTTTACAAGTTTTATATTTTTTTAATTTTTCTAATTTTATGAAACCTAGAGGTATAACTTAGCATTTGAGGTGTTATTTTTTCAAACTATGCCATTCTCTAGTGAGCTACTCTAGCTAGAGTATCATAAATATTGATTGTTTTTCCTGTGTTGTGCATCTATTCTAACATCCTTACATATTAGGATGTTGAAGAAAACATTTTATATAAAATTTATTGAATCCTTGGAATTATCTTCAATAAGGAGATATTTTGTAATCTACTATTCCCTTTTCTTGAAATGGATACTTAAGCACATTATTGATTATTATTGAGAGATGAACCATTTTACTTAATTTCTTAAAGAACCATAAGATGGCATCAACTTGGGCACTTTGATGCTTTTGATTTATCAACAATTTTCATAATAGATGAGGAATTTTTCATCTACCCTTATATAGGGATAAAAGTTGTTTAACTAGGATACAAATTCATATAATCATATTATGAACATGTTTTCTCATTAAAAGATCAAAATTGCTTGGTGGAGACTCATCTTGTCACATGAGTGCTTTAGTAGCTTAAATATGAGTAACCTAATGAGTTTCCTCCAATTCCACAATATTTCATATCCATTTAGGATTAGATTGACCCATAATACAAAACACTTCAATGATTTCAACTTATTATACATTTTTTGATCATTTAATCACATGGAATACTATGCATGATACAACAATGAGTACATCAAGAACAACCACTTATTATTATGGATGACAAAAATTAGCTCATAAAGGATTAAAATCTTGACGTATTAGATAATATATCATTAAGGGGTAAGTATATAGCCTTACCAGAGGAGGAAGTAGTACTAATTGACACTGGATTGACACATTAGACTATTTCACTTTTAAAGATCATGAATCATAAAATAGTGATTATTGCTCCCTCACCATAATCTATAGATTCCTATGAGTACTAAACCTATTTAATATTTTATTTTACTTTGAAACATGGTGAATAAACTATTCTAGTACAAGATCACTGAGAGGGGTGGTGAATCAATGGTATAATGAGGAACAAAATTTCATTAATTATCTCACTTGTATTATGCAGGGAGATATTAGAATGAAAAAACTTCAAACATTATAGGTATTGAATGTTGAGTGAGTCACAATCATATGTAAATCAAAACATGATACTTGAACAAAGATGAACTATTAAACACAATATAAAAAACTATCAAGAGGATACATAACACAAAAATTATGAGTGGAAAACAATAAAAGGGAGAAAAACAACTCTTAAAATATAGTTTATTAAGCCTCACTGGCTAAAAACCTCACTAGTTACATTCTATGCTTCACTGAAAAATCCTCACTAGCTAGAAGCTATGCCTCATGAGAAAATCCCCATTGACTATATTCTATGCCACACTAGTAAAGCCTTACTAGCTCCACTATATACCTCACTAGAAAAACAATATGCCTCACTAGAAAAAAAATAAGCCTCATTGGGAACACAATATGCCTCAATAGCAAAAAAATATGCATCACTAGCAAACATACTCCACTTACTTTAATATCAAAAGAAATAAACAAAATCAGAGGGTTAGTCTGCTTCAATGCAATCCATTGTTCATGTGATCTGTCTCTATATCATCAATTCAACAAGCATCATCTCCATAATTCACCCATACAACAACACTATTTCATCAAAATCTTCACATATAGATATTCAACATGTAATTCTCCTTGCATACATGAATAAATATCTCTCTGCAGGAATCCCCTTCAACAAACACAATGATATGAATAATAAAAAATGACCCCTGCACACACACCTTGACAATTAATCTTCTTTGAATTCACATTTAAGGAATTGTCTCAATCACCTTTCTATATTCTTCTATTCATGTCTCCTTCCCTACAAATTGTTTTTAACACAAACATGTCATTAACATCTTCAGAAACTCCTTACTGAGCCCATACCACAATCTTAATACACTAGATGTGCATCCTTCATTACCTATTCCATCTTTTTCTTCAAAATAGTTATCAAAACATGTGTTATTGAACATAAATTGATGCCACTTCACATACCTATCAAAGTGGAGAGTTAGCAATATAACCATTCACAAAATTTAAATGTTGACCTTTGATTCTTTGACTCCCACCAACTAGTCAATTGAACAATATCAATCAAATCAACAATGAGCGGTGGGTTTTAATCCTTTAACCTGTCCAACAGGTTAACTAGGGAGAGAGGGCTAGTCAACAGATGATCTTAACCCCCTTGAATATTCACTTAAATGACTTTTAATCTGATATAGCAAGTCACTTTTAAAATATAAAATAAAGTGATTTTTGTATTGGTAGTCTTCACAAAGCATAAACCTAGACTTAGGTTTTAAATATTAGGTTATACCACCAATTTTAAATGCTCTTTACAAGAATCAATGTCATCTTCCAATAAACTATGTCAACTCCCAATGCCAACTATGTGAAGTAAACAATGAACAAAATTTTTGCATTGTAATGAAGCAACCCTTTGAATGTGCAATAAAGAGTTAGGCATGAAAATGATATGAATAAACAAGCTCTTGTCACTGAATGAAAAATCTTGAAACTACACGATCAAGCACTGTGATACCAAGCAACTCACTTTGCATAAATTTGGCATCAAACACTTTTTTCATTAACAATATCATCAAGGAAATATACAAGTGAATAACAGATCTTCCAAAGAATCTTCTTGAAACCTCAAATGCAAAACACATCCTTCAACATCATGAAATGAATTATAATATGAAGCAATCTCAGAGGAAAATTTTTAATAAGGATGAAGAAAGGAATGCAATCTTTGGATGCCATCAACCAAGCATCTTTGACAAACTAACTCTGAGCATCTCTTGGACATCAATGCCAAACATCTCTCAACATCTCTTTGACATTAATGAAAAACAATGTCAACAAGCCCCCCCTTTGGAATTCATGTCAATTTACACTTGCACATCATCACTCCCCCTTTGACATAAAATGAAAAAGGACAATGGACTCCCCCTACAAATGAGCTTTGATGTAGGAGCATCCATGGCAATTAGTAATCCTCTATCAACAAAAAGAGGTGAATTTTGTGGAAGAATTTTTTGAATTTTAAAATAAATTAATTTTAGGCTTGGATTACATGTTGAGGTGGGAAAATTATTTATTTTCAAATAATTTAATTGGTCAATTAAATTTCCTTTGCAACTTTGACAAGTTCGCTAGTTGGGTGTAAAGCAAAACACACAGTTTTAAAGCATTTAATTGCAAAAATATTCAAAACATAATAAGAGGCGTTAAGAATGAAATATTGAAGTTTTAAAACACTAAATGTTGATCCCTGAAAATTAGGGAGTGGGAAATGGACACCCAAAACTTTCCTTGGGTTTTTAGTTTTTAGGAGATAAAGAAGGGGAATAAAAAAACTACATCATTCTATCTTTGACAAGGCTACTGTGAGTGGATTTTTAATAAGTTTTAATTATCAATTGATGTATGATTTTTTAAGCTACATAAGATGGCATACCTAGTAGTAGAGAGCAGAAAATTTAATTTCTAATTAATTCTCTAAGCCAGTAGTGGAGAATCTAGAGAATTGTGAAAGCAATAAAGAAGAATTTGAAGGAAATTTTTGAGAGACTGGTGTGAGGGTGTATCTTTTGGGTCAAACCACAATAGTGGTTTACAATTGAGATGAGGAAGGAAATTTATTTTTTTTTCCTTTTTCCATAGTCGATGGGTTCGGTCGAACTCAATGGTTCAGCTGAACCACATTATATGTTCGGCCGAACCATTGGTTCGACCGAACCCCCAAACCCTAAAAAAATTAATATTGTTTTAAGGGGTTTGGTCGAACATGGGTTCGACTTAACCCCTTAAAAAAACAAAAAAAAAACATGAAAGTCATTGTCATTTTCGCCTTCTATCATTGCTTTCCTTGTGCTTACATGCGCACGGTGAACCAAACGTGATTTCAAATGGCGACGACTTCATTCTCTCTGGCGAACACAAATTCAAATTCATCTTTCAAAAGTTAATCAACCCAACTTGCATATCGAGCACCAGGTTTGTCAAATTCGAATTTCGTAGAGTTGAAAATGCATTTGTTTGTTGAATTTTGAAACCCTAAATGTGAAATTTTGCAAATTTTTTGAATGGAAACTGCATTTGTTTGAAAGTTTCTAAATTATTTTCAACATACATAATTTTGATGATACATTTCTACTTTGTCAAAAAATTAACATGCCCTATCTATGCTTCCACATTTTGCATACATTTCTACCAAGGCACCTCCAATTTATTTGAGGCATTATATCAAAAATTCATGGTAGTTTTTGATGGAGTATGATAGAAATAGTGTTTCCATTGTATGCAACCTATATAAAACAATTCATTAACAAATTTATTTGAGGCATTGTATCAAACAATTCATGGTAATTTTTGATGGAGTATGATAGAAATAGTGTTTCCATTGTATGCACCCTATATCAAATAGTTCATTAACAAATTTATTTGAGGCATTATATCAAAAACACTATTGGAAATTTATTTGAGGCATTATATCAAAAACACTATTTATATCATACTCCGTCAAAAACACTATTGGAAATTTATTTGAGGCATTATATCAAACAGTTCATTAAACAGTTCATGGTATAAAGTTTAGGGTGCATACAATGGAAACTTGGATAAAATTCTTCATATTTTTCCTTTGAGTCTTATGACATTACTCCAAAAATGGTTGGTGAACTAAATGTATGAATCGAAGAATAAATTTAGAGGAAAGAAACTAGATTGTTTGAATGAAATGTATAATAAAATAGTTCTATTAGGATTAGAAGGAATGAAGGTATTATTAAATTTTCTAGTACAAGACTATTAAATAAATATTACAAAAGCTAATTGACAAAAATGGTACTAATATGCACACATAGCTTGTCCCAACATTATGGGCATATTGTACTAGAATACAAACTCCCATTAGGCTTACTCTTTAGTTTATGAAATGGAGGCCATAATGCCTCTTGAGCTTAAGATTATATCATTATGTATCTCCCTTAGTGATAGCATTGATGATTACACATATCAAGAACACCAATTACAAGAGTTTGAGACCTTGGATAAACAATAAGTAAACTCATTATACTTGATCTATGTACATATACCAAAGATAATTAATGAAAAAATAAAAATGGTGTTGTCCAATGAGCTTTACCATGAGGGGAACTCATCCTTCATATAAATCTAAATATAATCCAAATTTCATAGAAGTAATTTTTTTGGTAAATTTTGACCCAATTGGATTAGTCCTTTTACCATTATTCCCTAGTTCAACACTTGTGCATTTGGTTTTTTCACTCCCAATTGAAAATATATGAAATAACCAGATAATATCATGCATTTTAAATTATACTATTGGTGATCCTATTGTATGTGGGAAATGGTGCTTACTCATCACATATTACCTTTCTTATACCCATTTCACCTAATGATATTTATTGTGTTATCCTTTCCATCTAGGGACAATTAGATTTACATATACCTTCACAATCACATCATTATCTATTTACACTTACATGATTATTTGTCAACATGGTCCCTCATAATTGATTATGACATGATAATTATCAAGCCAATTAGATCTATGTTACTTCATCACTTGGATAGGGATTCATTGTTTATGATCCTCACCCACTACATATATATGCTCCTCATCACATTATCTCCCCCATATAGGGGAAAAATCATTTTTAAATGCACCTTCATGACCGTATTTTACACTATTACATTTGCATGAGCTAACTATGTTATTAAGAGTCATCTTAACCCATTGAGGAGAATTAGGCATTATACTTATTAGGAAAATATAAAAATATGTCCACTTTACTATATATATATATTTAAAACTATTCTTCATATATCTATGTTAAAACTATTAAAAATTAAATTACATAAATCAATTTTAAATTTGTACAAAGAAATAAATGACTTTGACTAAGAGAAAATATTTAAAATATAGCTATCCTCTTTGCAAAATCCAATTTGATTTGAGATATTTATGGACAAAAAATATGGATGAGCATGAGGTAAGTAAGAAAGAATAACCTTAATTTATATCTTCCCTCATCAAATAATTTCATGTTTAAAGAGTTTCTTAAGGCATATCCAATTATGAAAAACTATTATATACTTGTTATAACTATATTAAAGTATATCATGAATAAATTGAAAGGATAAAGAGTAAATCACTAAAAACACACATAAATCATAGAAGTAAATTGATTAATATAAGGAGATTCAAGTGGTTGGATAATTTTTCCAAGGAGTGGAAGAGGTTAAGAAGGAACCATCAAATAAATATAATATTTTAAATACTTTAAAAGAAAAATACATTTCTCCCTGCTCTAAATTGAAATGGTATTCCTTCTAAGATGATAATAATTGAAAAAGAAGAAAATAATCATTATGAAGATCAAGTACCATTGATAAGTTTTAAGAGATCAAATAAAATATTCAACAACAAAAGAAAAAAGAGAAAATAGTTAATGCTCAAGAAACAACTACAACCAAGCTACTATGTTATAAATTCTCCTCTTATGTAGTCTTCATTTCCCTATAAATTGCACCTCCTTGTACAAATTAGCTATTGATCACCATATTAGTGAAACAAATTTAACATTTTGAAATGGTTAAACATTATTATTATTTTTATTTGTATAAGTATAATTATTATGGGTTCATTTCTCCTCTCCTACTCTTCCTAATAAGGTTCTATTTTACAAGCCTCATATAAATGTTAGGGTTCTAACTTCTAAAAATTGAATATAGTGTCAACTTAATCTCATTAGACAATGCTCCCCTAGTATTAATGGGGCCAACTTTTTATCTATCAAACTCGGCTATGTTTACATTGAATAAGAATTTGATACCTTTATCATGATACTTGAACTAAGATATCTTGGCTCTAATTTTAGTCATTTTATCTAAAAATTATTGGTGACATATCCATTCGTGTTTAGTTTTAATCATTTATTATTGCAATTAATTATTACAAGGAGATTCTTGAAGCTTGTATTCCATCCCCACCATTTTTATTCTAAATATTTGACATTTTCTTTCAACTTAAAGTCTAAATTTTATCCTTAATGGTATACATGCTTTTCAATTAGAGTATCCTCTAGTAAAAATAGAAACATTAATAGTGTGGTTATCAAAGAGTGTCTAGGGATGCACACATCACTATTATTAATAAATTATAAGATTGTAAGAAATGTTTATGGAAGAAATAACTATCTAATAGAGAATATAATGTATTAGTACATATCTAACTATTACATATTTTAAATAAAGCCCCTTTAAAATCTATCTTATTGCCATTTAATGAGTCAACTAGGTTCAAAATTATTTTCATCTTATTCCCCCAAAATTCATCACCTTTACAACAAAACTTGATTTCATCTAATTTATCTTATTTATTCTCAAATCATATTAAAATCACCACCTTAAACTCTAAGAAATATTTGGTAACTTATTTATTTTATCTTCATTTAGAAAGGGGTGTGAAGGGGATTTAGAACCTTTTAAAGTTTCTTTCAAAATAACTAGGAAGATTTTATTCATTGCCTTTCTTGTTGCTTTTAGGATTAAAGTGTTATGAATTTTGTGCCTTCATTCTTAAAAATTCTTATATCAACTCATTTAGCATTTCCATGATCTTTTTATATGGGAAAGGTCAACATACAATGAGGTAGACACTTTCCATTTTTTTTATTCCTTAATTAGTTCTTTCTAGGGAAACTTTTAGTCTTTTCGAACACCTTACAAAAATATGATAAATGTGTGATTATTTTTCTTTCCACTTTATAAATTTTTGATGTGCTTGGATATATAATTGAGACTCATAATGTACAATGATAAAAATTTAGTATATATGAAAGAAATATTTTTGAGACATCAAACTACCATTCTACATAACTCTCACATGGAAATAAGAATATTATTTTATTTTAACTAAAGAAATTGTGTGTACTCTATCTTGAAAATTACTAATTAATTTTGAATTATATACTTATAATTTAAAATAAGAGCATCCTTTGTAACATGGAATAGATAGGTTAATTTTAATGAAATAAAATATGTTTTTATATTAAGAAAAATTTACAAATATATGGAACTCATACATCAAGAGAAATTGACTAAGATGTAACTCTGTATATGAGAATTAAGATGCTCGAATAATTTATATACCTTCTTTCAATAATTAACATTAGAAATTAATACTTGGTTCATATTGTATACCCACCTCCCAATGGTCTTGGAATGGATGCATTTAGATGGAGAAGGATTTCAAAAGGCTCATGGTACTTGTGGACCCCTCAAAGGCATGATATATAACACATGAACTTTATTTATGAAATTTGGTCTTTTGTTGTTGGCTTCTAGTATGAATGTTATCTATACTTGGTGGAATTCTTAGTTGAGACTCTCAATCTTCCATTGTTGGTTTCTAGTGTGATTATACAATATGCTCGCCAAACTGTATTAATTTCTAATGTTAATTATTCAAAGAAGGTTTTGTTTCATAAGAAGAGACCTATGTTCACATATTCCAAGGCATGTTATTATCCACAATCCATGACACTTCTTCACATCTCTACCAAGTTCTAAACAGATACAGATCTACCATTTCCATGGAGGAGATTGATGATTTAAAAAGAAAATATCATGCCATTTCTTTCTTGAGAAGTCATGTTTGCATTCATGATTTGCAACTTCCATGATCTTCATCCAAAAAGAAATTATGTTATCATTATGTGCCTGATATTAAAACAAATCAAAACCTTCATTTGAGCATGATCGCCAACACAAAGGTAAATGAGTGGAAACAAAAGAAAGCTCGGTTAATGGCTTTCAGCATGTTGGTGGAAAATCTGCATCTTTTTGAAAGTGGCTTCCTAGCTTATCAGTCTTATGTTTAGTAAGGTTTTGTAATCTCCATTGTGTTATGTATTCGGGTCATGGGTATATCTAGTATGATGTCTTCTTTTGGGTATTTTGGGTGCATAAGAGAATGCTCATATGTACTGATGTATTCAACCAATGTGCTTTTGTAACATTGTAATTAGACAATTGGTCATTTGTACTAGGACCTCACTAGTCTTTTTGATATTTTGTAAAATTTGTTACTCAGACTGCAACTGGGGGTTTTCTTGTTGGTTCTTTCCCACCAGTATGTCCACCTGAACCAGCTATATCTAAAATATTATATATAAATAAAATTATAAGTGGTCTCCCACTTTTTCTTTAAAAAATGGTTCTTGTAAATGTCCACATCTTTTTCCTTGACACAGTTGCTATTCTTATGATTTTTCATAATGTTGGTCAATACTTTATTGTAAATATTCTATAGTCATGCTCTTAAATTTCATAAGAATATGTCATAAGAGGGTTTCATCTTATAAATCTATAATAATATTATATGAATTTAGAACATCTTAGACACCTCCCTTGAAGCATTCAACAAATGACAAATAACTACCAACACAAAGTGAGATGCCTCATTTCCTAATATGAGGACAAAATAATAAATCAAAATATTAGGATGCAAGGTTGACCCACCTTTCCCAATACTTGGCTAAGTTGATCATCTATTGAGGAGTGGATCACAACAAAAACTGTGCTTAGTGCTTACAGTTACTAATCCAAGGAATGCCTATTCATTTTTTCTTTATTGTACATGCCTAATGACTCCTCATCTCAAGTTAAATTGTGGGAATGGATTTTTATGTCCTCCCTATGACTAAATGGCTACAAGGAGGTGAATATGATATGGTGGAAAAAACCAAGATACTAGTTGGTTTAGTTCTCATAAACTCTCTAAAAAATAATTGAATTCCTACATCCTAACTAGAAATACCATGAGGGGTTTAGATCCCATTTTAGAAAAAAAAATATTCTTATATTGATCACTAGTTCACTTGGACCAACTAAAGAGATGGTGAACTAAGGGAAACTTAGTTGTATTGATAGATTAAAACTTAGTTATTTCTCTTCCATTGTCCCCTCTCCACAAAACACCCTTATTTAAGTAGATTCTATTAAACCTATCTCATATATCACCTCCCAATTCTTTAAACTTTTCAAACTTCTTATTCCTCATACCTAATAATCTATCCTTCAAGCTCAACACTTCCCACCTCAATCAAATTGATCACCTTGTTTCCCTAATATCCCTTTGGTTGATGTTCCTAGACCTCATCAAAATGGTAAGTGGATACAATTGTGGAATGATGCAATTAAATCTATTGCACTACCTTACTATGATCTTGCAATAAGAATATGGCTAGAAAGAGATCTAGAATGGAAAAAAAAAATGGATCCAAATAGAAAAAAA